>CAWUFW010002049.1:1216712-2433425 GCA_963921515.1 Calotriton arnoldi
GATTGTAAAAGGGTATGGAGGGTCAAATGGGCAATGAACCTAATGTGGTCAATGTTTTTAGAGGGTCAGGACAAATTAGTGAAAAATACTGACAAGCAGGGATAGATTTAACAAAATATTTGTGCTGGGTTTACGTCTTAAAAGTGAAGCAAACCAGCACAAAACGTTTTATTTTGTTATTTACTTTCCAGCGCAAAACTTGTTTTGTACTGGAGAGTTGTCTAAAAGTAACGCAAAGCAGTGTGAAACGCTGATTTGCGTTACTTAGCACCATGGGAGCATTCCATAGGTGGTACATGGGCATTCCCATGCAACCACTCATGGTTTTTGACGCAAAACCCTATCTGCCAAAAATGTGAGACAGGGTTTTGGATGCAAAAAATAACGCCTTTTGAAACCAGGTGTTAAAATGAGAAATGTTTTCATTTCTCCTTTATTTTTCTGGCTTTGCATGTGCTGCACTGTACTGCACACATACAAACTAGGAAAGATGTTATAAATGCCTAGGTATAGTATTATGTATTGGAATGGTACCCTTTCAGTACAAAACCTATGCTAGACTCATGCACACACTCTTGCACTATGGGGCAAAGATGTGTGCGTGGTGCTTTGCAGCAAAAATCTGCACCGGCACTAGGGAGAGGGGAGGAAAGTGCCATATCTCTGTAGATATGGTGCTCTCCTGCTCTCTCCTTCTCATGCAGCGCAGCACAGCATTTTTGGCTGCTGCACTGCTTTGCGTGAGAATTGGATAAATCTGGCCCGCAGTGTCTATTGGATGGAGTCAATAAATCGTTTAATACACAGACATACAGTTGCAATGGAAAAATACCACATGACCTCTCATTTGGACAACTTGTCCACATTGCAAGACTGTGGTAATAGGTAGAAGTATTGATAATTTAACAAAATCAGTCATGAAATATGTAGACAGTAACGTAAACATCCAGGAACAGTTATTTACAATACAGATCAATTTGAAAGACTGTATTGACAGTAACACCAAATGTATGGAAGCCATAAAAGATATATTTGCACAATCAAAAGTACTACTCCTAAATTTGCTAATAGATTCCCTTCTGTGCAATCTGCACAAGTTCAGTGTAATGGGGATAACAATGCTTCGGTCTCTAATGTGCCCTTTCCATCTTCACGGGTACTACATAATCAGTATTGATATGTTACACCTGCTCCAATGAAATCAAAGTTTTAAATGTAAAATGTTGACGATTGTTTTGTGTTATTACAATGCATGTCTCCTGCTACATTTTGATGAGGCCACATGAAGGTAGCATGAATGTGGCAGAGTTTAAGTTGTCTCTCATGTACAATTCAACATATGTGCTTATAGTTATTTCTTTGCAAGTTGCATGTTTGTTGTCAGTTAGAATAGTTCCAGGTTTCAAACGCTACATTGTTAAGGCACAGTGCAGCTGCGTATTGATTGCACATTGTTTAACAGACCACTTCATATTCTTTCCCAAAGGAGGACATATGTGAAAATTTCTATTCTGTTACTCACACCTCAAGAATGGTGGGTGTAGTTATACAAGATACACATTTTACGGAAACACAACAGCTAACGTATAATGTTGAAAGAATTACCTTTGTTATTTCATTCCCACCCAGCTATAGTCTTCTCAGAATACTATTTTACACCATAATGAATACCGTTAGTCTTGCAGCTGAGTTTGGTTTGATGGAACATGTTGGATCATCACTTTTGATATATAATAAAATAGATTACTTCATAAAGAAAAGGAAGGTGCACCAGAATGAAGTCAGTGAGCTTCAAATGTATTCCAAAATATATCCTTTATTGTAGTTTCAGTTTAAAATTGGACATCAGCCAACGCGTTTCGTTCCGAATGGAACTTCGTCAGAGCTCAAGTTTCTTGATCTTGGTTCAATTAGTTTGTACACAACAGTCAAAGGATTCCAAAAAGTTAGTCCAAGTAAGTAGAGACCTAGGCTCGCAAGTCGCAAATAGGTTTCAGAGTCCCACAGTCTTTCAAACAGATACAAATAATCCAAAGAACGTTGACCCAGGTCCTCCGTATCCACAGGGAGGCTAAGTCACAAACACTAGTCACACTGAATATTACAGGGTCCAAGAGCCAAGGTAGCGGCCAGCAATCCTGGTCAATGTCGACGTTCTCAGTAGGAGTCCCTCATCCGGACTTTCAAACAGGATAGATTACTTGATAACTTCTTGTAAGCTCGTTATTTTGCTCTTATGTGCATCTAAGATTTAAGAAACATGAAATGACCACCTACCATTGACCAACACAACAGTGGAATTAATTGTTGTTCCCATACCAAAAATGTAGGCAGATATACAACTGTTTTGTGCATATATTAGCAAAGGATTGTGAAGGCCAAAATATAGAACATTACCTACTGGCCAAGCAACACTTTGATACATGTGATATTTGAACCACTTATGTAAAACAATTCTGAACTATTTCTCAACGGACTTCAGCAGCTTGACTGCCTTCATCAACCATATTGTGATTGTGCACACCTATATCTTACATGATGTTGGACTTGTCCCTTTTTGCAGGGTTATCCCCAATTTTTTTGCTTCTTCCTCCTATTTTTTCCTGACCTGTTGTTGTTGGTTTTAGGACTCTGGACACCTTACCACTGCTGATCAGTGCTGAAGTGCAAATGCTCTCTGTGTAAATTGTGAACCTGATTGGTTCTCCCTGATTGGCATATTTGATTTACTGGTCAGTACCTAGTAAAGTGCACTGAGTGTACCGGGGCTGGTAAATCAAATACTACTAGTGGGCCTGCAGCACTGTTGTGCCACCCACATGAGTAGTTCTGAAACGGTAACTCAGACCTTCCACTGCAGTGTCTGTGCGCAGTAGTTAACTGCCATGTCGACTTGGCAAGTGCACCCACTTGCCAGGCCCTAACCTTCCCTTTTCTTACATATTAGTCACCCCTAAGGTAGGCCCAAGGTACCCCTGTGGGCAGGGTGTAGTGTATGTGAAAGGTAGGACATGCCCTGATGTGTGTTGCATGTCCCGATAGTGAATTACTGCAATTTCGTTTTTCACTATTGCAAGGCTACCTGTTCCCATAGGACAGAATGGGGAGTTTGTTTATAGCATCTTATAAACATAACTGCCCCTGGGAACAAGATAGGAAAATAAAGTTTAGTATGCCTGAACTCAGAATGTTAAAATGCATCTTTTAGTGAAGGTGGTTTTTACATTCTGTGTTTGAAAATACCACTTTTAGAAAGTAGGTATTTTCTTGTTTAACCATTCTGTGTGCCTCTGCCTGTTTGTGTATTGACTGTCTGGCTTTGGAGTGAGAGGGACTGGGGATGTGCAGTGGCTCCAGAGAGTCTGGATGAGTCAGCGCTAGGCTGAATAGGCCTGATCTGCATTTGGAGTGGTGCGAGGAGTAGCACCTGCACCTGAATAGAGCTGTGTCTGCCTTCTACAATGATGGCTCCACCCCCTCTGGTGTGTCTGGAGTCAAGGCTCACACTGACAATGGATGTTGTTGTGCACTTGCAGAGTGCCCTCCAGAACTGGTTTTGACTGGGCACAGGGCTTCTCTGCACAAAGAGAACAAGAACATTTTGGGGTATAAGTATTAGACCTAAAACCCCTGAACTTTAGACTACTTCTGGAATCAAGAGGAACCTTTGCTGAGGAGAAGAGCTGGAGAAACTGAGGAGAAGTACTGCCCTTGCTGTGTGTCTGGGGTTGGCCTGCAGTTGCTGTTTCTGCCAAAGAAAGGAGAAGGACTTTGCTGTGTGCTGTGTCCCCTGCTTGAGGAAAGTCTCCAAGGGCTTGAGTAGAGCTTGCCTCCTGTTTTGAAGTCTCAGGAACACAAAGACTTCACCCCCAGCTCCCCTGAACTTCCTTGCTGGGAGTTCTGACCTGCCAGGAGTGCCTGTGACTGTGTGGGGCCTCTGGAGGTTGTTTCTGCTGCTGGGAGCTGGAAAGCAACGCAACAAACAAGGAAGTCGACGCATCGCTCTTCTGGCGACAGTTTTCGGACGCAACGCTGTGGTGTGAGAAGAATCTCCCCACACCGCTGCGCTGCTGCTGAAACCGACGCAGCGCCTGTCGCTGCTGCAAGAATCGACGCATCGAGGGATCGTGGCTGAAAAGGTCAACGCATCGCCGCTCTCCGCCGCCACATCGTTCGCCGATGCATCCCGGATTTCCAAGCATCGTCCCTGTGCCGCAAGTTTTCCCCGACGCATCACCCACGGATCGGAGTCGTCTCAGAACCGACGCATTGCTTCCCCCTACAGACCGGACCCGACGCATCGCTCCCCTGTGTACAGCGGCACTGTCGCATCGCATCCACGAAGGTCTCAGGAACGACGCATCTCTTTGTTTTTCAACGCTTCTCATCGCTGCGGCTGTTTGGCTTGGTGAATTTTGTCGCAACAACAGGTACTTTGCAAGAAATCACACATCCATAGTTTTCTATGGACTCAGTTGCTACAACCTTTTGAAAGTCATTTTTCTTAATACTTGTATGTTGGACTTTTGTCGTTTTGGTCTTGTTAAGTTTAGGTAAAGATACTTTATTTTTCTAAACCGGTGTGGTGTCCATTGTGGTGTTATCATTATGTTACTGTGAGTGTTGGTACACATACTTTACACATTGCCTTTGGGAGAGCATTTGCACTCATGCCAAGCTACCAAGGGGGTGAGCAGGGGTTATCTAGAGTGTGTATCCCCCATACCCTGACTAGAAGCAAGGGTCCCTATTTGGACAAAGGTACCTACCTCTGCCAACTAGAGACCCTCATTTCTAACACATGAGTATGTCACAATCCTCGGTGCGGGAATGTTATGCCTGGTTGCCATGTTTTGTAACATGCAGCATAACACAATGATGCAGAACACTGTCTCTGGTGAATAGAGAAGATCACCTCCTGATCCATGAAGACAGCAAAATCCACGCTTTAATAGGCCAAAGGTTCTCTCTATTGTGTTCCTGGTTTGGATGTGGGAAGCATTGTACCTGGATTCTGCTGCATTGCGTGCATATAAAATTGGGGTCACTAACCACGCCTTCAATGGAAATGCACTGTCACCTGTAGAAAACAAAACATATCGAAGAATGTTTTACAAAAAGAGATAATCATTGATCTAATAATAAAAACACAATTTATACCTGGAAAGTTGACTGAAGAACTATTTTTGGGATCACTCTTTGACTAAGAGAAAACAATTGCCTGGCCTTGATCTAATGCCATGACTGCAGCTGAATCCATAAAACTGACGATAGCTTTTAGCAATTAGTCCAAACAAAGAGAGCTGGGAACATTGTATATCCAATCCACAGTTAGAGGAAGTGAATACCAAGGCAAATCCACTTTTTGGAAGGATCTTTTACCACCTAGAATGGGCTGGAAATATCTCTTCCAAACAGCAGACATTATCCCTCAGTGGTTCATAGAGTAGGGTGAAACTACCAGCCCGCACCAGAATCCCGGACTGTATGGCAAACTGATTGTTTGCAACAGCCATTCAGAAACAGCCTAACAGAGGATCCTATTCTGATTTCTCAATAAGGAAGCTGATCACATTGCTAATATAACAGCAATCTCATTGGCGCTCTTTCAGACAAACACTATTGGTCTCTCTGTTATGACCATATAATAACGTTTTTACAAATAGACATTCTATTTACAGGCAGACTGAAGAAAATGGCAGCTTTTGATTAACTATTTTACCACTGTAATAAAGTGATTTTAAGATTATGTGCCTTACTTTTCATGCCTATGACTGTATGATAATGATAAACTAATGTCAATAACAAAATGTGATTGACAAAAAGAAATATACAAAAAACTGAAACGCTCACTGAGTAACCAGTTCCTTTTATGTTGAAGAGGAGTTATATCCTCAGGAATACTGCTACTGCGTAGGATAAAGGAGTAATGTGCAGATCCTGGGAACTTTGCTTTACAGTATGTGATGATGAGTTCATTAGTGCAAGTCATTTGAACATTGATTTAGTAGTACAGCTTTAGATTCCTGAACATCTGTTCTCAAGCATGAGGTGGAACAATGCGAATGTGTGTACAATCAATGGCTCCAACAACGTTTGGTAACCCAGCAAAATCATAGAATGCACTCTTCACTTTGGTTAACACACTTGCAGTTTTAGGAAAAGGGCCGCAGTACAAGCCGCAGTACAAAAAAGGACTTTGTGCACATCCATGCACCGTGTGCCTGGCATCCTGTTGTGCCTGGCACACACAGCATGTATGTGTGTGGGGGGCACTACATGTACCCCCAGTCCACTTAGCAGTGGCCCACAGGGACAGGAGCCCTGCTTGGGGTCCTCAAAGTCTGTTTCTGTCTACCTTTTTATGGCAGTCGGACCACCATGAAAAGGCAGTTGGAAAGGGACATCCTAATCCCTACGGTGCTGTCTGCGCAGGCACCGCCTCCATTGTAGGGATATGATTCTGACCGCCACCCCGACGGGATCCTTGATCCTGCTGGAGGCGTCGGTCTTTCCCCCCAACTGCTGCGGTCCAACGGGCTGCGTCAAAATGCAGCGGTCGGACCGATGGGCTGTATGTTGGATGGACTGCCACCGACGACCTGTCGGTGGCGGTTCACCCAACATCATAATGAGGCCCATTGTTCCTAAAAAGTGGACTTCTTTTTTCAGCATACATTGCACTGGCCATGTTTGCAAATGGATTAGCTTGTTGACTGATCTGCCAAGCTAATCCTCAGAACAGAAAACTTTATTGGAGCTGGGCCTTTGCAGCAGCACCTCTTAGAATGAATTATTCCCAGCTCAGTTCAAAGGCCTGGTTATATATTAGCCCATAAAAATGTTCACAGCAGTGATACTCTTTGCTTTTACCTCCACAAATCCTACACCATAACCCTTGTGACACATTTGTGACTATTTCGTTTAGTTGCTAGGAAAGCACTTCTAAATTATCAACAGAAGAGCAACTACCTACCGAGGACTTAATTAGAAACTTTAACATAAGTTCATAAATAACATTACACTTCAGATGCTTAACTGTTGAACTAGAATGAGGTAATTAATTGACCTACACATAAAAAAAATCGGCACCTTAGTTTTGGTTATTAATAAAAATAGTCTGGTTTTCTGTAGGAAGAGCGAACTCCACAGTGGAATCCACCTGTGGAATGTCCACCACCATAAGACTGACCTTGTAGAGGAAATTTCACTGGTGGATTTTCCTTTGATTTCAGCACCTCGTCCAAAAATCCGTAGTGTTTTCCATTACCAACCAGTTCTAAATCAGGCCTAACTGGATAATATGGTGGAAAAATTACATTGCTCCATATTTAGCACTTTATAAACAAACTGGAGGTATTCTATTACCCTCCTCCTTATGCTCCAAAAATAGGGCCTAGGGCCATCTCATCTCCATTGATTTCAATGGATTCACCCGCCAAAGCCATACAATCTCACCCTTCTTGGCAAAGACGCTTTAAGGCATGGGCACAGTGGGATCTGGCCCAGGGCCTCCACTTTTCTAGGGGCCACATCATTATGCTTTCAGGACAGTCTCAGACAGTGTCATAACACAAATTGACGGAGCTCCAGAGTTTTAAAATAACGACTTTGTTCACTTGCTTTCTTTTTTTTGAGTCGGCCTCGGCTGTCCAGCCAGCACGGCCCCCACCTGAAGGATAGTGAGGGATAAAGAAAATTACTTATTAGGCCCAGCTCAACTGAACAGGCTTTGCCTTATGCAGCATGTGCCATTCACTGTGCAGTAAAGACTGGCACTGAGTGCCACCTGTGACTGCATTGTTCCAGTGGAGCTGCAGCCAGACCAGTGCAATGATAGCCTACTGCCATTTGACTCTGAATGGTAGTCCCATGCAGAACAGACAGTGTAATAAACTAAAGCACCCATCAGCACTGCATGCCTGAGTGGTGCTGGCACACTTGTTACGCCACACATTGTGGATAGAAGGCTTGGCCAGACCACTAGTTGTTCTGCTTTTCTAGTGCAGTCCAATTGGTGATCGCTCGTGCTAAAGTTGGGCCTAATAGTAGGGCATGTATCAATGTGCAATGCAGAGCAACATTATATGGTCCCTCCAAGATTGCATTGTCCCTGTGGAGCTGCTGCTGGGCCCGTGCAATTACAGCGTGGTGCCACTGGACTCAAATCCATGTTCCTCAGGGAGCACTGACGGAGTGCAGTAAACAAAAAAAATCGCCAATATGCAAAGCCTCAAAAGGGGAGGAACCAGTTCACTCCACCACATGCAGCCCTGCCAAGTACCACGCATCAGGCGTTAGACTAACGCAATTTAATGTGGTGGTCCGCATCACCCTGTTAAAATGCATTATCACGCATTTTTAGTGCCTTGACCACATGCGCACTCTGAGCCTGGGTGAACTAAGCAGGAAGCAACTGTCTGTTGAGTGCTGGCGTTAAGGAAACGGCGGCGCACTTGCTGCCACACTAGCGATCATGCTGCTGCACTTTGACCTGATAGGCATAAGATTCCCAAACTAAGGCTGTCAGGTGAGGATGCGCTGTTGCCAGAAAAGCCGTAAGGAGTCCTCCTTCTGATAACCAGAATCTATGGTGATCAGGTGGAAGTGTTGCGTCCCTTTATTCTGCTGTGAAGTCTGCGCAGGCACGCGGCGCATTAAAACATCGAGCACTTTCACTGGAAAGGAACTGACAGGAAGAAAGTAAAATAGGAGGGATGGCCAGACTGTGAACCGGAAGTGAGTCAGTGCTTTGAGGGAAGAGTTCTGAGGCAAAGTGTTGTGCGAGCCTGGAGCATTCAAGGGTCTGAGAGGCCAAGCAGCATCAGCACCCAACAAGGCCTGGCAAGAGGAAATTATTACTGTGAACCCCCAAGCCCTGACCCTTAGGATGTAAGAATTATCCTTTGGTCAATCCCACCCACCCTGAGGAAGTCCCCGTTTGTAGTGACAAAGGACTCTCCCTCCCGCCCTCTATGCTGAGCGATCCCCATGCCTCTTACCGTGAAGTAGGCTGCTTGTTTAAACGTGTTGGGATTTTTTTGAGCATTTAGTCATTCTTTGCTGGACCTACACCCTGCACGTTATTGCCCACAGCATAAGCACAGCATGCTTCACTCAACAGAAAACACCCCCTTACACAAGTCTGAAAATAACATGCATGCGTAATTTATTCTACGCTTCCAGTTATGTTCTAAAACGTATTCGAATTTCAGGCTTACGTCCAACCATTAAAAACAGCCACTAGAACAGTATAATAGATTTGTATCTATTATGTGTGTGTCTCAATAGGGAAATGTCTGCAATTCGGTGCATGGTCCTGATCAGACTGTGCTGAGTCAGAGTGCGCTTGCAACAAACCGGGACTATGTGCCTGGCGTGATTACTGGTGTTGTGTCTCCACTGTGGAAGTTAAGATCATGCTCCTGATGCACTTGAAGAATTTCACCAAAGAAGGTTGTTCCAGGTGTTTCATCCTGGCAGCAAAGAAAGTCCTTAGCTGTTTTTCTGCATTCTGCAGAGTGTAAAATTGTTTGTCTGTGCTGAAAATGCAGGGCCATCTAAGGTCGGAGTTTTGTCTAACTAAACTGGCAGTTTTGCTCGCCATGATTTATCAGTGCAAAGGATTAATATCATTGCTCAATGGCGTGCACATTATGTATGTTGAAGTATTCTCAAAAACATCTCACCCCTTTTCTACCATACAATTCATAAATATTCATTTGTGCTACCACTTAGTTTTCCTCTTCAAGGAGCAAAAATTCATAATATTATGTCCGGTCACAGTGAGAGAAGGCACTGAGTGTCTTCAAAGGCACACGGTATGGGTCTCAAGAAGCGGTGCCTTGCCATAAACTCCCACGTGACTTCAAACTACAGCAAATGAAACCAGCGGCGACTTCTCCACTAAGGCGGAGGAGCGTCAACCCACTGAGTGCAAAAGGAAAAATAAAATGATAATAACACAACATTAATAATGTTACATATTATCATTTTATTTTTCGTACGAGTAAGGTTGGGGTGGGGTAGGGTGGGGCTGAGCTATGTGACGAGCAGCGGGAGGAGTGGTTGGTGCACTTAAGTTCGCATGACGGTTTGGCCGGCCGTCTTGGGCCAGCCAAACAGACATGCGCACTTCGCATTTCCCCACCCAGCTGTATTGCACAGCTGGGTGGAGAACATGCACAGGCTCCCACTCCCTGTCTGAGCATCGAAACAGGCTGCTCAGACCAATCACGACGCTGCTGTCATGCTGGCGACAGCAACTTTGTGTTTGGCTTAGGGGAGTCTTGGAGCCTGTGTGCTGCCGGGAGCCAGGAACAGAGGGAGAATGGAAGAGAGGCAGTGGCCGTATTCAGGTAAGTGAGCTTTAATTTTTTTATTTTTTTTTTATTCCCCGCCCACCACTACTTTTTCCTAGCAGCCGCTACTGGATGCAACATAGTGCTGTACTGTACAGTCTGCAGAAGGGAGCATCATCTGTCACTGTGCCAGCCTACCCTCTCCGAACCGCAACTGACACCTGTCTCCACATCACAAAAACACTGTCTTAGAAGCTGTCTGCAGCCAGTGAGTGTGATTCTGCAGACAGTTCAGCTACAGTGTCAGTGGCAGTACGAAGCAGCAGGATTTATTTTCCCAGCATTGTAAAGCTTGATAAGTCAAAGATAAGGCTGGTGATTAATGTTCCGGCTGGAGAGAGGTCAGAGTTTTATCTACTGGTTGGTTTGACTCTCACCATAAAGTAGCGTGGATGGTTAATATGCCTGCTGCAAAGAAATTCTACCAGCATATTACAGAACTGCATTTTATGTGGATAGCTCAATGGGTTGTTGCTTTTGTCACAGAGATCCCTCTGTTACTTGTGGTTCAGCCACACCTGGCGCTGAGGTCAGTGGCGTAGCAAGGGGGGGCAGAGGGGGCGGTCCGTCCCGGGCAGCACGAGCTTTGGGGGTGGCGGCGCCCCCCTCTTACATGCGTTTTCCGCAGGAACGACAAATGCAGAATTCATCACCAGCACACCCCCCCCCCTGCTCTTCAGCATGGCCGAGGATGGCAAATGCAGGGACCGCCACGGCGGCAGAGTGCCTACCTACGCCACTGGCTGAGGTTGGGATGCTGATTATTTAGAAATAATAGGTTTAAAAGCACCTACTGCAGAGTTCGAGTTTCAAATTGCCCAAATGGTATAATAGCTGCTGTTTGTATTTTTACATGGACTTCATTACATGAGTTTGATCGCGAGAAAGTGTCACTCTAAGTGTCACACATTTTTAGTCGTTAAATGTCACTCATAAGTACACTGAAACTATGAAAATGTCACACATAAGCAATCTGAAACCTTGGCAGCGATGCACATGCAGCGGGCTTTTCAGGCTGCTCCTTTTCTGCTTCCCTGGTGCCAGCCAGGCAGAGAGACTGTTTGTTTCACATTGGGCCCAGATGTAGACTGGCCAACAAAGAGGGTTGTCATTGGTCCAGCCATAGTTGCTGAAGGTGTTAATGAGCTGAAAATGGATACTAAATTCAAGTTGTTCCCAACATGGGGTCCCACATTATGTGTGGCCCAGGGCCCCCAAAATCTTTAAGATGTTGCTGCTCCTAGGAGGTTTAAAATGTTGAGAGGTATGAATTTGGAAGCTCTGTGAATGTCCTGGCCTACCCTGGTCTGGAGATCTTGAACTTGAGGGCAGCAGCTGGCACAGTAAGTAAGCAAGACTCTCACAGATGCTCACAAACTGTGATTTTCTTCACATACTCAGGCCCTTCAGCAGCAGTTAACAGGTAGCTGAGGGACTAAGGGCTCTAAAAGTGGTCAACTCTATGATGTCACGAGGTGGTGGGGGTGGGGGGGGGGAGAGGGAAGGATGCCACTTGCGCTTCTCAGGTATTTTGGCGAATCAGCTTGCATATTATGAACGTGAAAAGCGTGAGTTTAGAAATCAGCACAATAGCTCTGTCGCTTCACACCCCTGTAAATAATAGCTATTACCCAATTTAATTGTAAATCGTGTTACCCACCTCGCAAGGATAGAGGGCGTAGTCTGTCATGAGGAAATCCTAACTGTGACCTATCTTCAGGTCGCTGCAGATATCAGCAGTGAACGTCAATTCACTGAGATATTTTGCGAGCATGTTCACTGCTCTAAAGTGGCCCTCATGTGGGTGGAAGGCCAAACCTTATTTTAAACTCAATTTGTTAATAGAAAAAAAATAAAAGAAGAATCTTCTGCAGTGCCCCAACAAAATAGTTATACAACCGAGTGCTTTTCTGTGAAAACTTCAAGCTTTGCCACTGGCATTGTACGGAATACTTGTAGGGCAAGTGGTCCTATTGAAGTAAATGGGTGGAGTTGTTATTTATCTGAGGGGTGAAGATGAGCCCAAAGAGGGTGACAACCTCCAAATAAGGGTGAGTTCCGAACCATGCCAAACGCCAATCACGCGCAGCAACTGTACCCTATGATTGGCACATTTCATTATGACGTAGTTCCACTTTAAATAATGGCAAATGGGCATACATGGCAACAACATCTTGGAGGAGGAAAGTGGGAGATTTAAAAAAAATAATAATTGGGAGAATGTATTTCTCCCATTGACTTCTATTGAAAGCAATTTCAGGCGTGAGACAGTCAGAATTAAGCCATTTTTGGCTTCAAAAATCGGGAGTTTGCCGCTTGAATCGGGTTTACATTGGCATGTATGAGTGGGGTACATTTTCTATTATGCATATTCACAAATATAGAATAGCATTTTCGTTTAGCGGTTGCTTCGCATCGGGGTCATTTCACCCAACACTTTCACTGCCCTTGTACCTCTAAACATTGCACAGTAACTGACTCGTGTGATAAAGTTTCGGTTTCCTTTCTCGCTCCTTGACTCCGGTTTCCTGCCTACCAGCTCTACAGAAAGTGCCGGAAAGGAGGAGCCTGATTATTAGACGCCTTTAACAATACCAGCGTCCTGTTGTGCGAGCCTGGAGCATTCAAGGGTCTGAGAGGCCAAGCAGCATCAGCACCCAACAAGGCCTGGCGAGAGGAAATTATTACTGTGAACCCCCAAGCCCTGACCCTTAGGATGTAAGAATTATCCTTTGGTCAATCCCACCCACCCTGAGGAAGTCCCCGTTTGTAGTGACAAAGGACTCTCCCTCCCGCCCTCTATGCTGAGCGATCCCCATGCCTCTTACTGTGAAGTAGGCTGCTTGTTTAAACGTGTTGGGATTTTTTTGAGCATTTAGTCATTCTTTGCTGGACCTACACCCTGCACGTTATTGCCCACAGCATAAGCACAGCATGCTTCACTCAACAGAAAACACCCCTTACACAAGTCTGAAAATAACATGCATGCGTAATTTATTCTACGCTTCCAGTTATGTTCTAAAACGTATTCGAATTTCAGGCTTACGTCCAACCATTAAAAACAGCCACTAGAACAGTATAATAGATTTGTATCTATTATGTGTGTGTCTCAATAGGGAAATGTCTGCAATTCGGTGCATGGTCCTGATCAGACTGTGCTGAGTCAGAGTGCGCTTGCAACAAACCGGGACTATGTGCCTGGCGTGATTACTGGTGTTGTGTCTCCACTGTGGAAGTTAAGATCATGCTCCTGATGCACTTGAAGAATTTCACAAAAGAAGGTTGTTCCAGGTGTTTCATCCTGGCAGCAAAGAAAGTCCTTAGCTGTTTTTCTGCATTTTGCAGAGTGTAAAATTGTTTGTCTGTGCTGAAAATGCAGGGCCATCTAAGGTCGGAGTTTTGTCTAACTAAACTGGCAGTTTTGCTCGCCATGATTTATCAGTGCAAAGGATTAATATCATTGCTCAATGGCGTGCACATTATGTATGTTGAAGTATTCTCAAAAACATCTCACCCCTTTTCTACCATACAATTCATAAATATTCATTTGTGCTACCACTTAGTTTTCCTCTTCAAGGAGCAAAAATTCATAATATTATGTCCGGTCACAGTGAGAGAAGGCACTGAGTGTCTTCAAAGGCACACGGTATGGGTCTCAAGAAGCGGTGCCTTGCCATAAACTCCCACGTGACTTCAAACTACAGCAAATGAAACCAGCGGCGACTTCTCCACTAAGGCGGAGGAGCGTCAACCCACTGAGTGCAAAAGGAAAAATAAAATGATAATAACACAACATTAATAATGTTACATATTATCATTTTATTTTTAGTACGAGTAAGGTTGGGGTGGGGTAGGGTGGGGCTGAGCTATGTGACGAGCAGCGGGAGGAGTGGTTGGTGCACTTAAGTTCGCATGACGGTTTGGCCGGCCGTCTTGGGCCAGCCAAACAGACATGCGCACTTCGCATTTCCCCACCCAGCTGTATTGCACAGCTGGGTGGAGAACATGCACAGGCTCCCACTCCCTGTCTGAGCATCGAACCAGGCTGCTCAGACCAATCACGACGCTGCTGTCATGCTGGCGACAGCAACTTTGTGTTTGGCTTAGGGAAGTCTTGGAGCCTGTGTGCTGCCGGGAGCCAGGAACAGAGGGAGAATGGAAGAGAGGCAGTGGACATACTCAGGTAAGTGAGCTTTAATTTTTTATTTTTTTTTAATTCCCCGCCCACCACTACTTTTTCCTAGCAGCCGCTACTGGATGCAACATAGTGCTGTACTGTACAGTCTGCAGAAGGGAGCATTATCTGTCACTGTGCCAGCCTACCCTCTCCGAACCGCAACTGACACCTGTCTCCACATCACAAAAACACTGTCTTAGAAGCTGTCTGCAGCCAGTGAGTGTGATTCTGCAGACAGTTCAGCTACAGCGTCAGTGGCAGTACGAAGCAGCAGGATTTATTTTCCCAGCATTGTAAAGCTTGATAAGTCAAAGATAAGGCTGGTGATTAATGTTCCGGCTGGAGAGAGGTCAGAGTTTTATCTACTGGTTGGTTTGACTCTCACCATAAAGTAGCGTGGATGGTTAATATGCCTGCTGCAAAGAAATTCTACCAGCATATTACAGAACTGCATTTTATGTGGATAGCTCAATGGGTTGTTGCTTTTGTCACAGAGATCCCTCTGTTACTTGTGGTTTAGCCACACCTGGCGCTGAGGTCAGTGGCGTAGCAAGGGGGAGCAGAGGGGGCGGTCCGTCCCGGGCAGCACGAGCTTTGGGGGTGGCGGCGCCCCCCTCTTACATGCGTTTGCCGCAGGGACGACAAATGCAGAATTCATCACCAGCACCCCCCCCCCCTGCTCTTCAGCATGGCCGAGGACGGCAAATGCAGGGACCGCCACGGCGGCAGAGTGCCTACCTACGCCACTGGCTGAGGTTGGGATGCTGATTATTTAGAAATAATAGGTTTAAAAGCACCTGCTGCAGAGTTCGAGTTTCAAATTGCCCAAATGGTATAATAGCTGCTGTTTGTATTTTTACATGGACTTCATTACATGAGTTAGATCGCGAGAAAGTGTCACTCTAAGTGTCACACATTTTTAGTCGTTAACTGTCACTCATAAGTACACTGAAACTATGAAAATGTCACACATAAGCAATCTGAAACCTTGGCAGCGATGTACATGCAGCGGGCTTTTCAGGCTGCTCCTTTTCTGCTTCCCTGGTGCCAGCCAGGCAGAGAGACTGTTTGTTTCACATTGGGCCCAGATGTAGACTGGCCAACAAAGAGGGTTGTCATTGGTCCAGCCATAGTTGCTGAAGGTGTTAATGAGCTGAAAATGGATACTAAATTCAAGTTGTTCCCAACATGGGGTCCCACATTATGTGTGGCCCAGGGCCCCAAAATCTTTAAGATGTTGCTGCTCCTAGGAGGTTTAAAATGTTGAGAGGTATGAATTTGGAAGCTCTGTGAATGTCCTGGCCTACCCTGGTCTGGAGATCTTGAACTTGAGGGCAGCAGCTGGCACAGTAAGTAAGCAAGACTCTCACAGATGCTCACAAACTGTGATTTTCTTCACATACTCAGGCCCTTCAGCAGCAGTTAACAGGTAGCTGAGGGACTAAGGGCTCTAAAAGTGGTCAACTCTATGATGTCACGAGGTGGTGGGGGTGGGGGGGGGGAGAGGGAAGGATGCCACTTGCGCTTCTCAGGTATTTTGGCGAATCAGCTTGCATATTATGAACGTGAAAAGCGTGAGTTTAGAAATCAGTACAATAGCTCTGTCGCTTCACACCCCTGTAAATAATAGCTATTACCCAATTTAATTGTAAATCGTGTTACCCACCTCGCAAGGATAGAGGGCGTAGTCTGTCATGAGGGAAATCCTAACTGTGACCTATCTTCAGGTCGCTGCAGATATCAGCAGTGAACGTCAATTCACTGAGATATTTTGCGAGCATGTTCACTGCTCTAAAGTGGCCCTCATGTGGGTGGAAGGCCAAACCTTATTTTAAACTCAATTTGTTAATAGAAAAAAAATAAAAGAAGAATCTTCTGCAGTGCCCCAACAAAATAGTTATACAACCGAGTGCTTTTCTGTGAAAACTTCAAGCTTTGCCACTGGCATTGTACGGAATACTTGTAGGGCAAGTGGTCCTATTGAAGTAAATGGGTGGAGTTGTTATTTATCTGAGGGGTGAAGATGAGCCCAAAGAGGGTGACAACCTCCAAATAAGGGTGAGTTCGAACCATGCCAAACGCCAATCACGCGCAGCAACTGTACCCTATGATTGGCACATTTCATTATGACGTAGTTCCACTTTAAATAATGGCAAATGGGCATACATGGCAACAACATCTTGGAGGAGGAAAGTGGGAGATTTAAAAAAATAAAAAATTGGGAGAATGTATTTCTCCCATTGACTTCTATTGAAAGCAATTTCAGGCGTGAGACAGTCAGAATTAAGCCATTTTTGGCTTCAAAAATCGGGAGTTTGCCGCTTGAATCGGGTTTACATTGGCATGTCTGAGTGGGGTACATTTTCTATTATGCATATTCACAAATATAGAATAGCATTTTCGTTTAGCGGTTGCTTCGCATCGGGGTCATTTCACCCAACACTTTCACTGCCCTTGTACCTCTAAACATTGCACAGTAACTGACTCGTGTGATAAAGTTTCGGTTTCCTTTCTCGCTCCTTGACTCCGGTTTCCTGCCTACCAGCTCTACAGAAAGTGCCGGAAAGGAGGAGCCTGATTATTAGACGCCTTTAACAATACCAGCCTCCTGGTGACAGCTCCAATAGTATCGGGAGCTGTGGGGGGCGCTGTCGACGTCTCTACTGAAACATTAGATGGACTTGAACTAGCCCGAGGGCGAAGGGGGCGGACATGTCTATAAGAACGAGGTCTCACTTTCGATTCTTTCCAGTGCGCTGAAGGAGGGTGTGAGGACCGCAGCCACTGCCCCTGCTCCAGAGGCGAGCTCGCGCCCATCTCCTGCTAGACCCGCTCTGCACAGAGAGCTCGCGCCCATGTCCTGCTAGACCCGCTCTCCACAGAACTCGCGCCCATGCCCTGCTAGACCTGCTCTCCACAGAGCTCGCGCCCATGCCCTGCTAGACCTGCTCTCCACAGAGCTCGCGCCCATCTCCTGCTAGACCCGTTCTGCACATCGGGGTCTTGCACCGTCTGCTCAAGAACAGTGACAGTCCGTAAGAAGTCTCCCAGCCGCGCCACCTTTGCAATGTCGGAGGAGCAGAAACGCAACCTGGAGAGGGTCAGCAGCTACATAGAAAAGATCGTCATACCGAGGCATGTTCTAGGCTTCCTCACACCGTGGCTGCCGACAGGTGAGTTGCTACCAGAGCACAAGTCCTATAAAAAGAAGTGGGGGGACTGACCAAGTAAGACAGTATGCAAATTACATCATGACGTCACGACCTAGCGCTATAAAAGAAATAAAATAGTGCTATTTAAATTATTTGTGTAAATACTGGGACACACTATTAACCCATCTGACAGTCTTACAGTGTCTGCATTTATATACAGGACAGAACAAAGGGAGAAGCATGCCTCTCTTAAGTACCTGTGAAGAGAAGACGGTTTACATTTAAGTGTGAGGTTCCAGGCGGCCCCCAGTCAGCATATACAAACAAAAGGAGGCCGGATGGCCCCTTAACTTCGGCCCAGCTGGAGGTGAAAAAGACTCCCTCCCTGCCTGCACGTTGCTGCTGGGAATGGAAAGCAGACAACGTACAGGCGCTGCTGTGCTGAACGTGTCCCGGTGTCTTACACTGGGACAAGTTCAACATATTTCTGTGGGGCCTAACGTCTTGGTAGGGGGGACGGCGTCCACCCTGTGAAAATAGTGGGTGGACGCCGTGTACCTGCGTGTACCCCCGACTCGTGCCCTGGTTGCTACTGTTAGTGTGTGCATTGTCCAGCACACTTAGAATGAGGAAAATGCCTTAAAGGATTTGTGTTCCTTCCTGCACATAAACAATACTATACTGCCTGCAAACCAGCACCCTTTGCTTGCATTGGCGCTAGGTAGCCAAAAGTGCGCCAGCGCAAGGCCAGAGCGGGAATATGCCATATTTTGCTAGATATGGCTCATTTCTGCCCTTTCACGCAGCACAGCGCAGCAAGGTATCTTCCTGTGTTGTGTTGCGTGAAAAATGTATAAATAGGACCCTTAGTGTTAATCTGTTGGATGCCGTTGGTACTGGTGCTGTACAACTGAGTGCTGTGTTGGTATACATGATGTTGCCACTGAGTAGTGCTGTTTGCACTGTATAGTGTTTGTACCTTGATGTTAGGGGCAGAATTACCAAAAGTAGCATTCAAAGTTGCTGCTCTGCTGTTGCTTGAGAGGAAACAAGTGGTAAAGCACCATATCTAGTAAGATATGGTTTTGCGATATGATAAAGTGTGGCGACCCTGGAGGAATGTGGAAGAAGTACTGGAGTGAGAGAAAGTCAAGGTGATGAAGGGTAGAACAACCCATACATTGGGGACAGCGAAGCAACCGCAGCGAGGTAAAGCCAGGGGAGGAGGAACAAGAGGGCAGTGCCATGTGGACCTGTGTGCATGACAAAAGCAATGGGGGACGGACTAAGGTATTTGGGTTGATATTGTGGGCCTCATTTACAAGCCAGTTAGGCTGCCGGTGCGTCACTTTTTTAGAAACACCGGTGACGCAGTATGCACGCTCATATTTACAAGGCCACGTAAAGTCACCCTGCGTGACTTTTCATGGCCTTTTGAATATGGGCCCCTTTCATGCATTACACTGAGTGAAAGGGGCATTCCATGGGTGTTGCTGTGGGTGTTGCCACACAACATCCATGGAACCTGACACATTCCCAGATTTAGAAAGTGTCGTAAACCTGGGAATGCGTCAGAATCCTACGGAGTAGGAGTGGCGCAACGAGGAGAAATACTTTTATTTCTCCTCGTTTTTTGCTCTTTCTATGTGTGCTGCATTCTGCAGCACACATTGAAGGAGCAAAACACCATTAATGATTGTGTGTCCTTTCCTGCACAACAAGAATCATCCTTGCAACACAGGCCGCCTTGCACTATGGCGCAAGGTGTCTGCCTTGGCGCAGGTGAGAAGTACAGGAATGCACCGTATCTTGTAGTTACGGCGCATTCCGGCCCTTTTATTTTGATGCACGGTAGCACAGCAGGAAGGCCTGCTGCGCTGCCGTGCATCAAAATATAGTAAATGAGGCCCATAGTTCTGATACCGGACCTCAGTTTACAGTTTGTAACAGATTGTTGGATTTAAACTTAATCAAATGAATTAAAGAAAAAAGATACGGTGCTGCTGCCATGCCTTGCACACAAATTGGCTGCCCGGTGCCACACACAGACTTTTGCACCATAGTGCAAAAGTGTGGATTTTATATCTAACATAGATTTTGTGATGGATGGTTACCCTTCCATTACAAAATACTATGCTTTGACACAATTTAAAACATTTCCATGTTTGCTATACAAAACAGTAGAGATTTAAAGTTGGAAAAGTTCAAAGAAATTGATTTTTTTTCTATAACTTTATGCCTCCTTCGAGGTGGTGTCATTTTTTAGCACAAAGACTTGGCTACCATTTTTAGTAGATAGGGCTTTATGACAAAAACATAATTGACTGTTGCAACTCACATTGGGCAGAAAGGGATTCCATTGCCCCCATCCCTGGCTTCCGCTGGGAAGACTCATTTGAGGCTTCAAAATGGATTGTTCAGTAAACCATATAGCATCTCATCTGTCCTAGACAGTCCGTTTACCACTACATGCGTCTCCATTTAATACATGCATTTACTTGTTCAATTGCTGATTCCTCCCACCTTTCCTATATTCCCTCTTAATGCAAACCAGCAATTGCTTATTATAAGCGACTAGGATACAGTGTCAACACTGCTGATTCCGCTTGCCATTCGCATAAAACAGCCTGAGACCCTTCATCTACAACAAAATACAGAGTGCCCCTTTTCTATTTGTTTAACTGGCAGAGACAGTGATGTGGTGGCAGCGTGTAAAGGTGTCTATGAAATGAGAAAATATGTCTCAGTTGTGGTTAGCTTTATTTCCTAGTGCTGTGAGGCCTTTCAGAACATGTAACTCTATTTGAATGCAAATTCAACAAAAGAAATGTTGCATTCTGACATCCTGTGAATTACATTTTGTGGTTTCATTTTATTTAATGCTGCAAATTACACTTCTGCAGTTTCTAACTGCTGGAAATAGCAGGAATTAAATACCGGTACCGTTCAATTACAAGTTTATTTTCCTGGAATGGGCATAACTGTACAGACCCAGTTTTACGTGGCAGAAATCCACAAGTTGTTCACTGTTCTGGAAGGTTTAACTTTCACATTTACCACCTGCTTTAAACAGAAGGTAAATGTAAACCAATGGGCAGGGATGGGTAACATTTAGAAGGTAAGGGAGAAGAGGAAAAAGGTACCCTGGCAGGAAGGAACCCTAGATGCCCCTTCCTTGCAGAAATAAAATTTAGGACATCAAAAAAACCAAGTGATGGATGGAATGCTTAAATTAATCTCACCCACTGGCAATCAATTAGAGCTGCAACCCCATCCTTCCTTTTTCAACCACCATGCCATCTCAGTTTAGACCCAGCCATGTGAAAATCAACCTTGACTCTGCTCTTCATATGAACAGTCCAGCCCAAACTGAATTACAAGCATCTCAAAACCATTTTCACCCTTATTATAGACTCATTAACCAGGTAAAGCTTGATTCTTGTGGCACAGTGAGCACAGGACCCACGTCTGGCCATACCCATCACACTTAGGGCTTCAAAAAGCAAAGTGATGGAGGGAATGTTTGAATTAATCTCTGCCACTGGTGATTGCTCGGGCTGCATCCGAATCCATAATTTGTCGCCCACCATGCCATCTCAGTTTGGACCCAGCCATATGCAAATCAGCTTTGACCCTGCTCCTCATGGGAACAGTCCATTGGAGCAGGGTCAAGACTAATTCACATACAGCTGGATACAAACTAAGGTGGCATGGTGTGCAAAATAACGATGGATTGGGATGCGGCTCTAATAATTACCAGTGGCTGAAATAAATTCAAGCATTCCATCCATCCAGGGCCGGACTGGCGTAGCGGGTATCGAGCATTTGCCCAGGAGACTGGAAGGGTGGGGGCTGGTTTTGAAGCGGTGGGGGGCAGTTTTGTTACTGGGGGATGGTTTTGCACTGATGCAGCAATATCAGCCCCCAGTAACATAAGCAGCAGTGCTGGGGCCAGATATGTCAAGCAGCAGTGCTTCACTCTTGCACCCACCCTCCCGGGGTGGGGGCTGGTCCGACAAAATTGCCAGGGCTGCTTTGGGTTCCCAGTCCGGCCCTGCATCCATCACTTTTTGTACACTGTAGCATGTCGCCCTAAGTAGGATGGGTATGCCCAGGAGTGGGTCCCGTGCACACTGTGTCACTGGAATTAAGCTATGCCCCGGTGATAAGCCAATACTAAGGGTGAAACTGGTTCAGGGTTGCTTGTGTGCCGGTTCAGGGAGGACTTGGTTTGGCAGATTAAGCTGGACTGCTCCTATTGGAGTAGGGTCCAACCTAATATAGCATGGTCTGCAAGATAACAATGAATTGGGATGCGACCCATGCTTAGAGGTGGGTCTTGTGCACACTGGGTCACTGAAACCAAGCAATACCTGGCTGATGGATCCATAGCAAGTCACTGGAACTAACCAATAGCTGGCTGATGAATCCATAGCAAGTGTGAAACTGGTCCTGGGTTACCTGTGTTTCGTTTCAGGGAGAACCTGGCTTGGCAGTTCAGGCTGGACTGTTCCTATTTGAAGTAAGTGACCCAATTAGGGCCACCCTGGTCACTCGCGACCAACTCTCAGCCTTCCATACAAATGAAGAGTCGGTCAGACAGTAGAGAATACAAACCAAAGTTATTTATTAGTCATACACTCGAGCGGAGGCCAGCCTGACCAGCCTCCTTAGATAGCTGCCAAGGGACTGACCCCCGCCAATGTGGAAAGACAAGATGTACATTTCCAGCACCCCTAAAGACCCGCCCAGACTGGAATTTTTCATTCTGAGAGCTAATGAACAACAGTGGTACAGAAGGACGAGCTACCATCCTAAGACCGGGTACATGCTAACTTAGTTTCAAGGTTACTCTGCCCGTGCCCATCTCTCTGAGAGTGGGAGCAGGCCTACCTACTGGGAAAGGCATGCAGTGACAGAATGATCTATTCATTAGTGCAGCGAAGCTCAACTTTGAACAATAAAGAGAAACAATCAAGGCTGTTTTCTGCTGAGGCAAGCAGTATGAAGCAGAAGCTTATTTTCAATCAAGGTACAAAATGGCGACTGAATACAAAATGGTGCCGCAAATGCTAACTTAACTCGCACAATGCTAGAAGGAGTCAATTAGACGCATTTTTTCAGTCCAACAGACCCTCCTTTTAGCATTTGCTAACAATTTTGTCTAAATTTTGTCTAATGCTAGGAAACCAATAACTGCTCGCATAGTAAGAAGACGACCACTGTTATATGTTAATCACACATTATCAATTTTCAAAAATACCCTCTTCGATGGACATAATGTCATGGACAGCCTGTAGCATCATAGCTGTAGACTTAGCATCATGTATTGGGACTTTAGGTGTGGGTGTCAATTTTCCAACACAGTAAGAACAACAAGCAGGAAGGCAATGTACGCATATGCAACATGTGAAAATGACACCTGCAACTATTATCAGGAAGATAATAATATTCCACCCCCATGATGTTAGTAAACCCCAGAACCAACCAGAAAGAGTCCAGGTACCATTCTCTTGGTGGATTTCAGATGCGAGCCTATGCAACTTCTGTATAGCAGTGTATACATTCGGAGATTGGTCCAGTATGTAAACACAGCAACTGCTGCCAATGATGCGGCAGGCTCCTCCCCGATCAGCAAGGATGACGTCTAACACCATCCTGTTCTGAAGAGCAACAAGCCTCGTAGCCTGGACCTCAGCTGTAATATTTGTCAAAATCCCTGCTGTGGTATTAATGACCCCCTCCATAACTCTGGTGAGCCGACGAATGTTAAGGCTATTGGACATAGGACCCCCAAAGGGTAAAATACCCTTCATAGCATCCGTGAACTGCTGCAGAGTGGTGTCTGTCTGGTCTATGTCTTCTGTGATAATAACCCCTCTAATTCGGGACAGATGGGCACTCCTACGTTGCAATCGGTGGTCCCTATGATTGTTGGACGGTGCTATGTACACTGGGGGAAGGAGGAAAGAGAGGTAACATACACATGACCATCCTCTAGGAAGCCAAACATAAGCTTGAGATCCACAAACAAAGTAGATATTGTGCAGAGGGAGCAAAGGCGGGCTATTACTCGTGCTCAGTGTATATATATATATAGTTGCAATTACTTTCACCCACTTTCACCTTCCTGAACCCACAAGCACAAAACCCAGCTGTTGTGTTGACTACTGGTACCGGTATCGCCTCATCCTGAGTAATATTGCGCATTTGAAATGAGCGAAAGTATTCAGTGACATTAAATCCCTGGAAATCCAACATTTCATTTTGAAGCCATGTTACATTTTTCTCTCTTTCATATACATTCATGCAGGCTGTTGGGGATAATGTATCAGGGGTCCCTTGTTCTCCCGGGGTAAATCCTTGGTGGACATTAATATATTCTAACACTGTGAGATAATCTGCAGATGTCATATTCATAGTACAAGATTGATAATGAATATATACCATAGAGAACAATTCAAACCACCCCTCACAGCTGGCTAAATAAGACATAGGCAGTGACTACAAGCTATCGCTCTTATGTGTAACAGAAGGAAGCAGTCCACATATCCAACAGTTTGTAACATTAGAGGTATCGTGGGCTTGGTGGAGTGTTTGCAAAAACACATTATCTACGTACGTTTTTCTGTGTTCACCTTTATGGGGGGCCAAAGTAACAAACATGTGTTCAGAGGAACAGGCATTGTACCAATCAAAGAGTGCACAGGATATTTCTCCTCAAGGAACCATGATATTCCAAGCACTGCTATCAGGGATATCAGGACAATTACCACGAAAACTATTTTACTCTTTGTAGACCACCTAGACCAACCAAACTCATTCTGCCCAAAACGTGGGGCTGCAAATGGCTGTTCCTCCTCCATAATGGGGCGACCAAATGGATACATTTCAACCAGAGGAAAGGACATGCAATGGAGCCAATGACAAGAAAACAAGAAGGGGCAAATGTTCCCAGTGTCCGTCAGAACCTCACTGGTAGACTCCTATTGTTCATCAATCGTTGGCGCTATTGAGCACCGGTGGTGGAGCTGTCGGACCAGCTCTTGAGGAATCCCACGTCGCTCAGGATGAGGCACCCCGCTTCCTAGGGGAGCACGCTCGATCAATCCTGTCCAATGTCTGAACAATGCACCAATCTCGTCTCTTCCTATGCTACTGTGGCCTGACTTATCGAGTCCATCCCTGCTAATCTGACTTTTCCTTTGGTGCACTGTTCCTCCATCGGGGGCGCAGATTATACCTAGCTACTGCAGGGACAGAGGGGTCTGCAAACCGGCTCAGACACAGAGGGGCCAATGTACTGGGTCTCAAGCAGAGATGGGCCAGCAGACTGGGGCTCCTGGATGGCCCTGATCTCAGGAGGCACTGCCTCGTTCAACACTGCGTCATTTTATTCCTCCGTTTGTGCCCACGTCAGCTGGGCATCTGAGAAAGGAACGAAACGGGGCACCTGCTCTGTTTCAGAGTCACCAACTCTGTCAAGCACCCATTGGTCGTAGGGTAAAGGGAGTGGCACCTTGCGGCAATGCTGAGAATGAATCCAATTCTTCCGGCCGGCCACCTTCACGGCAGTGCGGGTGGCGAGGAGCACCTGCGCAGGCCCCTTTCACCTCGGCTCCAAGCTTCCTTTCCTCTGGAAGTGTCTGGTCAGCACAAAATCGCCAGGCCGAATATCATGCCCGGGGCCCCTCAGGTGTTGATGGTAAGGCCTCGTGGATCTGTTGGTGAATAGAACGCAAGCTTTTAGTTAACTCATACAGGCAATCCACTAGCAAAGGGTATTCAATTTCTGAAAACCGTCGAGGTCGCGGGACGCTCCAGACATTCGCGGGGCATCTGAACACAACCTCGTACAGTGACAACCCTGTCCTGGAGTGAGCTGTAGCTCTTGTAGATAAAAGAGCTAATGGTAAAGCATCTGGCCACTGCAACCCTGTGCTCTCCTGAATCTTTGCCAATTTCAGTTTGAGTACCATTGTACTTCTCAACCAGACCTGCTGACTGGGGGTGGTTTGCAACATGACATTTTTTGCTTGATGTGCAAACCATCACACACCAACTGAATAACCCTTGAATTGAAGTGACTTCCGTTGTCACTCCAAATCAAACGGGGCAAACCGAACCGAGGGAAGAACTCCTTTAAGAGTGCCTTTGCCGTCGCCATGGCTGTGTTCTCTTTAGTGGGGTAAGCCCTTAACCCATTTACTGAATGCACAAACAACCACTAACACATATATCAGATTGTTGACTCGTTCCATTTCGATAAAGTCCATCTGAAGGACCTCGAAAGGGAAGGAGGTAGGCGCAAAATTACCAGGAGGTGTAGGGGTGCCTTTTCCAGGATTATACATCATGCGCACCATACAGTATTTAACTAGATGAGCAGCAACCTTGGGAATGTTGTCATTCTGCCATACAGGATGTAACAGCCTACAAATACCTTTCGCACTAATGTGGGCTGGCCCGTGCGCCATAGTGACCACAGGGAGGACATATGCATCTGGTAACATCCATCTCTGTTTTTCTGACTTACCCGCCCAACACCCATCCTCATCCAAGCATGCTGTGCTTTCCTGCCATACAGCTAACTCCTCATTCGTTGCCTCACTTTGGATCTCTTTCACATTGTCCAGCGTGTCCTCAAACATAGTGACCTCGGGCACCCACCTAGCGGGACCCGCTACAAACATCCTCTTCATCTTTGTTCGAGCTGTCTCCTTAGCTGTCTGGTCTGCAAATGCATTCCCTCTTCTCACATCATCAGTAATTGCCTTGTGGGCACTGCACTTTACTATAGCTAATTTCATAGGAAGTGTCAAGGCAGACGGAAGCCTATGTATAAGGGGGCCATGCTGGATTTGCATCCCATGGGAGGTGAGAAACCCTCTCTCTGCCCAGAGCCGCCCAAAATTATGGGTGACCCCGAAGGCGTACTGGCTGTCAGTATAAATATTAACAGCCAGTCCCTCGCTCAATTCACAAGCTCTAATAAGGGTGACCAATTCAGCTGCTTGAGCGGACTGATAGGGATCTCGTGACATCTCAAATACCGTCTGTAGTGTAGTAAGTGCATATGCTGCAGTGGTGGTGCCATCTGGTAATTTAAAACAAGAGCCATCGACATATAGTTCCCCTTGGGGTCCAGATAAGGAAACATCAGTCAGGTCTACCCGTCCCTTCGTCTCTTCCTCCGTCTGAAAAAGACAATCATGTATGTCAATTTCCTCACTCTCAGAAGGGAGGGGTAGTAACATGGCTGGGTTCAGAGTGGCACATCTTTTTATGGTGATATGTGGGGCAAAGAGTGTTAGCTCATAACCAGTCAGACGTGCACTAGTAAGGTGCTGCGTCTTGGTCTTATTCAAAAGGGTGTCCACAGCATGGGGCACCATGACTGTGAAATCAGTATCAAGTACCAGCCCAGCCGATTGTCTTATTGAGACAGCCACTGCCGCGACCACTCTTAGACAGCTCGGGAGGGCTCTGGCGACTGGATCAAGCAGAGCAGAAAAATAAGCACACGGCCGTTGCTTACCTTCAAAGGCCTGTGTTAAAACAGAAAGCGCACAACCAGCCGTCTCGTGTACGTACAACACGAATGGCTTCCCATAGTCAGGCGTACCAAGCACAGGCGCAGAGCAAAGCGCAACTTTTAATTGCTCAAAAGACTGCTGACATTCAGGCGTCCAAGGCAGGGGCTCATGCACATCTTTAGTGGTTATCACAAGCAAAGGCTTTATTAGTAATGAATAATTAGGGATCCAATGGCGACAGTAGGAAGTGATGTCAACAAAAGCACGCACATCCCTCTGAGTTTTAGGGATAGGCATTTTAACAATAGTGCTGATGCGCTCAGGGGTCAATCTCCTATCCTCCTCCGACAGTAGGTGACCTAAATAGGTGACCTCCTGTTGACAGTATTGGAATTTAGAAAGGGACACTTTATGTCCATGGTGAGCCAAATGTAGCAACAACTTAACCGTACTGTCTTTGCATCCCTGTCAGAAGCTATTAGTATGTCATCCACATATTGAAGCAATACATTACCTGGGGAAAGCGTGAGGGAGTCCAATTTAGCTTTCAAAGCTTGGCTATATATACTAGGGCTCTCAGTATAGCCCTGAGGAGCGCGACAGAATCTAAAGCTTCTGCCAGCTAGGGTAAAACCGAACAAATGTCGGCTATCAGGATGGATCGGGGTACTAAAGAAGGCATTTTTCAAATCAATGACAGAGAAGAATTTAGCAGAGGAAGGAATCATTGTCAAAATGGCAGTAATGTCAAGGACCACCGGGAACTGAGGGACCACTATTTTATTAACTGCGCGCAAATCAATCACGAAACGATAAACATCTGGGTTGTCATTGGGGGAGTCTGAAGATGCCTTTTTGAGAATAGGAAGAATAGGACTATTACACATATTCCCCGCTGTCTCTTTAACCACTCCCGACTCAACCAGATCTTGTATAATTCGCAGCAAAGCTCGCTCCCCCGCTTGAGGAATTTTGTACTGGGGAATACGAGGCAAAATGGAATTGTCTTTAACTTTAATGTAAATCGGGGGAATTTGCAATAGTCCTACATCCGTGTCACCTGTTGCCCACAAAGTGGGTGGCACATCCTTAAACTCAGCAGGAAGGGGTGCATCTTTGGACAGACACTGCTTAGAGCTAGCCACATTCGGACCCATTGTCATGTAAACACCTTCCGGGGAGCAAAAAATGGTTGCATGCAACTTCTTTAATAAATCAAGGCCCATTAAATTTTCTCCACAGTTTGATGTCAATAGGAACGGTGAATCCACAGTAAAAGGACCGATAGTCAAGGCAAGAGGTTTGGAAATGGGGCTTACAACCGGTATGCCAGAGAATCCTACCGATATATATAAAGGAACAAGGTGACCCCAGTAGTGAGACCAGGGGTAATATATATGCTTAAAAGGAACAAAGGTCTAAAGGAGGCCACTAAGGTCCTCGGGTAGCCTAGGCTACTAGAATTCTAAACACAGCGTTAATCAGGACGAATAATGCACAAGGAGTCCAAGCCGGACTGGATACACAATGTATGCTGGGACACAAGGTTTTGGAATGACAACACATTTATTAACAGCATAAACGGAATATCATTCAACTATTTAAGGAAATAGTTCTGGTGCTCACACATAAAAGTGAAAGTGCGTGAAGTGAGAAATGCTAGTGACATTTCAAATTTACATCGCATTGACAACATTGTACAAAACTCCAACTTAATTTACTATTACCCACCAATTCCGGGGTATCTTCAATGTGCCGATTTCGGGACTTTTCCCGCCCGCCCACAATCAGCTTCCCTAGTGGCCTGACAAAGCAATACTGCATACACCCCGAACTCCGGGTTGTCTTCTCCAACATCGTCTTCGGAACCCTTCCGCTCACCGGTCCACGACCCTCCGTGGCCCCCCTAATTCTACCTGCTCACACTCTCGTCCGGATGATGATCTCTAACTTATGAGATCGAAACGCTGTCGACCCTTTACAACCAAAACTCCTTAACTGTATTTAAATTAAGTTGGAGTTTTGTACAATGTTGTCAATGCGATGTAAATTTTAAATGTCACTAGCATTTCTCACTTCACGCACTTTCACTTTTATGTGTGAGCACCAGAACTATTTCCTTAAATAGTTGAATGATATTCCGTTTATGCTGTTAATAAATGTGTTGTCATTCCAAAACCTTGTGTCCCAGCATACATTGCGTATCCAGTCCGGCTTGGACTCCTTGTGCATTATTCGTCCTGATTAACGCTGTGTTTAGAATTCTAGTAGACTAGGCTACCCGAGGACCTTAGTGGCCTCCTTTAGACCTTTGTTCCTTTTAAGCAGAGAATCCTACCGAAACATTATTTTGGCCAGACAGAGCCGCCCGGGGACCAGCGAACGAGAAACAGAGCTATTCATTGCACCTGTATCCACTAAAAATTTCTTAACTGAGCCTTGCAAATCCGCGGTGACATAAGGACCGCGCTGATCTACAGGTAACTGGACTGGTCCCTCACCCTGCCCCTGGCTGTCCTAGCTGTGAGACATCCCTGTCACCTCGTCCAGATCATAATCATTGTGATAATACTGTCTCCCTCGAGGGTCATCAAAATAGTTTTTGTCTGTGCGACCCTGTGATGCCCTATCCTCCCGAACCCTATCTTGATCGCCTCCTTCACGACTCCGTCCATGAGAACCCCTTCCTTTAGGGGCCGCAACTTTCTGTAATAACACCGGACACTCGCTATGCCAGTGCCCCTCCTCTTTACAGTACGCACACTGATTCGGCCCACAGGCGCAGTGCTCCTGCTAGTTTGAAAGCTGCTGGGCCAGACCAGCTCCACGTCCCCTACCGTTTCCCCTAGACGCCTGCTGCAACAACACCTTCGTCTTCAACTCCTTGTGCTTCTTCTCTACCTTCTCCTTCTCCTCATTCTCCCTGTGTTCATAATACTGTGCTCAATAAAACAGAAGGGGAGGATGTTGTCCAAGTGCTCTCGAGGCCTGCAAATGAGTTGCTATCTCAGGAAGCAGGTTCGTAACAAATCTATTAACGAACAATCGAACACCCCCTTCCATCGACAAATCCTGTCCACTAAAATCCCAAAAGACACCCTCAAACCGGGTGAAGAAATCTGACACACTTTCATCTTTCTTCTGACGACATGCCGTCAACTTGTCCCAATCTACCCTTCTCAGTGGATTGAGAGAGTGCATATACGTAATAATTCGGCCAGGCAGAGCTAGTATCTAGGCCTTAGGCTTTTCCCCAGGCTTCTTCTCCTTATTCCATGCTTTAATCTGGTCCCAGGTACCACCCAATTCCACAGCGTGGTCCTGCGTATGCACCTGTCTCCAAATGTCAACGGGCACCAGCAGACCAAAGAACATTTCAATATCTGCAAGCGTCATTACCGTCGATGAAGCAGCCTCAGTCAGTTCCTTATAATATGCAGTGGGATTTTTCCTAGGGTCAGGTAACTTGAGTCTTAAGGGACAAAACCTCACTCCTCTTCCACGGAGTGTACACCCATTGCTCTTGGAAACGGGCCTCTATCCTCGGTCTAATAACAGTATTCTGCTCATCTCGTAGTTCCGGTAAATCAGGGTGGTATATGGGATGGACTTCCCTCATCGGAAACTGGGATACTGTCTTCGGGCTCTTTTCAAACAGCCTACCTCGATAAGCTACCAACGTCGCAACATTACCGAAAACCTCCTCAGGCACCATACCAGCAGCGTATACATTGTCTCTGATATCATAAATAATCTGGGGCGCTACATCGCTGAAGCACTGTTCCCACAATCCAATCAGTGTAGCCGACATGTGCTTAAGGGCATGCTGCTGCACAAACGGCTCATAATCTCTCATCACACTCCACACATCTTCAGTGATATAGATGGGATGACGGGCCCACTGAGCGGCCTGATTTGCTGCCGCCATTTTCTCTTCCTCCCCCTCATCAGATCGTATCAATATCCGCCCCAGTCGCTCCCTAGCACCCGCCCAGTCCCCGTCCCCCAACCCAAGTACTGGCGTCCCGCTACCCAGTACTGCCGGGGAATGAGGGAAGAGGGAAGGAGTAGTAACAGAAGAAACAGGCACCAATGTCACGAATGGCTGTGTTGTGGGTGTAAGGGCTAGAGAGAGAGGATACATCGACACGATAGGCGTAGCAGGGAGACTAGCAGTTATCACAGGTGCAGAAGGCGAAGCCACAGACATGACAGGAGGCGCGGCAGCCAAAGCAGCTGGGTCGGTAACAGAAGAAACGGAAACAACAGGGGCAGAAGAGACAGACGACTGGGGCTGTGGCACAGCAGGGTATATTCTCTGTGGGGCATATGGAGGCGGAGGTCGGATGTCTAACAATTCCTCCACAAATGTATCATTTTCTTCCCGAACCACATAAGACTTTTCACATTGCAATCGAAACTTCCTATCGGCACACTCTATCCCCTTCTTAGTCTTCTCTTTATCATACGCAACAGCTTTCTGAGTCACTGTCTGCATCCTTCCCTTTCGGGCCTCCTTTTCTGCTTTCATTCATCTCAGTTTAGCTTCCTTTTGCCATGTTCTAAGGGAATCAAACATCGACTGCCTACTTCTTTTCGCAAACAATTTATCCTGCAGGAAATTATGCTTTTGCTCATCAAAAGTGCCTGTCAGCGGCCACTGCAACTCGACATCGTCCCTTGTATATTGTGCCATAAAGTACTAAACATAATAGGGCCAAGGCCATGCTTAACATACATCTCAAAATTTGGAGTGCCTTCCGGAGGCTCAGGCTGACTCTCCTTCAATCGAGCATCAGTAGAACAACAACGACAACTCACATAGCAAAGTTTACTAAAACAGAGCATGTTTCAAACAAATACGTGTTCACTATTTATGCCGAGCAGATATTTGCAAATGTCTTACCAAAGATGGTCCTCAGACATCACCAAATCCAAATCAAAGCAGTACCATGTCCACAAAGTACCTAAACAAATTCAAGCGCTTGTCCAAAAGCGATCCTCAGACAGTACCAAACACAAACCAAAGTGGCACCATAGCCACAAAACAAAACCAAAGCAAACTCACCTGGTGCACACAGATCAACCGAATTTATTCTCCACTGCCGAGTCTTCGGACCAAACGGTCAGATCCAAGGGTTTCGCCGTTCGGGACCCCAGCCGGGATGACCACTGGCCGAGGCACTGCCCAGTCAGACAGACGGGGCGGCTGCGAGTACCAGACTCTCTCGTGCAGGGATCCCCGGTCCGCCCGTCCGACCCGACGTGGCCCCGTCCCCCCACCTGTCCGCGGGCAAGGAAGGGTCACTCACCTGATGGGGTCCCTGTTCGGGCGCCAACTGAAGGAAGTGACCCGATTAGGGCCACCCGGGTCACTCGCGACCACCTCTCAGCCTTCCATACAAATGAAGAGTTTGTCAGACAGTAGAGAATACAAACCAAAGTTATTTATTAGTCATACACTCGAGCAGAGTCCAGTCTGACCAGCCTGCTTAGATAGCTGCCGAGGGACTGACCCCTGCCAATGTGGAAAGACAAGATATACATTTCCTGCACCCTTAAAGACCCGCCCAGACTGGAATTTTCCAGTCTGAGAGCTGATGAACAACGGTGGTACAGAAGGACGAGCTACCATCCTGAGACCGGGTACATGCTATCTTAGTTTCAAGGCTACTCTGCCCGTGCCCGTCTCTCTGAGAGTGGGAGCAGGCCTACCTACTGGGACAGGCATGCAGTGACAGAATGATCTATTCATTAGTGCAGCGAAGCTCAACCTTGAACAATAAAGAGAAACAATCAAGGCTGTTTTCTGCTGAGGCAGGCAGTATGAAGCAGAAGCTTATTTTAAATCAAGGTACAAAATGGCGACTGAATACAAAATGGTGCAGCAAATGCTAACTTAACTCGCACAATGCTAGAAGGAGTCGATTAGATGCATTTTTTCAGTCCAACATATTGGAGCAGGGTTAAGACTGATTTGCATATAGATGGGTCGAAACTGCAAGGGCATGGTGTGGATTGATAATTCGGACCGATTAATTACCAGTGGCTGAGATTAAGTCATCACTTTTTGTATACTGTAGGACAAAAAACTTGGCAGGGTCGAGGACAGAGGGCTGGATGCTGTTGCAGCAGAAGCCTCAATTGATTTTATCAGCTGTTTCTTGCAGCATGCATTACAAGTTTCTGGTAACAGGGCAGGACTGGCCGTGGCGGGCACCAGGCGTTTCCCCAGTGGGGCGCCAGGGAGGGGGCCGGTTTTGGACCCCTGGTTATAATACCACATGAAGGCATTCTGGTGGTGGGAATACATTAGAATCTATCCAGTCCATTTTTAGGATGGATCTGTCTGTGCTCTATTTTGAGCGGGACCCAGTGTATACCTCTGGTGCCCTACATGGGATGTGATGAATATCCTTGCACCTAGCCAGTGGTGGCTGGTGGATTTTAAAAGTGGTGGGACGAAATGGTCATGACCAGAGTATAACACATGAGCAAACGCAGTGATAAAGCTTGATCTGAAAGAAGTACAAGGGGGGTTCTCTCCCGCACCAAAACATTGAAAAAAATGGGTGCAAATTATGTATTTTACTATACATTCTTTTTAAAAAGGGTGCAAATAGTACTCTGCGGCACTCAATACAGTGCAAGCACAGGCCCAAGACTCACCCTGCACTCACACAGATGCACAGCTCAACCTGCCCTCACATAGGCACATAGCTTACCATGGGCTTACCCTGATCTCACACAGCATTGCTGCTGTCCTTGCACTCATACAGGCAGCCAGCTTAACCTTCACTTACACAGGCACACAGCTCACCCAGCACTTACACAAGCACCTAGCTCCCCTGGCACTTTCGAAGCCACATCGCTCGCCAAGCACAGATACCCCTCTCACCCTGCACTCACATAGACACATCGTTCTGAGTGCATGCACTGAGGCACAGATCAGGCTGTACCAGCCAGGAAAGCAGCTGGTCATTCGGTGTTAGAGTGGGAAGGTTATTTGTAGGGGAGCCTTGGGGTTAAAGAGGCCAAGCAGAGGATGGGGCAGTTTGCAGCTGCCAGGCAGTCTGCACTGATGGTGACCAACCTGACCCTCACTCCCCTTCCTGGGAAAGTCCAGTTGGGGGCAGTGCTGGCACGTTCTGCCTGTGGCTCCTGCAGCGGGGGCTGTATACTCTGCAGCAGCCAGGGAGACAGCACTGATGGTTACACCCATCCCAGTACTTCAACAGAGTGCAGTAGGGGGCTGAGCGGGCATGTAGTCCTTTGACTCTAGTAGTATTGGGGGGGGGCAGACAGTAAAGGTAAGACCTTAGCCATTCAACAGGACTGGCTTGCCACCTTATCATAGTCTCCAGGCTGAAGATGAGAGGCACTGCTCTTGAATGTCACTGATCTGAGCCCTCCTTGCTCCACGGGTCCAGTGAGAAGATTTGAGTCAGGTGTCCACAGGTAGGTAAATGGCTGCTGTAGGGGGTGGGGAAGGGATGTTAGTACCACTAGCACTACTAAGAAGGGGTGCTCCTGAATCTATATTTGAAAAACAGTATTAAACACTTACTTCTAAATGCTCATGAACTTCCCAGAATTTTTGGTGGTAATGTTTAATGTTGGAAGGACTGGCCTTAGATGCCTTTAAACTGGATGTCTGGAAACACTAGGGCCATATTTATCAAGTGTTTGCGTCGCTTTTGCACCACAGAACGTAGTGCAAAAGTGGCACAACCCCTAAGATGCAATTTATCAAGCCACGCAAGGCCCCCTTGCGTGGCCCTGAGTAGCTTGATAAATCCACAGTGATGCAGTGCAGCACAAATTGCTGCCTTGCGTTACTCTGCCCCAGGGAGGCATTCCTTAGGTAGTGAGTGGGTATTCCCATGCAAAACACTTGGATTTTGATGCATTCACAGATTTACCATTACTGGTAGACCTGGGAATGCACCAAAATGCTACACCTTCCCAGGGGAGGCGTAAGGAGGAAAAATATCTTCATTTCTCATCTTTTTTTTCTCTTACTATGTGTGCTGCATTCTGCAGCACACAAAGAAAGGGGAAAATGCCACAAGGGATTGTTTTTGTGCATGAAGGTGCCCCTTCCTGCACAAAAACAATTCTGCTTACAAGCCAGGCACCCTTGCACCATGGTGCAAGAGTGTCTGCGTTGGCGCTAGGTAGCACACTGTGCGCCAGTGCCGGGAAAAGGCAGGAATGCGCTGTATTGTGATAAATATGACACATTCCTGCCCTTTCCCTGTAACGCAGCCCAGTGCAGCGCTGCTAAGTAACTGGCTGCGCTGTGTTACAATTTGATAAATATGGCCTATGGACTGGACTGGAGATTGGTAAGCTGTGCAATACAGTGAGTTCATTGAGCAGGTACACATCACATCCAGGCCCAGAAAGCAACACCCACACACAATCATCATGGGCAGCCTTTAGTATCAACATGAGGACTAAAAATGAGAAATTTTGCACTTGGTGCCGTTTATTCTTGGTCTCAGCCTGAGTCCTGTTGCTGTTAGATTGCTCCCTTGCCTGCCAGGCGTGGTTTTCCAGACTCCGGTAATGTAATCCAGGCAGTCCAGTGCATTTTGGCAGTGCATAGTTTACTGTTTGTTTGCATGCACTGCTATCACCTGTGTAGGAACCTGACAGGTGCATATGGTCTCTGAGCAGCAACCTTTTCTATTAGGCACATATTGCCTACTCTGACCTGGGCTGTGGCCACACTAGAGCACTGCAGCCACCACCTGTGCGTTATTTAACAAAACATATATAATTTATTAGGCATGTTATGCTGTGTCTCGCACGGAGGTCGAACAGAGACACACATACAAATACACATACACATACACAAACAGTCCTAGGCATGCATACGAAGACAGAAACGTACGCACTCAGGGGCATATTTACAAGCCCTTTTCACCACCGAGCGTCATTTTTTTTTGGCACTCCGGTGACCTTGCGCCATTTCCCATATTTACAAGGTGGCGATAAGCCACTTAACGTGGCTTAACGCCACCTTGTAAATATGCCCCTTCCCGCTGCAGTCCAGTACGGCAAAGGGGCAGACAATGGGTGTTGCTGTAGGCATTCTACCCCAACACCCATTGCTTTTTGACGCTGCCCCAGGTCATACCAGGTCTTAAACAGGCAATACAAGGAGAAATTATTAATTTCTCCTCATTTTTTGCTTTTTCTATGTGTGCTGCATTCCGCAGCTCACAAAGAAAGAGCAAATTGCCATTACTGATTGTTTATGTGCAGGAAGGTGTCCCTTCCTGCACATAAACAATCGCCTCTGCAGCGCAGGCACCCTTGCAACATGGGGGCACGGTGCGTGCACAGGTGCTAGGCAGCTTTTATAGTGCAATCACTAGGAGAAACACATGGGTGCGCCGGATTTTTGTAAATACGGCGCATCCCTGTATTTTAAAAATGTCGGAGCGTGGCATTGACAAATTTGGAGTTAACACCCCACTCCAACATTTTTTTGTAAATATGTCCCCCTGTGGCATATTTACAATGCCCCTGCAGTACTTTTAATGCCGCATGAACATCACTTTTGTGACGCTCCAAAGGGGCAGTGGACCAGCCCATATTTACAAGGCCCCGCAAAGCCACCCTGCATGGCTGTTTATGGCCTTGTAAATATGGAGTAAACCCATGGTTTTTGACGCTGCCCCAGATTTACAACATAGCGCAAATCTGGGGCAGCGCCAAAACTAACACCTTCCCAAAACAGGTGCAACGAGGAGAAATGTTTACATTTCTGTTCGTTTTTTCTTCTTTCCATATGTGTGGCATTCTGCAGCACACATAGAACAAGGAAAACACCTCCTTGATTGTTTATGTGTAGGAAGGTGCCCCTTCCTGCACAAAAACAATAATGCCAACAATACAGACACCCTTGCAGCATGGTGCAAGAGTGTCTGCGTTGGCCCTCGGGTGCAGTTTGTCCGCCAGCACTGGCAGAAAGAACAGGAATGCGCCATATCTTGTAGATACAGCACATTCCTGCCCTTTTCTTTTGATGTAGGGCAGCGCAGCTAGATGGCTTGCGGCACTGCCCTACGCCAAAATATTGTAAATATGCCCCTATGTCCCCAGATCAATGACAAACAAACACACTCACCATACAAAGTTGGAGACTGCTGAACACAACATTTTCCTGGGCTAATAATCCTTAATATGAGCTGGCATGCTCTGTCTGCAGGGCCCACAATTACAGACTCCTGTAATTCTGGCAAGCTACACACCATGACCATGGCCGCAAGCTTCTACCCAATTAGAAGCTGGGCTAGGGTTGGAGATAGACCTTTTTTTTCTATTCCGACTTCTGTTAGGGCAAAAGGGCACATGATTGACAAGCTCTGAAGCTCCATTATCTGACATGCAGCACCACTTGAAGTTAGTGTGACTGTGTGAGTCTGGACTGTACCAGCCATTGCATGACATGTGCAATACAGCAAATAGAGACCTCTTTTGGTGCCAACGTGGCATTACAGCTTTAACATGCAAACAAAGATCTTTGGATGATTTGTTTTCATGTAAAAGCGGTAACATTTCAAGCACTTAGCGTCAGAGTGAGGCATTAGGTCACCGCCTGGCACCCCCTTTCGACTAGCCGCCACTGCACCTAACACAGGACCGGGAGAGATGTCAAGAGTCAGGCAGTATCTTCAACAAAGAGTCTTTGAAAAGAACTGAGCCCTTTGTTGTGAGACTAAATCTGTTCAATAAACACTAATATTCTTATGTTCATTGGTGTCCCAACTTAGGAATTCCGTTACACTCCCTCAACTGCAAATACATCCCATGTACCAATTTTTCCATTTTTGAATGCCTCAACGTTTTACTCCCTTTATCATCAAATTAAAATGCACTGACCAGATAACAGAGTAGCTCTCTTGAAGATGTACTGAAGGAAACCAACGCCCGAAGGATGCCTGCACTGTCTTTATTTTGAACAAGTGACATGTCAGGTTGAAAACAAGCAAATAATCTGGGTTATCAGGAGGTGCATTTCTGCCATGATTACTTCCCATTAGCTGGTACCTTCATTGAACCTTGTTCATCAGGTGTGGATCCATGCAAGAGGGATGGAAAGTAATCTGAAAGGAAACAGCTGAGGGTCACGATGAAGCTTTGTTCAACGGGTGCGATCCTGCACATGACCCTCGTGCACACTTGGTAGCATCGTCAACATCAGCCCTTAGGTTATGCGAAGGGGCAGCGTGCATGTGGGTCAATTATAGTAGCTAGGGAGGAGGTTGGTGAAGGTTTCACCTGATCCCCACCCCATCATTCTCTGATTACTTGCCTTAGCGGGCAGTGATCAGAGATCCATTGTCCAGTTCCAGCAAAAGTTTAATCTTGCAGGCATTGCATCTGTGATGCCCTCTGTCAGGCTCTTTGGCTCTGACTCCTCAGTTTTCTAACTGCTGTAGTCTCCAGAAATACCATTTCCAATCTTTCATTCCCCCCTTCTCAGAGAGCTGATTTTCCACCAAGGCTCCTTTGATTCCGCCTTTTCCGGATATCCCCCACATCTGTGCTTCTCCAATTCCGGCTCATGTGTTGGACTTCCAGTACTTCTTGGTACCTGATGTCCAGTATCCCCTGGACCACAATGGATGTTATTGCTGTACTGGTAAGACAGAGGAAGGGGAGAGGAGAGGAGAGAAAGAGTGGCAACTGTCCGCACTTCACACCAGGAATCCTGGCACCTTCTTCCTCAGCCTAATGATGTTGAAAATAGCATTGTCCCAGGTGATTTTATCATTTATTGGCACAATCCGAAACGCAAATCAGTCAGTACCATAGAGAATATTGTGAATCTCCTCAATCTTATCCAACACTCATTCCACTTCACTTATAACTGCGGAAGGATCCTGTAACTAATCATTGCAGACTTAGGGATGGTGCAATGCTTGACCCTCTTGATATCTGCCTGTCAGATCATTTTCTATTTCATATCTGTACGACACTATCTTCCCTTGATCTCTAAATGAGGAAAATTTGGTTTAGCCCTGTGAAACGCATTACACTTTAGACTCTCGAGGATCTCCTTCTGCCCAGACTCAGCCAGATAAACCAATTTACATTGCTGCATAATTGACATCAGATCCCTCGGATCAATGAAGCCTTACAGAAGATATAAATAGAAGTTACTGCAATCCAATGCCAATTGAAGAAATCTAACAACCAGCATGACAAATCTTGCCTCTAAATAGGATCGATAAACTGCCCATGAGAAATAGAAAAGCTACCACCATTCCAACCGCATTTCCATGACCAAATACCCTACTAAGGAACTTCATAATTATCTCATGGAAGTCTGCAACCCAGACCAGCATCACAAGCCCCACCAGGAATATCTCATGGACTATGATGTGGAGGAGGGCAACAGAGACTGTGCATACCTGCTTATATTCTCCTATGAATAATTTCTTTATTTTCCACACAGCTATTTTGTACAGGCCAGCATAGAGCACCTGAGTAGGACAAATACATTGAGAAACCCAGACATTTTAGGGACAAGAAAAAAAAAGGGGCACCTTCCTGCACAAAAACAATCCAGAGAGGCGGTTTGCTCTTTCTATATGTGCTGTGGAATGGAAAGAGGAAAAAACGAGGAGAAAGAAAAATATTTCTGCTTGTTACGCCTGCTCTGGGTAGGCGTAAGGTTTTGGCGCTGCCCTAGGTTTACATGATTAAGTAAATCTAGGGCAACATCAAAATCCATGGGTGCTGCTTGGGGAAGCCTACCACAACGCCCATGGAACGCCTCTTTGACACAGAGTAAGGCAAGGCTGTTATTTGCACTGTTTTGTCATACTCCAAATCTGTGAGGCCATGCAAAACCACGCAGAGGTGCTTTGCATTGCCTCATAGATTAGATTCAGAGGCTTGCGCCTCCGGAACATCAAAACAAGTGACGCTTCGGCAGCGCAAGCTTCTCATAAATAAGCTCCTAGATTCTAGGCAATGGAAGTGCAGGAAAAGAGGACCTCTTTGACAAGTAGGTTTAGTGCCCCCTTCCTGCGCCTTTCTCCCCCACAGGCGTTACCCCAAAAGGTTGAGAGGTAGCTGAGTGAAAGGGCCTTACCTTCCTTTGTGCCTTTGTTTTGTTTTCCACTGACCAGGAACTCCCAATCCCACACGGATTCCTGCTAACATTAAAGGACAAGCTTGACCAATCTGGGGTTAACATGTAAATTGACAGGAACTGCCTAAACACAGTCTTAGAATTGGGCTTGTGAAATCTACACACTTTGATAGCAGAGTATAAGTATTGGAAGAAGCCGGAAATTGGTGTTAATGATATTTCACTGATCAGTGCCCAGGTGACAACACCCCACAATATATTGGAGAAAGACCTCTGTATATCTAGAGCTTGTGCCCTTGACTGCCAGCTACACAGCCCAGTTAGGGGACTTTTTGGAAATGCTGAGAAATTGCACAAGAAAGGAGCTCTGCCTTGATGCTATGAAGAGACAGGAGCTGACCAAAGCAACGACTAGACCTGAGAGCAACCACACACTGTTTGGTCCAGGGACAGGAATGGCACTACTAAAGACTGTGGTGAGCCCTGCACCCCAGTGCTTTAAGTGTGCTGCTGACTGCCCCCAGTTTTGTTGCATGTGTTCTCAGCCCCCTTCCTTGCCTGTTAGTGATTGGTGCGATTGCCGTGCACTTTCAAGCATCTCACCCCAAAAGACTAAACAGGTCATTGGTCATTGCAATTTTGATAAATGTGTATGGAGCCCCCACTGTCCTGGATACGTAGGGCCTAATTCACAAAGGTGAACGTACACTTTTGTCTAATTTTACAGTTTTTTGCAATTCACAAAGGAATTTTATGAATAGTATCTTTATGACTACCTATCTTTTTATGTGCGGAGTCTCCGCCACTAGTTTGGAGACTCTGCAGTCGTAAAGATACTACTCGTAAAATTGCTTTGGGAATTGCAAAAAAACGTAAACTTACTTGCACAAAAGTGTACATTTACCTTTGTTGAGTGTACGTTTACCTTCCAGTCTAAACTTTGACTTCAAGTCTAAGTTTACCTTTGTTAATTGAGCCCCAAGGTGTGTAGTGCTGTGAAGTACACCTTACTGTTACCTTTCTCCCATTACCACTGCGACCAGAGAATCCTTTACCACGGGCTGCCCCAAAAGACTACTCAATCACTTGCTGGATGGACCTCCCTTTCCAACTAACTTCTGGATGGACTCATCACTTTGCTTGGACAGGGGGGATTGGGCCTGTGGCAGCTGCTGAACCCGACCACGCCTGATTCCAGCACAGCCCCTCTTCAAGTATGCCTAGGCATGTGGGAAAAAAGCGGGGCTACACAGAACTGCAAGGAAAGGACATTGTGGCTGCAATAACAGTACACTCTTTAACAGTTTCACAGCAGTTGAAAGTAAATGTTAGAAATGGGATTTTCGGTAGGCTAGGGCATGTGCCAAAGTCAGGCAGAAACCACCACTCGAGTCAGGATAAGGGAGTTACACTCCTAAAATAACCCCTGCTCACCCCCTTGGTAGCTTGGCACGAGCAGTCAGGCTTATCTTAGAGGCAGTGTGTAAAGCATTTGCACATACCCAACAGTAATACAGGGTAAGCACTACAAAAGGACACCACACCAGTTTAGAAAAATATCCAATATTTTTATATACTTAAGACAAGACCAAAAACGATAAAAATCCACAATACAGTACTTAAAAATCTTCAGTTATCAAAATATGCTTGAAAAACAGTTCCTTGATGTCGATAGCTCCGTCTGGCGCTATCACGGCGTCGTGAACAAACAAATCCAAACAGTTCTGGCTGACCGCTGCGTCGCGGGCCAGCTACGGTGTCGGGAAGACCCGCAAACAGTACCTTTTAGAAATGCAGGGTGTCGGCGACCTCTTGTTGAGCTTCCGAAAGCACGGCGTCCGCAGGCGTCGGTTCCGGAGGTCGGTGCAGGAGTCGTCGGGGCCCTCGAAGTCACATGCGTTGCAGATCGAACTCCTCTCTGTTGAAGTCAGGAGCGCTGGCGTCGGTAGGCGTCGGGTGCTGCGGTGCGAAGTGCAGCGGTGCGGCGTGCGGTGCCCTCAGGTCGCGGTGCGAGCAGCGGCTCGGTGGCGGCGTCAGATGGCGTCGTCGGTGAGACCAGGGTCGCGGTGCGAAGTGAATGCGGTGCTCGTCGCGGTGCTGGCAGGTCGCGGTGCAAGCAGCGGCGTCGTCGTTGCTGAAGCGCTGTCGTCGGCTGATGAACAGGAGTCGATGGCGCCGGCATCGGTAGGCCAAGACTGCGGTGCGGGATGGGGGCGGTGCGTCGTGTAACTTTACAAGCGGTGCCCTCGAACCACGGTGCAAGCAGCGGCGTAGATTTCGGCGTGGAGCGTCGTCGGGGCTACCAAGGCGTCGTCGTGAAGCGAGGCGGTGCGGAGTGCGGTGCCCACAGGTCGCGGTGCGAGCAGCGGCTCGGTGGCAGCGTCATCAGGTGTCGTTGGTGAGACCAGGGTCGCGGTGCGGCGTTGCGGCGGTGCCCTCTGCGGTGCCTTCAGGACACGGAGTCGGCAGCGGCGTCGTAGACGGCGTCGGGTTGCTTTTTCTTCTGTTTCAGCACAAAACACACAGTTCCCAGTGCTGAGGGCAAAAGAGCTTGAAGTCTTTGCTGTTCCTGAGACTTCTTGAACAGGGAGCAAGCTCTACCTCAAGCCCTTGGAGAAACTCACAAAAGTAGATTGCAGAAAGTTCAGTCCAGTCCTTTCACTTCCCAAGACAGAAGCAGCCACTCCAGGCCAACACAGCAAAGCACACAGCAAAGTGGTAGTTCCTCCTCACAGCTTCTCCAGCTCTTCTTCTTGGCAGTCTTCTTGGTCCAAAAGAGTTCTAAAGTTCAGGGGTCTGGGCCCCAATATTTATATCCCAAAATCCTTTGATCTCTTAGTCAGAGAGTGTCTGTGCCCAGCCAGAACCAATTCTGCCTTCTCTGGTGTGACTTCCTGGCAGGAGGTGGAGACAGTAGCGGCCCGTGGTGGGAGTGCTGCCGGGCGGTGACGCGGGTGGGAGGGGCAGGGTGGGGGTAGTAACTCGGATTACGGCCGCACAGAGGTAAGTAAACAAACAAATAAATAAAACGAATTTGCGTGCGCGCTGCATCACATTTGGCCAAATGCGATGCAGCGCGCAACGAAATTCGTTTTATTTATTTGTTTGTTTACTTACCTCTGTGCGGCCGTAATCCGGAGTTTACTACCCCCCACCCTGCTCCTCCCCCGCCCCGCATCACTGCCTGGCAGCACTCCCACCACGGGCCGCTACTGGGTGGAGATGGCATTGTCAGAGGCAGACCAGGCCCTTTGAGGTGCAAGAAAATCTCCTCCCCCTTCCCCAATTGCAGCCCAGGTCTGTTCAGCCCTTTCCTGACCCACCTAGACTATCTGGAGCCACTCCTGCTTCCCAGCCTTCTGTCATCCAAAACCCAGACAGGCAATCCACATTCCAGCAGAGGCACACGGGATGACTGAGCAAGAAAATACCTACCTTCTAAAAGTGGTATTTTCAAACACAGAATGTAAAAATCACCTTCACTAAAAGATGCATCTTTAGATTCTGAGTTCAGGCATACTAAACTTTGTTTTCCTACCTAATTCCCCGGGCAAGTTATGTTTATAAGGTGTTATAAACAAACTCCCCATTCTGTCCTATGGGGAACAGGTAGCCTTGCAATAGTGAAAAACGAAATTGGCTGTAATTCACTATCAGGACATGCTACACACACCAGGGCATGTCCTACCTTTCACATACACTGCACCGTGCCCACAGGGGTACCTTGGGCCTACCTTAGGGGTGGCTGACATGTAAGAAAAGGGAAGGTTAGGGACTGGCAAGTGTGTGCACTGGCCAAGTCGACATGGCAGTTACAAACTGCGCGCAGACTCTGCAATGGCAGGTTTGAGGCCCCTTAAGATGGACCTGGCTTTTCCTACCCAGATAGAAGGTACACTGGAGGTGGGCATCCCCATATCGCAGGCACCCATGATACGACTGCCCCTAGGTACAACCTCTCCCACGAACCGTATGTTGAGTTGGAATATTGCAGGTCTCAGTACGAAGTTGGGCTCTCCAGAATGGCATGCATTCATAGAGGAATATGATATCTGCCTCTTTCAAGAAACCTGGGCAGAGACACCCCTTTTCTGTGCTGGATACCTAAACTATCATATCGCGGCCAGCAAGGGAGCAAAAGGGAGGCCATCGGGGGCTTGACTATCTGGGTGCGTCAAGATCTAGAGGTAAACATACAGGTACTCACAACCCAGAGCCAAGATATCCAGGCAGTCAGACTAACCACGCGAGATCATCGGAACATAGACATATATAATATCTACGTAAGAGGTACAAGAGGGAAAAGGTCAGGAGTTTTAGCGGCTCTCGATGACCTCCTTGACTCACATCAGGATGTTCTGAATACCATAGTAGCGGGGGATTTCAACACAACGTTTGAGCCCCTAATCAAAGAAGGTAGCTACCTTACAGAAGAAGTAGATAACAAGTGGGGTATTCCAACATTAGAGCTAAACCCCATAAGAAAGTGGTCTGAAGTGGTTATACAAATAAATAATATTTGTATGGAAAAGGGCTTGCGGGCCTTAAACGGTCGTACACAATCTGATAGACACGGGGCTAACACCTTCAATAATGGCTATAGCGCTAGCAGAATTGACTATGTTTTGATGAGCCCGGAGCTATGGCATGCCTTGGGTGACATGGCGGTCATAGACAGGCTAGAAAGCGACCATAATCCCTTGTGTGGGACTATGGATCTGAGCAGACAAAAGTCACACATTTATGTAAGAAACGGTCTCCCAATAGGCGACGTAGTACCAACTAATGATTTAAGACGTCTCAAGTGGGTAAGAATAATAGAAACGCCAGATCTGTTAGCCAGTATTAACAAGGGAATGGATAACGTCATACACGAACTAGAGGCCAGGGTAGCAACACATAGGGACTTAGCCCATTCAACAAGGATACACAACACATTTTTTAGCCACCTGCGTACCTATTTCTTTAAGCAGGGTAAGAATAACTTCAAGGCTCCGAATCAGAGTGTGGAGCACTGGTACAGCAAAGAATGTCGAGAGGCACGTCTAACTCTAGGGGCAGCCATTAAGGGTGGCGACCACACAAAAGTTCGAGCAGCCAGGTCCTTCTATAGGGGCACCCAGGCAAAAGCTAAGAGATCCTGGGACGACAAATGGTGGCAGGAACTAAGGGAGGCCTGTGCCAAGAAAAATCCCAGGCAATTTTGGAATGTCTATAAATGGGACAACGGGGGACAGGCCGAGCGGCCCCAAAACCATGTATCACAGAAGGACTGGGTGGACCACTTCAAACCCCAATACGCCTCAAATTTAGCTGAAGTGGGGAGAGAGATTATTAGAGCACCGTATCAGGATAACACCTTCAGTAGGGCTGAGGTAGAGACAGCACTGAACTCAGTATTGGCAGGAAAGGCACCTGGGCCAGATGGCATACCTGGGGACATTTTCTTACACGATAAGGATAGATGGTGTCGCTATATTCTGTTGTTGACCAATGCTATCGCCCAAGGAGCCACAATCCCCGACTCCTGGAAGGGAGCAGAAATTATTCCTGTTTTTAAGAAAGGGGACAAATCTTGCCCAGGGAATTATAGGCCAATCAGCCTAATTGACTGTCTGCAAAATAACGGGGAGTCTGGTGCTCAATAGAGTACAAGAATGGATTGAGGAGTTTAAGGTTCTGTCCCCACTGCAAGCTGGGTTCCGAGCTTTCATTAGTACCATTGATCAAGCGTTTAGGTTTGTTTTGATCTATTGGAAGATAGTGACACTGGGCAGGGGTAGTCTATACGCCGCCTTCGTAGACCTTAAGTCGGCATTCGACCTTGTCCCCCGCACTAAACTATGGTCCACCTTACAAGATCTAGGGATGCCATCCGAACTACTGTCTCTTATCATCAGATTACATGAAGATAATAGTGCAAAAATTAGATGGGGTGGACAGGGGGAAGTTACTGAATCGTTTCCCGTTGATAGAAGCGTACGCCAAGGCTGCGTGATGGCCCCTACGCTATTCTCATTATATATTAATGGAATAGTGGACCACATGAGTTCTACCCCTTCGGATGCCCCAGTACTAGCAGGCGAGAAAATGCCAATACTAATGTTTGCTGACGACACGTTGATTATATCCAAGACCCCAAGCGGACTCCAGAAGGCCTTAAAAACCTTTGAGGAGTTCTGCTTACTGCGGGGCTTGGAGGTCAATGTGTCTAAGACCAAATTGATGGCATTTAATTCGCATAGGGGCTACAAGGGGGCATCCGAATGAACAACAGGCCGCTAGAACAGGTCAAGGAGTTCTCCTACCTGGGGTCCACTTCCAGGAAAACATGAAATGGGACCACCAGATTGAACTAGCATCCCTTAAACATAGGCAATTGTCGGGGGTGTTACACAAGGAACATAGCTCCTCATACACTAAGCCCATTAGCCCTGCCCTAGAAATTTATAATATGAAAGTCATCAGCTCAGCCCTATACGGTTCCGAACTTTGGGGATGTGAGAATTTATCTACCCTTACGTCATCAGAAAATAGGTTCCTGAGGAAAATCACTAGGCTTCCACAAAGTACCCCAATGTGTCCGTTACTATATGACCTTGGGAGAAAACCCATAGCAGCCATAGCCAAACTTCGACCCCTCCTTTATTGGCGGAGACTCTGGACTACGCCGGAGCTCGCAGGCTATGCCTCAGGTTTCCTAGACATAATAAGGGCTGATACCTCGCATCGTATAAAATGGTTATGGGCGGTTAGAGACACTTTGTCGAGCATAGGTATGATTCCATTATGGATCGATCCTGTAAATTCTAATTTCCCTTCAAAGGAGATCTTGAAGGACAAATACTGGGAATGGACTCAGTATAACACTCTTAGACTGAGCGAACCATCTTCCCTAACCTGCCTTTTCCTGGAACATAAAGTCATCCCGAAGCTGGAGCCATTCTGGGATCACATTACGAAACCGCTAGATCGAAAACTTTATTTCCAATTTAGGGTAGGCACACTGCCAGTAAGTGCATTCACTGCTAGATGGAATAAGTCTACTGCTGATGTATGTCCAGTTTGCAAGTCTAGCAAGGAATCCTTGGCTCACCTTCTCTTTGTTTGTGCTGGGTATGCTATTCCGCGTCGTGTCTGGCTGTTCCCAATTTGTAAGCTCCTGGGCACAAGAAGGGCTAGTGAAGCTGAAAGAATCTTGCGGACCGACACTTCAGCAGCGATTGCTTTAGCCATGGCAAAATTTCTAGGGTGGGCATGGGTACTAAGGTCCAAATCCCTATGCTTAGGTGAGGATTAATGATGATGCGATTAAACCCAGCTAATCGCTCCTTGTAGCAGATCTTAGGTTGACATTTGATGAATAGGTCATTAGTCATCGGAGAGAAATTGATTAACTAGATCTAATCGAGCTATTACCGCAGAAGGTGGACCGTATCAAGTGCCAAATTTATCTAAAAACTGTGTTGTGATTTGTAAATATTTTATATGTTCTTATTATGTTCCTTGTAATATGATTTTAATAACTATTATGATAAGTGCATACATCAAAAAATTTTAAAGGCCATTTTTGCTTGCCCCTTACCCAGTTATATGCTCATGTGATTTTAATAATGTTTTTAACATGTGCGTGCAACCTTTTTATCTAGCTTACACATTTCGTTATGGCAGCTGTTTTATTCAATCAATTTCATCTGTAATTTTGTAATGCTTTTATGACTAATTTGTCGAATAAAGCTGTCGAAATGGAAATGGAGTTACCTTTTCAGGGCTACTCACGTGGGTGGCACAATCAGTGCTGCAGGCCCACTAGTAGCATTTGATTTACAGGCCCTGGCACACTCAGTGCACTTTACTAGGGACTAACAAGTAAATCAAGTATCCAATCATGGAAACACCAATCCATAACACAATTTACCACAGGAGCACTTGCACTTTACCACTGATCAGCAATGAGAAAAGTGCGCAGAAACACTACGCCAGCAAAAACAGAGTCAAAACCGGGAGGTCAGAAAGCAAAAACTCAGGGGAAACACGCCAAAATATGCCAAGTCTAACAGTAAAGCCTTCTAGAGACTTGAGAGTAAGTGGGATTAGTAAAACCCCAATCCCAACTCTCATTACCCTGATTATTTAGCACTGAGGGCACATAGGTACTTAAATAAATCAACCATCCTCGAAGTCAGAATCAATAGGCATTGAAAGGTGACTGTGAAACTACTATTTCCCTGTAGATTTAAAGGTAGTGGTTAGCACCGCCAAATTTCCCTGTTTAAGATTACAATGTGTAGAATGAATGACTTTAGCTTAAGCTGCTGTGCTCCGCTATCCTGATGGTCATATGAAAAAAAGAGGCGTGCTTGGCGTTCAGTTTTGGGTGTAACAGTAGGAGAACTCCAGGACAGCAGAGGTAAACTGACAAAATTGATACAACTCGGGTGCAATAACCTCAGTTTGTCCTTGACCCACAAAAAGGTTCATACAAAGGGACTTAGAAATTATGTTCTACCTATGCAATAGATACTTCAGCTGGTCAGAGAGAGCCCGAGGAATGTGCTCATTATGATGTCTGTAAAAATTCTTCAGACTTAGGTTGCAGCTGAATTCCTCTTCATGCATTGTTCATAAATGTTTTCATCAATTGCATTACTATTTAATATGCTGCTCTTACCTGTGTTCATTGATATGCTGACATCTGTACGTAGCCTTCGTAGATCTAAAAACAGCATTTGACCTGGTCTCCAGCTCCAAAATGTGGGAAGTCCTAGACAGAAAGAGAGTCCTAGGAAATATTCTGGATGCTCTCATAAGATTACACACGGACAATCATGCACATATCAGATTTGGGCCTAACGGGGAGTAGTCTGACTTGTTCAAAATCGAGAAGGGTGTTTGTCAGGGCTGTGTTTTAGCCCCAACACTCTTCTCTGTGTACATCAATGATTTAGTTGAGTTTTTCAACTTCCCATACAACAATGCCCCAAAAATAGGCACAACTAAAATTCCCACTCTCCTATTTGCAGTTGATACCCTTCTTATCTCGAAATCCACGGCAGACTTCCAGGTCTCAATCTCTTTCTAGAGTTTTGCACAGACCGAGGACTCAAGCGCAACATAATCAAAACAAAATGTATGGCGTTAAATCCTTATAGGGCAGTTAAACCTAAAATCCTTGCCCAAAATTATTTTCTTGAGCAGGTCCAAGATTTTGTCTATTTAGGGGTGAATCTGACTCATAACCTTAGCTGGAGGGCCCAGATTAACAAGAGCGCATAAAACTGCAACAGGAGACTGGTACGATCTTTACGTTGGCAAAAAGAATAAAGTCCAACAATCTTCTCCCAGCTCTAGAAATCTATAAGGGGAAAGCCAAAAGTGCCAACCTTTATGGCGCAGAACTCTGGGGCTACGCAGGTGACAATGTTTTGACACTAGCGGAGAACAGGTTTTTAAGGCAGCTAAAAAATCTACCCCAAAGCACTCCTCATGTCCCCATGCTACAGGATATGGGACTTTATCCAATTTCATTCACTGTACAAATGAGACCCCTGCTGTTTTGGCATAGCTTATGGTCCACCGAAGAATTGGGACCTTATAGGCTCCTTTTGAAGGAACTCTTAAACACAAAGGGCAGCACTAGAATTCTATGGCTGGCCAATATATAAAAATGCTTTACCTGTGGTGTAGCGCCACTGGGCCCATTCACTTTGTCTCTCTTTATCTCCTGACACTACACCTCAGGTTGTTTTACTAGGTCCTCCGATGGATCTTGAATTGTGCAGAGAGGGGTCGGATATAGGGGATCTAATCCAGTTATCCAATGAGGACCAGGAATTGGGTAACTGACCTACAAACGTGTAATTAAATTCATATAAATAACTCTCAAAACTATACTATACAAGTACAGGGTTATCAGAGCTAGACCAAATCTCCTGAAGAAATTCAGCTGAACTAGAATCATGCAGACCAATAATTCAGTTAGAGCTATGCAGAATAATAACATTCAGTCAAACTAGAATCATGCAGACCAATAACTCAGTTAGAGCTATGCAGAATAATAACATTAGGATCTGCTTTCCAGATATCTCTCTATTAGGATTCCCATCCCTCATTAATACTCAATTGGAATGCACAATCAATAATTTGAGACAAATCAAGGAGAGACAGAAACAAGATTAATCTCTTCTGGGCCATCAATTACCAAAGCTCTAGAAGAGTTCAGGAAGGGACATGGACCATATCAGCTCAAAAGTTCTCTCCCATGAGGGGAAGAAGTCGGAAAATAGCGCACACAGCATATGCATCTGCCAAAGGAAAACCAATGGAGTCCGCAAGGAAAGAAGCGAATGATGTGTTTCTCAGTCCGCAAAAAGAGCAAGTTGTTCTGCCTACTTTCTGTCACTTCAATGTAAAACATATTTCTTCAAGTTCTGGTGTGACACCTCCTGGGTCACCTCATCTGGTGAGACCACTCAGTCCATTGATCAGTTCGTATAGGGTGATTGTCATACAACATGAAGAAGACACAAATTATAGCAAAAAGGGGGTGATCATCATGTAAGCTGTCAAACCATCCAGTATGTATAATTTCCAAACAATAGTTTCTTTTCAAAAGCACATGATTGAGTTCAAGAAGACAGTTTCTCACGGCAGATGTTCCCAAAGTAACACATTTGTTGCGAGCAATCCTAGTATGTGCATGGGAACTCTCCCTATGCAACATAGTTTCAGTTCACATTGTAAGTTTACGAAGCCGTTCCATGAGAACAGAATCAAGCAAAGTAAAAGAAATGCAGGCCTTAATTGAATTTGGTTGATGAAATCTAGAATATAAAATATGGGAATATGCATTTCATTCATCTCCTTTGAGATCCTTATATATTTCTTTACAACTTATTTGAACTCATAAAACATTTTAGTTCTATTGTCATTTGCATGCGTAACTATGACATATTACTGCATTTTCAAAGTACCAACGTATAAAATTATTTTAAAACATAAAATATTAATATTGTTTCTAGTAATTCTCTTTAGGACATATATCAAGGTTACTCCCTGAATGTTTCAGAGCATTTCGTTTTAGTATAAGCATGCAGCACCCTTTTCTCTTTTCCCACTTGGTGCACAATTTCACAAATGCAAAATATGGAGTTTTAGAATGAAACCTGTCAATATCACACGTAAATGTCTAAAATATGTTAAACTTCTTTAAATTCATCACACACATCATTAATTTGATAAGAATAGTTAGAAATCGTGTAACATCAAAATGTATCTCATTTACCTTTTGGATTTTTACACATTGGGTTAGCAACTGAAACAAGTTACTATGAACCTATGTTATTTACTCTTTATCTGCATGCTTTTACGATGCAGTAACTAAATCTTTTCATTTATTTGTCTCACATAATTTTTCAATGTATAGTTAGCACAGATGGGGCACGTTTGTCATTTTTCTCTCAGAAGTGTCAATATCGGTTTTATGTGTCAGCTAAAGGGATTCAGCAGTTTATCTGCTTCATCACCTGCTTGGTCTTCATTCCCTTCGAGAAACCCCGAATGAATCTGCTCTCATTCCAAAGCAGTCAATCAAAGGTAGGTGCAGGGAATACTTCTGGGCAGAAAAGATCAGGAAATGTAAATCTGGTAGTCTAACCGACAAATTTCTAGATCACAAAAACATCCCAATGTATGAAACCTTTCTCTACACCATCACAGGCCCTATGCCAAGACAGCTGTACTTAAAATTCAGGTATGGGACCCTTCCGATCCAAAGGTGCACATCCAGGTGGGAGAAAAACCCCTGGACCGAGCTCCTTAAGTCCTGTATGTATGCACCCTCGTCCCTGAATCTCTGCATCATTTTCTTCTCTTCTGTAGTGCTTATAGGGCGCCTCGTAAAAAGTGGATCATGCCCGTGTGCCGCCTTTTAGGAGTCAGGAAGTTTGAAGTAGCGTTAAGAATCCTAATAGTTATTATTGTGGCAAAATGTTTGCATGTCGCCTAGCTTATGCGAAAACGGAACATAGCCATCTCTTCTACAACATTGCATAAACCACCTGTCTTTTAGACAGCATTGCATCTCTTCTACAACCTTGCATAACCACCTGTCTTTTAGACAGCATTGCATCTCTTCTACAACCTTGCATAAACCACCTGTCTTTTAGACAGCATTGCATTTCTTCTACAACCTTGCATAAACCACCTGTCTTTTAGACAGCATTGCATCTCTTCTACAACCTTGCATAAACCACCTGTCTTTTAGACAGCATTGCATCTCTTCTACAACCTTGCATAAACCACCTGTCTTTTAGACAGCATTGCATCTCTTCTACAACCTTGCATAACCACCTGTCTTTTAGACAGCATTGCATCTCTTCTACAACCTTGCATAAACCACCTGTCTTTTAGACAGCATTGCATCTCTTCTACAACCTTGCATAAACCACCTGTCTTTTAGACAGCATTGCATCTCTTCTACAACCTTGCATAAACCACCTGTCTTTTAGACAGCATTGCATCTCTTCTACAACATTGCATAAACCACCTGTCTTTTAGACAGCATTGCATCTCTTCTACAACCTTGCATAACCACCTGTCTTTTAGACAGCATTGCATCTCTTCTACAACCTTGCATAAACCACCTGTCTTTTAGACAGCATTGCATCTCTTCTACAACCTTGCATAAACCACCTGTCTTTTAGACAGCATTGCATCTCTTCTACAACCTTGCATAAACCACCTGTCTTTTAGACAGCATTGCATCTCTTCTACAACCTTGCATAAACCACCTGTCTTTTAGACAGCATTGCATCTCTTCTACAACCTTGCATAAACCACCTGTCTTTTAGACAGCATTGCATCTCTTCTACAACCTTGCATAAACCATCTGTCTTTTAGACAGCATTGCATCTCTTCTACAACCTTGCATAAACCACCTGTCTTTTAGACAGCATTGCATCTCTTCTACAACCTTGCATAAACCACCTGTCTTTTAGACAGCATTGCATCTCTTCTACAACCTTGCATAAACCATCTGTCTTTTAGAAAGCATTGCATCTCTTCTACAACCTTGCATAAACCACCTGTCTTTTAGACAGCATTGCATCTCTTCTACAACCTTGCATAAACCACCTGTCTTTTAGACAGCATTGCATCTCTTCTACAACCTTGCATAAACCATCTGTCTTTTAGACAGCATTGCATCTCTTCTACAACCTTGCATAAACCACCTGTCTTTTAGAAAGCATTGCATCTCTTCTACAACCTTGCATAAACCACCTGTCTTTTAGAAAGCATTGCATCTCTTCTACAACCTTGCATAAACCATCTGTCTTTTAGACAGCATTGCATCTCTTCTACAACCTTGCATAAACCACCTGTCTTTTAGAAAGCATTGCATCTCTTCTACAACCTTGCATAAACCACCTGTCTTTTAGAAAGCATTGCATCTCTTCTACAACCTTGCATAAACCACCTGTCTTTTAGACAGCATTGCATCTCTTCTACAACCTTGCATAAACCACCTGTCTTTTAGAAAGCATTGCATCTCTTCTACAACCTTGCATAAACCACCTGTCTTTTAGACAGCATTGCATCTCTTCTACAACCTTGCATAAACCACCTGTCTTTTAGACAGCATTGCATCTCTTCTACAACCTTGCATAACCACCTGTCTTTTAGACAGCATTGCATCTCTTCTACAACCTTGCATAAACCACCTGTCTTTTAGACAGCATTGCATCTCTTCTACAACCTTGCATAAACCATCTGTCTTTTAGACAGCATTGCATCTCTTCTACAACCTTGCATAACCACCTGTCTTTTAGACAGCATTGCATCTCTTCTACAACCTTGCATAAACCACCTGTCTTTTAGACAGCATTGCAAACCATCTGTCTTTTAGACAGCATTGCATCTCTTCTACAACCTTGCATAAACCATCTGTCTTTTAGACAGCATTGCATCTCTTCTACAATCTTGCATAAACCATCTGTCTTTTAGACAGCATTGCATCTCTTCTACAACCTTGCATAAACCACCTGTCTTTTAGACAGCATTGCATCTCTTCTACAACCTTGCATAAACCACCTGTCTTTTAGACAGCATTGCATCTCTTCTACAACCTTGCATAAACCACCTGTCTTTTAGACAGCATTGCATCTCTTCTACAACCTTGCATAACCACCTGTCTTTTAGACAGCATTGCATCTCTTCTACAACCTTGCATAAACCACCTGTCTTTTAGACAGCATTGCATCTCTTCTACAACCTTGCATAAACCACCTGTCTTTTAGACAGCATTGCATCTCTTCTACAACCTTGCATAAACCACCTGTCTTTTAGAAAGCACTGCATCTCTTCTACAACCTTGTATAAACCACCTGTCTTTTAGAAAGCATTGCATCTCTTCTACAACCTTGCATAAACCATCTGTCTTTTAGACAGCATTGCATCTCTTCTACAACCTTGCATAAACCACCTGTCTTTTAGACAGCATTGCATCTCTTCTACAACCTTGCATAAACCATCTGTCTTTTAGACAGCATTGCATCTCTTCTACAACCTTGCATAAACCACCTGTCTTTTAGACAGCATTGCATCTCTTCTACAACCTTGCATAAACCATCTGTCTTTTAGACAGCATTGCATCTCTTCTACAACCTTGCATAAACCACCTGTCTTTTAGACAGCATTGCATCTCTTCTACAACCTTGCATAAACCACCTGTCTTTTAGAAAGCATTGCATCTCTTCTACAACCTTGCATAAACCACCTGTCTTTTAGACAGCATTGCATCTCTTCTACAACCTTGCATAAACCACCTGTCTTTTAGAAAGCATTGCATCTCTTCTACAACCTTGCATAAACCATCTGTCTTTTAGACAGCATTGCATCTCTTCTACAACCTTGCATAAACCACCTGTCTTTTAGACAGCATTGCATCTCTTCTACAACCTTGCATAAACCACCTGTCTTTTAGACAGCATTGCATCTCTTCTACAACCTTGCATAAACCACCTGTCTTTTAGAAAGCATTGCATCTCTTCTACAACCTTGCATAAACCACCTGTCTTTTAGACAGCATTGCATCTCTTCTACAACCTTGCATAAACCACCTGTCTTTTAGAAAGCATTGCATCTCTTCTACAACCTTGCATAAACCATCTGTCTTTTAGACAGCATTGCATCTCTTCTACAACCTTGCATAAACCACCTGTCTTTTAGACAGCATTGCATCTCTTCTACAACCTTGCATAAACCACCTGTCTTTTAGAAAGCATTGCATCTCTTCTACAACCTTGCATAAACCATCTGTCTTTTAGACAGCATTGCATCTCTTCTACAACCTTGCATAAACCACCTGTCTTTTAGACAGCATTGCATCTCTTCTACAACCTTGCATAAACCACCTGTCTTTTAGACAGCATTGCATCTCTTCTACAACCTTGCATAAACCACCTGTCTTTTAGAAAGCATTGCATCTCTTCTACAACCTTGCATAAACCACCTGTCTTTTAGACAGCATTGCATCTCTTCTACAACCTTGCATAAACCACCTGTCTTTTAGAAAGCATTGCATCTCTTCTACAACCTTGCATAAACCATCTGTCTTTTAGACAGCATTGCTTTAGAGAACCATGAATCACACATAATCGCGAGGTGGGGCTTGTCTAACTTCTTTGCCACAATATCATACACTTTGAACTCATACCCTGCCCTGTATGAAAATGTAATTTACAGACTAATTTGTACTTATGGGGTTCATTTCTCTTATTTTAATCTTTCCTTGGAATTGTGTTTCAATGCTCCTTTTTAGGACAAGCATTTGCACCTGCTAAATTGCACAAGAGATGTTAGAATAGCAACTGTTTTTATAATAATTTTTACTGAAACTTATGAACTGGCAACTTAATGTGATTCTTTTCGCATACGTTGTATTTTTATTGTTTGCATGTTTTATGGATTTGTAATCCGAAATAAACATTTTTAATAACAATGATATGCAGAAAGTATTCGTGTGCTGGTAAACGTATGAATAGAATAGCTAAAGAAATGTTCTTAACCAGCTCCATTTGACACAATTTTTCCAAAAACCTTATCTGGGAGCATGGCACCCAAACATCTATTAAAAGTTGTTTTTGTCAAGCCATATCGGGCTGAGACCTGTGCACTGTTCATGTCTGTATAGAATGCATCATTTGGTACTGCTTGCTATAGAAACTAACACTCAAAAACCCACATCCTACAAGGTCCACATGAGCAATGTATCTTAAAGAGCGACAATTGTAATTTGTTCTACTAAAATAACGAGCAAGAACCCTAAACCCAAAGTACATGCAAGTAATGCTGTTATGCTTTTATGTTGAGAACAATGTTACTAGTACACTGTATTCAATAAACCCTACATATTGTCCAGACTATTGATACGCCTTATTACGCATTGCATCAGAACAGTGAAGTGAGCATCCACAAATAATTTTGAACACGAACTATGAAGATGGCTCCTCCCCTACTTTCGAAGTACTAGGTCCCCCGACCCCCAAAGACTGGATCTAGTTGCAACCCTGATAGGGACACCCGTGTGTCATCCATGGGACGCCCCCTTGTCGCAAAGTAAGGCAAAGTAGTGCATAGTACTACCTTGCATTACTTTGAGGCAATTTATTTTCAATTACAAATAAAGTTTTGTGCTGGAAAATAAATAACAAATAGACACTGTCCAATGGTTGACATAACTTTTGGTGACAAGATGTTGCTAAATCTCGCCCCATATATTCTGGGTACTGTTCTCCCTGAGTGGTATTGGTATTGGGTGAGAACACATTTGTATTGTATGCTTTAGTGGAAGTCATTGCTGGCATTATGTCTTGTTGATACTGGGTGGTACTAGTTCTGTGTGCTGATTTTACTGATTGCTGTTAGTTTTGGGACTCTTGGTACTGGATTCTGTCGGTTCTAGATGTTGCCTATTCTATATGCTCTCAATTTTGGGTGCTGTCAGTTCATAGTCCAGTCTGCACTGGCAGTTTATGGATCTGGGTATTGTTGGTTTTGGAGACTATTAATATTTGGTGCTGCATGGTAGTGAGTGGTGTTGGTTCTTTGTGTTTTAAGGTAGCATGCTTACATTGATGTTGGTCAACACTGATACTACTGTGAAGGCAGGCCCATGCAGGGACTTTAGAGAAGGCAGAGAGGATGCAAGGTCATGCATGATGTTGGCTGCCATAGGGCCACTGAATCATCAGAGCACTGCACAAGTGCTTGAGGGATCATTCAATCCCTCAGCGCGTTTGAAGAAGGATGGCGGCCTCTAATGGAGGTCTGTCTGCCATGTAGGTGGAAGCAGCTTTAATGGTGTTATAGGTTGTTGGAAAGCTGCCTCCTATGGTGAGATAGACCCCCCTCTCACCCTCAGAATAAAAGGGACAGTAGAACTCAAGGGCAGGTACAACTACCTGAGGCAAACAGACAGAAGACCAAGGGAGAGGGCCCAAAATAAAACAATGACAGAGAGGGCATGCCAATGCTGGCAAGAGCACAACTAATTATGGCCTGCGGATGAGGATTTCGAGAAGGTTCTGGGTGCAGGGGCAGGTAATGAGAATGCTGGGACTTTGAGAGTGCTTAAAGTTCAGGTCCGGGATTTCAGTATTGAAGGCTCTGGGCCACTTGAGCATCTGCCAGCATAGAGAGAACTGAAGTGAGGCAGGGGGCAGAAAGGATAGAGGTGGGCAGACCTCGCTCACTCCTATAAGCCAAGCACTGACAGAATCAAGGGAGACCAGGGGTTTAGGTTGGAGCTTGATGGAGGTAAACAAGGGCATTAGGGGTTGCCAGGTGAGTTAAGTGTGCTCTGTTCGATTCTCAAAACATTCAGGCTATTTTGTGATGTGGCTGTGAGTACAGAAGCGGGGTAGAGCAGTCGCTGCACTATTGCGATGATTTTCGATTTGTAGGCAGAAATAGTGGGCTTGGAGATTGTGACCGATTAATGAGGACATTCTAATGGGTGGCTAGGACCTTAGGGGTGCTGTTGATCCCAGAGACAACTTGGGGCCCAGTGATCATCACATTCTTGGCCATTGAATTAAATACAGTGGCCTAGGAGTCACGGCCGTCAACTGGCAAAGTGCAAGTACTTGAATACCCTTTGCAGAAGAAGTTGAGGAGGTGGAAAAGCGAGCTGAAGAAAGCACAACAGGTTTTTGCCCACATGAACTTTGCTCATAAGGTGGTCATGACAGGCAGAGGTTTGCAATGAGAGGAGCTTCAAAACCTCACCACAGGATTAGCATCCCAAACAGGACATGCTGACTTGGATTCGACTCATAGATGATTACAATTCATTCACGACGCGGTTGCATTCAGACCTCTGTTACTAGGATGGTGGAAACATTTTCCGATGTGTCCAATGCAGGGCAAGCATAAAGGATTCCGTCTATCATGGAGAGGACATTGGTGGGCAGACTAGTAGCCGGAGGACTGGAGAAGACACAAGGATGGCATTGCGTTTCTGGAATTCTTTCCAGTAGCTCTGGCTTTGATAATAAGCGGTCAAGAACTGAGTACAATGTAGGCGACATTTGTCACAGACAATTAGACAGTCTTGAGTGTGTTTAACAACTTAGCAGCCATTGAACAGTGGGTCCTATGGCTTCTGAGCGAGCTGATGCTTGAGATCTCCGCAGTGGAACGTGCTGTTTTGAGCACTATTGCCAGACCCCATGCGGGGGGGGGACACAGGCAGGCAGGGGTTACTGGGCCTCAACTGTGCGGATTGAAGTCATTGGCCTCTGATGTCCCGAGCCCTGTCCTGCTATGACTCTGCAATCTGGGTCAAGGACAACCCTTTCTGCACTTGACTTTCAGCGTAGCAAGGGTGAGCAGTCACAGACTTCTCAGGGAGGTAGTGTGGGATTGCTCGACGACAGAACTCAACAATCAGCCAGTGGACCCAATAAAGTGAATGTTCAGTCCAGTGCTTATCTTTTAGGAAAGACAGTACTTTAATCAAACAATGGTACTAAGTAATACCCACTACTATGAACAGAAACAAGTCACTATCTTGGTGCTCTACATTGACAGGGGCTGCTTAGCGCACTATCCCCACTGTTCCTAGGCTCTCTCCCTGGTCCTTGGTGGCCCCTCTCTATCTCAAGAGGTCAATTGGTTAACATGATTCTAACATGGGTGCACTTCAATAACCCTCAATAAGTATGTCTGTTCAGTCTTTAGTATCCTACATCTTCACAAGTGAATCAGTTACTTCAGGGTCAGTTGCAGGCCGCTCAGTTACTCGTGGTGCATTCCTCCATATTCAAAGGTGCTGTGGTATGTCAATAGGGAGCCCTTATGTACCTTTGTCACAGGGGGCTGGCCCACATTTGGCATCATGCCTTCTTGTTCCTTCTTCATCATCGCGTGGAACAGCAGTCCTGACATGTTGCTGTCCTGCCCGGACTGCTGGTAAGTGCCATCACTCTTGGTGTTTGCAGTATATAGTCTAGGGCCGACTGGGCCACAGGTGTAGCACCTGACAGGGCCTTCGACACTTATGGGCCTGTTACAGATTTGGTAGATGCAGCCCCACATGGGTCAATCAGGATTCGGTAGATGCCTCCCTCAGGGGCGGATCAGGATTCAGTAGGTGCAGCCCCACATTGACATCCTTGGACCAATCAGATAACATGCAGTTAAAATGCAATTCAAGCTTGTCTTGTCCACAACAATCACGTTGTCCCGAAGTCATGGTTTCGGTATGGAACTGTGGTAGAGTTGAGGGAACCTGATAACTAGGCCTGGGCTGAGCTTGTGAAGTTTCACTCCTCGAAATTCCTCTGAGTTACAGGAAAACTCCAACAAGTTCCACAGAGTTCCGCAAGCGGGCGAAGTAGGCAACCATAAATGTGTTACAGTACTCGGGGAGGTATGCACCAGCACTTTGAAAAAAGCATAGCAAACAATAGCAACCTGGTGCTTTAGCTAACACCTAACTCCTCAGGAAAACACTGCAGCAGAAGGGAACCACACAGCACTAAAAAACTGTGCACTGATCACTCAGCCAAGATAAGAATCAGGCACCTTTAGTGGCAAGCCCAAAGCCCATTTAAAAATGTTACCCCGCGCGCCCACCAACCAAAGGCAGCTATGCCGGGTCCAGTGAAGCTCTAATTGAACAGTCGATCTGCGCCCTAACCACCCAGATCAAAATGGGATTCTGCACGGCCTCCCCGCAGGCCAATATTGTCTTGAGAGCAGACATCTTATGTTAGGTGTTATACAAGGCTTACTTGCAATTGACATGAGAGTGGAGCCTGTTATCACGGGGTGGGTATCACCTTATAGAATGTGGGCCATATCTACAAGAAAATGGCACAGCGCTGCAAGCCATTTAGCTGCTGCGTGCTGCGTCATTTTTAAAGCACAGGGATGCGTCGTATTAACAACAATACGATGCATCCCTGTGCTTTCCCTTACTCCGGCCCACAATTGGCTGCCATGCGCCAGCGCAGTCACCCTTGAGTCATTTTGCAAGGGTGCCTGCGCTGCGGGGATGATTGTTTTTGTGCAGGAAGAGACAATTTCATGCACAAAAACAATAATTAATGGCATTTTTCTCTTTCTATGCATGCTGCAGAATTCAGCACGCATAGAAAGGAAAAAACGAGGAGAAATAAAAGTATTTCTGCCTGTTGCGCCATTCCTATGCCTCCCCATTCTGACGCATTCCCAGTTTTACAAAATGTTGTAAATCTGGAAATGTGTCAAGTTCCATGAATGTTGCATAGGAACACCCACAGCAACACCCATGGAGCTCTCCTTTCACGCAGAGTAGTGCATGAAAGGGGCCCATATTTACAAGGCCATAAAAGGTGCGCAGGTTACCTTTATGTGGCCTTGTAAATATGGGCAAGCCCATTGCGCCTCCGGTGCGTCATAAAAAGTGACGCACCGGCGGCGCAATGGGCTTGTAAATAAGCCCCTTCATCTGTTTCTCCTTGTTAATACATGTAGCATATCGAAATTATACTATTTAATTACTTATAATTTTCTGAGACTTCAATTATGCTGATGTCACTTGATTTGATGTTTGATTCAAATAGTACTGACTTGAGACTTTCATTATTACTGATGTTACTTGATTTGATGTTTAAAAATTGATCCATAGCAGTGTGTCGTATGCTTTCACTGAAAATCTGTGCACTGCCAAAACTACTGTTACCCAACAGAAAACCTTCATCCTAGCTAGCAATTGAAGAGTGTTTTTAACAAGATGCATTAATCTCTACCACAAGACCATGTCTGGAGACTGCCCTTGCTTCTCTGCTCCTTGCAAGGCACAATGATGCCTAGACATGCAACCAGATGCCAATACCTAAAAATATACTGCATCTTTGCGGTATATAAAAATCTACTGAACAAGGGTAGATTCCTTTTTAGGTCTCAGCCTACAAGACAGCACAGCTGTCTGGTTTGCCAAAGACATCTTGGGGACATTCAGAAAATTGACCCAGGAATGCATTTCGCCTGTTGCTTAATATTGGCATTATGGTTTGTAACTCACATTTTCTGGCTTTCTATTTGCTGGCTTTATTTGCTTGAGGCTGTCCAGCTCGAGTTCGTCCCTCCCATTGCCCAAACCTTGTTTACTGTATTCCTCCACAAACTCGCTCGCTGTAAACAGGCCTTTAAATCTTGTTTTTATCTTGTCACATATGTTGTGCATCCAAAGACAGAGGTCAAATGTCAGGCTGTGTCTTCCAGGGAGCTTGTTTTTTTTTTCTTTCTCTGACTTCAAAGTGAGGGGATTTATGTGACAATCATGTTGGCTAGTGGGGGCTGTTTGAGGAAGGCTGTACAGATGTTATTTTTTTCTAGCACATAACAAAATGTAAATGTCTGTAAATGAACTGTGCTAATGATCAAATCAATACATTGGGTGATGACATTTCCACACATTATCATTTGTGCGCTGTATACTTTTATCAGTAAAACTGTATGTGAGTGCAAATGTAATGTAGCTCACACTAAGGGTGATGTAATGGCCATTTCAATTGAAGATGTGTTGTCTGTAATGGCAGTACCATACCATTCTTACTCCACGTTACCCCACTCCACTCTACACTGTACCACTCCACTGCACTCTGCTCTGCAGTACTCCACTCTACGCCTCTCAACTATACACCACTCCGCTCGTCTCTATGCCAATGCACTGTACCCCACACTACTCTACTATGCACCACTGCACTCTACACCACTCTGCGCCACTCCACTCTATGCCACCCTACTCAGCAAAACTGCACTGTATGCCACTGCACTCTACGCCAATGCACTTTACGCCACTTTACTCAAAACTAGTGCACTCAACGCCAATCTACTCTGCACCAAATCACTCTACGCCACTATTATCTATGCTACTGCATGCTACACCACTCTATTCTACTCTGCATCACTGCACGCCACGCCATTCTTTTCTACTCTGCACCACTGTACTCTACTTCACTGCTCTCTATGCCACTCTACTCTGTGCCCCTGCTCTTTACACCACTCTACTCTGTGACACTGCACTCTATGCCAGTGCACCCCACACCACTCTACTATACACCACTGCACTCTTTGACAATATACTCTGCAACACTGCACCTCCTGCCACTCTACTTTATGCCATTCTATGCCACTTAACTCTACGCTGCTGAACACTATGCCACTGAATGCTAAGCCACTGAACTCTACGCCACTGGACTCTACGCTGCTGCACTCTACGCCAATCCACTCTAATCTAATGTGCACCACTGCATTTTAGGACACTCTACGCCACTTCACTCTACTCTGAAACAACCTACACTGCCACTGCAGTCTACGCCTCTCTATTGCACTCTGCTGCTACTGTACAACATGCCACTCGACACCACGCCACTCAACACCACGCCACTTCACACCACTGCACGCTACTGCACTCTACGCCGATGCACTCTACACCACTTTACTCAAGACCAGTACACTCTACACTACTGCACTCTATGACAATCTACTCTGCACCACTGCACTGTACGCCACTATACTGTACTCCATGTCACTGCACTCTACTCTAACCAATGCACTCTACATCATTTTACTCTGCACCACTGTACACCACTGCTCTCTTCACCAATACACTCTACCCCACTCTACTCTACACCCTACGACACTCTACTCTGCAGCACAGTACTCTCTGCCACTGACCTCTATGCCACTCTACTCTGCACCACTTTACTCTATTCCACTGCACTCTACTCTGCACCACTCTTCACCACTCTCTTGCACTTTACGCCCATGCACTCTATGCCATTCTAATCTACTGTCACCACTGCACTCAGACACTGCACTCTACGCCACTTCACTCTATGCCTCTCTACTCTACTCTGCATCACTCTACTCTATGCCAGTGTAGTCCACCCCACTCTACTATGCATCACTGAACTCTACACCACTCAACGCCACTCCACTCTGCAACACTGCACTTTTCGCCAATGCAGTCTACGCCACTACTCTATACCACTCCACTCTAACCCGCACCACTCCATTCAACGCCACTTCACTCTACTCTGAAACAATCTATTCTACAGCACTGCACTCCATGCCACTGCACTTTACGCCACTCTACTCCACTCTGCGCCACTCCACTCTACACCACTGCAATCAATGATGTGCCACTCTACTCAACACCACTCTACTCTATGCCACTGTGCTCTACGCCACTACTCTGTGCCATTGCAGTCTATCCTGCACCACTAAACTCTATCCTGCACCACTCCACTCCACTTCACTCTGCTCTGCAACAGTCGACTCTACGCCAGTGGACTCTACCCCACTCTGTGCCACTCCACTCTATGCCACTGCACTCTATCCTGCACCACTCTGTGCCACTCCACTCTACGCCACTGCACTCTATCCTGCACCACTCTATGCCACTGCACTCTACGCTATGCTACTCTACTCTAAACCACTGCACTCTACACCATTTCACTCTACACCACTTTACTCAAAACCAGTGCACCCTATGCCACTGTACCTATGCCATCTACTTTGCACCACTGCACTTTATGCCACACTACTCTGCAACATTCTACTTTAGGCCACTGCACTCTACATCACTGCATGCTACTGCACTCTACGCCACTCTATTCTACTCTGAACCATTGTACTCTACGTTACTGCTCTCTGCACAACTCTACTCTGTACAGCTCTATGCCACTGCACTCTACAACACTGCACTCTACGACACTCTACTCTGCATGACAGCACTCTACACCACTGCACTCTGTGCCACTGCATTTACACCACTCTACTGCACTCTTCACCTCTGCACTCTATGCCACTCTACAGCACTGTATGCCACAACACTCTGCGCCATTCTATTCTACTCTGAACCACTGTTCACTACGTCACTGCTCTCTTCACCACTCTATTCTGCACCACTGTACTCTACACCACTCTATACCACCACACTCTACAACACTGCACTTTACCACACTCCACTCTGCATGACTGCACTCTATACCACTGCACTCTATACCACTGCAGTCTACGCCACTGCACTCTACACCACTCTACTGCACTCTTCGCCTCTGCACTCTATGCCACTCTACTGCAATGTATGCCACTGCACTCTGCGCCACTGCACCACTCTACTGTATGCCAATGCACTCTACACCACTCTACTCTGCATCACTCCACTCGTATGCCTCTACACTCTACCCTGCACCACTTCACTCTGCTCTGCACCACTCCACTCTATGCCACTTCAGTAAACGTCACTTCACTCTGCAATACTGCTCTCTCTGCCACTGAACTATACGCTGCTCTACTCTTCATCGCTCCACTCCATGTCACTGTACTCTACGCCAATCCACTCTAAGCCACTCTAATCTACTCTGCACCATTGTACTCTCCAACACTCTACCCCACTACATCCTGCGCCACTCTTTTCCACTCTGTGTCAATCCACTCTATACCACTGCACACTAGGCCGCTCAATTTTATACTGCTGCACTCTACGCCACTGCACTCTACACCAATGCTCTCCACATCACTGTACTCAAAACCAATGCACTCTACGCCACTGCACACTATATCAATCTACTCTGCACCACTGCATGATGCACCACTATACTATACTCTGTGACACTGCACTCTATGCCACTCTACACCATTGCATTATGTCACTTTACTCTGCACCACTTTACGCCACTGCACTCTACACCACTCTACACTACAACACTTCACTCTACGACGCTCTACTCTGCAGCACTGCACTTTCTGCCACTGAACTCTATGCCACTCTACTCTATGTCACACTAATCTGCGCAACTTTACTCTATGCCATTGCACTCTACTCTGCGCCACTCTTCTGCACTCTACACCAATGCACTTCACACCACTCTAATCGACTGTGCACCACTGCACTCTATAACACTGGACTCTACACCAATCCAGTCTAGGCTACACCACTCCACTCTGGAGCACTGCACTCTATGCCAGTGCACTCCATGCCACTACTCTATACCACTCCACACCTCTCCACTCAACCTGCACCACTCCATTCTACACCACTTCGCTCTCATCTGAAGCAGTCTACTCTAGGCCACTGCACTGTACACCACTCTACTCCACTCTATGCCACTGTACTCTAAACCAGTGCACTCTACTCCACTTTACTCAAAATCAATGCACCATACCCCACTGCACCTTCGCCAACTACTTGCAGCACTGCACTTTACACCACTATACTCTACAACATTGTACTCTATCCACTGCACTCTATGCCACTGCACCCTACAGCACTCTACACCACCGCACTCTATGCCAATGCACTCTACACCACTTTACTCAAAACCAATGCACGCTACTACACTGCATTCTATGCCAAACTACTCTGCACCATTGTACGTTACACCACTTCAATCTAGGCCACTCTACTCCACACGACTACACTACACTCTACAACACTACACTCAACGATACTCCACTCTATGATGCTCTACTCATTCAAACTCTGCTCCACTGACACTCTACTCCACTCTATGCCACTCCACTCTACAGCACTCTACTCCACTCTATGCCATTCTACGACACTACTCCACTCTATGACGCTCTACGCAATTCCCTCTATGCCAATCCATGCCACTTTACTTCACTCTATTCTGTGACACACTACTCCACTCCACTCCATGACAATCTGCTCTGCTGTACACCACTCTACTCCACTCTACGCAACACACTCTATGCCACTCCACCCTACTCTACTCCACTTCATGACACTCTATGCCACTCCACTATAAGACTCTCCACAATACTGTACACTACTCCATGGCACTCCACTTCACTCCTCTCTACGCCACTCAACACTACTGTACACCACTCCACGCCACTCTATAACACTCCACTCTACTCCACTTTATGACACTCCACTCCACGCCACTCTCCTTTACCCTACTAACGTTTAGCAATGCTGAACAGCAGCCACTCTGGTGTACAACATTGCTAAAACATATTGGTAAAGCCAATGGCTCTTGCATAGGCGAGACCTATTGCTTTGTTAATGCTTGTTTAATACATGTTTTCTTTTATCTCGAGGAAAACTGTTTCCCACCTTGAAGAAACTCCTTCATCTACAAAAATCTTACTCCTATCTTTGTCAGGAGTATATTTCTGACTTTTCCAAAGTGAGAAGGGGTTGGTGAATACCCTTTATCATTTAAGTTTGTGGGTATGCACAAATGCACTGAGCATTCCAGCCTTGAAATCACACTTCTTGCCTGTTTCCAGCCTACGAGTAGATTTGCTTACAAAAAAATCTTCATGTAAATCCTTTTAGAGGTGTAAAATCAACTTTTACGCGTATAAGCAAAACATGTAGGAGTTTTCTCCCACAATATGGGGGTAATTTTTCTTTTTTTCTGCTTTAGACCACCAGGTTTTACCTGGTGGTGATGGAAAGAAAAAAATACATTAGTCCGTATGCTGTAAATAGTGTCTTTACTCCAACAGCCCCTACTCTGTCGGACCTTCGGAGTAAGCTTTCTGACAGCAGAGCCACAGTGGCAATTGCCTTCAGAAAGATGATGGTTATAGTAGAGTAGGAGGATCAAGGCTTTGATAGGCCGAGTACTCTAAAGTGGGACAACAGTTATTACATTTTGGTCCCTGTGCTAAGCAATGTTATCTATGTACAGAGGGAAGCAAGTAGCCAAGTCACACTCACAAAGGACTATACCTTGTGTAATGTTATGAACCAAAGCAAAATGTTCCTAACTTGCCCATTGGGCAAAAACTGAAGAAATTTCAATGGTTGCATATCAGTGCCTAGTATGTCACTCTATTGATGTTGGAGGCATGACATCAGAATTACCACTACTGAGAATACCAGTGCAGAGGAAGCCACCACATCGAATTTGGTAAATCCAAAAGTAATTGTATTAATCTGCTGCCTAAAACTATACCCATAAACGTATCTTAACCCTACATCTAACTCAAGCCTTAACTTTTTCCATTAACCAAATACTAAGGTTTAGAGTTTGGCAGAGAGGGTACTCTGTCGGAAATGCACAAGTCCTAGGTTCGCCAGCCTCATTTGGAGACTAGCGCACCTTAAGTTTAAAGTCGATGGTGCCCCTGCTGGCTCTGCCGATGGAAAACGTCCTCTGACAGCCTGGCTAAATAGTCGCCGTTGAAAAAAAGATATTATACCGTCTGCCTCGTTTAGGATGGATGGTGTATGTTTTTTTTTTCCTGTCAGTCAGCACCAGGGTCATTAGTTTTTTGTTTTTCAAAAATAAACTCCCGCTTTGGGAGTGCAAAAATACAAAAATAGTTAAAGGTTTGGTGAATGGGCGTCAAAACCGATGGTAGCTGTCCATAAACTTTTTGGGGCATATTTACAAGCCCCTATCGCCACCACAATGTCACTTTTCTCGATGTTGTGATGGCGATAGTGGCTTCGCCTTATTCACGGCAGCATTAAGCCACTTAATGTGGCTTAATGCTGCCTTGTGAATAAGGCATCCTTTGACGCTATACTTAGTGTGAAAGGGGCGGGCAATGGTTGTTGTGGTGGGCGTTCCACCGCAACACCCATTGATTTTGACGCTGCCCCATATTTACAAGGGTGGCGTAAATATGGGGCAGTGCCAAAATTAAGATGTTTAATTTCTCCTCGTTTTTGCTGTTTCCATATGTGCTGCGTTGTGCAGCACACATAGAAACAGCAAAACGCCATTGATTGTTTATGTGCAGGAAAGTGTCTTCTGCCAACCGGACAAACTGTACTCTGTCAGCCAAACATTAAATCCAGCCCTAATTCCATTTTTTAATCCTAACTAATTTAAACACCAAAACTATACTAACTTGCACAAAGTAACCTGACAATCCACCGACCTACTACAAAAGTTTAGGAATAAAACATCCTTACCTGAACTGGAGCCCCCATTGGCTATGTTGACGGAATACTTCTGCTGACAGTCTGAGGAAAGACATTACACCGTCCGTCCTCTTTAGAGTGGACGTTGCAATTTCTTTTTCCTTTCATGTTAATTTCAGAGTCGTGCCTTCAATGTAATGGATTCCAGGTAGGGAGACTGCATTGTTTCAATTTGGCCCATACTTAACCTATTCTCCTTTGTGTCATATCAGAGGCTGTTGAACGTATACAAGCTGAAGAACTGAAGGGAGCCACAGCAGCCACAGCCATGTTGCTCAAGCATTTACTGCAGCTGGAAGCAAAGGGATGGTTTCGTGGATTTTTAGACGGGCTCTCTGCAGCAGGTTTGTCTGTATTACAGTAATAAAATACTATTGTCTATATAAGTTGTGTGTTCATTTGACAATTACATTTGTGCTACCTTGTAAAATTAGCATCATTTTATGATGATGTATGTGGTAGGTAATGTGGAATAATACTGCCAGTTGCACAGTCTCTAAAAATTGTTTTTTGGCGGAAGAGGTGGTCCAGATATATGGCGGCCTTAAGAAAGAAGCAGACTGCTATATTGTGTTATGCGTGCACAAAGCTGAACCGATGAAGAATTCAAGGCGTTACTGGTCCCTAATAGTCCTGAATTTTGGATCGAGTGAAAAACTTAAGCGATTGCCATCACTTATCAATAATGGACTGCCTAGCTTTTGGACCTGTCTGCTATTAAGAGGGCCAGGTATTAGTTTGCTATTTAGGGTTTCAGGTTGAGCTTCTTGTCACCCAAACGCTTCCCCTCAAGAAAGGAGATAGCTAGTTTTATCAGAGGGGTGAGATACTCGGATGTAATGGGTCCTGACCAGAATCCTATAGAAGTGACGAAAAAGTACCCTGATTTATGGGACACGTTCTTGCCGCACTGTCCCACAACTGTTCTACACCAAAAGCATGGATTGGTAGTAGAATACTCCCCTTATACAAGAAGGGCACTGAATTGCCCCTAGTTGATATCAACTATCTCTTCTGGCTTCAATGGGAATGATCTTTGGCAAAATTTTCCTTGAGCACCATCAAATTTGAACTACTGATTTTACAATAATTTCATGTGAACAATCAGGCTTACCATCGTTGGATAGGTGTGGTACAATCTATACTGAAAGGATATGTCAGTTAGGAAACAACCACTATGTGCTGAATTTATTGATTGCACAAAAGTGTTTGGTAGTCAGTAGAATCAGCTCTGGAGATCCCTCAGGTCTCCTTAAATTGATTATTTTTCTTCATTCTTCGACCTGGTGGAAGCTACTCATGGAAGACGACAAAGGCATCTCCCCTGCTCCTATTCTTTTCTCGCTGTATATGCATGATTTCCCTAGAACAGTTGCCAATCTGCTAGATTTTCCACCAAAACTAGGGTCACACCCCTTCAAACCTTAATATATGCCGATGACGGTGATGTTGGTTGATCTCACACCAAAGGACCTTCAAAGATGTCTGGATGAATTGCAAATATATGCAGCCACTCATTCCTTAAGAATAAACGTGTAAGGTAGTTGTGTTTAGGGGTAAATATAAGAAGATGGGATTAGGAGGGGAAGGCTATTGCACACAGTGGGACCTAGGCTCCCTCTATAAATCTTTAGATTGTAGACATTTCAAACACATAATTACCATTTATAAGGCAAAGATACCAGCCACACTACTCAATTACATTGGTAACTTACGTGTCACGGTCTTACCTAAATAAAGCAGAAGGGAACATTTTACGTAAGTTGTGCAGTGTAAACAATTGGTACTGAGGCTCGACTTGGTTAGACAAGTGCAATAGCTGCAGTGATTCCATGCACCACTGTCTAACTCATTCTTCAGTAGGCTCCCTCCTGGAGCTTTTAAAGGAAGGCCATTTTGTAAGGAAGAAGACCTACAGTCCCTTTCTTAAAAAACCTGCTAATGCACCACAAATCTTGGGTCTGTCTCAAAACTTTTTGTCAGACTAGTCCTATAGCCAGTTGAAAAAGGTCTTAAAGATGTAGTGCCCTTTATGAGCTTTGATTTTGGTAGAGAACACTACAAAAGTATGGATTAACACTGGAACAGGCCATGGTCACCAGAATCCAAACCCAGCTAGAATTATCCGTGGAACATAGGGTCCGGGAAACAATTCTTTTGTTATGATTTATTGATCTTCGATTAAGAGCCATTAACGGGGTGTGGGTGAGTAAGCAAACATGTAAAACACACTTCCCCCATCTGTAACAGCAGCCTCCTCTCAACTAAGGGGTTTTCATTTGTTAGGTATTAAGTACATAGCACAGAGCATTTTAATGTCCATTATCATTATCTTTTAGATATAATGTGAAATCTTTAGGTGAGGCTTTAATTTTTATGCTGTGTCCTATGAATGAGTCTGCTATTGTATTTTTTAACATTTTTAAAAGCTTTTTTAAATACTGTACTGAATTATTGTGTTTGCTTGTTTTTTTTAACTGCTAAAAAGGTTGTATGTGATTTCTAGAAAAACGATTTCATGGCATACCATTACTCCGAAACCATTTCACCTAAACTGTCTAATGGAAATTTTCAGGATGAATGGCATTTACTATTTCATAGAAACCAATTCATAGAATGTCTTTTTTCTCTAATTGAATTTTCCAATCATTTTATGGTATGATTGCAATGGTTGCTGATCCTACTTACATTTTTGTCAGAGGTATTGATTTCTGCACTTTACTTTAGGGGACATTACTTCAGATTTATATCTTTTACATTGTCAAACAATTACTTCGGATTCTTTTAATTTGCGGATCCCTTACCAGACCCCAAACACCATTGATCCCTGACCCCATGGAAACCCCTGAACACCTGAATCCCTAAAAACTCTTCACCATGCCAAAACAAAATTCCACCCATCTCTGACCCCTAAACTCCACCCATTCTCGACCCTAAAAGCATTTTCTACTCCTAAACTCCACTCACCCCTGAACCCTAAGAACTTTTCACCACACCTAAACTACACCCATCCCTGACCCCTAAACTCCACCCATTTCTGAACCCTAAAAACGTCTTTCTATGTTTAAACCTCACCTAATTACTAAAACCTTAAAGCCCTTCACCACATCTAAACTCCACCCATGCCCGAATCCTAAAAAACCCTCACCATCCCTGAACACTACCCATCCCAGTCCTCTAAAAACTCTTCATCACCCCTAAACTCCACTAATCCCTGGTCCCTAAAACCCCCTTTTACATCTAAACTCCACCAATCTCTGAACCCTTAAAACTTCTAACCAGCCTAACCTCCACCCCTTCCTGAACCCTAAAAAACCTTTTAGCCCACCTATCCACCACTCAACCTTAAAAACCCCACTCAGCCCTACACTCTGCCCATCTGTGAACCCTAGAAACCCCTCATCACCCTAAACTCCACCCATTCGTGATCCCTGAAAACCTTCGCCACCCATTAGCTCCACCCATCTCTGACCCCTAAATACCCTCATCGCCTCAAACATCACACATCTCTGCACTCAAAAACCCTCACTACCCTTAACTCCACCCAATTCAAATGTAATTTTGGATTGTTCCTTAAAATTCTCTTTCCTTTAAAATGTTTCCTATAATTTTCATTTTTTTTGTTTCCTTAAAATTTTCTTAACTTAAAATTGGTTTGCTTTGATTTAGTTTCCTCCAGTGTGGATTCTCAGTTTCAATTTTTCTATGAATTCACATACATCAGCTAAAAACCACTACTTGATTCTGTATTGATTTAAGTGTAGATCTAAAACAAAGATTTTGATACCTTCTCATACTATACATATTTCATTAACTATATAGGCTAATTTACACAAAAGAGGTATAAGGTGGGATGACGCATAGTCACCAAAGCATTGTAAGTATGTAAAGTAGAACTCCTGTTGTACTATTTTACATACTCATAAACGCTATTTACTAATCTACGGCCAGAGATCTCCATCTAAGCTGCCATATTTTTGATGTGCGGAGCGCTTCGCCACAAGTGTGGAGAACTCCGCACACTGAGGTGTATATTTTTAGTATAAATCTGTAAGGAAAAGGGGGAGGGGCTGCAAAATGGGTAATAACTGCTACTAAATGGGCGGAGTAAAGGGAAAATTAAGGAGGAGCACAGGGAGGGACATGCAAATACAATAGAAGTGTAAACAGGGGGCCTGATTTGGATGTTGGTCGTAAAGCCTCCGACCTCAGGTCTGAGGCTTTCCGACCGACATCCAAGGTTTAAACACCGACCGCCACCTTTGTAAAGAGGCGGTCGGAGTTTAAACCTTGGATGTCGGTTGGTTATTCCGACTGGCTTCCGACGGGCTCAAGGAGCCCTTCAACAGTCAGAAGCCACACATACTCCCTAACGGACATCGTTTCTCAGCCGGGATTATAATGCCGGTTTCCGACAGGCTTTCCATGTCGGGATTTTCGACTTGGAAAGCCTGTCGGAAATTGACTTTGGGGGCTACTAGCAGGGCCCCCTTCTCCCCATGGCCTACAGTTGTGAACCTGTGCCCTCCTTTAAATCCCTGCACCGTGTGGCAGGGATTTACAGAAACTCCCATTTCTCTATGAGAGCTTGTGCTGCGGCCGATTTCCGACCACTGCCCAAGCTCCGTTCAAGAAATGGGAGTTTGCGACCCCACCATGTGTGTTCGCATTATAATTGAGGTTTCGGGACTGCCGACCAGAGGTCGTTCGGTTCTGCAACCGCAGACATGTCGGTCGGAGGCAACTCCAACCGACATCATATTGAGACCCTTAGTGTTCACCAGAGTTACACCCAGATCTATTCCAGTAGTACTACTGACCAAACAGGCTCAAAACTACATTAACCAACACTTGAAATACGCCAACTGCTACACATGGCCAGTCACTGGTACTGCAGGCCATTCTCTTAGAAATCAATGGGGTCATGGAAAAATACTAGCACTACATAGGGCAAAATAGGATATAAGGGTAACATATTTTTTATGTGTCAAAAAATGATTTAATATTTATTTTATTAATAATTTATTTTTATTTCTTTAAAATAAAATTTCAAACTGGTACATAACACTAAACAAAGCAGACAACATATATTACAACAAGGCTTCATGAACATCAATATGTGCTACTGCAAGGGGCATGGATGGTCCATCAGGACTCCAGCACACTTGCCAACTGGTGAAACTCACTACAACATCAACCCATCACACACAGACTGTCCACATAATAAGGCAAGCCACAAACAAAGCTATTTTTTCACAGACAGAATATTTGATTTGCCTTGCCCATCCGGAACAATTGCTTGAAGAGCAGAGAGAGGATTTACAAGCATAAGAACTACATCTTTGGGATGTCAAGGGAAGTTGGTATTGATAGATACCTCTTCTCTCCAGATGTGATTCTTGACATGGTTGCAGACTGGGAACAGGCACTCAGTTTACCCATAGGTTCTTTCAGGCCATGCATACAAATGTCAAACCACTGGCTGCACTCCGTTTCCTGTCCACTGTATCTTTCCAGAGTATTAGTGGAGACATCATCGGCATGTCACAGGCAAGCCAATATTGGTACTTGTGGCAGGAACTTAGCTTAATCGCCAGCCAATTACACTAGTTTATCGCCATGTGACAGTCACTGATGGAAAGTTAATGTCTATCAAGGGAATTTTATTCCATTGAAAGTGCCTCAGTGTTAGGTGCCATTGATTGCACAGACATGGACCTCCTGCCTCCCCTCCACATGGAACACCATTTCCACAACAGATGCCACTGAAACACTATTAACGTGCTAGCCGTCTGCAATGCAAGGGGTGATGTGGTTCACTGATGTGAATGCTGCTTTTCTTGGGGGCACTTACAACAAAAACATTGGCCATCATTCTGCTCTTGCACGTCAGTTTGTTGTTGGGGAATTTAGTGACTTGTGGTTAATAAGTAAGTTGAACTAACTCACACTGAGATTCCATATATATCTAGGTAATGCAAGAACAAACATAGTTACTCATAAACAACCCTTAACAATGGACACACATAACACTAACATTGAATGCATGATGATTGTGTGCAACATTCTCAGGGTAACCACTTTCTAATAAATATCACATCTTTGTTGCAGGTGATACCATGTATGCCATCTCTTCACATCTCCCTACCCCCTTCCAACATCCAACCACACTGCCTTAACAGAGGTGCCACAGAGCACACACTCACATGTATGAGGCATCATTGAACACACTTTTGGTATCCTCAAGTCGATCTGCAGATGCCTTGACCATATTAGGAGGTGTGTTAGTACTCCTAAAAAAGTGGTGTGTAAGATTATTGTAGCCTTTTGTATTTTGTTCAACATCGCCATGAAACTGGTCTTACATGTAGACCTTACCCCTAAACTACTGCCCAATCCAGGTTCAAGGGTGAGACACAGAACAGAGGTTAACATCTGAAGATCCGTAACTCACTAATAGCCTCACATTTCACTTGAACTGCTAGTTTTGTTGTAGCATCACAGTAGTTGAACACAGGTGAATCAATGATAATTGGTTTACTATGATACATGCACACATGCCATCCTTAGGCACCAGTGTTACAACACCATGATGTAACAACTAAATTTGCAAGTCTCAATGAAATACGCATCCAGTAAAACACCACTCATTTATCCACACAGTACATTTTATAGCTACATACATCATGCACAGCCACTTGCAATTTCAAGTCACATCATGTAGTGTATAGATAGTAACATATATGTAGGATTACTTTTACACATCTTTATATTCACATGCATGTACTTCTATGTGACATTGTAATTTTATCGTAACATTTTATTTCATTCACCACTATGGAACATTTCTCAGCTCTAGACCTGTGTTCCTCTTTATTTTCTGTGTAAATGTACTTAAAATTCTGATGAAGCAGATTTTTCTGACTCCACTATGTAGGGTGGGGACTCCATAATGGAGATGGAGAACTCCTATTCAGGCAGAGTTCCCTGTGAACTATGAGAAACAGGACATCACATGCAGCAACAGGAAATCAGCTATTCCTAAGACCACAACACAGTTCCCGTCCATTCTGCTATGTCAAGATTTGGACGGAGTATTTTCTCCTTTCTGTTTAATTCTTTGAGAAAGGAGTAACCCTTTCTAGTAGTCATAGTGCCACCCTACACAGTTTAAATATGTCAAAGTGACCAGTGCCTTCTTGACTAGGCTCCAAAGGAGGAAAAAGCGTCCAGGCAGAAAAAACTTCCTTTGGATTTTGCCACTCTCTGAATGTTGCCAGATTTGGTAGATGAAATCTTGCGGTTCTTGATAATGGATACTTGCTCTGGTAATGTATTCTATGACATAATAATGATCAAATAATATTGTAGTACAGAAATATTGATGTAAAAATATTGAAAACAGTAATATTGACTTTCTTTTTTTTTTACTCTTTTTATTAGTAGAAATCAACATACACTTGGATGTTACAGAAATCAACATTATGCCATCACAACACCCAGCTTACTGATAGCATCTACATCTACATTTACGATTTATGTCTTAGAACTTATTACAGATTTGTTATTTTCCTCCTACTTTGTTTCTCTTCCCAAGGGTCATATTAGTTCTCGGTGTAATTGGGGCACATACCTGTCCCCTATGTGTATTCCACTTACTCCCGATCTGCTCCCATTTCTTGGGACACCCTCTCGTTTCATAAACGGTCATTTCTGCCACCATCGACCTGTCCATGTCCCGCTCCCATTCTGTGAGTGTGGGTGGCTCGCCTATTCCCCATTTCCGTGCAATGTTTTGCTTCGCAATAGCAAAACCTAGAGTTACCAGGATACGTTCCTTACTATTGAGATCTGTCTGTCCCCATATATTAAGTAGGCATAATTTAGGTGTTTGTTGGAGTTCCTTGCCGGACACTTTACGCAACTGTGTCACCACCGACCCCCAATACTTCTGAATGGCAGGACATTCCCATTTTATGTGGAAGAATGTGCCGTCCGCTGTACACTGCCGCCTACATGTGGAGTCACCTTTCCGTTAAATTTTTATCATAGTACTACAGGAGAAATAAGATCTGTGTAGGATTCTGAGTTGAATTAATTTTAGTCTAGAAGTTATGGCCACTTCTCTGGGAGAAGCTAGTGCCTCCTGCCAATCGTCATCTTCTAGCTCTCCTAGATTAACCTGCCACTGCTCTCGTCGCTTTATGAGGGGGTCAAGCATAGCTTTTAGCAGCTTCTTGTATGTCATATATATTGCTTTGCAGTCTATTCAATCATTTAATAGTCTGTCCTCTAGTGGGGACAATTCTGGGAGGTCTGATCCTGGTGGAATGGCCGCCATTAGGGCATGCATAATTTGTAGATACCTGTACGTCTCGGATTCTACCATGTCATATTCTTTCCGTATCTCATCGAATGATTTGACCTTTCCTTTTGCCCATAGGTCACCCACTTTTGAGATGCCGATCATGTCCCACTGATCAAACCCCGGGTGTTTGATCAATGTACCTAGTCTTTCTGCATCCTACAGCGGCGTGGATTGAGTCATTTTATTTCTCCATCCCAACTGTTTTGTCACTATGTGCCAGAGGTGAACTGATTGGCGTGTTGGCCCTGTTAACGACTGCAGTATAGATTTTGTGTATAATGCCTGTCTGTAACTTCTAGGGCCCATAAGGAATTTGTCCATCTGGTATACAGGGTCAGTTTGTGAGCCATATACCCACTGGTTAATCACCGCTAGTTGTGCTGCCCAATAATACAGTCGGATATCTGGGAGGGCTATACCTCCATCATACAACCTCTTCACCAGTTTGTGTGTGGCAATCTGTGGGGGTTTACCATCCCACAGTAGTGATCTCATTTCACTCTCGATCTTGGAAAAGTATGTGTCCTGAATAGGGAAGGGTGTGTTCTGTAGGGCGTATAAGAATTTTGGCAATGCCATCATTTTGAAAAGGGCAGCACAGCCCAAGAGAGACAGTGGTAACGTTCTCCAGTTTCGTGTATCATTCTGTAGTCTTTTTAATGGGCCAAGGAGGTTGTGTGTATAGAAGAGTAAAGGATCCCTTGTGACATAGATCCCGAGATAGCACAATCCTTTCTCAGTCACCGTCACAGTGCAGTCCACTTGGAATTTTGGGTTGGGACCTTGAAGGATAAATAGTACCGACTTTGACCAATTAATGGTGTAGCCGGAATATTTCTGAAAGTTAGTGAAAATTTGCATGATCCTGTTTATAGAGGAGTGAGACAACGGCACATATAGCAGGATATCATCCGCATATTAGGAGATTCTGTCCTCCCATCCCTCAGTCCACCGCAGTCCTCGGATCAACGGGTCTCCTCTAATCCAGGTTGCAAGGGGCTCTTGCATTAATGCAAAAATCAGAGGTGATAGTCGACATCCCTATTGTGTGCCTCGTTTAAGGGGAAAGGGGTGCAAAGTATGTCCATTCACTACCACTTGAGCCAGTGGCTTCGCGTATAGCAACTTAATCCATGCAATGTATTTGGGGCAGAAGCCTAGTCGCTCCAGTACCGCAAACAGATATGCCATGCGGGCATCAAGCAATAGTATTGCAGCCGCCTCTTTGATGGTATCACTTCTGCCCAGTACCCCATGGAGGCGTCGCAGATTTAATGCCGTATTCCTTCCTGGCATGAAGCCAGATCGGTCTGGATTTACCAGGCTTGCGATGACCGGCATAAGTCTGTTTGCCAATAATTTGGCTAGAATTTTCACTTCTGCATTAAGCAGTGAGATGGGGGCGATACGAGCTGCAAAGTTCTACTGGTTTTCCCTGTTTATGAATAACCACGATAGAAGCTAATCTTTGGTCCTGGGACAGGCATCCCTGTTGTTTACCCTCCTCGTAAATTTTCCGTAGGTATGGTGCAATTTTCGAGGATACAAGTTTAAATAGTTCTATTGGGAGACCGTTAGGTTCATTGCTTTCCCGGACTGTGTACTGTTTATTGCTCTGATGATTTCATCATCCGTTATGTCACTGTCCAATAAAGTAGTATCGTCGGTCGTCAGTGAGGGGAGGTGCATTTCTGTGAGTAATTCTCTCGAGTCTTGAGATGTCGCTGCTTTGGCGGGTGTATATAGGTGCATGAAATGTATTGCGAATACCTCAGCCATCTCTGGGGTTCTCTTATTGATGCTCCTTTCTTGGTCCTGAGGAACGCCACCCATCTATTTGTCTGTTCGCACCTGTCTAGCCATGCCAGTAGTTTCCCGGCTTTATCACCGGTTTCATATATTTTGTGAAGCGCTGCCTGTCGTTTGCTTTTTGCTTCCTCCTTTACTAGGTTTTTATATTCCCATCGTTTGATAGCCAGAGAATGTTTAGCCGCTTCACTGTCTGAGTTGGGGACTTGTGATTCTCTCTCTAGAATCTCTAGAATCTCGCTTTCTAATTCTGTGAGCGCTCTCTTTCCGTCTTTTTTATATCCGGTCGTCAAAGAAAGTGCCTGTCCTTTAATTACTGTCTTGTATGCTTCCCAGAGGATCTGCGGGGATGTGACGGAGCCCTTGTTTTCATTAAAGTAGTGTTCTGTGCTTAGGATTAAATTGTCGCGTATGTGGGGGAGTCTTCGGTACCCAGGGTTTAGGGTAACTGTTTTTTGAATTAACTTTGTGTGTAAGTAGCCCAAATTGTTGAGTGATCTGATATTCCACGTATCGTACTTCCCTAAAGTAGGGTGATTGACTTGCTAGTGTTAGGATATAATCTATACGCGACTGACTGTTATGCGCTCCTGAGTGGAAATTAAATTGTGAGGTGTGTGGGTTGTGTGCTCTCCAGACGTCTACAAGGCCCATTGCTTCTAAATTGTTTGATAGTGTAGAATTGTCACCTGCTGTCGGTCTTGGGGGTTTGCGGTCTTTTTGCCCACCTAGCCCCATTTTTAGATCCCCGCCAAGTATCAAGTCTCCCTCTGGTAATTAGTGGTCAATTCAGGTAGGGTTACTCTCTGTAACTCTGGTGGTATATAGACAGATAGGATATTCAGTGGCTTACCCACCATGTGCCCATGGTTGCTGCAAACCTACCCAATGGATCTGTCCATGATCGTTCTACCATGAATGGGAATCGGCTAAGTAGGAGTGTTCCTATCCCTCTGGAGCCAGTCGTAAAGCCTGAATGTGTTACTAATTTATATCCCCATCTATTTAATGCTCGACATGTGTTGCTCACTAGGTGGGTTTCCTGTAGCAATACTATATCTGGTGTGTGTCGTTTGATGAACTGAAGTACTATCCCCCTTTTCAGCTTGTCCCCGAACCCGTTGATGTTCCAGGAGAGCAGCCGGAGAGTGGGTTCTATCTTATCAGGTTTCATTGGAGGCGTGATAGTGGGTATGTCTCTTCCCACTCTCCCCGACATAGTGAGGTGCTTTGTTGTGCTGGTGATCACGTGCTGTGTGTCGTGTCCCAATCGCTGTCCGATTCTGCTGTGTGTCCGTTAGTCGAGACTGTGTGTGATGTGCTTTAACTATTAGACAATACATAATACAACTACCCCAACTTACGTTGCTAAAACGGATTTCAGTTCTGGCAATACCATGAAGAATCCCTTCCCCCCTCCCTGCCTCCCTGCATGACGGTTCTGGAACTGCCCGCCTCCCCAACATTGCAGCGGGCCTGTCATCCTTCCCCATCAAACTAAGGGGATCTAGGTCTTCTGAAAACCACTGCCCCCCCTTTCCTTGTCTTTTATATGTTTTGACTATGCGGTACCAACAATATAATAACTTTCTGCTGGTCCCTCTGCCCGTTCTGGTACTCCAATGATTCTTATATTGTTTCTCCTTGAACGACCTTCATATTCGTCCAGCTTTGCTTCGAATGCACCTGTTGTAGTTTGTAAGCTTTTAACTTGCTGTTGAAGGAGCTTAGTATCTACCTTTAGGGAGTTTGTCGTATCTTCCACTTCTTGGACTCTGTCTCCCAGTTTACGTAGGTCTGCTCTCAATAGGGAGACTTCTGTAGATACCACGTCTATACGTGTTTATAGAGAATATTGCACTTTATTGATCGCGGCCATGATGTCATTTAGCGTTGGTTCCTCTTTCTCTATTGTCCGATCGGGCAGGGGTACCTCCGTCTTCTGGTCCTTTTTTGCAGGGCATATTTATCCAGTTTAGTTTGGTGCATTCCGCGCCCTCCTTTATTGCCCTGCATGTTGTGTTGCTCTGTGAGGGCTGATTGCGGAATTATCTACCTGTCTTCCTCCACCTGGGTACTCCCCGCCGCCTGCCCGGTGGGGGTTCCACCTCACGGCCTGTCGGTTTTCCCCTCAGGCGAGGAATCCCACAGGTGCTTGCACTCTGTAATTATGATCTCCGTGCTGTGCTTGTATGACGCAGTATTGGCAAGATTGACCTTCTTTGTTGTGTAATTCACCCCTTAGAGCAGGATTTAATAGAGTTGTGTGACTTCGTGTGTCTCCAGTGGAGCCAAGTTTCATACAATGCCAGACATTGGTCACCTCTTGTAGTATGAAGGGGAGGGTGGTGGAGTTTACTGTTGGGGGTGTTTTGTTTTTCTCGTGGCAGTCCGGTATTGTGCACTGTATATGCCAGAAGAAATTACTGTATTTTGCTTTAATTGGATTTTCCACCTCCCCTCCTCCTGCTCTCTTTTCCTTGCCTGCTATTTTCCGGATTTGCTGTGTTTATGGCTCTGTTTTGCGATGGCTCCCCCCGGGGTGTTCCGCGACGATCACTTCTCCTCACGCTTTGCAGTTTCCCCGCGTTCGAAACCCCAGAGCGGAGGCTCTTTGCTGCTTGTCTCTCCCCACTGGCTTGCTATCTCACTGTTCGGAGTTTTGTCCTCACTGCCCTCTCCTCGATTTTGGTGTCAGTGGATGAATTTGTTTCAGGGCCGGGACCTCTCTGCCGCTGCAGGACTCTCTCTGGTGGCTCCGGCTCTCCCTCGGGCACAGAGGCCTCCACTCGTGTGTTGCCACCTCTACAGGACTCCGCACCCGGATGGGTGCCCCCCCCACCGCCGCGGATAACTCCTCGGCATCCGACGTGAGCTCCCTTCTTGCGGTCCTCCCATCTCTTGTTGCCGTGGCTGGAGCGTTCCCACGTGTCTCCGATCGCGGGGCGAGCTCTTCTCGCCTGCAACACTCCCCGTTCACTCGTGGCCAGCGTCTGGCTGTCTGGCACTGTGGCTCCCGGCTTTCACACGCCCTCAGGCCCTTGGCAGATCTGCAGGCCTCCATGTCCGGCGATCCACTGCTGAAGTTTTGCGAGGTGGGTCACCAATGATCGGACATCAAGCCCGCGGTATTGGCACCGCGCCGTTGGATTTTGAAAAAAATAAATATAGCATTTGCACTACTATAAAAATACACACAATTTGAAATACGCTGCACTAACAAGTAAAGCCTAACACTAAAATATGAAACATAATACCCCAAAAATCATTTTTAAGAATTATAAACACGTTGTAAAAATAAGTTAATAACGCTATGTATCCAAAAACTAAAATAATGAGAACACAAGTTAAAATTACTTTCAAGCAAGCAGAAAAAATAAATCAATTAATACATATAAACAGCATTAAACACTAAAGAAAAATACATTCACTAAATTATATGTAATTCAAATATAAATTACATTAAATTATGACAACAGAGCACACTACACTTTAAAGTAATTTATACACATAAAGCTTCTATAACTCTATGATAAAAAACAAATATCCAACCCAATATTTACACAAAGATAAAAAATGTATTTGATTCAGTTGCAGACGTCCTTGATCAATATTCCAATACCCGCATTCAAAAACATAAATTCATAACAAAGCGTAAAATAAAAAGTATCCCAAACAATGTAAAAAAAGTTTAAAAATTATGGGTAATCCATCAGAAAAAAATACATCATCCCATTGACATTCTGCAAAACCTAGAAAATATTTTTTTTTTAAAAACCCTATATGGAAACCACAAAAATCGAGGAACACATACTTAGAACGTTGGAAAAAATCCCAACTTATTTTCCTTGTATTAAAAAAAAAAATGCTGTCAGCATTCAAAAGTCATCTGTCCACAATCATAAAACACCTGTAAAAAAATAGAACATATATAACCACCCTTAAAATATATAGCTCCTACAAATAACGTTAAGTTTGGTTATATAGAATTAAAATACATAAATAAACTGTATACACAAATTACACATACATGACTAACACAATACATTAAGGCCTACCACTTGCACATAACCAGGGACCTGATTTAGAGTTTGACGGATATAGTACTCTGTAGCAAATGCAACGGAGTACTTGCCCTCCAAACCCCCAGTCAGCCTGCCTCATTTAGGCACGAGCGGGTGTAAACTATTCTGTCGCCGGACCCCCACTGGCTCAGTTGACGGAGTATTTCTCCGACAACTTACTCCTGAGGACTACACTTGCAGGGTGTGTGGAGTTTCCTGCAGCCCCAGAGACAAGGAAGGGTTGCCTTGGACTGCAAACACAAACTTCATGCCACACCAAATGGCGCATTCCAAATGCTTTGACAACTTGAGGATGTCTCCTGTGCCGTGGCTGTGAAGTTTGTGAAGGGTTGCCTGATCCAGTCAAAGGCTAGGGAGAGATGGAAGCTAGGAATGTGGTGCCAACAAATTCGGCACCATCAAAGTTTAACACCACATGAGGCCTGTTATTGTACAGATGCCCCCCAGATGGCTTAGGATTGTGATGAGAGGGCCCCATGTTTCTCCCAGGATGGTTTAGAAATCAACTGGAAAAGTGTCCTCCAGAAGTATCCTCAGCTATATGGAGTACCTGAAGCCCAGATAAGCAATGCAGCGTGGACTGACATCTGGCAAGTCAACGGGCAAGGGAGTACTGCAAACACTAGGAGGACCGCTTATGCTTGGCACACACTGAAAGCACAAAATATGCTGGGGGTATCCTCACTCAGCTGGAGGACCACGAGTATCAGCAAGGTGGTAAGTCTTACAATATAAAAATATTTTTAAAAATCTGTGGTTTGAATGTTTGATGCCTCATGTTTATTTTGTTAGTTCTTGTCAATGCTTTTAGTATTACATATTATCAACTAAAATGTTTAGTTGTATTATTGTTATTAATGTCAAATAAAATACTGAAATAGGTTTTAATTATATATTTTTGAGTTACAGTGTGTTACGTTGGCGCACAGGACATTTTTAAAATACAGTTTTGTTTTCAAAATTGCAACTCGTCATTGTCATACAGCCATATTTATTACAGTGAGTGACTTATAAAAGTTAAATGCACATAACAGATATGATCTAGGTTATGTTTCTATATAAGAAATACATTGTAGAGTCTGCGCAGCACACGTCTGACTTTTTTTTTACGTTACATACATAAAATGGTCATTGTCATGTAATGTTCGCACAATTTACAACTATGAACATCAGCCGTCACATATGCACATAATACCCATGTATGCTGTAGCAATAAATAAAATACTGTGAACCTTCGCGTCATGCATATGATCCTGTTTGCCCTCATACTGGAAATAATGGAAAATTAGTATATATAGGTATCCCATTTGCTAAGGTCACATTTCTATTTCTATAGCAAACCTAAGCAATAATTTTTATATGTGAAATTAAAAGGTGCACCATTTGCACCTTTGGTATCCAGAATCACCCACTGTTGAAAGCGGCATGTGTACTTTATAAACTTGTGAAGCAAAGGGAACTTGTTCATGTAACTATGTTATGCTTTGCCGCATTTAAATTTCAAATATTGAAAGACGTTTTTAATGTACATGAAGTAGTGGACATAAGCACTCATGTTTCTTTGCATTTCTTTGTCAGTATGCAACAAAGGACAAAGTGGGGCCCAGCAGGACCAAAGACAAAGGCGGAGGATGACCTCAGCAGTTAGATGAGTACAGGAAGAAGAGAACACCACCACCAGCGGAAAGGAGGGAGCATCCATCAGCAGGATTGTTGCTCAGTAGGGGCTGTCTTGGGGCTTTCAAGAGGTGGTGGCAGAGGTGAAGGTCCATCAAGTGGCACATGCTAATCAGCAGCGACAGTTCCGTTGCCTCCTGTGCTCCTGGATTGCAGCTATTTCCACTTGTTCAGTCTACCAATTCTCCACTGCCAGTTTTTGTGTGCCCCAGTATGTCTTCCCCTTCTATCCATAACCTTAGCCTACTTGTGTCCAGATTCTCAAGTGGTGTCCAAATCAATCTTTCAACCCCAAGTGCCTGTGTCTGTGCCTGTGGAGGAGCTGAACATGATCCTAATCTGTGAGGAAATAGGAACTCTGCCCCTCAGCGCAGGATAGAAATTTAGATACTCAGTCTGGGTTGGGAGGGGGAGGTGTACTTAAAATTTATGTTCGAGGCATATGAGCTGTAGATTGTATACTTGTGCATAGATCGCCATCTGGTGTTGGGCTCGGATGTTTGCACTTTGTTTTTGTCTTGGAAGAAGTCTTTTGTAGTCACGAGGTAGGTGACTCCTCCTTAGGACGATAGTGCGCATGGGCATCGACTCCATCTCCAGATTGTTTTTTTCCGCCATCGGGTTCGGATGTAAATTGCTGCGCTCCGGGTCGGTGTCGTATTCGATCCCCCTTCGACGCGCAATCCCTCACCGCTCGACGGTATTGTTTGGATCGCGTTCCCCTTCGACTAGCATCCAAAAATTCATCAAGACCTTCGATTCCGGTTGTCGACATGGGCCGTTGGGCCTATCTGCGCCATTAGGCCCTGCAGTCAATGGAAAGAACTCCATTTAAAAAATGCGCCCTGTGTGGTGCTAAATTCCCACACACTGATCTCCATGAGGTCTGTAACCTTTGCCTCTCTCCAGAACACGAGGACAAAGACTGCAAGGCCTGTGCTTCCTTCAGATCAAAGAAGACCATACGTGATCGCCGGGCTCGACGTCACATAATGGCTCGATCAACTACCTCGGCGCCGGACGACACCTTCGATGCAGGCCCCGATGTTCCAGAACAACAAGAACCAGAGGATGAAGACATCAGCATCTCCGAGGCAGACGAGTCACATGCCGAGGATCAGATGGTTACTCCAGGTCAACGGATCGTGACTACCGAGCTCGACACCCCTACCCCATCTAAAACAAAAGATAAGGCTCCGGTAACACCTTCGGGCTCAGGTCGACACCGAGATAACACTTCAGGTGCCCCGCCCTCGGGCCTGGCTCCGAAGCCCAAAGAAAAGCCTTCAGGCGGCTCGGGACCGAGTCAGCCGCGTACCGGTACTGAAAAACAATCCCCAGCACCGAAACAAAAGCCGAAAACAAACACAGTGCCACGCCCTGTTACATCGGCACCGAAGACGGCTTCGACGCCGAGCGTTTCAGCACCAAAACACACCGAGGACAAGCCCTCGGACCCGAAAAAACCCCATAAATCCTCGGAGCCGAAAAAGATTTCGGGCTCGAAAACTCCACCAAAGCATAAGGAGACCAAGACCCCTCCTAAAGCTACAGAGACTAAATCAAAGCACCACTCGGAACCAAAATTGTTGGTGCCGAAAAAAGACAATGGCTCCAAAGAACTGTTTCAACCAGATCCATCGGATCCGAAACAAAAAACCCTACACATTGACCCTGTTACAGGTTATGTAACAACAATACCACCTAAAAAGAGGAAATTGGACACCTCAGAAGCACCTGAGGTACCCTTAAAAAAGAAGGACATAGCAACTTCACCTTTCAGACCCTCCTCTCCCCCTCCAAATCTTCCATCTATACCACTTTCTCCAGCACACTCTCCACTGCTTCCTTCTTCACCCGCACCACAAGATGATGAAGATGACTTTGGGGGTGGGGATGGGGATGGGGATGGAGACCCACAAGGGGATGATGATGATATCCACAGTATCCCACCACCTGACCCATGGGAGGATTATGATAATGTCCCAGACATACCCATCTAAACCATCCCCTCCAGACGACAACATAGGTTTTGTGCAACTCATAAATAGAGCAGCCAAATATCATGGGGTAGAATTACACTCAGACCCTTTGGAGGAAGATTTTTTATTAGAGACTTTTACACAATCACAAAAGTCAACAAGTATTTACCTATGCTAAAATGTATGATTAAACATGCCCCTGATGTGTTTAAAGACCCTGTAAGGGCTAGAGTTCTCAACCCCAGGGTTGATAAAAAATATAAACCAGCTCCAAATGATCCAGCTTATATCAAGGGGCAGCTCCCTCTAGATTCTCTAGTAGTGTCAAATGCCCATAAACGGGCAAATTCCCAAACAACAGGGGATGCCCCTCCTCCGGATAAAGAATCTAAATTATTGGACGCATCTGGTAAACGGGTTGCGTCACTAGCGGCAAATTACTGGCGCATTGCCAATGCCCAAGCTTTGCTGGCCAGGTATGACAGGGCGCATTATGATGAGCTTGAGACACTCATGCAACATCTTCCAGACCAATATAGGTCTAAAGCTAACGACCTCATACAAGAGGGAAAGCTAATTACAAACACCTCTATCAAATGTGCTCTTGATGCAGCGGACACAGCATCTCGTGCCGTTAACACAAGCGTTTTACTGCACAGGCACGCATGGCTACACATATCTAGTTTTAAACAGGAGGTGCAGTCTCAAATTCTTAATCAGCCTTTTGATCAAGAACACTTATTTGGACCTACTGTAGACACATCTTTAGAGAAGATGAAAAAAGACACTGAAACAGCTAAGTCCATGGGGGCCTTACAGTCACCAAAAACTAGAGGTTCCTTTCGTCGCTCCTTTTATAGGGGCGCCTCCAAAACCATTGGGACAGACAACACTTCTTCTTCCTACAAAATCCCCACTCAAACTTCCTCTAACAGAGGATATTTTAGAGGGGTTACAGAGGAAATAACAACAAAGGAAGAGGCCGCAGTAATAACACCCGCACCTCCCCTACCACAAAACAGTGACTTCCCTCCACTCCCCCCAGACCATTCCACTCCGGTCGGGGGAAGACTATCGCAGTTCCTACCTGTCTGGAATTCCATCACCACAGACAGGTGGGTCAGACAAATTATCTAGTATGGTTACTGCCTGGACCTCACTTCTACTCCCCCGCACATACCTCCCAAACAACGTCCAATGTCCACAAAAATCTCACACTTCTAAAACAAGAGATTCTCTCTCTCTTGCAAAAGCACACAATAGAACCGGTTCCCCTACACCATCAAGGTACAGGGGTTTACCCCCTTTACTTCCTCATCCCAAAAAAGGACGGTACTCTCAGGCCAATATTAGACCTCAGACCGTTAAACCACTTTCACATGGTCACTCTCCAACAGGTCCTTCCACTGCTCCAACAAGGCAATTTCCTTGCCACTCTAGATCTCACATTCCGATTCACCCTGCTCACAGGAAATATCTACGATTTGTACTGGACGGTCAGCACTACCAATTCAAAGTCCTCCTATTCGGAGTGACTACAGCACCCAGAGTCTACACAAAATGTCTCGCAGTAGTAGCAGCTCACTTGCGAAGACAACACATTCATGTGTTTCCTTACCTCGACGACTGGCTCATAAAAGCGAAGTCACGCAGCAACTGTGTGCACCACACACACAAAACAATCCAGCTGCTGCACGACTTAGGATTCACAATAAACCTCACCAAGTCACATCTTCAACCATCCTACACACAACAGTATCTAGGCGCCACAATAGATACTTCAAAAGCCCTTGCATACCCCAGTCCAGTCAGGATAACCAGCATGCTAGCTCTCATAACAAAATTTCAACCTCAACACTCACTACCAGCTCGAGTGTTCATGCAGCTAATAGGGATGATGGCCTCTTGCATTTTCATCGTGCCTTACACAAGACTCCAAATGCGTCCATTACAGGAATGTTTGGCACATCAGTGGAACCAGGCTCAAGGTCAGCTTACAGATCTGGTGTTGGTGGACAGCCGCACACATCGCTCTGGAGAGGTGTGGTGCAGCGGCCAGGGCAGCTGACTTCGGAGCACAGGGTTCACGGTTCGATCCCCGGCTCCGGCGGCAGCTTAGCTCAGCACCATGTGACTCTGGGCAATAGCTCACTTAATTTCCACTACGGCCCCCTGCGCCTTGAGACCCGTAAGGGTGAGTAGCTGCGCTATATAAAAACGGACTTACTTACTTACTTTACTTACTTACTCTCTGCAGTGGTGGAACATACAAAACCTTTCCAAAGGGCGGCCGTTCCTAGACCCGGTTCCACAGATAGTGCTAACAACAGACACATCACTCACCGGCTGGGGAGCTCATCTCTTAAACCATACCATTTAGGGCACCTGGACCCCTCAACAGAAACTGCTCCACATCAATCACCTGGAATTACTAGCTATTTTTCTCGCATTAAAAACAGTCCAAATACATCTCATAGGCAAAGCTGTCCTAGTTCGTACGGACAATATGACAGCAATGTACTATGTACAAAAACAGGGGGGACACACTCTCTGCAGCTTTCACGCCTAGCGCAAAGCATATGGAGATGGGCCATTCCTCAAAAAATATACCTCTTAGCAGAACATCTCCCAGGGGTACACAATCAAATTGCGGATCTGCTCAGTCGTCACGAGACAGAAGATCCACGAATGGGAACTTCATCCGCAAGTTCTTCATCCGTTTTTTCAGATGTGGGGCCACCCAGACATAGATCTGTTCGTCACACATTTAAACGCAAAATGCCCAAGCTTCTACTCCAGATATCCACACCCATAGTCCAAAGGCAATGCAATATGGATGAACTGGTCAGGCAGATTTGCGTACGCTTTTCCGCCTCTCCCGCTCATTCCATTACTGGTGCGCAAACTCAAACAACAGTCACTCACAATGATCCTAGTTGCTCCAACATGGGCCTGACAACCATGGTTCACAACCCTGCTGGAACTCTCAGTAGTTCCACATCAAAAGTTGCACCTTTCTCCAAAGCTCCTCACAGAGAACCATGGAGAAATAAGGCATCCAGATCCAGCTCAACTGAACCTAGCGATCTGGCTCCTGAAGTCTTAGAGTTTGGTTACCTCAACCTTCCGCCAGACTGTATGAATATCATTAAGGAGGCTAGACGTCCTACCACTAGAGCTTGCTATGCCGCAAAGTGGAAAAGATTTGTAATTTAATGTACAAATAACAAAATCAACCCACTAGATGCTTCTATTCAACACATCATCTCTTACCTTTTGCATCTACAACAATGTAACCTAGCGTATACATCTATTATACTACATTTTGCGGCAATAGCAGCCTATCTCCAAAACAGACAACACTTGTCTTTGTTTATGGTACCAGCTATCAAGGCATTTATGGAAGGACTTAAAAGAATAATTCCATCCAGATTTCCACCCTCTCCCGTATGGAACCTAAATGTGGTACTTACCAGACTCATGGGTCCCCCATTTAAACCTATGCACAAATGCGAATTACAATTTCTCACCTTGAAAGTAGCTTTCCTGGTTGCGATCACCTCTCTCAGAAGAGTCAGTGAACTCCAGGCATTAACCATACAAGAACCATTTCTCCAAATCCATCATAACAAAGTGGTTCTTAGGACTAACCCAAAATTTCTACCTAAAGTCGTCTCTGCTTTCCACCTGAACCAGTCGGTAGAACTCCCAGTGTTTTTCCCTCTACCAGACTCAGTAGCAGAATGCGCTCTTCACACGCTCTATCTGTTCCAGTACTATCTTACTTAGATACATTACACATGGACATCCTTTTCTATTTCTTACTAACTCCATCATAACCCTCCATGGCAAAACAATCTGGAGATGGAGTCGATGCCCATGCGCACTATCGTCCTAAGAAGGAGTTACCTACCTCGTGACTACAAAAGACTTCTTCCAAGACAAAAACAAAGTGCAAACATCCGACCCCAACACCAGTATACAAATCTACAGCTCTACATGCCAAGAACAGATGCATACTGGTAAGTAGCATTTTCCTTTGGACTCTTTGACTCTTGATTTGATTTTGCATTGGAACATTTATATCGGACTTCAGAACTTTGCTTGGGACTGTATATTTTTGGAACATTTTGATTTTTTTATTAACATTATCCCCTTTTGACTTTGTGTATATATTGCTCTCCTGATGTTCCTAACTTTTGGTTTCAGATGCCCACCTCCTCTAAGTTCTGACCATCCCCATCAACCCATGCACTATTTTTCTTCTCTCTTACCTTCCCAAGAACAGTTGACATGTCCCCAATGCAAATGTGAACATTATTCTTTCAACTTTTTCATTGTAATATATAAATCTATTTTTAAGCTCTAATATGGTTATGTTCTTACTTTCTTTTGAGTCTGTGTGGATAAATGTAGATGATTGTATTCTTGTAACAATTGTTAATTTTCTCACAATATGTAACACATAACATTACATTATTTTCATACACCTTATTTCGAGGCAAGCTACACAAGAGATTACACACATGTGAAAGATAAGTACAAGCGATATATATTGGAATTGTCTAACATTAGAAGTATTTCTATAAATATTCAAAATTAGTGGGATGGGTTATTTAAAAAAAATGCAGGGGCATATTCACAAGAAAGTGGTGGAGTGCGGGTTAGCTCCAAAATTGCTAACGCCGCGGTCCGTCACTTTAGAAACGCAGGGATGTGCAGTATATACAATAATACGGCTCACCCCTGCGTTTCTCCATGCGCTGGCGCTAAAATCAGCTGCCTAGCGCCAACGCAGGCACCCTGTCACCATAGGGCCTGCATTAAGGGAATGATTGTTTATGTGCAGGAAGGTGTCCCTTCCTGCACATAAACAATCCAGAACGGCGATTTGTAAAACCTATGTATGTTGCATTGTGCAGCACACATAGAAGTTGCAATGTTTTAAATTATTGTTTATGTGCAGGAAGGGACACTTTCCTGCACATAAACAATCATTCATGGCGTTTTGCTGTTTCTATGTGTGCTGTACAATGCAGCACACATAGAAACAGCAAAAACGAGGAGAAATAGCTATTCTCCTAGTTTCGCCATGTTAAGACTAGGTTTTCCCTGGTCTTAATTTTGGCGCTGCCTCTTATTTACGCCACCCTTGTAAATAGGGGCCAGCGTCAAAATCAATGGGTTTTCGGCAAAACGCCCACCACACCACCCATTGCCTGCCCCTTTCCCGCTAATTGTGGCGTGAAAGGGGGCCTTATTTTCAAGGCGGCGTTAAGCCAATGGCTTAACGCCGCCTTGTAAATAAGGTGAAGCCATTATCGCCACAGGAACATCGTTAAAAGTGACGTTACTGTGGCGATAGGGGCTTGTAAATATGCTCCGCAATGTCTTGTGTGAGGATGGGTCAATGGCTGGTCGGCACAATGTTCAAGGGGGTGGTGGTTGTTGTCCTCTCCCACTGTCAGATCGTTGGCATGCTAGGCTATGCAGTACTGGGCCCAAATGTGTTTGAGGTTGTGGTTATGGTGTATGAGTAGGTGGTTTTATGGGGGATGCAGGTGGGTTGTTGGTGGGTTTTGTGGATTGGGTGGAACTTATAGGTTGGTGTTGTGCTGCAGTTGACTACGGTGCCATGTAGATTGACATAGGCACTTGTGTGATATGGACTGTATCAACTACATGGCCAAGGAATGGTGCCTTGCATCCTCCTACCTTGAGACAAAGATATGTGGAGTGCAGATAAAATATTCGAGAAAAAATATTGTGTGGACAAAATATTGTGTCAAGAATATCAAGGACAAAAATATTGTGAAGGTAAGTTTCTAAAGGAAGTAATGTGGAAGCGCTTATTGGCCTGTATCCCGCGTTTGATCCATGATTCTCAAAATGGGTTCATACCTGGGAGATCTACATCTCTTAATTTAAGGCGACTCCATCAGCTACTTGAGGGGGCCCCGGCGCGACATCCCCATTCAGCTTGTCTGGTTTTAGACTACGAAAAGGTGTTTGGAATGGGAATATATATATATTTTTTTCCTGAGTTTTATATAGCACGAACTTGACCCGAAGGTATCAGAGCGCTTTACATGAGCACCAGTTGCGTTACAGATGGACACATTCATTTTGTTAGGCACGGGTAGAACAAGGCCCAGATGTACGACCATTTTGCATGTGCAAAATCGGTCGCAAATTGATTTGCGCATGCAAAAATGGCCGTACGCTATGTACGATATGCACGATATGCACTCGCAGTTCTAAAATTAGCGATGCGAGTGAATAGCGAGTCGCAGAAAAAGCTAACACTATTAGCGGCTACCAAATTGTGAGTCGCAAATAGCGACTCGCAAAATCGAATGTACGGAGTACACGCAAATTGCGACTATGCGCAAAACGGGCCATTTGCGCATGCAATTTACCACTAACCTGAAGCAGGTGGTAACCAGTCCCAAACTATAAAAACAGGCCCAGAATGCACCAGAACCTTTCCAAAATGGCTGCCCTGTATGTGATAGCGAGGAGGATGCGGATACTTGCTGCTCTACAGAGGAGGCGGAGACAGGAGAGGATTTTTAGAGTCAGGCTGACATTGTTTGAGAAGACTGAGGAAGAGATATATGAACAGTACAGGCTGAGTAGCACGGTCATCCTAGACCTCGTAGACACCCTCAAGCCACATTTGGAAAGCAGAACCCAGTGCAGCAATGCAATACCAACACAGGTGCAGGTGTTGTGCTCCCTCCACCTATTGGCCACTGGTAGCTACCAAGATGTAATTGCAGTGGCTGGAGGTGTGTCACAGAGTGCGCTTTCGCGTTTCTTCCGCAATTTCCTAGATGCCCTGCTACACCACATACATCAACACATCTATCTGCCAAGGAATGATGAGGAACTTGAAAATACCAAATTGCAATTCTATAGAATAGCAAGATTCCCACAGGTCATAGGGTGCATAGATGGGACCCATGTGCCCATTTGTCCACCATCACGCATAGAATATATATACCGTAATAGGAAAAGCACACAGTCACTCAACATCCAAGTTGTCTGTGACGCAAACCATATTATCACAGACATTGTAGCCAAATTTCCAGGAAGCACACATGACTCCTACATCTTCAGACACAGTGGCATATACCAGAAATTAGAAAGAGGTGATTTTGAAGAAGGACACCTACTAGGTAATGAATCCCCACACCCACAGTGAGATGTATTTGCACATAAATGTATGTCTGCATGTTGTCTCAACTTCTTACATTTCCTCGCAGGTGACAGTGCGTATGCCCTGCGTACCTGGATCCTCACACCATACCCGTCGCCCTCCAACACACATGAAAGGCGATACAACAGAGCACATAGACGCACCAGGTCAGTCATTGAGCACACATTTGGCATACTAAAATCAAGATTCAGGTGTCTACGCAAGAGTAGCGGTGCCTTGCAGTATATGCCGGAGACAGCCTGCAAAATTGTGGCAAGCTGCGCAATACTCCACAACATTGCATGCAGGCGTGGCCTGCCCATGGAGTTGTCAGATACAGACTCGGGGGATGAAGAGCCTGGACCCCCAGCCCACCAACCAAGTAAGGGAAGCTCAGCAGCAGAAGGGAGACGGCTCAGGGACCACATAGCCAGACATTACTTTTCAAGGTACGTCATTATCATTCACAAATTTGCACAAGAAACTACACAAGAGAGAGTCAAACTGTGTATTGCTATATGCCGTTTATTCAAGGTCATATTGACTGAGTCTATGGGACAACCTGTCCATCTCAGATAACTTTTACTACACAAATTATAAATGCAAAGTGGTTACTTCACCACAACAAAAAGTGAAAAGACCAAAACAAAAAAGAAAATTATCTTTTGCCCCTCTGTCCTGCATATCTGGGTCTGGCACTTTGGAGCATAGAGTGCCGACTGCTGCTTCTCCGCTGGGTTGGGGCATCAGCAGTGGAAACACTGCTGCAGCTGGACACTTCACTGTCAGCAGTGTCTGTGCCTCCTCCTGTAGCTACCATGCTAGTTTGCATAGCCTCAACAGCAGCTGTGATCTGTTGTAGGCCCCTTGCTACATCGCCACTGTAGTGGCCCATTCCAACCTGCAGTGCTAGGGTGCATTTACTGTGCAGGCTTGTTGCAGTAGCCAGACGACTGATTGCCCTTGTCATGGAGTGATTTCATGTGACCTGCTGCGCTCCATCCTCCTGTTATGTGCTCTGTCCTCTTTAAGCTCTGCGCACAGCTGCACAATTGCATCAGTCATGGCATCAAATTTGCACTCCATTAGGGCCTGATTCTCAGACAGTTGTTTGGTGATTCTGTCAAATCCGCTGCTCAGCTTCATATTCATAAGCCTAATTTGCTTCTGTTGCAGGTGCTGAATTTTAAGCATTGATTCCTCAAGGCCAGCAAAAGGAGATGGATTAACTGCCATGGTGTTGGCAGGAGCGTGCCTACGGCTTTGGAGCAGCCTTCGGGATCGCTGGGTCAAACGTGGTACCCTGCCCCTTGTGCCCAGGGTGTGATGTCTGGTTGGCTGCTGCTGTGGGGCTGTTGTATCAAGCCCTTGTGCACTCCCCAATGAAAATGAACAACCGGGATCATCCAGGCCTTGGTCCATCTGGCCCTGCTCCTACTCTGAATCAGTGTCTTCCTCCCTTGGTTCTCCTCCCAAAGATGTATCTATGTTGCAAAAGGAGAAATAAAGAAAAGGTTTTGAGTCACTATCTCTGTGGTGGTACTATGTTCACAACTCATGTCAGTCCCTAAAAGCAATGTTTGTGTCATGTACTGCATGTCCATGATGCACCAACTGTGACTTTTTTTTATCGTGTAGACGGAGCATGTAGATGCAGTTTGGCCTGCGTGTGGTGCATGCATGTGGGGTGCTGGCTTGAGTGTGACATAATATGGCATTCATTTCTCACTTACCTGTGAGTGGTGGAGGTTCGGATGTGTCCAGGCTTCCAATTCCCACTACTGACTCAGGCTCTAGGGTGGCTTCCACCATTGCCTCTGCTGTGGAGGCTTCCGGGAGGCTGGATGGGCCACCTCCTGTTTGTTGGGCAACACGCAGCCGTTCAGCCACCCTCTCCTTTGCCCTGGAACGGAGGTCATACCACCTCTTTTTTATGTCATCGATTGACCTGTCAGCAACACCGAGGGCATTCACACGCAGCTGCATGTCACACCAAATTTTTCGCTTGTCAGACTCTGGCACGGTATGAGAAGTCCGACCGAACAGCTGCTCGTGGTTGTTGCAGCACTCCTCGATGATTATGTCAATTTCTTTCTCAGAAAATGTATGTTTACGCAGCCTCTTCTTCCCTTCTTTCTCAGATGTCTGGCTGGCCATCTTGCTGTGCTGTTCTCTCTGTGTATCAGTGTTCTACTGAGCTGCTGCACCTTGCCAAGTGCTTGTAATTTTGATCAGGAATCTCCATGGACACCACTTCCTGTTTTGGGGTTCTTCAAATCTTCCAGGATGTGATTTTTTTCCAATTTTTATTCACACTCGCTACTTGCGCAAGCAAAATGCATGCTTTCAACCCCGTACGCTATGTGCGCATGCAAAATGCATGTTTTCAACCGCGAACGCTAACTGCAAGCGTTTAGCGTATCGCAATTTGCGAGTCGCAATTTTGCGTTGCAAGTCACTTGCGAGTCGCTATTTGGGGTACGGTTGTGTAGGTACATTCAATTTAGCGAGTCGCAATTTGCGAGTCGCAATTTGGTGCAAATTGCGACTCGCTAAAACTTTCTGTCATACATCTGGCCCCAAGTGATTTGCCGAGAATCACAGGATGTTGGGCGTCCCTGCCGAGACTCAAACCCGGTTCCCCAGCGTCGAGGTTGACTGCTCTAGCCGTAAGGGAACATATGTTCGCTATACTGAGGAAGATGGGGATGTGGGAGGGAATGATTTGGTGGGTCAAGTTACTTTACGGAGAGCCAACGGCCAGAGTCAAAATAGGACAGCTGATTTCTGCTCCGATCCTGGTGCGGCGTAGAATGCGACAGGGATGCCCACTGCTGCCACAGCTTTTTGCCCTGGCGATGTAGTCCCTAGAGCAGAGATTTTGCCAGTCAGCATGGGAATGGGGTTTAACACTCTGTGGTCAGATGCATGCAGTTTCACTATACGCAGATGATGTCCTGGTCTATGTGAAAGATATACAAGGTGGTGTAGATTCAATATTGGGAGATCTGACTGTATTTAAGGCAGTATTGGGTCTAGGAGTGAATTGGGCGAAGACGTGCTTATTTCCTCGCACCCAGACTGTACCCAGGAACAGTGCTTGTGAAATCCCACCACATAAAGTGGGAAGCCTGCACATTTTGGTACTTGGGCATCAATAAATATCATTCCCCCAGGGATCTATTGGAGGGCAACCTCATGAGAGCAGTGGCATCCCTTCATCCCAAATTACTGTTTGGTGCTCACTCCCTCTCACGTTGCAGGGTAGGATTGCGTTGTCCAAAATGGTGGTGCTACCTAGACTCCTTTTTTGTTGAATTAAACTGCCTATTATTATCCTACAGGGAACGTTCTGCATGTTGGATGTCACGCTGGGTGACTTGCTCTGGAATTAAGGCAGGCATAGAGTTGCTGTGGCCAAGCTTCAATTGCCTATAGCTTCAGGGGTCCTCAGGCTCAGAATTTTGAGCACTATACCTAGTGGCGAACTCCAATGGCCAAGTTGCTGGCTCGGGGGGCTTAACCTGGCAAAGATATCGACCACATTGGGTAGGGAGGTACTATACATGGGGTGGAACTGTTTTTTTCACAGTGATCACCCTCCCACATAATCCAATAGCCTTCTCTGCGTAGCCTATGACTGCTACCGCAGAACCTTGAGGTGCTCGCTGGGCACCCTGACGTATACACCTGACATCCCAATGAGAACTCTCACTGGCTTTTGTGTGGCTGCAGGCAGGGAGGGGCTGGTGACTTGGGAGTCTCTGGGGGTGTGTACCGTGTGGGATCTGTACCAAGACCACGCTTTCGTCCCATTTTACATGCTGTCAGACCAGACTACACTTCCGGCGGGTCAGTTCTTGCTGCACCAGCGACTAGCTGCTGAGATAGAGTGCCTCTGGGGTGCAGTGGCCACCAAGCCGATCATACAAGCCTGGTCTTATTGATTGTGATAGCCATTCCTGATCGAGGACTGACCTTCTGGCCAGACTGAAAGGTATGTGAGAACACGCCCTACATCGCTCACTGGCTCCTAAGGAATGGCAACGAATACTCAAATACCTACGGAAAGTCTCACAAAAAGTTTGTTTCCAATACATTTAATTTAACATTTAGCATTGTGCTTAACTCACACCAGCTAAGCTGCGTAGAATTTATCCAACATCATCTCCAGAGTGCCCCAGGTGCAGACAAGCTATCACGGATATTTTGCACATGCTCTGTGAATGCCATATAGCGCATCTTTTCTGGGAGGAAGTCTGTGCAATACTTCACAGAATTACCGGTCATTCAGATATATGTAGGCTGGAGTTATGCCTCCTTGGACTACATGGTCGTCGGAGGGCACGTGGAGCGGCGGCGCACTTTATTGATTTGGCACTCGTATTGGCCAAACACACAATCACAATGAGGTGGAACACCACATCTTTCCCCGGGCCAACATCATGGCAAGTGGCAGTGTTGCAATGGGCCACGGCGGAGTTGGCTGCATTGCAAAGAGAGGAGTTGCGGGGCCTCCGTCGACGTCTCATGACCACTGACTGGGGTGATTTATTGCATGCTTTTCATAGTGACCCCGACTCGTAATCACCACCGTTACGCATACACCCACGTACTCATCCCCGGGGGAAAGACCGTGTTGATCCTGATACGGCAGGCACGTAGTAATCCATACATCAACGTAAATGTGAATGCAAATCAAAAGTAGGCCTTATACTGTTTGTGAGTTTACTGTTTATTCTTGAACTTCCATACTTGCAGTGATGACTTGCCATAGGACAAATGCTACAGGTTCGCAAAGTTTTACTATGTATAACTCCACATGTATGTACCTTGACGATTTATATATCTTCAAGGTACGTAGATGTTGAGTTAAGAATAGTAAATTTATACTTACCTATTTGCACTTTCCTTCTCGATATTTGCTCCTCAATATTTTTAACACAATATTCTGTCCATACAGTATTTGTGTTTCCAATATTCTGTCATTGATCTGGATATGTACCTGAAGCAACTTCACCATACCTTGAAACCATTTTGTAAGGTCCTCTAAGATAGGGGTCTCTCCCTTAATGAACCTTGGAACCTGTTCCTGGTGGGTTTCAATGGTGCTTAGGACTTTGCCCACTTGACAAATGTCTCCCCGCATTGAGGATTTATGTTGTAAGAACCGATCATCATAGAGAGCTGGATTTGCCTATACAAACCGCTTCACATGTGTTTCTGTCTAACAATGCCAGCAAATTGCCTGTTACGTAGGGGGTTGAATTCTGGGAGGTTGTGAGAGATAGATTTTTTAGTGGAGAAGTCATCCTCATTCGGGGTTTCTTCTTCAGAAGATTGACAGAAGACCAATGTTGCCCCTACGTTGGTAGGTGAAGCAGGGGACTCAAGTGGGGTACCTGTAGGCTGAGAGTCTTGTGTAGCCCCAGTGGGCATCTGTGGCTTTCTAGCTGTTGCCTGGGGATTTGTGACCTGTAGGAGTTCTGTAAAAGGGAGATTACTGGCCAGCCTTCAGGTCTTTTTGTAGAGATTTTCCGTGGTTGGAAATATTTACCTTCTCATCTTCCTCTGCTATGGAGGCCTCAGATATGGCAGCTTGGATTGCATGCCATTCTTTTGTTTGTGGATGGTAACATTTGATTGATGTTAGTTCAAAGCAAAAGGTGACACTTTAATCTAGAAAATTATACTTTAGAATATTACATTGTCGGGTTCTGAGTATGCAGAGCAAACCCAAGCCATCAGTTCCAGTGCATCCATGAAGCCTTGGACGTCTAGGTTGAGAAGTCACAACAGAAGCCACTAGTCAAGCTCTCAGGAAACGGAGGTAATGAAGAAAGGAAAGGAGAAAAAACAAAACAAATATAGCACAGGCTTGCTTTGATTACTCGGAACCTATAAAATGAGTACAATATTAATATCACCAGCACTAAAATTGACTTAACACTGAATGTATGATGCAGTGGACCAGAGGAGAAGAAGGCCCTTTCTTATCCCCCTGCAACTGATCTTTTTAGGGTGCTTGCCGGATAAAGGAGTTAAGTTCAATACAGATTCATAGTTACAGTGCAACCCATTCCGTCATACAGTGAGGCTCGGAGTCGATAAGTCAGAATAAAAGTATGGGTTCATTACAAATTCAAAGCCATAATAAGATAAATCAATCTCAAAAACATTGCGTAACAATGCAAAATTATTAAAGGATATCCGAATCTGCAAACAAAATTAATTCTTAAAAGCAAATAATCAATGAGAACCTCTGTAGCAATTGTGCATATTAAAAGAAATATACATGATGAGAATATTGAAAGTTCTGATCTTTCTGTCTTTGATGCATTGGAAGGTTCTAATTCCTAAATTTAACTATGCTAAAGAATACTAACTAAATCCCAATTAGATCCATAAGGTTAAGAAGAAAGGTGTCAGCATAGGAAAACTTCTGTAGAAGTTCTCTAAACAAAATATTGCATAGCATGAAGCGACACAATAAGAGTAGTTGTTAGAAATGGGGGTCTCTAGTTGGCAGAGGTAGGTACCTTTGACCAAGTAGGGGCCCTTGCTTCTAGTCAGGGTAAGGGGGCTACACTCCTAAAATAATCCCTGCTCACCCTCATGGTAGCTTGGCACGAGCAGGCAGGCTTATCTCAGAGGCAGTGTGTAAAGCATTTATGAACACACACAGTATTACAGTGAAAACACTACAAATGGACACCACACCAGTTTAGAAAAATAAGTAAGCTTTATCTAGACTTAACACAAGACCAAACGACAAAAATCCACAATACAGTACTCCAAAATATGACTTTCAAATGGTAGAAATAGCTTAGTTCAATGTAGATGGTAAATGCGACACTTTACTCTCAAAGTACCTTGGATGCGTAACGCAATATAAACAAAAGGGTCGCAGGGAAGGCGAGGCGTCAGTTCCTTGCTTCGGGGGAGGCGGCACACCTGTTCCGTACTGCAGCGCAGGGGAGGCGATGCGTCTGTTCCTTACCGGAGAGGAGGCGAAGCGTCTGTTTCTTACTGCGTTCTGGTTACAATGCGACAAGATGGCGCCGCGATGCGACGATCCGGTGCGATGCGACAAAATGGCGTCTTTGTTGCGATGCGACAACTTGGATACGATGCGTGCACGCCCGACGGCCGTGCGGCGAAATCGGTGGTTTCTTGACCCGCGACAGGCCCTGCGACGCGCTTCTCCGGTGATGTGACGGCAACCTCTGCGGCGACGGCACGCTTCTCCGGCAATGCGGCACGCTTCTTCGGCGATGCGACGGCAAACAGCTGCAGCGGCGGCATGCTTCTTCGGCGATGCGACGGCAACAGCTGTGGCGGCGACACGCTTCTTCCTCGTTGCGTCGCGCTTCCAGCTCTCAGCGACACGCAGTCTCTAGAGGGCCCAAAACAACAGCAGGCACCTCTCTGCAGGTAGAATTCCCAGCAAGGAAATTCAGGGGGAGCTGGTGGTGAAGTCTTTGTGTCCCTGAGACTTCAGAACAGGAGGCAAGCTCAGCTTCAAGCCCTTGGAGATCTTCCTCAGGATGATTAAAGTACACACAAAGTTTCTTTTACTCCTTTCCTTGGCAATAAGTAACCACTGCAGGCCAACCCCAAACAGTCACCAGCGTAGGGGCAGTCTCCTCCTTCAGCTTCCTTGGTTTCTCTCCTTGGCAAAGGTTTGTCTTGATTCCCAGAAGTGATCTAAAGTTCTGGGGTCTGGGCCCCAATATTTATACTCCAAAATCCTTTGTTCTCTGAAGGCAGAGAGTGTCTGTACCCAGCCCAAACCAGTTCTATCCTCCCTGGTGCAGCTTCCTGGCAGGAGGTGGAGACAGCATTGTTGAAAGCAGACCTGGCCCAGGTAGCTGAAAGGAAATCTCCTCTCCCTACTCTCTATTCAGCCCAGGTACTATTCAGCCCAGCCCTGACTCATCAGACTGCTGGAGCCAAAGCCCTCTCCAGCCTCCTGTCACTCACAACCCAGACATGGAATACACAAACCTAGCAGAGGCATACTGGATGGTTAGGCAAGAAAATACCTACTTTCTAAAAGTGGTATTTTCAAACACAGAATGTAAAAATCACCCACACTAAAAGATGTATAACATTCTGAGTTCAGGCATACTAAACTTTATTTCTCGATCTTGTTCCTAGGGTCAGTTATGTTTATAAGATGTTATAATCAAACTGCCCATTCTGGCCTATGGGAACAGATAGCCTTGCAATAGTGAAAAACGAAATTGGCTGTAATTCACTACCAGGACATGCCACACACACCAGGGCATTTCCTACCTTTCACATACAATGCACCCTGGCCACAGGGGTACCATGGGCCTACCTTAGGGGTGACTAACCTGCAGAAAAGGGAAGGTTTAGGGACTGGCAAGTGTGCACACTTCCAAGTCGACATGGCAGTCCCAGACTGCACACAGGCTCTGCAATGGCAGGCCTGAGCCATATTTTATAAGCTGCTTCTGTGGGTGGCACAATCAGTGCTGCAAGCCCACCAGCAGCATTTGATTTACAGGCCCTGGGCACTCATGGTGCACTGTACTAGTGACTGACGTAAATCAAATAAGCCAATCATGGAGTCACTAATCCATTACAACAATTTACAATAGGGAGCACTTGCTCTTTGGCACTGAACAGCAGTGGCAAAGTGCCCAAACCATCTAGACCAGCAAAAACATAGCAAAAACATAGGAGGCAACAGTGAAAAAATGGAAGGGAGACCCACGCCAATGGTGCCAGGTCTAACACGTGTCCCCTCCAGCTGAAATGTGGGGAGAACTACCCAACCTCTTGGGAGCTCTCTTCTCTAAGGCGGAAAAATCTGGACAGACCATCAGCATTGGCGTGTTCTGTACCAGGGCGGTGTTCCACCGTGAGGTCCATCCCCTGTAGGGAAATGGACCACCTCAACAGCTTTGGATTCTCACCCCTCATCTGCATCAACCATCTGAGGGGCCTGTGGTCTGTCTGAACCCGGAAGTGAGTCCCAAACAAGTATGGTCTCAACTTCTTCAGTGCCCAGACCACAGCAAATGCCTCACGCTCAATTGCACTCCACCTCTGTTCCCGTGGAAGTAACCTCCTACTAATGAAGGCTACAGGTTGGTCTAGGCCCTCCTCATTCATCTGTGAAAGTACAGCCCCCACACCATGCTCTGAAGCGTCTGTCTGCACAATGAATTCCTTTGAGAAGTTGGGCGCCTGAAGCACGGGCGCCGTGCACATGGCAGTCTTCAGGGCATCAAAAGCCTTCTGACAGGTGTCAGTCCAGTTCACTTTCTTGGGCTGCTTCCTGGAAGTCAGCCTTGTCAAGGGGGCAACAATGCTACCATACCCCTTGACAAACCTCCTGTAGTACCCTGTGAGTCCTAAAAAGGCTCTCACCTCTGTCTGGGTCTTGGGGGGTTTCCCAAGCCAGGATGGTATCAATCTTGGGCTGTAGGGGCGCCACCCGGCCGCTCCCAACCTGGTGTCCCAAGTACCCCACGGAACCCTGCTAGATCTGGCCCTTACTCGCCTTGATCGTGAGGCCTGCCCTCCGCAGCGCCATCAACACTTCCCAGAGGTGGCGCAGATGTTCTTCCCAACTGGCGCTGAACACTGCGATGTCATCCAGGTAGGCGGCACTGAAATCTTCCAGTCCAGCCAACACCTGGTTGACCAACCTCTGAAAGGTGGCAGGGGCATTCTTCATCCCAAAGGGCATAACCCTGAATTGGTAACGCCCATCTGGTGAGGAGAATGCTGACCTCTCTCTTGCCCCATCAGTTAAGGCGATCTGCCAGTACCCAGACGTTAAGTCAAACGTACTGAGATACCGGGCAGCCCCTAACCGATCGATGAGCTCATCAGCTCTGGGGATGGGGTGCGCGTCAGTCCTGGTGACTGAATTGAGTCCTCGGTAGTCCACACAGAACCGGAGTTTGGGTGTGGCACCAGGCGCGGCAGCCTTTGGGACCAAGACCCAAAGGGCTGTTAGAGCAATCAATCACCCCTAACGCCAACATCTTGGAGACCTCCTCCTTGATGCAAGCTCTCACCCTGTTAGTCACCCGGTAAGTTTTGTATTTTACAGGGGGACTGTCCCCAGTGTCCACATCATGGACGCACCACTCAGTGACACCGGGAGTTAGGGAGAACAGATCAGAAAACTGTCCCAACAGTTGGCGACAGTCAATCTGCTGCTCAGGGGTCAGGGTGGAAGAGAGGTTCACACAATCCACTGACCCATCTTGCTCTTTTGCAGACAGGAGGTCAGTAAGAGGCTCAGTCTCCTCCTCCATTCCATCATCTGTCGCTAGGAGCATGCCCACTTCGGACCTCTCCAAGTGTGGCATGGTCCACCAAGACCAGGATGAACCTGTTGCCCATGCCTGTCTTGGGATCCAGAGGCCCCACAATGTCAATGCCAACCCTTTCAAAGGGGGTGCTGACCACAGGGAACGGTTGGAGAGGAGCCTCTTGCTTCCTCCCACTCTTACCACTTGCCTGGCAAGTCTGACAGGTCCTGCAATGAGTATCTGAACTCTTGCGCATTTGGGGCCAATAAAAGTGGATGACAAGCCTTCCAAAGGTCTTGTCTTGCCCCAAATGTCCTGCTAAAGGCACATCATGAGCCAGACCCAGTAGGAAGGCTCTGAAGCGCTGGGGTACCACCAGCACACGGGCTGACCCAGTCTCAGCAACCTTAGGCTCGCTATACAGGAGACCATTCTCCCAGTAGATCCAATGTGATCCAGACTGATCACCTGCTGCCTGGTTTGTGGCCTGTTGCCACAAACCCACAAGAGAAGAGCAGAACTCTTCCCTGGAGGGTCCTCCTTCCTGCCGCCAATGGGTCAGCTCAGGCAGGTCCCCCAGTTCAGCTACTTGCTCCCCTGTAGGTTCCAGGGCATCCCCCTCAAGGTCTGCCTCCTTCTGGACCGTGGGAACCTCGGGGGCCAGTTTCCCGCGCCCCCTGCCTCTTCTCTTTAAGGCAGGGACCTGGGTCACTCTTTTAGGCTCCAGGTCCTCTTGAACACCCTTACTTGCTGCCATTGACCGAGTGGTCACACAAGCCCACTCAGGCAGACCCAACATCTCCAGATGAACCCTTTGCTCCACCTTAGCCCAAGGGGAGCTTTCCAAATCATTGCCTATCAGACAGTCAACAGGCATGGCTGGCTTCACAGCTACTTGAAAGGTACATGAGACCCCCCCCCCCACTCAATGGGAACCTGGGCCACCTTGCAGTGGCTCTCTGAGTTGTCAGCGGCAACTACAGGGTAAAATGCATGGGGGATCACCTGCTCTTCAGACACCAGCCGACAACTGACAGCTGTCACACTGGATCCGGTGTCTCTCAGAGCCTCCACCCTTTGGCCATTGATGGTCACCCACTGCCTGTATTTCTTAGTGCTATCAGGCAGCTGGGTGCTAGGGACCATCTCACTCTCTCCTAAAGAGACTAGGGACATCTCTGCGGGACCCCACCCACCTTGGGCACCCAACTCCTCCCCCAGGGCTACACTAGCCATCTGCCGGGGCAGTGCACCAGTGGGTGCTGCAATCGCTTTCATGGGACACTTAGGATCCCAGAAGCAGTGGCCCACCTGACCACAATTATAACATTTCCTGGGCCCCTTTTGAACAGGCTTATCTGTCGGGCCCCTGACTTCTCAGGGGGAGGCTGGGAACCCTTCCCTTAGTTCCCTTGGGGATTACTTTGGGGCCCTTTCTGGAACTCCCTCTGTTTACCCTTGTCCCCCCCACTCTTCTGCTGGGGACCCTGCCCACCTTTGGCGAAGTCTCCCACATGACCCTTGTGGACCCGGGTACTAACCCAGCGGTCCGCCTCCTCAGCAAGCTTCCCAGGGTTGGTCAGCTTACTATCAATCAGGTGCTGGTGTAGCTCTGGAAAACAATTACTGGACAAGTGCTCACATGCAATCAAATCATAGAGCGCCTCAAAATCATTCACTTTGCTACCCTTCACCCAACCATCCAATGCTCTGCAAAAAAAGACACATATTCCACCCAAGTACTTGACTCCAGTTTCTTACAATTTCTAAACCTTTGTCTATAAATCTCTGGGGTCAACCCATACCTGGTCATTAAGGCTTCCTTCATGTGGACATAGGAATTCTGGTCCTCAGAGGGCAAGTCTAACAAGGTGTCCCGCCCATCACTGAGAAACCGCCCCTACAACCCCGCTCCCCAATCCTTCTCAGGGACCCGGTGGGAGGTCATGGCCACTTTATAGGCCTTAAACCATTGCCCAATATCTTCATGCTTGTGGCACTCCTTAATTACATCTTTGGGGATGAATACTCTTGCTTCTACAGGCATGGATGGTGTGCTGCCACCAGAGGGAGTAATCTCTAAGCTCTTGGCTTTCAACTCCAACTCCCTCAACATTATCTCATGCTCTAAATGCATTCTCTTTTCTTCCAAAGCTAACTTCTTGCTTTCTAATTCCATCTGACCACCCAGTTTGAGCTTGGCTAGCTCCATCTTATGCATTCTATCCCTTTCCCTGTCCTCCAGCTCTCCTGGGGACAGGCCCTTTGAAGAAACACTGCTGCCTGCCCTGGAAGGTGCTTTCTCCCCGTCAGGCCCAATGGCCCATCTAGCTGCCCCTCTGTATTCTCTGCCTCCTCCCTAGGCTCTTCAGGATGCTCAGTAGCATTTCTAGCTTCCAACCAGGCCTTCAGCGCCTTTTGGAACTCCTCCTTCTTGGTGAGGCCTTTCACAGAGATTTTAAATCTTTTTCAGAGGGTCTTAAGTTGTGGCACAGTGTAGGTATCAACCCTGTCTTCTTCAAATTATAGATCCATAGATGCGTTGGATGCTGCTTTGCTCATGGTAACTAGGATTGGCAGTTTTTAGCAAAAATAGAAGTCCCAAGGAAAAAAATTCTACCAAAATGTATGTGGTTGCGTTATGGTCTGCACTCACTAGTTGTGTACACCAATCACTGTATATGAGTCACAAATGCAAGTCCAGAATCCTCACCGCTGACCACCAATGTTAGAAATGGGGGTCTCTAGTTGGCAGAGGTAGGTACCTTTGACCAAGTAGAGGCCCTTGCTTCTAGTCAGGGTAAGGGGGCTACACTCCTAAAATAACCCCAGCTCACCTCCTTGGTAGCTTGGCACGAGCAGGCAGGCTTATCTCAGAGGCAGTGTGTAAAGCATTTGTGAACACATATAGTAATACAGTGAAAACACTACAAATGGACACCACACCAGTTTAGAAAAATAAGTAATCTTTATCTAGACTTAACACAAGACCAAACGACAAAAATCCACAATACAGTACTCAAAAATATGACTTTCAAATGGTAGAAATAGCTTAGTTCAATGTAGATGGTAAATGCAACACTTTACTCTCAAAGTACCTTGGATGCGTAACGCAATATAAACAAAAGGGTCGCAGGGAAGGTGAGGCGTCAGTTCCTTGCTTCGGGGGAGGCGGCACACCTGTTCCTTACTGCAGCACAGGGGAGGCGATGCGTCTGTTCCTTACCGGAGAGGAGGCAAAGCATCTGTTTCTTACTGCGTTCCGGTTACGATGCGTCAAGATAGCGCCTCGATGCGATGCGACGATCCGGTGCGATGCGACAAAATGGCGTCTTTGTTGCGATGCGCCAACTTGGATACGATGCGTGCACGCCCGATGGCCGTGCGGCGAAATCAGTGATTTCTTGAGCCGCGACAGGCCCTGTGACGCACTTCTCCGGTGATGTGACAGCAACCTCTGCGGCGGTGGCACGCTTCTTCGGCGATGCGACGGCAACAGCTGCGGCGGCGACACGCTTCTTCCTCGTTGCGTCGCGCTTCCAGCTCCCAGCGACACGCAGTCTCTAGAGGGCCCAAAACAACAGCAGGCACCTCTCTGCAGGTAGAATTCCCAGCAAGGAAATTCAGGGAGAGCTGGTGGTGAAGTCTTTGTGTCCCTGAGACTTCAGAAAAGGAGGCAAGCTCAGCTTCAAGCCCTTGGAGATCTTCCTCAAGATGATTAAAGTACACACAAAGTTCCTTTTCTCCTTTCCTTGGCAATAAGTAACCACTGCAGGCCAACCCCAAACAGTCACCAGCGTAGGGGCAGTCTCCTCCTCCAGCTTCCTTGGTTTCTCTCCTTGGCAAAGGTTCGTCTTGATTCCCAGAAGTGATCTAAAGTTCTGGGGTCTGGGCCCCAATATTTATACTCCAAAATCCTTTGTTCTCTGAAGGCAGAGAGTGTCTGTACCCAGCCCAAACCAGTTCTGTCCTCCCTGGTGCAGCTTCCTGGCAGGAGGTGGAGACAGCATTGTTGAAAGCAGACCTGGCCCAGGTAGCTGAAAGGAAATCTCCTCCCCCTACTCTCTATTCATCCCAGGTCCTGTTCAGCCCAGCCCTGACTCATCAGACTGCTGGAGCCAAAGCCCTCTCCAGCCTCCTGTCACACACAACCCAGACATGGAATACACAAACCTAGCAGAGGCATACTGGATGGTTAGGCAAGAAAATACCTATTTTCTAAAAGTGGTATTTTCAAACACAGAATGTAAAAATCACCCACACTAAAAGATGTATTTTAACATTCTGAGTTCAGGCATATTAAACTTTATTTCTCTATCTTGTTCCTAGGGTCAGTTATGTTTATAAGATGTTATAATCAAACTGCCCATTCTGGCCTATGGGAACAGGTAGCCTTGCAATAGTGAAAACGAAATTCACTACCAGGACATGCCACACACACCAGGGCATGTCCTACCTTTCACATACAATGCACCCTGCCCACAGGGGTACCATGGGCCTACCTTAGGGGTGACTAACATGCAGAAAAGGGAAGGTTTAGGGAATGGCAAGTGTGTGCACTTGCCAAGTCGACATGACAGTCCCAGACTGCACACAGGCTCTGCAATGGCAGGCCTGAGCCATATTTTACAAGCTGCGTCTGTGGGTGGCACAATCAGTGCTGCAAGACCACCAGCAGCATTTGATTCACAGGCCCTGGGCACTCATGGTGCACTGTACTAGGGTCTGACAAGTAAATCAAATAAGCCAATCATGGAGTCACTAATCCATTACAACAATTTACAATAGGGAGCACTTGCACTGTGGCACTGAACAGCAGGGGCAAAGTGCCCAAAGCTTCTAGACCAGCAAAAACATAGCAAAAACATAGGAGGCAACAGTGAAGAAATGGAAGGGAGACCCACGCCAATGGTGCCAGGTCTAACAGTAGTGCATAGAGGTCTGTAGCTCACCTAGTCTAAGGGGATCTCTGCTGCAAATCCTGCACCCTCTCACCAGCTATCCTCAAAAATGCCTGGAGTCTCCACCATAGCCCTGAGAGGCTCCCACCACACTGGTCATCACCAATCTGCATTCCAGCTCATGTCAGGGGTGGTTGCTCAAGTCCTCCTGCCCCTTAGACTTGAGATCCTAGAGTGGGACCAGCTCAGCTGATGCTCTCCTTCACTACACGTGGCCCTTACCGCTTCCATCTCTTGTGTGAGCTGCTGCCTGATCCAGCGCAAATCCCCTTGGCCTGCAGCTACCACCTGCATGTGTTCACACTGCCCTGGTCCCTCTGCTGCGGTGCTGCTTTGTGGTCCCCCTATATCCTTGATCCCGCAATGTCTCCTTGAGTGGGACATAAAGAGGATCTGCCTGAAACTGTTCCTTCCTGGGTATCGCCAACTTGTCTGCAACAAATTGTTTGGCTGTGCTGCACACTCTGCATATGTGGTCCTCCCCACCAGTGATCTAGTACCTCTCCCTGCCTTCCTGACTGCCCCCCTGCAACAAGGGGTGGCTCACCTGTGCTTCTTCCTATCCGCCTGCTAGGTGAATGCGCTTCTTCGTTGGCCTCTTTTCGATCTCTGATCTGTACCACCTCTTTGGTGGGCAACTCATGTGTTGTTGGTCTTTGATTTTTCCCTCTCAGGCCTTGTGTTAGGTATACTGGGTTCTCCTGTGGTGATAGGAGGACTCACATATAAAGGGTTCCCTGCTTCCCCACTCCAAGGGGCATCAGATGCCCCCCCCGAGTGCTCCTGCCCCACACCTCGGGGGATCCCCAAGACAAACAGCCACTGGGACTGGCCTCCACGGAGGTTGCGTGTTGCAGGCGCGCTCTTTCCCCCACGTCCGCAGAGGGTTCTGACATTGGAGGTGGGAAGCTGCCCACCACCCGCAGGACCACCAATGCCTTCTCTACATCCATGTGAAATGGAGCCACAGAGGATTGCATCCTCTTTCTGCAGCGACACAGGAAAAAGTGATTTCCCCACCCACCCTATATAGTAATGTGTCTGGCAGCCAAATGACCACCCACTTCATTCCGCTTCTCCTTTTCGCCTCCCAAACTTACCGGGCGCAGAGGGTGACTGGGGCCCTCAGTCTGCAAGACTGAAACTACAAATTTTTACTTGTAAGGCAGATAGATCTATTGGCTTTGACAGTTCTTGGTAGGATTGACACTCAAGGGCTAGCAAGGACAAAGAATAAAGTTTACTTTTTGGTGCTGCAAGGTTAAAGTATCAGACAGAGGTGATAGATGAATGGCACAAATAAATAAATTGTCCAGTCACTTTTAGGACTCATAGACTTGGATTCTCTTATAGGTTCAGTAGTTTAACATGGATGCGTTAGCTCTACACTTTAAAATATGTATATCCAGATCTGAGTAGAATCTGAATGCTATGTGTTAAAAACAATGTGAGGTATGCAAAAAGTATTGTGCCCTTGGTATTTGCTAATGTGAAGGCTGTCGCGAGAACCAGCAGTCACTAAAGCAGGTCTTCTTCAGCTCGTCATCACACACCAGGGGTTTGGAAGTGCTGTTGAGCAAGCTGTGTTGAAACATGTGAGCAGGGACAGGTTCCAGGCTTTGGGGGACCATGTAGCTCTGTCCAGAAATCAAAGGGCATTCTCGACGGCAAGCAGGAGTACAAGGGGCATTTTTAGTAACTATTTTTATATAGTGTACTCACTATACAGTACTTTTGCTGTTTAGAAGTAGTATGAATCAACAGGTATTACTGTTACTCAGGTTAGTACTACTCATTTTATAACCTCAGAAGAGTGAAAGGGTAGTTGGCCTTGCTGGGATTCAACTTGTGACCTGCAGATCACTGCATGCCATGTTTAACTCAGTGCAGCAAACAACAAGGTGACGGTAAGAATGCTTGAATGAATCTCAGCCACTGATAATTGCAAGGGGCCACATCCCAGGGCATCATTTTTCACCAACTATGTCACTCTAGACAAAGACCAGCCATATGCGAATCTGTCTTGGTTATCCTCCAATAGGGACAGTACAGCCCAAACTGCCAGCCATGTCTCTGCCGGACAGGAAGACATGCAACCCCAAATCGGTTTCAAACTGCTTAGGCCTTGCCCTTGAGGTATAGCTTGAGTCCGATTACATAGTGAACAGGGGGCCTTCATCTCGGCATACCCTGCACACTTAGGGCCTGATTATGAGTCTGGAGGTCCGAGGATTGTCAGACTCGTGGTGCCGTAGCCCAGGCGGTCCAGCAACCGCCACATTATGACCCTAGTGGTCGTGCCGCCCTGGGACCACCGACTCCGCCAGGGAACCGCAGTTCCCTGGCGGTGGCGCAGCAGCCTAGAGGCATCTATATGCTTGGCAGACCGCTACAGTCCCACCAAGCATATTACGACTTTCATCACTGCCACTGATTTCATGGGGGTTTTTCCTCCATGAAAACAGTGGTGTTGAGGAAAGAAAGGGGGCACTGCAGGGCCCCCTTGTGCCACACGCCTTGTGGATGCACACAGTGGGGCACAACATGCGCCCACCTGTGTGCATGCACAGAAATTCCATAACGGCATGGACTTTTCAGTCCATGCCATGCTGGAACTTCTTTTGACGTTCCCATTGAGGTGCCTATTTTATAGGCACCGCCGTGGGAACGGCAAAGGAAATGCCCTCCAATGACTAAAAAAGTAATTATAGGGCGGGCGGTCCTCACGCGGGTTTGGCGGGGCGGCGGTCCTGCCGCCACACCGTCAAGCTCATAATCGGGCCCTTAGGGCAGTGATAGCAACAGAAAACAGTTTCTGAATTAATCTCAGCCACTGGTGATTACTTGGGACACTTTCCAGTTCATAATTTTTCATTTCACCCACTACGCCACTCTTGTCATTAGGCCAGCTGAATGAAATCAGTCTTGGGCCCTCAAAACCACCTATGACTGCCTTCGAATGCTTGCTAGTGGGAAGTGATTGCAGTAGTTAATGCAGGTATTTCAACCATATTTGTTGTTCTCATCGAGAAAAGCTGAGGCTGTCTATTGATGGGCAGTTGACAAAGGTAAAGCAATATACCCAATAGCGTGTCCTCTAAAAGCTAAACGTGCACGTGGACAGTCTCATTACCATGACCCAGTGAATAAGACTTGATGACAATTACCCACAGTCCCATATGTGTTGAAAAAGTCTTGGCATTGTGTTACAGATGTGGAGTCCGCAATTATTGGGCTTGTGAATCAGGGACAAAGTGGAAAGGTAGCTGATTAAGACAGAAGCATCATTGTTTAATTATTGTTGTTTCAGGTTACACAGGCCTTTCTCAAGCAATCGAAGAGTGGAATTTTGAAAAAATTGAAAGTTTGGAAGCATTTAGGACCCTTTTGCGTACCATTGAACCAAGAGTCAAAAATGAAATTGACCCTCGAAATATTATTACCCACCTCACCAGCTGCATTATAGAAAGAGACATTGAAGAAATTCGGCAGGTATGTTTTTCACGTAGTCTACCACACGATTGTGACCTTTTCGTAAGAAATTATTGTAGTTGAAAATGTTCTGTTCTAATTTTTAGTTGTATTTTAATATGTTACGGACCGAAAGAGGGAGTACACTGTAGAGTGAATGCATGTATGTGTGACAAGGTTCCCTGTGCTTAAAGCATTTGAAGCAACTGAATGCTGTTTATACTTGCTTGGTAGGTAAAAGAACTGAAGTCATAGAGCATGTGCTTCCATGTGTAGGTGGATAGACACTTGCCCCAAAACATCCCCAAACTCTCTCCCCCCACCCCAATCCCCCCCACACACAAACATATACACACAGCCAGTGGACACACACACACACACACACACACACTTTCTATGACACTAGATAGCACCTTATGAAAACTTGTAAATCATACTGTTATGTTCCCACATTACAGCAATGCCCCATTTTCAGGTTGGTGTGGACTACTACTTAGATCCTCGCACTTTCCGAATATTGACTGTTTTTCTCCGTTTTGTGGTGCAATAATGACTGTTGAAATGCTAGTCCCCCACTTGTTAAAATTAGATTGACAGTGACTGTAGATCAGATCACAACCATTATATAACCATATACCATACTGGTACTTTACCGTAGTTAGAGAATTCAATTATAAATTCATATAGGAACATTACATTATGTTTCTGAAATCTATATCAACTAATATTACATGTTGTGGGGAATTGAGAGAAAAATTCATTGAAAAAACTCATTGAATTCTGCCTGTTTTCCTTGCTTGTGCAATGTGTAAAATGTTCAAAATGTAAAATATTTGTGTGTGCCCCTTTAAATTGTGGAGGTCATTTTAGAGGGAAGTTTCCCTTTAAATAATCTGTCTTTACACACATACTTCAGACCCAGTTAAAGCCTCCAGCCGAGACCCGTAGGTCCTCTTGTTGGTGGTTTAAAAATAAAATAAAAAGGACTACTTACAGCCTGCTGTGCCTGGCTGTGCTGCCTCTCTTCTACGCCCTTCGTTTGAGGGGGCCGTTGTTGGAAGAACCCTGGAATATATATATATATATATATACCGGACATGCCAGGGTAGCAATGTTTTATTTTTTTACCAAAAGTCCATAAGAACTTGGAAGTTCCACCAGGCGCACCCATTTTGAGCTCAGTAGGCTCACTGTTGGAGAACTGTTCATGTTTCCTTGACCTGTTCTTGCAACCATATGTAACAAGATTACCTTCTTACCTAAGGGACTCAAAAGACTTTTCACAAAAATTGAATGGGGTATCATGGAAAACCGAGTACATCATGCTGATCCTCGATGTGATCTCACTGTATACCTCATTCAATCACAAGCATGGTATATCTGCATGTGAATACTTCCTGAGAGATAGGCCAATTGAGTTTCTGGAGCATACCCAAATGGTGATTGAGATGTTGGAATATGGTCTAACGCACAATGTGTTTACATTCAACGGACAGTTTTACATCCAACTACAGGGCATGACCATAGGCACCTCCTTTGCTCCCACCTACGAAAATGTATTCATTGGGTGGTGGGAGAAGGAGGTGGCCTGGGCTGAAGACTACAACATCTACATGGAGAAGGTCTTGATAAGGTGCTGATTTATAGATGACTCATTCATCCTGTGGGATGGAGAAATGTCAATGCTGGAGGATTTTATCCAGAAGTCAAATAATAAGGAGGTAAATATTCAGTTCACGGCATCGCCTAGTAAAACACATTGTGAATTCTTGGATATCAATTTGGATGTTGAGGGGAATGATTTGGTCTCCACCATCCATAGGAAGCCGACCGCAACTAATTCCTTATTACACGCTCACAGTGGGAACTCCATGGCCCCGAAATGGAGTATCCCGTACAGCCAGATGCTACGAACTAAAAGGATCTGCTCAACTGAGGAACAACGTGAAAGGGAATTAAGTAACATGAAAGAACGGTTCGTCCAACGAGGGTACCCCACAAGTGTGTTAAACGATACCAAAGAGAGAGTCAGAAGGAAAACAAGAGAACAAGTACTGTACCCAACTAAAGAGCAACAAGAGAAGGAAAAGACCAAGGGACTCTTTTTAGAGTACAACTCAGCACAACAAGCTATAAAGAAAATCTTACAAAAGAATTGGCATATTTTACGGAAAGATGATCTATTAAAAGAGGTGGTTGATCAAAGTCCTAAGATAACATGTAAAAAAAAAAACCTTTGGGAGAAACTTTAATGAGGAGCCATTTGGAGCCCATTAGGGAAAGTAATTGGCTGACGAACATCACAAAAGGTTTTATGAAGTGCGGATCATGTTGAGCATGTTATTTATGGAATGAACCAGAAAACATTTCTGACACTGGACGGACAACAAAGGGCCATACATGAAAGACGTAGTTTGTGGTGTACGCACTAAAATGTGGTTGCAATAAGTACTATGTAGGTAGTACCATTATTAAACTGAAACTACGAATTTTGCAACACGTTCAAGCCATCAGAAATGGAGATAAAAGTTACCCTATGGCCAATCACTTTGAAAGAGAACACAATCGCTGCCTGACAGGATTTGGTTTCTTTGGTCTGAAGCATATACCTAAGCACCCGAGAGGAGGTAACATGGAGAGGGAACTGAGAAGGGAGGAATCAAAACTGATTATCTCGATGGGCACAGAGATCCCAATGGGGCACAACATTGATGCTGAATTGCATGTCCATCTTTAGGGAATCACTGTATCTCCACGAAGCGTGACTCCTCTCTCGATGTTGAATGAGTTTCACCATGCTAAGAAAGTCTAGCAACAAGTAAAAGTCAAGACCACACAATGGACCACATGCTAAGAAACAAGATGTGAAATGTTGTCAATATTGATACCTATGAATATCATTTGTTCCATCCTCTATTATATGAATCTTTGAAGGAATACATATTTTCTGATTTTAACTTGCACTTTTAGACTGTCTAAAGGAGGAGATGTAATTTGAATTTTAGAGATGGTTTTAACATCTTGAGGGGTTTCCAAATCAGACTTTTTTGAGTGATTAATTAATGGACCTAATTATGACCTTTGTATGCACTTTGCACTTTATTGAGGGTCATTCCATTATTATCTGTGCAATAGACCGATTTGGTAAGAAGAATAGTCAGAAAATTGGAAAAAGAGATAGAAAGAAAATTGTATGGTATTAGTACAATTAGATGACAAAGCATTTACGAGCACTTTAGCACGAGTCACTTTAGGAATACCAACTCAAGAATTTCCATGTTTTAAGACTGCTTCAACGTATTGTATGCTCTAGCACTTTATTAAGGGCACTTTATCATACAGTATGTGCAATATTGGTATTTGCAAGGTGTACAGTGGGGAATAGGACAATAATGGAAAGAGGATAATTATCCAGCACTTAGTAAAAGTCTTAGAAGAAAGAACAAGGATGAGCACTAACACAAGTCACTTTCTTAGTGAGAGGAGGGGGACAAACTAAAAAGTCCTACGTTTTAGAGCCTGAGTGAAATAACCAATTATGATAATGGAAGTCTATGGGGCAGTCACCCATGCAGTGACTGGCTGCTAAGTACCCGATAATAAGTAAAGGAGGATTGGTGTATTATAACAAGAGAATAACAGTAATCAAGTGCAGGAGGTTATAACTTGTGAGGGGAACTACAAACATTTCATTGTTGACACATTATAATGTTGAGGGATTTGTGAAATGATGGGATTTGACAAACATGGGGGTAAAATGGAATGAAAAGACTATAACATTATGCAAAATGGAGGGTGGAATGGAACACAAGAGAAGTAAAGTTCGCTCACCAGTGCCTAACTGGGCATGGTAATAGTAGAAGGACCGCAGATAAGGAGTGTTCAGAAGTCACTGTGGTGTAACTTTAGGCCCTGTAGAAGGTGGAAGCCAAAACACGATTTGCTGTTTTTATTGCACTTTAAATTATCGTTACCCATTGGAAACACATGGAATGATGATGAAATAAAGAAACATGCAACTTACGAAGGATGGTGTCTGAGGAGTTTGTGCCACTGCGTAACGGGTCGTGGAGGATGATCACGTATTGTGCGCATATATATTCACTGAAAAAAACAAAGGTTGCTAGGACATTTTAGTTAGGCTCAGATTTCACTTGTACAAAACCATTGAAATTTAGCAGTTATAGTTACCTTAGCTAACTATGACTTATGTCCCCACAATGCACTGCTTATGACCTCACATATTGCATCACTCTTGACATGGTCAGTGACATCACTGATGACATCTCAAATGACATCACTGATGACAACATCCACAGACCCAGTCACACACCCATTCACACCCCCATACAACCTCTCATACATCAACTCACACACCCACACAACCACTCGCGTACCCATTCATAAATCCATTCAGCGACTCACAGACACACACTCACTCATAAAACTACTAACACAGCCAAGTCACCCACCCATACAGCCACTTACACACCCACTCACTCACCTATACAGCCACTCAAACACCCACTCACTCACCCATACAGCCACTCAGACTAGCATTCACTCACCCATAGAGCCACTCACAGAGCCACTCACTCACTAATACAGCCACTCACGCAACCACTCACTCACCCACCCAGCCACTCACCCCAGCACTCACTCACCCATACCACTACCCACACAGCCACCCACTTACCCATACAGCTACTCACACATCCATTCACTAATCCAGTTAATCACTTACATACCCATTCACACATTCATACAATCAGTCACACACCCACTCACTCCCCTGTACAGCCAGTCACACAGACACTTACTGTGCAAAACAGCCACTCACAAACACTCACTTATCCATACATCCATTCAAACAGCCACTAACTTACCCATACAGCCACTAACAGACCTACTTACCCATCCATAGAGCCACTCACGCAGCTACTCAGTCACCAAAACAGCCACTCACACACTCCCCCACCCATATAGCCACTAAGGCCGCCACTCACTCAGCCACACAACCAATCATACTCAATCACCAATACAACCACTCACACAGTCATTAACACACACATATATATATATTATCTACTGGCGGTCGCCAGTAGATAGTTATAGTTAGGACCTAGCTTTTATTAATTATAATTGCGGGGGCACAGCCCCCCCGCTGCCCCAAGACCGCCACCCCCGGGGCTTTTTTAAAAAAAAACATAGACCTGTGTGGGGGGGCTCGAGCCCCCCCACACGTCACGGGGACCGCCACCTCCTCGGGGCACTAATATTCAAATTCGGGGGTCCGTAACGGAACCCCGAGCCCCGGGGACCACCACCTCCCAGGGGCTGTGCAATAGGTGGGAGGGGGGCCGCGTGGCCCCCCTCCTGGAGCCCGTGATGGCCCTGGGGACCGCCACCACCCAGGGCCGGCTCCTGCAGTGTCCCGGGGTGCTCACACCCGGGACACTGCTGTTTGTAATGACAGGGCGGAGCCGCGCGGCTCCCGCCCTGTCATTGCAAACTGCTTTGCTTCCTTGAAGCGAGAGCAGGAAACCTGCTCTTGCTTCAATGAAGCAAAGCAGATTGCTTTTCCACACGGGGAGCTGCATGTAAGCAGCTCCCCATGTGGAAAAGCAATGCCGGCTCCCGCAGGACGCGGGGAGCCGGCGGGACCGTGGGGGCATTGGGGCTCCCCCCATGGTCCCCAACGGATAGGGCCTGCCCCGGGGGATGGGGTCCCCGGGGCTAGAAGTGGCCCGGGAGGGGGGCCACCCGGCCCCCTCCCCAAAAATTAAAGAAAAAAAATAAAGGCCAGCCCCGGGGGATGGGGTCCCCGGGGCCAATAGAGGCCTCAGGAGGGGGGCCACGCAGCCCCCCGCCATAAAAAAAATAAATATTTGGCCATGCCCCGGGGGATGGGGTCCCCGGGGCCGGATTGGCCACGGGAGGGGGGCCCACGCGGCCCCCTTCCCGTTAATATATATATAGTTTTTTTAAATGGGGGTCAGGCCCTGGGGGATGGGGTCCCCAGGGCCCAAAAAAAGTAAAAAGGGGGGCCACACAGCCCCCCTTCCAAAAAAATAAATTTTAAAAAAACGCGATCGTGCCGGAGGCCCCGCCCCCTCCAAGCAACACTCTGCAAGCGCGCTCTGTGGCGCGTTTTAAGTTGGGGAATTAATTCCCCTTCAATACTGGGGGTCCCTGGGGGCCAACTAGCCCACCAGGTACCTCCAGTAAGCGCCACAGGGCTGCGTTGCAGAGAGGTGGTCCAGGCCACGCCCCTTTTTACACCTCTCTGCAACGCAGCTCTGTGGCGCTTACTGGAGGTACCTGGTGGGCTAGTTGGACCCCAGGGACCCTCAGGATTCAAGGGGACTTTATCCCCCAACTTAAAACGCACCACGGGGCGCGTTTGCACAGTGGTGAAGGGAGGGGGCGGGGCCTGAGGTGATATGTGTGCAAACACGCCCTGTGGCGCATTTTAAGTTGGGGAATTAATTCCCCTTCAATCCTGAGGGCCCCTGGGGGCCAACTAGCCCACCAGGTACCTCCAGTAAGCGCCACAGGCCTGCATTGCAGAGAGGTGGTCCAGGCCACGCCCCTTTTTACACCTCTCTGCAACACAGCTCTGTGGCGCTTACTGGAGGTACCTCGTGGGCTAGTTGGACCCCAGGGACCCTCAGGATTCAAGGGGACTTTATCCTCCAACTTAAAACACGCCACGGGGCGCGTTTGCACAGTGGGGAAGGGCGGGAGCGGGACCTGAGGTGACATGTGTGCAAACAAACCCTGTGGCGCGTTTTAAGTTGGGGAATTAATTCCCCTTCAATCCTGAGGGTCCCTGGGGGCCAACTAGCCCACCAGGTACCTCCAGTAAGCGCCACAGGGCTGCGTTGCAGAGAGGTGGTCCAGGCCATGCCCTTTTTTACACCTCTCTGCAATGCAGCTCTGTGGCGCTTACTGGAGGTACCTGGTGGGCTAGTTGGACCCCAGGGACCCTCAGGATTCAAGGGGACTTTATCCCGCAACTTAAAACGTGCCACGGGGCGTGTTTGCACAGTATTGAAGGGAGGGGGCAGGGCCTGAGGTGACATGTGTGGAAACACACCCTGTGGCGCCTTTTAAGTTGTGGAATTAATTCCCTTTCAATCCTGAGGGCCCCTGGGGGCCAACTAGCCCACCAGGTGCTTCCAGTAAGCGCCACTGCGCTGCGTTGCAGAGAGGTGGTCCAGGTCACGCCCCTTTTTACACCTCTCTGCAATGCAGGTCTGTGGCGCTTCCTGGAGGTACCTGGTGGGCTAGTTGGACCCCAGGGACCCTCAGGATTCAAGGGGACTTAATCCCCCAACTTACAACACGCCAGGGGGCGTGTTTGCAGAGTGGTGGAGAAAGGGGGCATGGCCTTTGTCTACCTCTCACCAATCCCACTGCGGGGGGCTTACTGGAGGTAAAAGTTAGGCTAGTTGGCCCCTAAAGGACCCCCAGCAGTGAAGGGGACTTCAATCCCCATCCAAGAGCGCGCCAGGGAGCGCGTTTGTAGAGTGGTGGGCAAAGTGGGCGTGGCCTGGTACGAGTACTTACCAGTGCTGCTGTGTTGGACTGACTGGAGGTAATAGTTTGGGAAGTTGGCCCCCAAGGATGTCCTTGGGGCCAACTACCCTCTTGTTACCTCCAGTAAGTCCCACACAGTGGGATTGCTAAGACGTCTTCGGAGGCCATGGCCCCCTTTCTCTACCACTCTGCAAACGTGCCACGTGGCAGACTACGGGATGGGGGATGAAGTCCAATTTTGTCCTGAGGGAGTTTGGGGGCCAAGAATCCCTCCTGGTACCTCCTGTAAGTCCTACGCAGCGGAATTCCTGGGCGTTGGTTGGACGCCCAGCACCCTTTCTCCACCACTCTGCAAACGCGACTACTAGTTAAAGTAGCATATTTCTGCACCTCTGACTTAGAGGTAGTTTTAATCCCCCTGCCCTATTATGTACTAGGGCCTTACAGAGGAGGTCATGCTAATCACAGGGGTACCCCAACGCATAGTGTTCCCTAGTGTATGTAGGTGTTTTCACTGTATTCTAAGTGTCTTTTAGCATAGCACTGGCTCTAGGCCTGGTTAGTCAGACTCAGTTACCACCAGTACCCGTCTGAAAAAGTTGTGGGCACAGGATGATTTTGCAACAAGGCCTCTTTCTGCTCCTCTGTTGGTTCTTCCTGCACATGTCTTGCTTCTTCCTGCACTTTTGTTCGTCTTTGTGGACTTCTGTTGCTTCTTTCTGCATTTCTTTTGCTTCTTTCTGTGCGTTTTTTCTTCTTTCTTCACATGTCCTACCTCTGTAGGCATAGTTAGAAACTAGCATTTAAAAAACCTTTGAAATTCACTTAAAAAACCATAGGTTTCAGGCACGTTATAGTTAGAAATTAGCATTTAAAAAACCATTGAAATTCACTGAAAAAACCATAGGTTTCAGGCATGTTATAGTTAGAAATTAGCATTTAAAAAACCTTTGAAATTCACTAAAAAAACAATAGGTTTCAGGCACGTTATAGGTAGAAATTAGCATTTAAAAAACCTTAGAAATTCACTGAAAAAACCATAGGTTTCAGGGGCGTTATAGTTAGTTGGACATTTCACTCGTACAAAACCAGAGAAATTCCCCCGTTATAGTTAGTTCAGCTAACTATAACTCGCGCCCCCGCAATGCACTGCTGATGACGTCACATATTACATCACTCATGACATGGTCAGTGACATCACTGATGACATCACTGATGACATCTCAAATGACATCACTGATGACATCACTGATGACATCATCCATGTGATAATTTCATGCATCTTCTCACACCCTAATATAACTTTTGATACACGCACTCTAAATTACAGACTGCCATTCTCAAAACCATAGACACTCCAAAACCAATAACTACATACCCACTCACTAATTCTTAGGTCTACACACACATCCACTCACTCACCCGTACAGTGACTCATACTTACGGTCACTCAGTACAGGACTATCATATGCACTCATACACCTATATAGACACTCACACACCGCCACTCATCCATAGAGGTACTCACACACCTAGTCAGTCATGCAAATAATTAATCACACTGCCATTTACTCACCTATACAGTTATACACACACCAGCTCACTTACTCATACAAATACTAGCACATTCTTACGCTCTTATACAATCACTGATAGAAGTACACACTCATCCATACAGCCACTCTCACAATCACACACTCTCACTTATAGCCATTTATATACTCCAACACACATATATACTGCCTTTCACATATGTAGTTACTCACACATGTACCACTGAGATATACCTTCACTCACTAACACACCCATACACACACTCACCCACCCATACAGTGCATCACAGATGCACTCTTGAAACCATGCACCCAGTGAATCACCCACTCACACATCTATGCACAGAGTCACACACACCCCACCCACACAAACACTCAGGCACCCATACAGATACTCAGACAACCAATCAATAACCCATGTAGACACTCATGTAGCTATTCACAAACCCATGCAGCCGCTTACACACCAACAGACAGATGGATACAGACATTCACACAGTTTAGTCACTAACCCATGCATTCAGTAAGATACGTTTAATCACTCACTTATAGAGTCAGTCACGCACCTACTAAATCATCCATTCAGACACTTATACACCCATTCATTCTTCAATACGCCTTTCCCTATATATATTAAACATATTTAAACTTTACAGAAACACACAGTCACTGGATGATGTCATCAGTGATGTCATTTGAAATGTCATCAGTGATGTCACTGACCATGTCATGAGTGATGTAATATGTGACGTCATCAGCAGTGCATTGCGGGGGCGCGAGTTATAGTTAGCTGAACTAACTATAACGGGGGAATTTCTCTGGTTTTGTACGAGTGCAATGTCCAACTAACTATAACGCCCCTGAAACCTATGGTTTTTTCAGTGAATATATATATATATATATATATATATATATATGGTAATTTTAGGGTCTAGGGTGGGTTTGGGTTTTTGGGTGGGAAGGGTATTTTCAGGGCTTAGGGTGGGTTTGGGTTTTCGGGTGGAAAGAGTATTTTTAGGGTTTAGGGTGGGTTTGGGTTTTTGGGTGGGAAGGGTAATTTTAGGGTTAGGGTGGGAAGGGTAATTTTAGGGTTTAGGGTGGGTTTGGGTTTTTGGGTGGGAAAGGTAATTATAGGGTTTAGGGTGGGTTTGGGTTTTTGGGTGGGAAGGGTAATTTTAGAAAATATATATATATATATATCACCTACTGGCGGTCGCCAGTAGGTAGTTATAGTTAGGACCTAGTTTCCATAGGAAAAGCGTTTTTTGATTTGCCAATATCTTTGGCACCGTTTCACGAATTTTCGTGAAATTTTCCAAAAAATGGAGCTGGACCGCTCAGTTTGTGTGTTGTAAGTTTCGGGGTGATTCGTCAAGCGGGGGCCGAGAAAAAAGGGGGGTCCCAAAGCGCGTTTTCTCCATGTTATTTTCCATAGGAAACTTTATTACAGGCTACAGCCCGACCTGCTGAACGGAATTACACCAAATTTGGCAAAAAGGTAGGTCTTGGTTTAGAGTGCGCCCTTGTTTTTAAATGGTGTAAATCCGTTCAGTAGTTCCTGAGAAATTTAAAAAAGAAAAATATCGATATCTGAGCACCGAGGAGGGTTCGCGAACCCTCCCGGGCACGAGCTTCACTCTGATTGGCTGCCAACACTCCAAACCAGGAAGTGTTGGCAGCCATCTTGTGACTCGGTAACCAAGTCACAAGAAAAAGGGTGAAACAAAGATAAAAAACATGAAAAGGGGGCAGGGTACAAACACCCTGACCCCCTAGGCCTGCTCAGGGGGTGCCACAAGGACCCCCAGGGCCAAAAAAAGCATTTAAAAAAAAAAGAAATCAGCCGAATTCACGCTGGGGTCGCGAATCCGGCCGGAAAAAAAAACAAAAAGCGAAGCGCGGTCTCACACGCTTCGCTGTATTTAAGCCCCCGGGTGGGCCAGGTCCCGGGGGCATGCCTAATTATGTGGCGGGGTCCTGCGCCCCCCACAGCCCCGGGGACCGCCACTTCCCCAGGGCTTTATTTATGATGTGCGGGTGGGCACGCGGCCCCCCGCAGCCCCGGGGACCGCCACCACCCCGGGGCATTATGTTAAAAGTGTGGGGGGCGCCTCGCGGCCCCCCCAAGCCCCGGGACCACCACCTCCCTGGGGCTTTGAAAATGAAGGGAGGGGGCAGCGCAGCCCCCCCTCCTGGAGACCTCGATGGCCCTGGGGACCGCCACCCGCCCTGCCATAGCAAACTCTGCTTTGCTTCATTGAAGCGAGAGCAGGAAAACCTGCTCTCGCTTCAATGAAGCAAAGCAGAATTGCTTTTGAGCAAGGGGAGCTGCATGTCAGCAGCTCCCCTTGCTCAAAAACAATGCCGGCTCCCGCAGGAGGCGGGGAGCCGGCGGGACCGTGGGGGCATTGGGGCTCCCCCCACGGTCCCAATCACAGAGGCCAGGCCCCGGGGGATGGGGTCTCCAAGGGTCAAAAGTGGCCCGGGAGGGGCCCCCCTCCCCTCTAATAAAAAAAATAATAATATAAAAAAAAAGAAAAGGCCGGCCCCGGGGGATGGGGTCCCCGAGGCCATAATTGGCCTGAGGAGGGGGGCCACGTGGCCCCCCTCCACATAAATAAATAAAAAGAAATTAAAAAGATCTGGCCATGCCCCGGGGATGGGGTCCCCAGGGCCCAAAAAATGTAAAAGAAGGGGGGCCACACAGCCCCCCTTGGAATTTTTTTTTTTTTAAACGGCATCTCGCCGGAGGCCACGCCCCCTTTCTCCATCACTCTGCAAATGCGCCCCCTTGGCGCGTTGTTAGATGGGGAATTAATTCCCTTTGAAGACTGAGGGTCCCTGGGGGCCAACTAACCCACCAGGTACCTCCAATATGCGCCACAGAGCTGCGTTGCAGAGAGGTGGTCTGAGGCCACGCCCCTTTTTATACCACTCTGCAAACGCGCTTCTTGGCGCACTGTTGGTGGGGCGATGAGATCCTCTTGTGTCCTGAGGACCTCAGGACACAAGTGGACTTCATCAACCGAGCAGCAGTGCGCCAAGAGGCGTGTTTGCAGAGTGGTGTAAAAATGGGCATGGCCTCGGACCACCTCTCTGCAATCCAGCTCTGTGGCGCATATTGGAGGTACCTGGTGGGCTAGTTGCCCCCAGGGACCCTCAGTATTCAAGGGGAATTAATTCCCCAACTAACAACGCGCCAGGGGGCGCGTTTGCAGAGTGGTGGAGAAAGGGGGCGTGGCCTTTGTCTACCTCTCAGCAATCCCACTGCGTGGGGCTTACTGGAGGTAAGAGGTAGGCTAGTTGGCCCCTAAAGGACCCCCAGCAGCGAAGGGGACTTCAATCCCCATCCAAGAGCACGCCAGGGAGCGTGTTTGTAGAGTGATGGGCAAAGGGGGCGTGGCCTGGTACGATTACTTACCAATGCTGCTGTGTGGGACTTACTGGAGGCAATAGGAGGGGAAGTTGGCCCCCAAGGATGTCCTTGGGGGCCAACCACCCCTCTTGTTACCTCTAGTAAGTCCCACACAGTGGGATTGCTAAGACGTCTTCGGAGGCCATGCCCCCCTTTCTCCACCACTCTGCAAACGCGCCTCCTGGCAGACTACGGGATGGGGGATGAAGTCTAATTTAGTCCTGAGGGAGTTTGGGGGCCAAGAAGCCCTCCTGGTACCTCCTGTAAGTCCTACGCAGCAGAATTCCTGAGCGCTGATCGGAGGCCCAGCACCCTTTCTCCACCACTCTGCAAACGTGACTACTACTTAAAGAAGCATCTTTCTGCACCTCTGACTTAGAGGTAGTTTTAATCCCCCTGCCCTTTTATGTACTAGGGCCTTACAGAGGAGGTCATGCTAATCACAGGGGTACCCCAACGCATAGTGTTCCCTAGTGTATGTAGGTGTTTTCACTGTATTCTAAGTGTCTTTTAGCATAGCACTGACTCTAGGCCTGGTTAGTCAGAGTCAGTTACCACCAGTACCCGTCAGCAAAAAGTTGGGGGCACAAGAGGACTTTCTGCTCCTCTGTTGGTTCTTTCTGCACATCTCTTGCTTCTTCCTGCACTTTTCTTCGTCTTTCTGGACTTCTGTTGCCTCTTTCTGCATTTGTCTTGCTTCTTTCTGAGCCTTTGTTCCTCTTTCTTCACATGTCCTACCTCTGTAGGCATAGTTAGAAATTAGCATTTAAAAACCTTTGAAATTCACTGAAAAACCATAGGTTTCAGGGACGTTATAGTTAGAAATTAGCATTTAAAAACCTTATAAATTCACTGAAAAACCATAGGTTTCAGGGACGTTATAGTTAGTTGGACATTTCACTCGTACAAAACCAGTGAAATTCGGCCGTTATAGTTAGTTCAGCTAACTGTAACTCGCACCCCCGCAATGCACTGCTGATGACGTCACATATTACATCATTCATGACATGGTCAGTGACATCACTGATGACATCTCAAATGACATCACTGATGACATCATCCACGTGATAATCTGATGCACCTCCTCACACCCTAATATAACCTTTGATACACCCACTCTAAAATACAGAGTACCATTTTCGAAACCATAGACACACCAACACCAGTTACTACATACTCACTCACTGATTCCTAGGTCTACACACACATCCACTCATTCACCCATACAGTCACTCATACATGCAGTCACTCATCAATACAGCACTATCATATGCACTCATACACCTATACAGACACTCACACACCGCCACTCACCCATACAGTTACTTACGCACCTAGTCAGTCATGTAAAGAATCAATCACACTCCCATTTACTCACCTATACAGTTATACACACACCACCTCACCTATTCATACAGATACTAACACATACTTATACAATCACTGACACAAGCACACACTCATCCATACAGCCACTCTCACTATCACTCACTCTCACATATAGTCATTTATATACTCCAACACTCACATATACTGCCTTTCACATATGTAGTTACTCACACATATACCACTGAGACATCCATTCACTCACCAACACAGCCATACGCACACTCACTCACCCATACAGCCCTTCACAGACACACTCTTGAACCCATACACCCAGTGAATCACCCACTCAAACATCTATGCACAAAGTTACACACCCCCCACCCACCCACACAAACACTCAGGCACCCATACAGATACTCAGGCAACCAATCAATAACCCATATAGACGCTCACGTAGCTACTCACCAACCCATGCAGCAGCATACACAACAACAGACACACTGATACAGACATTCACACAGTTTAGTCACTAACCCATGCATTCAGTAAAACACATTTAATCACTCACTTATACAGTCATGCACCTACCAAATCCTCCATCCAGACACTTATACACCCACTCATTCTTCAATACACCTTGGCATATATATAAAACATATTTAAACTTTATAGAAACACACAGTCACTGGATGATGTCATCAGTGATGTCATTTGAGATGTCATCAGTGATGTCATCAGTGATGTCATCAGTGATGTCACTGACCATGTCATGAATGATGTAATATGTGACGTCATCAGCAGTGCATTGCGGGGGCGCGAGTTATAGTTAGCTGAACTAACTATAACGGCCGAATTTCACTGGTTTTGTACGAGTGAAATGTCCAACTAACTATAACGTCCCTGAAACCTCTGGTTTTTTCAGTGAATAAATATATATATAGATATATATATTTTATTATTTTTTTTCACACAAAGTTTGCCCCATTAAGGACGCCTCACTCGATGAGTTGCACACACAGTGTTTATTGCCGGCAGCAGCAGTGTCCAAATTCCACCTCGATTCACTGTAGAAATGCCAAACACATTTCGGACAAGTTATGTCCTTGATCACTGGCTAAAATAACGGAGGCAATAGCTATCTGGAACACCTGATAAGTTGAATCCAAGTCACGCCCCAGTGGGCGTTAGCACAATGGCCTCATGGTCCATGTAGTTCCATTTGTACCCCAAGTGGGTTCCGTTGTCTCCAACAGTCCTTACCCCAGTGGGTTCTTGATATTATCTGCCCCAGTGGGCTGAAACGATGTCGCAAAACCTGGCCTGCTCCCCATATATTCCAGCAACACAGGTCTCCTCGATTTGATCAACACTCGTGGTTTCTAAGCGCTGCAGACCCACTTTACCAGCAGCGGAGCGTCCTCGCGGCCGGACGTGCCACTTCATTTTTCACACAAAGGTTGCCCCATTAAGGACGCCTCACTCGAGGAGTTGCACACACAGTGTTTATTGCCGGCAGCAGCAGTGTCCAAATTCCACCTCGATTCACTGTAGAAATGCCAAACGCGTTTCGGACAAGTTATGTCCTTGATCACTGGCTAAAATAACGGAGGCAACAGCTATCTGGAACACCTGATAAGTTGAATCCAAGTCACGCCCCATATATATATACTGTAGGTGGCCCCACCAGTTTTATATGTGGCCCGATGTGAGCCACCCCTAAAATTCACATCTGAAGACACCACACATTCATATTCACAATAACACACAGACACAAAATCACATGCACTAATATTTAGGAAGGGAACATAGGGCAAATTCGAGTTAGCATGCTTTATGTTTTTCTGTAGTCATTATTAGCTGCTTTCTGATGCGCTTCTATGAGTTTCTTAATGGAAATCTCTATGCCTGAATTCGCCTAGGACAGTCCTGTAGAACTGGTTTAAGTGTTCCTGCCAGAAGTAGTATGATTGTTTAAGACAGTAGTACTTCGCTACCAACCATTAGTAAACCTGCTATTCAGACTTGTACCGTTTAGGATATTAGTATTAAAATAACCTAGGAATTTGTTACATTAATTGTAAAATATTTGCTTTCGATTAGAACAATTTTTTGTGCTTAGAGTAAAGACCTGTGCTATTTCTAGCTCCATCACCCTAGATCTTTGTCTAACTTTAACAAAGGGGTGTCCACAAAAGTTGACCTTCTTTGAGAAAAAGCAGTTCTATCTTATTTTGAACAAGCATTATCACCCTGGTATGGTATGTCTTGTTCAGTGATTATTTCAAGCTTATTCAGCTGGCAGCTTAAGAGTGCTTTCCTCAGGACGTCCGGTAGTTTCTCAGAGGGCCACATAAGTGCTTCATTCACTCACTCACTGTGGGGGAAGCGGGGCAGAATGGTGACAAGAGAGCCACCAACCATTGCCTTGTCTCTGTGGTTCCGACCAAAGAGACCAAATGCTAGCACCTGACAGTCTCTGGCCATTTAAGTAGTGAGACTGTAATGTGGATTGTCAGTCAGCTGACCATGGAGATTTAGGGGCACATGCATCAATGTAAAATTTTGCGAATCCTTAATTGCGAATTTTAACGATTCGCAAATAACGAATCGCAAAAACAGATGCAACAAAAAATTTGCGAAAAAATAAAGAATCGCAAAAAATCGCAAACGCTACTGCGAATCCAAAATTTGCGAATTCGCTAATAGCGATTTCGCAAATAGCGATTCGCTATTTGCGAATCCGCAAATAGCGAATTCGCAAATAAGCGAAGTCGCATTTGTGATGCATCTTGATGACATCAGAACCAGGAAGTGAGCAGCACAAGCCCCATTCCCAGTGCACAGTCAGAGGGAGAGGAGGGAGCTGGCTCTGGGAGCTAACTAGCAGTGGCATTGAGCAATTGGAAAAACCTGGTAACTGCAAGAAAATGGAAAGCACACAAACAGCAGAGGACAGCCAATCAGGCAGGAAGCGGAAAATGAAATTCTCAGAAAAAGAAAGTGACACACTCATTGAGGGAGTTGTCCACAGCCATGATAAGCTGTTTGGGAAACAATCATTGAAAGTGGCAGAGCAGGAAAAAGGAAAATATGGATCTGGATCCAGAACCGGGTGAATGCCAGTGGGGTGACACACCGCACCATCGATGACCTGAAGAAAAGATGGTACGACATGCGCAGTCGGGCCAAGGAGCGCATAGCTGCCCGTCTGAAGGAAGCAAGGAAGACAGGAGGGGGAACACCGATAGACACTGGGAACACTACCATGGAGGAAATGGTTGAATCCACTATCCAGCCTGAAGCTGTTGTCGGTGTGACACAGCTAGACACGTCAGGAGCAGCAAACACATCTGAAGGTAAGATGACTGCATGTTACCATTGACCTAAATAATAAAGGTAGTACACCACCCAATACAGCACAAGTGCACACTCAGAACATCCAGTACACAATGTATCCATGAAGGGAAGTGCATTATGGGAGATGTAGGCAGGTCAAGCATATACAATGTCAAACACACAAATAGGCTAAGAACAACTCAGAACAGTGAACATATTCCAAATTTAACGCCAAAGTAAAAATATGATCACTGTGACATGAAATCCCTACTTAAATTAATGCTGGTTTTGCACTGTTAAATCTCACAGATGCAGAACGTGTAGAAGCTGAGGATAGTGACAACCAGGACATACAGGACATCAGCGCAGTTGAGGATATGGACACACCGGTGTTGCCAACAAATCCATCCAGTGCCCCAAACACACGCAGGGCAACTGTCCCACCACTGGTCACCATGGAGTCTGACGATGAGACAAATGCATCACATGAGTCCAGGCATGGCCCAGCCACATCCATCCCAAATCCACAAACACAGGTCCGCAGAAGTAATGTCAGTGTCCGGCGTAGAAGAGCCAGATCACGCAGAACACAGCAGGAGGAGCAACCAAATGATGTCTGGGGTGGTCTTGAGGGACAGATGCTCCGCATGCAGCGCCTGCAGACCAAGAACACACGTTTAGTGCAGTTACAAATAGGGAAGATGGCAGACAACATTGCAGTACTGTGCGATAGTGTGCAGCAAATGACCAAGGTTATGCAGGAGGGACATGCATCACAGAGAAGAAACCATCGGCAACTAATGCAGCACCTCAAAAGCTATGCCAAATCCAACAATAGGCTGGCCACATCAACTGCACTGCTGGCACGTAGGTCTGTGACCTTGCAAACAGAAATGTGCCATTGGAGCGGGGATGTGGCGAAGGCACTGGACCAGGTAACCAATGCAGTGGAACTGCTGAATGCTACCACAATTGGGGCCAACATGTCCACGCAGGAAGAGGGTAGTGAGGGGGCCTCAAGCTTGAGTAGCATAGCATGCCAGTTGCCACTGCAGGAAGACGCAACACACGCAGCAGTACCCCCTCAGCTTCCAACATGAGGGATGAGGATGCTGTCTCTGACAGGCGTCTGGGTGTTCGTGGGAGAAAGCGCTAGCCTGCTATATACAATTGCATACCGATATGGTGACGTAACCATGGATGTGATCGGACCTTTTGACTGATTGACAAGTCATTATTTATTTTTAATACACTTATGTCCATTACTTAAAAATCCTGTGCCACTGGCCACATTGAAAGTGTGCTCCGACACTCATGCAATATTTCCTTTGAATAAACCGTTCTGTGATTGTAATATACACTGTTTGTGTCATCATTACTCACCTCAGAAATAGTTTTGTGTGATATCCAATCTTCTCCTGCGCCCTTCTGCTGCGCTTGCCCCTTGTGCTGCACGGCGCTGTGGCACTTGCTGGTCCTCATCCTCGGAGTCACTGTCAGACACCTCGATCTCCATTCCACCCCTCGTTGCTATATTGTGCAGCATGGCACATGCAGCTACTAGCTTGCAGCATTGTTCAGGGTTGTATTGGAGTGCTCCACCAGTCTTATGGAGGCATCTGAATCGGCTCTTCAGCAGCCCAAATGTGCGCTCTATGATGTTCCTTGTTGATATATGTGCAGCATTGTACCTCTGTTGGTTGGCAGTTGTGGGATTGAGGTAAGGCGTCAGAAGGTAATTACGCAAGGCGTATGCGCTGTCACCTGCATGTGGGTAAGCAAAGGGTCAGTGGCAGTTTGACATTGGCATACGTACAATGACTGTGAGTATCACCTACACATATTTACCAAGCAGATGTGCCTCTCCAAATTCTCCCCTGACCAGACGGGTGTGAATGCCACTTTGCCTGAAAATATATGAATCATGTGCACTCCCAGGAAATTGAGCCACTATATCAGTGATTATGTATTTGGCATTGCACACAACCTGAATATTAAGGGAGTGATAGCATTTTCTATTTCTGTATATGTATTCCTGTGCTGCAGGGGGACATATTGCCACATGTGTGCAATCGATGCAACCTATAACATGTGGGAAGCGAGCTATCTGGTAAAACACCTGTTTTGTTTTCGCAAGGTCATGCGCGGTGGTGGGGAAATTGATGTGTGAGCCTATCCTGGCCATCATGGCATCAAGGAATGCTTTGAATATTCTTGAAAGTGCGCTTTGCGACACACCTCCAGCTACTGCAATGACCCCCTGGAAGCTGCCTGACGCCAGTAGGTGTAGGCAACATAGGACCTGCACATGCGTTGGGATAGCATTGGTCCTACGTGTCTGTCGTTGCAGTATGGGATCCAATTCATTGATCAGGTCATGGATCATTGCTGCATTGACCCTATACTTATCGTATATCTCATCCTCTTGCTGTCCTAGCAAAGTTATGCGGACTCTGAAGATGCGCTCATTAATTCGCCTCCGTCTGTGTCCAGCAGCCAGCAGCCTCATCCTCCTCGCCATCAGGTACATCCCTGCCATTGTGAGATGTGGTAGCTAATTCTGGGTGTGTTTCAATGGGTTTAAGTAGAATTTCAGCTGTATCTGATTTGCACTCATGATTACCACCTGGTTGTGATCCTTCTTATTTTGCACTCGCAAAATTGCGAATTTCAGGTAATTCGCAATTTGCGATTTTTCATGCATCTATTTTGCGATTCCTTATTTGCGAATCGCTATTTGGGGCGCAAATAGCGATTCGCTAATACTATTCGCAGAATGTTTTGCGATTCTTTAAATTAGCGAATTGTTGAGTTTTCGCTATTTTGCAGTTGATGCATTGCGAAACGGTATTTTGCGGTCGCAAACGCCATAATTTAGCGATTCGCTAATTTTGCGATTTTTTTTAGGCTTGATGCATGTGCCCCTTAGAGTGTAGACTCAACATATGGTATTCTGTCTCCTGTAACCTTTTGCTCCATTTTACCCTTCTTCAATATATTATGTGCATGGTACCTGTAGCTGTAGCAGGATATATGGTCTGGCCTTCTGTGTTTTTTAGGGTTCAACCAGCTTGGGAACTTTGGGGCCACTACTCAAAGTAAATATTTTAAGAAATAGGCTTATGGCTATGCTTTTTATAATAGTTCCATGTTTTAAGTAATTTAAATCCCATTCTGTGTTCATAGAAATCTTCAAAAATCATGGTTTTAAACCCAGTATCGGCTGATTGTTCACTGGCAGGCAATATGGCATCTTACGTTAGGGTCAAGGTTGGAAACTCAAATATTGCCCTATTCTCTGCACATGGAAAATATTTTCTCATGTGATGAAATCCCTTCCTTTACACCCTCTGAAAATATGGGGATGCTTGGGATTTTTCATACCCAATTTGCAGAAATGGTATGGATGCCCATTTTGAATGTATTACTATCTCCAGGTCACTGGTTTACATAAGCAATGCCTACAGGCATGACCTGATGGTAAGTGCCCGTGCAAACACAGAAATGATCATACTTTGTGCTAAGCTAGCACTTCTTGCAAGTATTATACAAGCAGGATTTGCCTGTTCCTCCTTTTTACCACAAGCACTCAAGTCTAAATGACACTGAAATATATTTACTGAAAAGAATAGGACAGGCAGATTAACTCTACATCAGTTTTCCACATTGTGAGGCATGTAGAATTGGTACTACGTAGGCTATGAAAGTCCAGTATGAGTCTCAACTTTCAATGTGCAGGTACCTTCCCCTCTTGATCACCAACACAGTAGTCTGTACTGGCTTTAATCCCTCTCAAGATATAAAATGCAAATTGTGAATACTGTTTTGTATTGTAGACAAGATACTTGTTTGAGACTTACGCTGCCAGTGGTAAATTACTGCTCCACTTAGATAGCATTTTTTCTGGCATTGTTTTTGTCACAATTTGGGATATTATTTTGAGAAAGGGGTACCCTACCAACTTAATACATTCACCCTGGTTAGGTTGCAGCACAGTTTGTAGTGAAACATTGCTCTACCCCTGGTAACTGAGACACAAGTAGCAGACATGTTTTACCTACATTCTAATGTAGGGCCTGATTTTAAAGTTTGGCAGTAAGCTCGCTATTCGTCAGGTGGAAGAGGTCATTTCATCCTCAACCCTGACTGATCTACCACCCGCCATAGTTTGAGAGCTCTGCCACCCTTGTAGAGATCTCTGTGAATTGAGAGGAGCCGCCGTCACGGTGAAGGTACTGAAAGTTTGGTGAGGGCTGCTATGTTTCAGGCAGCCATCCATCAAACTTTTTTTGTTTTCCAAAAACATACTCCCAAAGTGGAATTTTTTGGAGTTTGTTTTTGAAAAACAAATGTAAATGACCCTGGTATTTTTTCCCCAGCGTGTGGGGGTCATGGAATGGCCCGTCTTTCCATGGCAGTCCTGAACTCGAAAGAAAATGTTACTGTCCACTGGAGACAAGGTTGACAGTTTGATGCACCTACACCGACAGCCAGGGGCGTAGCTACCATTGTTGCAGCAGGTGCAATGACAACGCACCCTAGTGCTCCCAGGGGCCCACTGAATGCTGATAGTGTTTATTTTACTATGCCAACAGCAGTCAAAGGGGCCATTTCCTTGCTTGCACCAGGGCCCAGCACATCCTTGCTACTCTACTGCTGATGACTCCATCTTAGCCAGGCCTTCGGAGTAGGGTTCCCAACTGCAGAATCAGCTGAGGCGCTGCGGTCAAAATCATGACCGTCAGCCAGTCCCGCAATACAGCAGGTGGTCAGTCAGTTTGGTGGGCAAACTATAAATCAGGCACTTAGGGCCTGATTACGATGGTGGTGGAACTTCCACTGTCAGGCCGTCAGTGGCGGTCCCATCGCCATCCATCCCATTGGATCCGACCGCCGCATTAGGATGCAGGTGGTCGGATCCCGTCAGTGCGGCGGTCAGACTCCTATTCCGTACAATGGGGTGGTGCCTGCTCAAGCACCGTGTAGGGATGAGGATGTCCCTTTCCGTCGGCCCTTTCATGGCGGTTAACCCGCCATAAAAAAGACAGGCGGAAAGTGACTTTCCACCTCCTTTCACCCTGGCCCTCGGGGACACCTATGGTTCCCCCAAAACATCCCTGCACCATGTGTCAGGCACCGCATGGTGCCTGCCAGATAGTGCAGGGATGTTTTAAATGTGTATATTTTGTACTGAAGCGTGTGCTGCAGCCCGCAGCACATGCCGCAATGCAAAGTATACACTTTGCAAACAACGTGAAGGCGGTCGCATCCTAGGGCGGACTGCGGCACCGCCGACTTCTAGTCAGGCGGTCCTGCTTCCGCCATGGTGCCGGTCGGACAAAAGTCTGACGGGCATCGTAATCAGTCACATTTTTGGTTCTCAAAATCCATCAGCATGGCAAAGCTGAAAGCTGTAGCCAGGAAGGGTTCTATGATGCTTGGTACCTTATACTGTGAAGTCCTGCTTAGCCAGTTTTCTGCACAGCAAAGAGCTCAGAGTGGGATGAACCTGTTATTCTTGCCTGCTAATGGGTTTTCCACTCTCAGGAAGCCTCAGCACCTTTTTCCAGTCCTTTGGAGGTAGAAAAAGTAAGTATCACTTTTCTCCAACTGCTGGAACATTTTTTTCCTGGTCACTCTTGCAGCCCTCGGGTCCTTAGTGCACTCTTCTAGGAACAACGTCTCTCTCCAGCCAGGGTACTGAAGGGCCCAGTCCTCAGTGGTCAGCTGGGTTTTCTTGTAGTCAGAAGTCCTTTTGCTTTTTTGTGTCTCTGAAGCAGGTAAACAGAAGACCCATCACTTGACCATTGGAGAGCAGTTTGAGTCCCTGGATGCCAGCAGGAGTTAGGGGCACTTGGGCCTTCTTCTTCAAACTTTCAGGTACAGTCCTTTTCTTTCTAGATGTTTTCTTCCCAGGTCCAGGAATGCTCTGGAGAGGTGGTGGGTGAGGTGTCAGTCTTAATCTGTGCACTAAGTGGAGACTTTCCTACATCCTGATTACACTCTCACACTAGTCCCACCTCCTCTTCCAGTGCTTCCTGTTTTGGTTAAGGCAAACATTCCCAGAAGCCCTTAAAACTAAAATGGTTGTAGCCAATCTCTGCCTGAAGGAGCTCTGATCCTTTTGTAGCACTCCCCTATTTAGATGAGGTGCCTGCCACTTGTCTGGGTTCAAACAGATTTCCCTCCTGCTGGAGTTAGAGCCAAGAAGTGAAGAATGGCCCTGGGAATGAATGGGAGCAGTTCCCACCAGCGACACATGGCATCGCCAAGCCAGAAGAAGAGGGTTAAGGCTTTCCTTTGTTCTATCAGTTGTTCTTGTCAGCCAGGAATGTGTATTGAACCTTTAGAGCAGGGCTGATAAGCAAACTGGTTCTAAACCAGTTTTCTAGCAGGCAACAGAAAGGAAATTTTCTACAAGTTACTTTTCTTTCAGGTTTTTTTCCACTAAATTTATCAAAAATCAACTTTCACTTTTGAAGTACATTTCTGAAACTAAGTGAAAAATAACATTGAATCATTTCTCTTGTATTTACCCTGAGGAGATAGAAAATAATGATTGTATTGATATCTAGACTGATTCACATAAAATGTAGCTTTAATTGCACCATGTAGAGATTTTGGCTAATTCTTAATTGTGAGGGCATTCTATTACCTGCACGTAGAATGTCACATTTTTTATATATTAAGCTTACAGCACTGTGTGCTTACAACGTACATTTTAGTGGTGACTTATCTAATATATAAACATTGGATTTCCTACATGGCAAAGACACTTTTACCAACCATGTACCACTGCAGTGCTTTTAAACTTCAGCCTAATCAGAGCACAATGGTGCTAGCCAAAGCTGTATATTTTTGTCATATATGTGGGTGGTGTAAATACACACTCCTTCACATATGATGTTTAACTCCTGTGCCAATTAGGTGAACTAAATGCAAAGTACATGTTGTAGCAGCAAAGCAGAGGCACTATAGAACTGTTTAGCAGTGGCATAGAGAACACAATTCTAAAGTTAGCCTCGTTAGACAGAAAAAAGTGTGGAAACAGCTACAAAAATGATGTCCTTGCTCACAGTTATCCTGAAGTATTGCAAATAGGAATTACCTCCCCCAATATGGAAATACAGACAAGGGTAACTCATTACAAGTGTCATGTCCATCAATGGGTAAAAATACACCCAGCATAACACATAGCCTACGCATGCCTGTAGAAACTGAACAAATAGTGCTGTAGGTCCAATTTACCGCCAAAATATTTTGACATTGCAGGTGAAGGAATAGGGCCCTTACAGGACAAAACACTCCTGCTTCATTGCCTGGGTGTCTGGTGATGGCACATACCACATCTTCACTTTTTAAATTTTTTTATTAATCTTTATTGACATTTGAAACAACCTTACAATATCAGCATGTATCGTTCCGTAGTCATACATTAAGGATCATTGAAGCTTCGTAAGCATCAGATTGAGTGAACTGAATACATTCCATACAGGTGTAATGACCCAACCATTAAGAGCTTAGTCCCAATATCATGCATGCTACCTTGTCGGATTCTAACCCCAAGGGTTCTACCTTGGTCCACGTCTCTATGCTTGAAAAGCAAACCGATTTCAACAACTCTTATTCTCTAAACCGCCCCCCCACCCTCAACTAAGACAACCCTCCCCGCCATGTCTGGTGTACGTCTTGTGTTGTAAACCTTATCTCTGCCCTTACAGTCCACGTCAATGTGTTGTCTAGTCTATCCCTGATGGTCGGTCTCCCCCTTTTCCTAATTACTCTCTGGTCCACTTCCCGGCTGTGTGGTCCCCCCGGCCTCCTCTCGCGCTTCACTGTCCACCCCTTCGCTTGTCAACTCTCCCACCATCGCCCTCCACGCCTGCAGATCATCCTCTAACCTTTCGTCGCGTCTAGTCTGCTGCATTCGAATCACCTCGGCTGTCGCCCATTCCTTCATGTCTCGCACCCATTGCAGCATTATGGGCGGGCGGTGGCTCAGCCATGCAATGGCAATCCGTCGTTTTGCCAGCACTAGTCCCAAGAGGACAAACTTCCTACTAAGATTCTTGTTCTAGGGTCGGGCAGTAAACTAAGCAGTACCACCTGGATCTCTCCCACTATTTCCCACCCCGTCATTCCCCGTAACGCAGTCAGGACATCCGTCCAGTATACTTGAATCTCCGGACAGGACCAGGTCATGTGGATGAATGTGGCTTCCGTCTCACCACATCTAGGACACTGCCCCGATCGCTCCGGGTAAATCCTGTGTAGCTATCTTGGGGGTCAGATATGTCTGGTGTACATAATTAAATTGAATTAGCTTAAACCTTGTATTCGCGCTCACCTGCTTGACCCCTTCGTGAATTTTGGTCCAGTCCCTCTCTGTGATGAGGCCCCCCGTGAGTGCCTCCCATTTCGCCTGGACTGGTAGTACCCTGACCGCCCGTCATCCCGGATTACCCGGTAAAGATAAGAGACCAGTCTGCCCCCTTTGGCCATCATTATCAGAGTCTGTAACACCTTAGAAACAGGGGATTCTTCAGGGAACATAGGCCACAGCTCCCTCGCTACCTGGGCTATTTTCCCATACTATAGGAACTGTCCTGGTCCTAACGCAAAGGTTTCCGTCGCCTGTTCGTGCGTAACATACTGTTTGTTGTCGTATAGGTCCCCCATGGTCAGGCATTTCCCCTCCCGCCACCTATGCACCGACATAGACGCGGAGATCTGGTGAAAGGGTCTAACGACCCATAAGGGCATGTCCGGGGCATAGGGAGCCCATTTCAGTACTCTCCGGATTACCAGCTTCCAGATCCCTGCCACGTGTTGAATTATATAGGGGCTTGTCAAAGGTACCTGTTTTCCCATCATTAGCAGCTCAGGCAACGTTCTATTTCTGAAGGTCCCCGCCAGCATGGGCCTTCTCCCAGCTGTCATCCCCGTCCAACCAATGTACTGCATGTTGTAGCTGTGAAGCCGCATAATACAATTCCAGGCACGGGACTTCCAAACCCCCGTTCTGCCAGGTTCTCTGCAGAGTGGCCAGACTGACCCGTTTGCGCCTGGGCCCCCATAACAAATCTGTTAGTAGCCTGTCCAGTGTTATAAAGAAATGTCTGGGGATCCTAAAGAAAGAAAGAATGCTGCATCACGTATAGGCATCTAGGCAAGATAACCATTTTGGTTAGAGCAATCCTCCCCATAAGTGAGAGAGGCAACTCCCGCCAGAAGCGCACCGAACCTCGTAATCCCTCTACCACTTTACCTATGTTAAGCGCCAGATATTGTTCGGCCGTCTCCGCCAATCTAATCCCCAGATATCGGGGTGCGGCCCTCACCCATGGGAGCCCCACCTCCGGCAGTTCCTCATCTGGAAGTAAAGCCAGTCTTCCCAGTGGGATCAATTTAGATTTCCCCAAGTTAATCCGTAGCCCCAACACATGCCCAAATCTGTCCAGGGCGTCCAGCAGAGTTGGTATCGCCCGGGCAGGGTCTCGGACATACACTTAGGTGTCGTCCGCATACATGGACACCACATGATTAGTCCCACCTAGTGTAATGCCAAAGGCCTCCATCTCTTTCCTCAGGCCCGCCGCTAAGGGCTCCATTGCCATGGCAAATAGCAGTGGTGATAAAGGGCAACCCTGTCTAGTACCACGTTGCAGCCTGAAGGCCCCCGATACTAACCTCCCTACTCTAATCCTGGCACTGGGTTCCGAGTACAACAGCTGCACCCATTTCAGGAATTGTGCCCCCACCCCGTACCCTCAGTACTTCCCACAGATACACCCACCCAACGGAGTCGAACGCTTGTTCGATATCCAACAGCACCAGAGCACACTCCTCCTGTTGTAGCATGGGTGAGTGCCATACGTGGGCCAACCGCCGTATATTATGAGTCGTACTACGTTTGGGGATAAACCCCGCTTGGTCGAGGTGAATTAGACGCTGCATGATTCCGCTGAGGACTTTCATGTCAATGTTCAACAAGGAAATGGGTCTGTATGACCCCGAGAGCTGAGTGTCCCTGTCTGCCTTAGGAAGCATAACCACCATGGCTTCATTCATGGATGGTGGGAGTGCCCGGGTTTGGAATGCCTCGTTGTACACCTCAAGAAGGCGATCTGCTAGGGTGGGTGCAAATTTCTTATAAAACTCGGCCGGTAAGCCATCACTCCCCAGGCTCTTCGCAGATTTTAGGGACTTATTACCCACTAGTATTTCCTCCTTCGAGATCGGGTCATCCAGCAGTTGGCTGGCCTCATTGTCTAAACAAGGTAGATTCAGGGTAGTAAGGAGCCTCGTCATCTCGTCTAGGACCGGGGTCGAGCGCCCCGCGTATACTCCGGCTAAGTGATCCGCCAACGTGTCTAAAATTGCTTGACGGGGGGCGTGGTTTGAGCGCACAGCAAGATGGCCGATCTTTAGAGAGGCTCTGCCCGGCCGAGCCCCTATCCGCTAATTATCCGCTTGTTTACACCGCATCTACTCGCTGAAATTGAGCACTCCTCACCTCTGGAGAACCCTGCCTGCGTAGGGGGCAGTTTTGGCAGCTGTGGACCACCGGGGCGGCCGCGGACGAGAGGTGCCTGGCTCCGGCGGTCTGCTCGCAAGATGGCGGCTCCCATGATGCCCGGGAGTTGAAGCGCATCAGCGCCTGCTGAGTCTCATTGTGCCCGGGAGTGACCGGTTGGCTGTGCGGGGAGCTGGCCGGGATAGCGGCGCACTGTCGGCGCCCGCTTGCTGTCAGCTCCTTGGGCTGCTGACTTGCGAAGAGAGTCGTGCCCCAGCTGCCGGTGGTGGAAGAGGAGTGGTGCGCCTAGGAGACTGGGGCTCGTTGGCCCTGTCTGGACTACCCCGCGCTGTGGAGAGGATCCGTGACGACACCTGTGAGCTGAGCGCTGGCGGCGGTGAGTGGTGTGCGGTCCGGCCCGGGCCGGTATCTGCGGAGGTGGGTGTAGGCCTGGATTAGGGCCGCGACCCGCTGCTGGCTGCTAATGCGCGTGGGGGGAGCAGGCCGCAGTGGATGAAAGCGTTGCGGCGAGGCGGCCTGTGAGACTGCGACGTTGCCTGTACCTCTTCACGGTGGCTCCTGCGGAGGACATCGGACATTGGCGCGGGGGGCGGCTAGCTGTTCTATACTCGCTGTGCTGCTTCTTTGGGTCTCTGGGCCTGCCGTGGGGCCGCTGGCCGCCCGTCATTGGTATACCGCGCACCACCGCCACTCTGGCTCATCTGTTCAGCTAGAGTCTCCCCTCTGTGAACTGGGCACACCTAAACATCCCTCACCAATATAGGGGTCACAGCACAGGATTACTTTTTGAAATGGACTGCCCTGGGGCTGTGGGGCCTACACCTTGTGAGTCTCTACGATCTGCTGTATTTGCTGACAGTTACTACTGCTGGGGAGGGTCTCTTCTTGGCCTTATTGCAGCTTGAAGTGCTAAAGTGCAGCTCGCTCAGCGCCACAGGCTACCTGTGTATCCTTGGATCCTCAGTCTTTTGGGATCGATGTGTCTGGGTTCGCTGTGCTTGCGGAACCTAGAGCCTGTAATTGTTGCTATCACCATGGCGAGAACTGACAAGTCCCAACCTCGCCTCACGTTTGAGGCGCGTAAATCCTCAAAGACGTCGCAAAGGGCTGTCTCGGACTCAGAGGCTGACGCTCCGGCTGCGGGGCCCCCCACCCTGGAGACGACCCTGCTGGCCATGCAACGTAGCCTCCAGTCTATAGAGGGGATGAAGGCCGCTGTGAACCATCGCTTGGATCAAATGTCGGCGCAACTGGAGAAACAAAATACCCGCATGGGAGAGGTGGAACAGCGAGTATCTGCGACCGAAGACGGACTTAGTGAGGTCGCCGGGAAGACACTGAACATGGAAAAGGTTCTGACTCTCATCCAAGCCAAGAACGAGGACTTGGAGGCCCGTTCCTGGCGTAATAATATACGAATTACGCGGCTGCCTGAATCCACGAATGTCGGCAGGATGGAGTTGTTCGTGGAGAATTTGATCAAGGACTTATTTGGCACTGCGCAGCTGTCCCCCATGTTTATCATCGAACGAGCGCACCGCTCCCTCGCGGCGAGGCCTGTCCCAGGAGCTCCCCCCCGTCCGATTATAGCGCGGCTGTTAAATTACAGAGACTGTGATGTTATTTTGCACATGGCCCGTGAAAAGGGTAATATTGTACATCAGGGCAACTCACTCTCGTTTTTTCCTGACTTTACAGTCGCTGTGCAGGCTGCACGGAGGGAGTTTGGTGCTGTAAAAAAGTTCTTACACTCCGAAGGGGTTCCCTACGCAATGTTATACCCTGCTCGTCTGCGGATTGGTCCGGAGGGGGATTCCAAAATTTTCACCAACCCCAGCGCTGCCCTGGAGCATGCCAAACATTTGAAGCGGACACGGCGCGAATCCCAGCTGTCGTAGGATAATGAGGAGCAGTAGGGGGACTTGCATGGCTGTCTGCTTATCAGCCTCTTTGTAATGTATCTTTGCTCACCGTCTCTGCACTGTGAAATGTTATTGTTCCTAACTGTTCCTTCTTTTCCAGGTTGCGATTTGTCTGCCTGTCCACCTAGACGACCTTATTTAGGGCAAGGGACTAGGGAGTGCATATTATAGTGTGACACGCATAAGTACTAGACCTGCTCAGCCACCTACTACTTGATAGGAGGCTAGGAGCGCTCTTACGCCCCCCCACTTGGGAGTACCCCATCTGTGTTTGTTTGTTCTTACTCTTTGGTTGGGACGGGTAGGACTGGGTTGGGATGGCTTTAGCAAGTTGGGGACGCTGAAGTGGGTGGGGGGTTGGAGGGAGGGGGTTGGGGTTGGGATGAGGGGCACTTTCTATCTACAGTATATTTGCATGACCTTTTTTTGCTATGTTGGTGGACACAGGTCTTTGATTTCTTCATCTAGGGTGTTTGCTTTGTCAGACAGACTTAATGAGTGGTAGTGTAAAATTCCTTACATGGAATGTCCGTGGCCTGAACACTCCCAAAAAAATTCGATCTGTACTGGCCTATCTGGATAGGATGGACATCCAGATAGCTTTTTTGCAAGAGACACATCTCACCAAACACTCTGAGAAAACCGTGGGTGCGCGCTGGGCGGGGGTACGGGTAGCGTCCTCGTATTCTACCTACTCACGTGGAGTGATGATCCTGGTTAAACGCGGGGTTCCATTTACTGTAATTCGGGCCGAAATGGATGAACAGGGTCGTGTGGCACTAGTACATGGCCAGCTGGGAGGAGTGAGTGTATTATTGGCAAATGTGTACGGGCCAAATATTGACGATCCGGCTTTCTTTGTGGATGTATGGCGCCGCATCTCTGGGTTCCCTACGGTAGAGATACTCTGGGGTGGCGACTTTAATGTTTGTTTGGCTATGGCTGTGGATCGTATGGGACAGGGGACGGTGCAGCCTAAGTATGCATCGGTGGTTTTGCTGGGACTGTTGGAGGCAGGAGGACTGCGTGATGTCTGGCGCATGCGGCATCCTGGGGTGCGTGAGAGTACGTTTGTCTCCTTTGTGCATGGGACATGTACACACCTGGATATATGGCTTGCCACTGAGGTTGCTTGCACATGGGTGGTCAGGATCAGTCAATTGGCTCGGACACTCTCGGATCACTCCCCGGTGCTTCTGGAGCTGCAGATACCCACATGTGAGAGGCCTCCATTTGCGTGGCGGCTACAGCCAGCTTCCTTGACAGACTCCGTCTTTAAGCACACTATTGGGGAGGCCATCCGGAATTATTTCTGTGAGAATGAGGTCTCTGTTGATAGTGCGGGCGTCCTGTGGGAAGCCTTCAAGGTGACCATCAGGGGGGTCTGTATGGGGGCGCAGGCGGGTGTGCTGCGGGACCTCCGGCGTAGAATTAATAAATTAGCTGCGGAAATATCCACTCTAGAATGCGCTTATGAGGCGGACCTATCCCCAGTGACGCTGTCCGCCATACGGAAGTTGGTGACTGAACATAATGACACTGTGGATCAAGAATTGGTTCATAGATCCAGGCGATGCACTGCTAGATACTACGGTGAGGGTGGCAGGCCGAGCCGCTCGCTGGCACAAAAGCTGACAGCTCCTCGAAGCCAGGAATACATCACAGAGATGCTAGATGGTGAGGGGTCAGCTCATTACACCACGCCTGAGATTAGCAAGGTCATCCTTGATTTCTACACTAGGCTTTACGAAGCCAAGTCTAACGTCCCTGAGGCGGACATACACTCCTACCTCGATGATGTTGCCCTTGGCTGGTTGTCTCTAGACCACAGGGAATATCTTACTCAACCGTTCGACGTTGAGGATGTGAAGCTTGCTATTATGTCCCTACCTACTTGTAAGGCCGCGGGGCTGGATGGGCTCCCCAGCGAATTTTATAAGGCCTATGTGGATGACCTGGCCCCTAGACTTCTTGAAGTTTACGCAGAGGCTTATGATACTGGATTTCTCCCCCCAACCTTGAAGGAGGCCCTACTGGTTATGCTTTTGAAGCCTGATAAGGCGGCTAATCGTAGTGATTCTTATCGGCCTCTCTCGATTATTAATATTGATGCCAAGATCCTGGCAAAGATGATTGCCCTCCGGTTGCAGCCGCTTGTCCCCCTGCTGGTACTCCCCGACCAGTCTGGGTTTGTGCCCGCTAGGTCTACCACACACAACTTGCGCACGGTCTTTGCCACCTTACACTACTTTGACCCAGACTTCCAGGCAGTGGCGGTGCTGCTTGATGCGGCGAAAGCCTTTGATTCCCTTCTGTGGGATTATATGTTCACTGTCTTGACGAGAATGGGCCTTCCACCGTTCTTTCTTCAATGGATCAGGGTGCTGTATACCGCGCCCGTGGCTAGAGTGCGTGTTAATGGCTGGGTGTCTTCGGCTTTCCCTATTGGCAGGGGCACGCGGCAGGGTTGCCCCCTATCGCCGATGCTTTTCGCATTAGCTTTAGAGCCTCTGGCTTGCAAATTGCGCCAACGGCATGCGTCGGCTGCCTTGCGTTTCAGGCAGCGACCCCTTGTGGTCTCGTTATACGCCGACGACATGCTCCTCTATGTTCGTGAGCCTGCCTCCTACCTGCCGGAATTCCTCCGCGAGTACGTTAAATTTGAGGGCTACTCTGGGTTAGGGATTAATTGGGCTAAGTCGACGGTGTTCCCGCTGACAGCTGGCACGTGTGAGGTGGAGCTGGACTTCCCTCTGACTTGGACCCGCGACCCGGTGAAATATCTGGGTATATGGTTACATAGGGATCCCGACCAGGTAATTTCCATGAATTATGGCCGTGTTATTACACAGATCATAGATAAGGCGGACCGTTGGGCCCGGCTGCCTCTGTCACTTGCTGATCGTATTACAGTGACAAAAATGTCTATATTACCCAAATTGTTATACTTGTTTGTAAATATTCCCATTCGGCTGAATATCTCTCTGTTTAAGACACTGCAGACGGCCCTACTGTCATTTGTATGAGGGGGTAAGAAGCCACGATGTAGTTGGAATGTCTTGGTGCAGCCATTTGACCTGGGGGGGTTTGAGGCGCCCGATATGCGCTTATATTATCTTTGCGCGCAGGCGCAGTTTGCGCACTATTGGTTCTTTCCGCAGCGGTTTCTGCCTCATACGGCGATTGAGTCTGACGCGGTACTCCCGATGCCGCTAGTGGCGGCAGCACTCTCTGGTGGGAACGGAGGCCCCAGGACGGAAATTAATCCTGTACTCTGCACTTCCTGGGCCTGGCGTGCCCTCGCAAAAAGGGCACAGCTGGACTACCTATACGCCCCGAAGCTACCTATTGCTGCGCATCCCGACATCTCAGCAGCTCAGGAGCGACCCGCTCTACACGCGTTGGAGACCGCTGGTGTTACATTGATGGGTGACCTATATGACCAGGGTCAGTTCCGCTCATTGCAGGATGTACAGGCGGGTCGGGATACTGGTTTGATGCTGGGATTCACCTATGTGAGAGTGCGGCAAGCGGTCAGAGCCGTCTATTCTAATTATCCCGCTGAACCCCAAACACTGCGAGCACTGCAGGCAGTTCTGGCTGGGAAAGAACGTAAGGGTCTGATCACTAGGCTATATGGTGCGTCACAGCGAGAGAGGGAGCCAGGGGACCACCCTTCATATCTTAAATGGAATGCTACGCTGGGGTTTGTATTGCTGATGGATCACTGGAAGTTTTGCTGTGAGTTGACTGGGCGCCTCACGGCAAACTACAATTTACGCATAATCCATTTCAAATTTTTGCACCAGTTATACTATACTCCTGTGCAATTGTGGAGATTTGGTCTGCGTGACACTGCTAGTTCGGTGCGGACAGGCTGACGCTGATTTTTTGCATCTGGCGTGGCAGTGCGAAGGGATAGCTGCATTCTGGGCCACGGTTGTGAGTGTGCTTTCGGACGTTGTGATGGAGAGCGTGCGGTGTGCCCCGGAGGTATGCCTGTTGGGCAATGTGATGTATCTTAAGCCCGGTAACAGGCGGGTGGTCGCTGTTTCGACTCTACTGGCTAAACGTGCTGTGGCGCAATGCTGGGGCTCGAAAACCACCCCCACTGTGAAAAAATGGATCCGCAACTTAACATATTGTAGGGAACAACTGGAGGCCTATGCGGAAGAGCTGCCTGAGGCCTCCCGGCCCAAAGATTTCTGGGCTCCACTCACCGTGTACTTACTGAGCCACCCTGTTGTGTAGTGTATCACTGTTTACTGCACTGTTCTTTCTCTTATGTCTCTGGCCAGGAATTACTGAACTTGGGACTGTTTTCTTACGAACTATCACTCATGTGTGTTCACAAGGCTTTGGATCCGACACTTGTACGATGCCACATTGTTTTAAAGTGCCGGGAGGGGTGGGGGGGGGGATCTGTTATTTGATTTTCCATGTTAATATAAAAATGGCTTGTATCACTATCTGTGTGGTTGAAATTGCTGCACCCCAGATTTGGGGCTTTGTGTATTACTGCTGCAAGCTTTTCAATAAATAAATTAAAAAAAAAAAAAATTGCTTGATGGCTGTACACCGTGCGGCCATCAGCGGTCTTCATCTGCATGAAGGGGGATACCAGCGTCTTGTTACGAATCAATCTAGCAAGCAGCGCCCCCGAACGATCCCCCTCCGCATGTAGTCGCTGCCGGTACGTGGTATATTGGAACTTTTCGAGTCTGCATAATGCCGCTAGTATTTCCTCCCGAGCCTCCCGCCACTCATTCAATCGGTCAGGAGCTGCAGGCAGCATTGCTTCCAGCTCAGCCAACCTCCTCTCTAGGACCTGGATGTCCCTTTCGAGCCGTATTCGGACCCCGTAAGTCGTACTTAGGCAGAACCCTCATACCTTCACCTTCATTGCCTCCCACTCTATACCCCTCGAAGACGCCGAGCCCCAGTTTGTCGCAAAATATTTAGAGATCTCTTCCTCCAGCTTCCCGGCAAAGGGTGGGTCAGTGAGTGCCTCAGTCGGGAGCCGCCGCGTGGGAATCGCCGCCCTGGGCCTGCCAGTACTTAGGGTCAAAAGCATTGGGGAGTGATCTGAAATATGCCTTGGGAGATACACTATCTCCTCCACCAGGGACATCAGATTCGGCGACAAGAGGAACTGGTCCAGTCTGCTAAACATATTGGTCGTGGGGGTGTGGCAGGAGAACACCCTAGTGCCCGGGTGTCTGACCCTCCATGCATCCAAGAGTCCCATTTCCCTCATTATGTCCACTAAAACCCCGGTCATTCGAGGCTTGGTATTCGCCCGGGGGGTTCACGGTCCAGCGTCCCGTTCATTAGACAGTTAACATCCAAAAAAAGGACAATGTCCCCACCCAGGTAGGGGGTCGCTGCTGTCAGTACTTCGTAGAAAAAGTTGTGAGCGTCTGAGTTAGGGGCATACACATTTATAAGACACATCTCCTGGCTATCTAGCCTACTGTGTAAGATCACGTAATGTCCCTCAGGGTCAAGCATGTGGTGCAGATGCTGAAAGGGTGTCCCGGGGGCCACCCAAATCAATACCCCCCCGTGCAAATCCCGAGAATGAAGTGGCATACAGCTGCCCTCGCCACCTTCGTCTGATGTATGGTAATGTGTCACCCCAGACATGTGTCTCCTGCAAGCCCGCTATAGCTATTTTATACCGCCGTAGGTAGGAGTGTACCCTTCTACGCTTTTCGAGCATTGCCATCCCCCGTATGTTCCAGGTAAGGAGGTTTGTGAGGGAGGGAGACATAAGGCCGTGCAGTTGGCGTCCCACTTCCGTTCCCATCCCGCCATTTCAATTATGGGCTGAGAGAACTGTGGTGAATTACCACCCAGACATGTAACCCCTGAACTTCCCCAATAACCATGTTGTACAAACAAAACAATCTGAACACCCATAACCCCCCCTCCCACTGGGCAGTGCAATAAGACTATCCCTCCTGCCATCATAGCGAGTAAACAGCACCATCCTCTGCCCTAAACCACCCCCCTCAGGATTCTCCAGCAATACATTGACGTTCTGCAGCAATACCCACCAGTACAGTACCCAAGTGAAAACCTGCTGGATCAAGCGCTGAACAGGACCTTCCATATAGGTGCCATGCAAGTGACTGGGACCCTGATCTGGTGCGAGGTCTTTGCCTCCAGCTCCTGGAACAGGTCCCAGCCGCTAGTGATGGGCATGTCCCCTCCCACCCGTGGCACCTAAGCACAGTGTATTCCTCGCCCAATATCACAGAGATAAATAATGAATTTGCAAACATTTGTGTAATGATTTCTTAAATTCACTTATCTGAATGTTCAGAACCCAGAACCAGCTCTCCCATCCCTTCCATTAAGACTCAGGCAACATTCGTGTCCGGGATGACCTCCGGTGAGGTCAGTTCAGAGTCCGGTGATCCCTCCACCACCTGCAAGGTACCGTCTTCACATACTCGGACCCTCCCAGAGTCACTCGTGTCTCTTGGCTGCTGCCCTCCAGACCATCTGCGTTGCCTTCCCGCTCGATCCATGGAGTCCGCGGGTAATCCTGATTGCGTCTGCGGCTTCCGTAGAGACCCTTGATCTCCTGTAGTGTCCATCCAATCCGAAGCTTCCTCCGCCGACCCAAAGAACAAAGCCCTGCCTTTGTGTTTAATTCGAAGCTTTGCTGGGTAGAGGAGGCTGTATTTCATCCCAGTTTCCCTCATGCGTCTCTTCACCGCCAGAAAGGTGCATCGTTGGTCCTGCACGGTCTGCGTGTAGTCGGGAAAGATTGCAATGTGGTGCCCCATATAATGCAGGTTCGGCTTGGTGCGGGTAGATTGCAGGAGCATATCTCGATCCCAGTAATTAAAAAATCGTGCTATGATGGCCCTCGACAGCGCCCCTGGGCGCACAGGGGTACCAGCACCCTATGGGCCCTCTCAATGCTAAAGAACTTGGATGGTTTGCCTGGAGCTAGCACTTTTGTTATCCAGTCCTCCAGAAACAGTTCTGGAGAGGGCCCCTCCGCTCGTTCCGGAAATCCCAAGAATCTTAAGTTGTTCCTTTGTGAGCGCTCCTCCTGGTCTTCAGCGCACTCATCCAGCTTAATCGTCTTCCTCTGGAGATCCATGACTGTGTCCTGCAGGGATTTGACCTCCGTCTGAAGGACTTCCACATTTTGTTCTGTCGAGGTGACCGTATCTGAGACCTTACGCAGGTCACATCTGAAGAGGTTGACATCGATCGCCACTGCATCGATCCTGGTCACCATCTCATCCCTTGCGGTCCGTACAGCCACCAGGATATCGCTGAGGGAGGAATCCCGTTGTTCCTCCCCCGGCGTCGCCTCGTCTTCATCTTCACCCCATGCGTTCCGGTGAATCGGAGCCGTGGGGAAGGGGCTGCACATAGTTTGATATTTTGTTGAACTGCGCTCTGGTACCTTTATCCTTCACGATGATGAGTGATAGTGTCCCGCTGCCTCAGGGCTGATCGGCACTAGTAGGTCCTGAGGGCGCTGCCAACGATGCCTTTCATTCTCAGCACTCCGGCGCCCTTGCCGCAGAGGGCCCCAGCCAGTGCACTTTTGGATATTTCACTCGGCGCTCATTTCTAGTGCCAGGTACCTCCAGGTTGCACCCAGGAGCCGTGGATCGCAACAGGTCAGTCCACACTTTTTTTTCCAGCTGCTTGGCATCCATCGCCATCCAAAGCCAGACGTTATGACAGAGGGTGTACCGGCTGTCCTCTGCCTCCACACGAATGTCAAACGGGCCTCAGTGGTTTAATCTTGCCCCAGCCCCTACCACTAGTGTCTGCTGGCCGGCTGGGCTGGATAATGTATGCAGGCCCCCTCCGTGAAAACTTATCAACGTGGAAGCAGCAGTCCCTCCACGTGCGGGCCTTCAACGTGTTCCCCGGCAACACACTCAGACACACCGGGCCCTCTCATCCCCGGGCATTGCCTCCTGCGCCCTCACCGATAGTTTCTTGGGCAGCCCCCTGTCGCCTGTCTTCCAGGATCCAACGTGATAATGGGGAGAAATCCAGTCATCTCCTACCTTGCTTTGGAGGCCACACTCTGCTTAGGGATCAGCCAATGCTTCCGGCCTCATCCCCCACTCCTATGGCCTAGTGGGCCCAAATTCCGTGGTCAGCCCCTCCATCATGTAATATCCCATCCAGCTGGGCCCTTCGTTATCATGGTGTGTCCCCGGGGCGCCTCCGGTCAGCAGGACCCGGGACTCCAGGCCCCCATGTCGACACAAAGCGCTGGTGTGTAGGCGAGGCGCGGATGTTTCGGTCGCGCGCTATTATGGCCGACCAGGCATCTTACATCCTTACCAGCCCAGTCCTTCTTCAAGCCCGGCTTTCCGGCAGTGTTCCCCAGCCGTCGTGTGCGTATCTCATGTGCGGTAGCGCGCAGCCTCACCGTTTCTCGGCCGCAGCTTCGTTACGTCACGAGTCCCCCAGCACAGGACCTCCAGGGCCACCGCTGTGGTGTTTTCCGTATTCCGACTGTGTTCAGGCCGGGGAGGCTATCCGCTTCGGGTCCCCGGTGTATGATGCCAACGCACCTCAGCAAGATGGCGGCCCCGCCTCCGGTCCGCTCCAAGTTTCGGCGCGTCACACGCCCGCGTTCTTGCTCCCTGAGGCGCAATTCCAGCTCAGGGGATACTCCTGGTCGAGTTGCTATAAATAGGCGAGGTCGGTGTCTAACAGCACCGCAGGATTATGCTGGATTTCGCCGCTTTGGGACGGAGCTCCACGGAGCACGTCCTACTCGGCCATCTTGTTGGCCACGCTCCGTACCATTTCTTCACTTAGTGGAAGCTGGTTCTGGATTTTACACATTTCAAGTACAGCGTGCATTGTCTTTTAGGCACTAAATCCCTTCAGTTCTGGGTAATATTTATTTTCTGTAATGAGAATTACCGTTGGTGGTACCTTTACCAGTAGCTGTAACTTTGCAGACTGGTTTTTACTGTCAGGTGGAATTTCTTCCATTTAAAATTATCAGAATTTACCACGTGAAGGCCGTTATTCTATGTTAGATTGTTTGAGCATTCCTGAACCCTGATGGCCTTTTAGTAAGAGTCTTCATGATATCCTTGATAATGAGATGCAGGGAACATGCATTTGGTAGATGGTCATCAAGAAACCTATTTCTCTACTACATGTTACAGACAATGGGCTTTTCGTCTGCACAACATTGCAATTGGTGAATTAAATTCGGTATCTGAATTTTAATGAAACCATGTTTAAGAATAGTTGTTCTCACAGAATGTTTCTATCTGCTAAGAGGGTGATGTCTATGTTGCTTTAGTATGTAATAAACTGAGCGAAAGTGTTTTAAGCCATATTTTATGTTGATGCAGATGGCAGAACTAAAAGGTCCAATAGCTGGGGCTGAGAAACTTATTGACTGCCTCCTCCGCTCAGACAAGGAAGAGTGGCCTAAAACATTTTCTATTGCTTTGGAGAACGAGAGATACGACAGTGTCCTTGAACTATGGGACTTAAATGCAGGTAGGTGAAAGTAAATGCTGACCGGTTTGCTGAACATGTATTTTATATATCTAGATCTCATAGTAAGTACTATTGAAAAAAGTAGCATCAGCCACTTTTTTTGGCTTAATGCTGCCTCATAAATATCGTTCCCTTTAACGCAGTTTTCTGCGTTAAAGGGGCGTGCAATGAGTGTTGCTGGGGGCGTTCCCAGCAACATCCATGGCTTTTTGACACTGTCCCAGATTTATGAGAAATCGTAAGTCTGAGGCAGCGCCAAAAACTTACACCTCCCCAGGGGAGTCATAAGGGGGAGGCACAACAAATATCTGTATTTCCCCTCGTTTTTCCCTTTTCTGTGTGCTGCATTCTGCAGCACACATAGAAAGAGGAAAAAACCTCTTGTGATTTCCCTTCCTGCACAAAGATAATCATCCCTGCAACGCAGGCACCCTTGTACCATGGTGCAAAGGTGCCTGCGTTGGCGCACGGCAACCTATTGGGCACAGGGGAAAAGGACCTGAATGCGCCATATCTTATAGATATGGCGCATTCCTGCCCTTTTCTTTTGCTGTAGGGCAGCGCCGCAGGCCTTCCTGCAGCGCTGCCCAACAGCAAAACCTCATAAATGAGGCTCCAAAATTCTTGGATGCACTTGTCTCAGGAAAAAGCAGACGTTGCCTCAGAATTTACAAAAGTACAAACATATTTATTTGCTCATAGTGAACATGCTCTTACCGAAAAATAGAAAGAGCAGGTGGCAACCCCTCTACAGTGGCTTGATTGGCGAATGCTAACAGATTATCTGCCTATTAAGTATTTGCCGAAATCCTGTTTGACATACCCCACTAACCATAATATAGAAAGTCACCATGAATGAGCACATGAGAAATAAACTCAAGCATGCACTGTTTCATCTTTTCATGCCCTTCTGACCTCTCAGTAGTCATTACAAAAATCGTTATGGGGCCTCCTTGAGGGGAAATTAAGAAGGGGCCTATTTACAAGCCCCTTGTGCCGCTGGTACGTCATTTTTTGTGACGCACCGGCGGCTCATTTTGCTGCCCCATATTTACAAGGACACATAAGCCACCCTGCATGGCTTTTCCTGTCCTTGTAAATACGGTCCCTTTTAACGCAGCACGTAGCGTGAAAGGGGCTTGCCATGGGTGTTGCTGTGGGTGTTCCCACGTAACACCCATGGCTTCTGCCGCATTCCCAGATTTACAACCTTTCGGAAACCTGGGAATGCGTCAGAACACTATGCCTCCCCGTAGGGAGGCGCAATGAGGAGTAATGTTTTCATTTTTCCTCGTGTTTTAGGTCAAGCCTGGGTATGCAGTATTGGAGTATGGCTTTGAAGCCCTGCTCACTCCCCGCCCATATTTTTTATTGGCTTGTGTCATTGTCCTTCGTAAACGCTGGCTTCCGATTTGTTATTCGGCTTGTTAGTCCCTCCTTGGTACCGCCTCATCTGCATCTGTTACCTCCCATAATGACTGGACCTTTTACTTCGGTTTATACACAGTATGTCTTTTTAAGTCTGTGAGCACTATTTTCTTCAATGAGTTTCTCCTTCTGCAGGCACGACAAGCTTTCCTGCAACTACACCGCTTTGCTTGCACCATTGGTGGGACGCTGCTTGTTGCAAGAGCTGTTGAGGAAGCGTACATTACTCCCAGTGATATGGCATACACACTTAAACAGTACACACATGAATGCAAACCTCTGGAATTGTATTTACATTTGAGTGCCTCATGTTCCATCCAGTATTGTGTATCTTGCCGGCCCCAAAGCTCACTTTCGTATCCCGCACCTCTCAGTCAAATAAGAAAGCGCATTATTACAACTAGCTGTGTGGTTTCTTTTACAACTCGGGAGTGGCACAAGCGATGCAACAGCAGACATCCCACATAACTCCGCTAGACTTTCAACTTTTGAGCTGCTGCACCACAAGCTGACACCAATTATAAACTGCAAATAAGTAACCGATTTAAAACAAAACGAGGAGAAAAAAAGGAGGTCTTCTAGGAGCAGCCAGAGTAATTTAGCAAGCATTTGCAATGCAATAGGTCTCGCCTTTGCGAGAGTTTAAGCTAATAGCATTGTAAATGACAATGCCTTTTATTTATGTTTAAAAACCAAACATAAATAAAAGGCATTGTCATTTACAATGCCAATAGCTCAAACTCGCGTAAATGCAAGACCTATTGCATTGCAAATGCTTGTTCCTCTTTCTATGCGTGCTGCATTCTGCAGAACACATAGAAAGAGGAAATCACCTCCCATGATTGTTTTTGTGCAGGAAGGTGTCCCTTCCTGCACAAAAACAATCTCTCCTGAAACGTAGACACCCTTGTACCATGGTGCAAGGGTGCCTGCATTGGCGCATGGCAGGCAATTGTGCGCCAGTGCAGGAGAAAGCACAGGGATGCGACATAATATTGTAAATATGTTGCATCCCAGTGCTTTGAAAGTGACTCAGTGCGGCGCAGCTAAATGGCTTGCGGTGCAGCGCTGAGTCACTTTCTTGTAGATAAGGCCCGTAGTCTTTTCACCATCAACAGTGTGGCTCACCTCACCTATGTCTCTTGAAATAGAAATCGGGGCTTTGTTACCACGCTTGAATGCTTTTTCATCTTCACAAACACTCGCCAAGTCATATAAATTCTCATGTGTGTGTGTATATATATATATATATATGTTTTCCAAATGTTGCCCAGAGACGAGCGCGCACTCCACTGCAGGTGAGTAACAACCCTTTATTAGAAGAAACATGCAGCTTGACATCCCGATTATAAGTCCCTGGCCTTACGCGTTTCGAAGCAATTGCGCTTCTTCCTCAGAGGCCCGTGTCTGCAACCAGTCAAATACATGCTCCACATCTTCCCCTCTTGTGCTTCTTTAAATAGTAGGCTTCCGGTGTGCCCTCTTGATAGCAATTCATTAACGATGCACTCTGGGACATGTGGTTTCATTCTGCCATTCTTTCCTCCAGTGGGTTTGGTTGCTTGCACGTAATAAAGGACATTTTTCAACAACAGCCCTTCGGTGGGCTTCCGGATGAAATTCTGCATGTTAAATTAATTCTCCTGCTGTGCCCCTACAGAGACGGATTTTTCCTCTCCTTCGGACCCTTAGTTAGTTTGTGGGCGGTGCGATGCTCCACGGCCTGGAACCGCCGTGTATACTTGTTTTCCAAATGTTGCCCAGAGACGAGCGCGCACTCCACTGCAGGTGAGTAACAACCCTTTATTAGAAGAAACGTGCAGCTTGACATCCCGATTATAAGTCCCTGGCCTTACGCGTTTCGAAGCAATTGCGCTTCTTCCTCAGAGGCCCGTGTCTGCAACCAGTCAAATACATGCTCCACATCTTCCCCTCTTGTGCTTCTTTAAATAGTAGGCTTCCGGTGTGCCCTCTTGATAGCAATTCATTAACGATGCACTCTGGGACATGTGGTTTCATTCCGCCATTCTTCCCTCCAGTGGGTTTGGTTGCTTGCACGTAATAAAGGACATTTTTCAACAACAGCCCTTCGGTGGGCTTCCGGATGAAATTCTGCATGTTAAATTAATTCTCTTGCTGTGCCCCTACAGAGACGGATTTTTCCTCTCCTTCGGACCCTTAGTTAGTTTGTGGGCGGTGCGATGCTCCACGGCCTGGAACCGCCGTGTATACTTGTTTTCCAAATGTTGCCCAGAGACGAGCGCGCACTCCACTGCAGGTGAGTAACAACCCTTTATTAGAAGAAACATGCAGCTTGACATCCCGATTATAAGTCCCTGGCCTTACGCGTTTCGAAGCAATTGCGCTTCTTTCTCAGAGGCCCGTGTCTGCAACCAGTCAAATACATGCTCCACATCTTCCCCTCTTGTGCTTCTTTAAATAGTAGGCTTCCGGTGTGCCCTCTTGATAGCAATTCATTAACGATGCACTCTGGGACATGTGGTTTCATTCCGCCATTCTTCCCTCCAGTGGGTTTGGTTGCTTGCACGTAATAAAGGACATTTTTCAACAACAGCCCTTCGGTGGGCTTCCGGATGAAATTCTGCATGTTAAATTAATTCTCCTGCTGTGCCCCTACAGAGACGGATTTTTCCTCTCCTTCGGACCCTTAGTTAGTTTGTGGGCGGTGCGATGCTCCACGGCCTGGAACCGCCGTGTATACTTGTTTTCCAAATGTTGCCCAGAGACGAGCGCGCACTCCACTGCAGGTGAGTAACAACCCTTTATTAGAAGAAACATGCAGCTTGACATCCCGATTATAAGTCCCCTGGCCTTACGCGTTTCGAAGCAATTGCGCTTCTTCCTCAGAGGCCCGTGTCTGCAACCAGTCAAATACATGCTCCACATCTTCCCCTCTTGTGCTTCTTTAAATAGTAGGCTTCCGGTGTGCCCTCTTGATAGCAATTCATTAACGATGCACTCTGGGACATGTGGTTTCATTCCGCCATTCTTCCCTCCAGTGGGTTTGGTTGCTTGCACGTAATAAAGGACATTTTTCAACAACAGCCCTTCGGTGGGCTTCCGGATGAAATTCTGCATGTTAAATTAATTCTCCTGCTGTGCCCCTACAGAGACGGATTTTTCCTCTCCTTCGGACCCTTAGTTAGTTTGTGGGCGGTGCGATGCTCCACGGCCTGGAACCGCCGTGTATACTTGTTTTCCAAATGTTGCCCAGAGACGAGCGCGCACTCCACTGCAGGTGAGTAACAACCCTTTATTAGAAGAAACATGCAGCTTGACATCCCGATTATAAGTCCCTGGCCTTACGCGTTTCGAAGCAATTGCGCTTCTTTCTCAGAGGCCCGTGTCTGCAACCAGTCAAATACATGCTCCACATCTTCCCCTCTTGTGCTTCTTTAAATAGTAGGCTTCCGGTGTGCCCTCTTGATAGCAATTCATTAACGATGCACTCTGGGACATGTGGTTTCATTCCGCCATTCTTTCCTCCAGTGGGTTTGGTTGCTTGCACGTAATAAAGGACATTTTTCAACAACAGCCCTTCGGTGGGCTTCCGGATGAAATTCTGCATGTTAAATTAATTCTCCTGCTGTGCCCCTACAGAGACGGATTTTTCCTCTCCTTCGGACCCTTAGTTAGTTTGTGGGCAGTGCGATGCTCCACGGCCTGGAACCGCCGTGTATACTTGTTTTCCAAATGTTGCCCAGAGACGAGCGCGCACTCCACTGCAGGTGAGTAACAACCCTTTATTAGAAGAAACGTGCAGCTTGACATCCCGATTATAAGTCCCTGGCCTTACGCGTTTCAAGCAATTGCGCTTCTTCCTCAGAGGCCCGTGTCTGCAACCAGTCAAATACATGCTCCACATCTTCCCCTCTTGTGCTTCTTTAAATAGTAGGCTTCCGGTGTGCCCTCTTGATAGCAATTCATTAACGATGCACTCTGGGACATGTGGTTTCATTCCGCCATTCTTCCCTCCAGTGGGTTTGGTTGCTTGCACGTAATAAAGGACATTTTTCAACAACAGCCCTTCGGTGGGCTTCCGGATGAAATTCTGCATGTTAAATTAATTCTCCTGCTGTGCCCCTACAGAGACAGATTTTTCCTCTCCTTCGGACCCTTAGTTAGTTTGTGGGCGGTGCGATGCTCCACGGCCTGGAACCGCCGTGTATACTTGTTTTCCAAATGTTGCCCAGAGACGAGCGCGCACTCCACTGCAGGTGAGTAACAACCCTTTATTAGAAGAAACATGCAGCTTGACATCCCGATTATAAGTCCCTGGCCTTACACGTTTCGAAGCAATTGCGCTTCTTTCTCAGAGGCCCGTGTCTGCAACCAGTCAAATACATGCTCCACATCTTCCCCTCTTGTGCTTCTTTAAATAGTAGGCTTCCGGTGTGCCCTCTTGATAGCAATTCATTAACGATGCACTCTGGGACATGTGGTTTCATTCCGCCATTCTTCCCTCCAGTGGGTTTGGTTGCTTGCACGTAATAAAGGACATTTTTCAACAACAGCCCTTCGGTGGGCTTCCGGATGAAATTCTGCATGTTAAATTAATTCTCCTGCTGTGCCCCTACAGAGACTGATTTTTCCTCTCCTTCGGACCCTTAGTTAGTTTGTGGGCGGTGCGATGCTCCACGGCCTGGAACCGCCGTGTATACTTGTTTTCCAAATGTTGCCCAGAGACGAGCGCGCACTCCAATGCAGGTGAGTAACAACCCTTTATTAGAAGAAACATGCAGCTTGACATCCCGATTATAAGTCCCTGGCCTTACGCGTTTCGAAGCAATTGCGCTTCTTCCTCAGAGGCCCGTGTCTGCAACCAGTCAAATACATGCTCCACATCTTCCCCTCTTGTGCTTCTTTAAATAGTAGGCTTCCGGTGTGCCCTCTTGATAGCAATTCATTAACGATGCACTCTGGGACATGTGGTTTCATTCCGCCATTCTTCCCTCCAGTGGGTTTGGTTGCTTGCACGTAATAAAGGACATTTTTCAACAACAGCCCTTCGGTGGGCTTCCGGATGAAATTCTGCATGTTAAATTAATTCTCCTGCTGTGCCCCTACAGAGACGGATTTTTCCTCTCCTTCGGACCCTTAGTTAGTTTGTGGGCGGTGCGATGCTCCACGGCCTGGAACCGCCGTGTATACTTGTTTTCCAAATGTTGCCCAGAGACGAGCGCGCACTCCACTGCAGGTGAGTAACAACCCTTTATTAGAAGAAACATGCAGCTTGACATCCCGATTATAAGTCCCTGGCCTTACGCGTTTCGAAGCAATTGCGCTTCTTTCTCAGAGGCCCGTGTCTGCAACCAGTCAAATACATGCTCCACATCTTCCCCTCTTGTGCTTCTTTAAATAGTAGGCTTCCGGTGTGGCCTCTTGATAGCAATTCATTAACGATGCACTCTGGGACATGTGGTTTCATTCCGCCATTCTTCCCTCCAGTGGGTTTGGTTGCTTGCACGTAATAAAGGACATTTTTCAACAACAGCCCTTCGGTGGGCTTCCGGATGAAATTCTGCATGTTAAATTAATTCTCCTGCTGTGCCCCTACAGAGACGGATTTTTCCTCTCCTTCGGACCCTTAGTTAGTTTGTGGGCGGTGCGATGCTCCACGGCCTGGAACCGCCGTGTATACTTGTTTTCCAAATGTTGCCCAGAGACGAGCGCGCACTCCACTGCAGGTGAGTAACAACCCTTTATTAGAAGAAACATGCAGCTTGACATCCCGATTATAAGTCCCTGGCCTTACGCGTTTCGAAGCAATTGCGCTTCTTCCTCAGAGGCCCGTGTCTGCAACCAGTCAAATACATGCTCCACATCTTCCCCTCTTGTGCTTCTTTAAATAGTAGGCTTCCGGTGTGCCCTCTTGATAGCAATTCATTAACGATGCACTCTGGGACATGTGGTTTCATTCCGCCATTCTTCCCTCCAGTGGGTTTGGTTGCTTGCACGTAATAAAGGACATTTTTCAACAACAGCCCTTCTTCATCTTCACAAACACTCGCCAAGTCATATAAATTCTCATGTGTGTGTGTGTATGTATATATATATATATATATATATATATATATATATATATATATATATATATATATATATATATATATATATATATATATATATAGAGAGAGAGAGAGAGAGAGAAACTGACTCTTGTGCTTCAGCCATTGAATCTTGTGTCAGGACTCGACTTGAGACATTGTCAGTCATATTTGAAGTCACCATCTTTCTTTGCTTTTTGCGCGCCACCGCCACTAAAATACGTGAGATACTATTTTACATGTAAACAAGTACATTCAACATCACCCTTTTTGTCACATTCAATTCTTTATGTAGTGTATATAGAGATCTTTCGTTTTCATTATGTGTTTTTACTGCATGAATCATTTTAAGGTTTTATTCACTACTTGTGTGCTTAATTACAGCTCTTAAGCACCAGAGGGGAGCAGAGGATTACACATGAATGTTTCCTGATTTAAAGACTGAAACTAATTTTTTTTAAATAAAACGCACCGTTAGAGGGCAGCATGAGCACAGTAATGTGGCATTATTGTGGTTACGTCGAGAAACCCTAACTCTCTAGTCCATATCTTGGCCGCTTCCCTAACCTCAGCCCTAAACCACACCCCAGCTCAAATCATATCTACTGACCCCCATGTCGAAGGTTAAATGATAAAATGTTTTTAACCTTATGCCCTCATACAACCTCATAAAACCCCAGCTCCATTTCTTACCCTAACTACACTCCTAAAGCTTACAATAACTAACGCTTCAGCCTTAATCCTACCCCTCCAATGCTCTAATCATTCCTAAAAAAAAAAAACTTTTAATGTTAATATATTGCCTTGGGAGAGGTGTCAGGAACTGTGATGAGGCAGCAACACTTTCCTTAGAAACTGGGGGCCTCATTTACAAGCTTTTTCCGTTGGGCAGCGCCACAAGCCTTCCTGCTGCTCTGCCCTAGGTCAAATGGAATGGGCAGGCATGCGCTGTATCTATCAGATATATCACATTCCTGTCTTTTTCCCCAGCGCTGACGGACAAATGGCTGCCATGCGTCAACGTTGCACCATGTTGCGAGGGTGTTTGCATTTTAGGGATGGTTGTTTTTGTGCAGGAAGGGACACCTTCCTGCACAAAAATAATCAATGGAGACAATTTCCGCTTTCTATGTGTGCTGCAGAAAACGCAGCACACATAGAAAGAGTTAAAAAACGAGGAGAAATAATGTTATTTCTCCTCATTGCGAATCCCCTACGCCACCCTTGGGGAGGCAAAGGCTTTTGACACATTCCCAGGTTTACGAAATCTCGTAAATCTGGGAATGTGTCAAATGCCATGGGTGTTACGTTGGAACACCTACTGTATCGCCCATGGGACACCTCCCTATTGCAGGGTGAGGCAACGCAGTGACTTGTGCTGCTTTGCCTCAGTCCATATCTACAAGGCCATAAAAAGCCACACAGTGTGGCTTTACGCGGCTTTGCAGATATGGACCTACAGTGTTAGCTGTCGGACGTCACTAAAAGTGACGTTCCGGTGGCACAGGGTCCTTGTAAATGAGGGCCTGGGTGGTGTCTGGGATCAAGCAGTGGTACTTAGCCGTGGGGTGAAGGTGTGGGCGGGACCGGGCATTAGAATGCAGAGGTCAGCGTCACCCGAAGGTTGCAGCATTGAGGGGTTCGATAGTGAAGGCTTGGGTGGGCTGCTCTTGACAGGGTCATATTGGTAAAGTGGGCGGTATCCTAGTTGCAGCTGCGGGCTGGTTTTTTTGGGCAGCGTGGTGGCCGATATGGGATTTGCCAGTGCTGTTCAGATGCTGCCAGCAGCCCAGCGGGGCCTGAGCGGCTTTTCTAGAGACCTGTAACTGAAGGCAGATGGGCCACTGTTACCCATATTTCACCAAGGGGCCGGAGGTGTCATTGCCAGTCCCCCACAGGGTCGGCCCATTGATATAAAAAGCTGACATGGGCTGGCTATGGACACAATAATGTATGGAGATTGAGCAGGGGAACTGAGCAGAAGTTGTCTCACTTACATTCAGGTGTGGTTCACCAGTGTGTACTAATCCGTGCACAAAAAGTCCTGGCAACAGTTGCATTTTTTTGTATCTCAGTGAAGTTAAAAAAAACTTGCCTCTTTTAGAGAACCCCCACCCTCTCCTTCATATACTACTTAAAACACTGAAGCAGTGTTTTGCGAAAAGTTGCAATCCACAAATGTGGGCCACTTTTGGGGTGCCCGTGCCTAGTTTTGATCCCAATCCAACTGTGGCTCTTGACAGGGGTCCTAATGGTTAGAGGAGCATATAAATAAAATCAACTTGCATGCAGAAGAGCTACAAATTGCAACTTTGTTGAAGATACCCTTGATTTTATTGACATTCCAATTTCCTTTCTTCACAAGGGCAATAAGGCTTCAACAACTCTCCCCAGCTATTTGGAAATGGTGCCCGTGCCTGTCCATCTCCTGATACCTTTCCGGTTGTGTGACAGTTCTGCTCTGCCTTGAGGCCCTCCGTCTATGCGTAGGGGCTCCGTCCGTGCACTGAGCATTGCCGGCACTGCCCTCTTCCCCAGCCTTGCAGCTGGCTTGGTTGGGGACTGGCCAGGCTGTTGCTTTCAAACATCGATGCAGGGGTTTATTGTCAGCGGCCTGGAAGCAGTACTGTGCCTTGGAGGTAGTGGGGAGATGGTTTTAAAGATGAGACAGTGAGACTTTCCATTCACAGAGCATTGGTGTCTGGGAAAATGTGTCTTTTTTGGTGGTTAAAGGTAGGCAAAAAGAACAATTGATGGACAGAATGCAGAACAATGTCATACATTCATCCAAGTACAGAGTTCTGGGCCTAAATCCATTGTTTTTATGCTCCCCGTGCCATTCCAGTTTGAACCCAGCTAAAAGCTGATCAGTCTTGACACTGCGCCCAATGGGAACAGTTCAGCCCGGACTGCCAGGCCAGGTCCTCCCTGATCTGGAAACAAGCATCCTAGGACCGGTTTCGGGATTTCACCCCTCATCATCCAAGTTAGCTTGATTCCAGTGGCATGGAGTGCACAGGACCCACGTCTGGGCATACCCTTCCCACTCGGGGTGACAAATTCCCAAAGAACAATTGATGAACAGAATGCAGAACAATGTCATACATTCACCCCAGTACAGAGATCTGGACCTAAATCCATCATTATTTTGCCCCCGTGCCATTCCTGTTTGAACCCAGCCATATGCATATCAGTCTTGACCCTGCGCCCAATGGCAACAGTCCAGCCCGAACTGCCAGTCCAGGTCCTCAAAAAGTAGGCAGCATCAAAGTGCTGTGCATGGCATGTTGCAGTAGTGGGAACAGATTATTCCTGTGACAGTGGCTGCTGGTGCGGCTCTGCTTTAAAATTCAAACTTTTTGAAGGCTGGCTTGTATGTAATAAATATGGCTTTTAAAATGTTTACTACATTAAAGTGGAGTTGAAATTGTTGACGTAATAATGACCTGACCTTCATTATTAGCTATGGCAATTCCAAAAATGTCACTTTTTAAACGTTTTTATTACATGCATTCTTTAATTTATATAATTGTACCCTAATAACCCCTTAGTACTCCGTCACGCTTCCTATTCCTCAGTCCGTAAAACCCCAAACCACCCCTTAAAGCTTCCCTTCCCTCAAACCTAAAAAACCCTTACTAATCCTTAGTACTACCTTTCCCTGAACCCTAAAAGCCCCTAACTACCTCTTAAACCTGCCAGTCCCTAAACAATACAAACCCCTTACTATGCCTTAATGCTACCCTTCCCTGAATCCTAAAAACCCCTTACTAATACCCAGCACCTTCTCCACCCTACTGTAAATGCTCCTCTCTACTTTAGTAGGAAGATTCCCCCTTACTCCTAATACACTTATCTTTCTCCTTTTACGCTCAACATTTTTCGATATTTTTTTTTTTTGTAACCTCAACTTTTTAATTTTTATATTCCATTTTTGTAGTAGATAACATTTTTGGCAACTTTTTTTAGTCTACCTTTTTCCCACGATATTTTTACTGCAAGCTTCAAATTCAACCAGGGCTTTCTTCTGGGACCAGGAATTGGGAATTTGCCTTGGAGGTGAGGAAGGTTTTGGAGACCAAGACCAAGAAGCATGGCTTTCCTTGGGGATGTGGTGGTGAGGACTAAGAAAAGAGAGAAGAACTTGCCACTCAGTTACTTTGAACCAAAATGCAGTTTCATTGAAATTCCATTCATTTTTGACAAATTTAAATTTTCCATTCTGTAACTCGGCACTGGTGCGAAAGGGTCTATACAATGGCAGCTTCCCACCCTATTAGGAAGTGGTGCCCTTCCCCTTGTAGGCATCACTCTAGATCGATAGCGCTGCACATAAGGCCAAGAGTGGCACCTACTCCAAGAGCCGGACTACCTAGCCTCCAAGAGGGTGACTACCTAGCCTGCTAACATGTAAATGACAGTCGGCCCCACGCCTCCTCTTCCCTTCTCGGAACTCACACAAATTGGAGGCCCAATGTCACTGGCTCGCCGGAATCCGACAGGAGAATGGGGATCAGGAAACCAATGTCACGTATTGATGTGAAGCTCTTATCTTCTGAGAGTTGCATGCATCAATAATGCACCAAGCATCTACATACCTACATCAGAGACAAACATGGACACCATACCCATACATATATGATTCTCCCACTTCGCAAACACACAGCTCAGTGCGAAATTTTCTAAGGGTTACAGAAGATTTAATAATGAAGTGGTATTCGCTTTAAAGAAGTGAGCCCCAGACTTACCAATATGCTGGGGCTAATGGTTAATCCACCTGCCATCACCCATGCAAATAACAACAAGGTTAATTGTGAGTATGCAGCTTAATTACAAATAGTTCTGGCATTACTAAGCGCTATAGTAAATCAGACTCTCCTGAAATATGTTTATGAGCTGTAGATTCACCGCTTAATTTAAAATTTAAATCACCCACTCTTGGCTTCAAGCTATGTATAATGCAAATAACCAGATGTGGATTTAAACATTCTTTTATTTATTGCTGCATTGTACATAACTCATGATGCCTACATGACATTTTCATAATTTAAATGGTTAGGCATTGACTCCTGGCCACCAATCTAGGTGGCCAGGAGTCAATCCTTAACTAAGAAGGAAAGAATTAATTTATTAAAATGACAAGGAGAGTATTGGTTCTTCCAGGACCAAGCCAACGATCTCCGACCACAAAAAGGGCCACATAGTATTGTTTGGACTACTCCACTGAGGGTCAAAACATGAACCCAAAGCCAAAAAACATGTAAGCCTCTAGTGTTACACCATAGGACACTCCTGTCACAGTATACATTTACAGTGTTTTGACACGTCAAAGAAATTACAAATGTGATATGTTTATGTAATGTCTCAAGATTTTGTATGTACATGTCCTTTATGTTGATGTGTGTATAAGGATTTTTTCCAAATGGTATATAATTCATCCTTTGTATATCAGTGAATGTATTAAGGGTGGTATTTTAAAAAAGGAAAAAATAATGACATTCAGTTACAAATAAATGTTTGTCATTTTATGTTCTGTGGGTATAACTGTATACTAATAATAGACATCAGCATTCAAGTTAAGAAAGTTGCACAAAGGTCATAGATTAACAAATTTGAGGAGCGTATGAGGGACGCTTCTTTTGAAAGTATTTATGATCTATGGTATAGGGGGTACCTTTATACACTATAAAAGTTTACTGATCCCAGCCCCCTAGGTCCAGAACAGGATCACTCCTTGAAATGATATTTATCTTACCAATGGCATGTGACATCTGCACCACATTTTCCTTCAGTGTTCCCTATTACATTTTCTTACTACATAACTCCTTGGCACCAAGAGACACTTTTTTGTAAATGTAATGAATCGATCATAAGCTGGAAAATAATAAGGGCCTCCTTACGAGTTTAGTAGTTTTCCTCGGGGACCCCCACCGCGGCCGTCCCAGGAGCATCACCAAGCCCATGGTGAACCCGCCCGCTAGATTATGAGTAAATCCAGGGCGGGCGGGTGGTGCGGCAGCAGTGTCATGGCGGCGGGTATGTTAGGCTCCTAGGAGAGCCTAAACAGCCTACCCCAGCTGTGAGAGAGCCTGCAGCACGTACGTTCACGGTGTGGCTTGCACCATGTCATGCATGCCACACAGTGCACCCACAAAGGTGCAATTGTAAGTAGGCACAACATGTGCCCTGCCGCATGCATCCCCGTGGCCAGATTCACCCAGGGGCCCTGTTAGAGCCCCCTTACCTGCATTTCTGCCACCCTTTTCATAGCGGGTCCCTGTCATGAAATGTACGGTGGAAATGCAGGTCGTAATATGCTCAGCGTTACCGGCATCAGCACCACCAGCATATTCAGCCCCTTTTCAGACCACTGCTGCAGCGGGATCCTGGATTCCTGCTGAGGTGGCGGTCTTGTGGAGGTCCCACCGCCACCATCGTAATACGGCAGTCGGACCGCCGAGGTGGTGGCTGTTGGACCGCTACTGCAAGTACGGAAGTCCCAGGACCGCCATACTCATAATAAGGCCCTAAGTGTTTGTAATGTAGCATCATGTGTTTACAAGACTACTCCAAGGTAGGAGTGTAAGCACTAAAGGTGTAAGGCACCATACAGCTTTAGAATCTGACTTACAAGTAATGATGCGCAAAAGGAAAATATAAACACTGACGTATTACAGACTTAAACCAGCAAAAAACTAACCCTCAAGGTTTTCAGGCTTTTAAACAACCTACACTTAAGAACAAGCATTGGCATAGCCAATAGGTCTCGCCTTGGGGACCGTATAAGTGGTTAGTCATGCTGCACATTATCCTGACTTGTAGGTATGATGATACTCGTATCATATCTGGATGCAATGACAGAAGCGAAATACAAGTCGGGCTAAGCACGTATTTTTAGCTTACGGGTTTTAAGCCACGCCCTTAATTACATTGGCCACGCCCCTTTGGGAGACCCCCCTCCAGTTTTTTCATCCCACTTAAAGCTCTAGCAATAAGTAACGCTACAAGATAGACAAAGAACGGTAGGTTTTCGAGTAATAACTACGTACCCACGTAAAATGTCACACTGCGTGTGCCGAGGACTAGCCAGACAGGCATCGCAACTACGTTTACGTTCCAGTTCAGCACAACCTAAAAGTGCTACGTTAGCTGGATCTACGTTTGTCACGTTTTTACAATTTTAGGGCTCTCGACAGTGGCTACACAACTGTAGTGTTTCCTGTTGGTGTTGATGTAAATTATAGGGTGAACATCTTTGTCTGTCACGAACCCATTTAACTGGGGAACCGCTGCATCTAGTTTGTAGGTCCATGTTATGGGTACTCTTCATTGCAAGAAGGAATAGTACTTTCAATGATTCAAATAAACCCAACAAAGACAAGCTTCCTCTAAAGGGCAGAGAGAAGATAAATGTACGCACGCCAGAGCGGAACACAGCTTGACAATCCTTGTTGCATATTCATGGTGGTAAAAACAGCCAGTTAAAACTGATTTGCAATACGAGTCTTAAGAAAATGAGTCTCTTTTTTAAGAAATTGTCAGGTTCCCCCGGGCTAAACACAAATTAGACACGCCTTTGTACTTTAATCATTGACATGTGCGGCTGTCGGTGTGATATCCCCGTTGTGCCCGATGAATCGAGTCTAAACGACGCTACCCGTATGGCTGTGGGCTTACTGTTACACCGACACTGTTGCAGCGTGCCCTCCCCGCCGGCTGGGAGGGATTCGTGTGCATCTCCGCAAACTGGCTCCCGCGCTCGGCTGCACGCTGCCTGCTAAGGCATGCAGAACGAGCCGACATTGCGCAAGACTATGTGCGGCCGAGGCGCCATCAGCGCAAGCAAGGGCATGTCCAGGCGCTGCAAGCCAGAGCAGCAGCCGGGGCGTGGCCCGTGCCCTCGAGCGTGCACAAGCAGACCTCTGCTTCGAGTGGGAGCTAGGCATGAACACGAGGTCCTAGCACTGTGCAGGAAGCCAGGACTCACCCCCGGAACGCAGCCATTTCACCACTCATTCAAGAATTGCGCATAGGCGCAACCTACGTTATAGTACCCTGCGCTTGTGGGCTTTGAGGTGACCATTAATGTGCATACACCTACAACCCTCACCCTTTCTGCGGAACTCCTACACCATACATTAGCATAGGAAACGACACCGCTTAGACGAAACAAATCTAGAGCAAAACTACCATCTCAGTCAAAGCGCAGAACCCGGAGCACCACACCCAGCAGAGCCAGTATGGACACAAGGAAAGTTTTGCTGCGCACCCAGGTAATGTACCCTACAAAGGGCTTATTATAACACATTGGAACTCTGGAAAACTCCTGTGATAGCGAAAAGCAGCACTATGCCACTCCTCTCACCTGATTTGAGCACACTCTGCAACAACACCGAAACCGGAAACCGGGCGCCGTGGCAGGGAGAGCGGCGCCCGAGTGCAATTGTAGAGCCTGTTCCGCGGGACTGAGATGTTTATTTGTGCCGCGCGCCCCCGGAGCGCGGACGGGCCAGTGATAATGAATAGGCTGTTAAAAGGCTGACAGCACCGTGATTAGTGCTCAAGGGCACCGAGGCCAGTGTTACTACATAAGGCACAAAGGCAGCGCCAGAGCAGAAAGGCGCCGAGATAGCCCCACATTTGTTTATGGAACTGAAATCAAGCGCGGCCGCAAAAGTGAAAGCGATCGCGCTGGCTTAATGAGTAACATGAGCCAGGAATGCAGCTGGCACCCTGCGCGCCCCTGCTCGCTCCCGAGACCCAAAGGCCATGGGAGTGAACCTTTACAGAAAAGGCGGGACATAAAGCCGCCTTTGGCCATTTGCGTGCTTTCATTTTTGAAAGCCACACGCAATGGCCAATAAAATGTGTGGGAGTTAACTAAATCACAGGGAGAAGTCTCTGGGAAGTTTGGAGTGATTCCAAGAGGCCCTCTCCTAGGACAGCGCATGCGCGCTGTGCTAGGCTCGACCTAAAAAGGGAGGCACTCCAAGCAATTAATGTCTTCAACTGAACTTTTGAAGAGAATTGTATATAATACAAGGAGAGAAATGAAAGATGATTCTCCGAGGTTCCTAACCAAAACAGTTACAGTCAGTTGCTTTCTTATTACCTATGCCTTTTTAAATAATGTATATATTCTAAACATTTACTTCTTTTTATGTGTGGAATATCGTGTGATAGCTGTAAAATATAGTAGCACTGTGAAGCTGCTCACTAGAACTGCTAATGAAGTTGCTAGGTCAAAGGCTACAGACTGTAAACTTCCAGCTCAAACCTGAAGAGGATTAACAGATGTTATAATTGGAGATAGAGGGGAGGAGCAGTTCTAAAGTTACTACATAAATACTTTTGCGGTCCTGTAGATGATGTGATATTTATCACACCTTATAAAATCAGATTCCGCTGAGTTGGAGTTTATTGTGCATGATAAATAACACCCAATTACAAGTTTTTGGGGAATGCTGATGTTGTTTACCACACCAAAATCCACATGTTCCGGTTAATAGCGGGCATTTTTCCCCAATAAAGTTCGACAGGTGTGACCTTCAAATATTTATCACAGAAAAAAATTGTGATATGTACAGTAACAGCATTTACCCTAACATATCGCAATTAACCTGGCCGCTCGTAATGAGGGCCATACAATCAAATGCTTTCTCATCACTTAGGAACTTTTAAAGGAACTGTGTACTCCAAATGCTCAAGCTTTTCAACTTTTTGGAACATCATTTTTCAATTGTATATGTTCCAGGATTCTTTTAAATTAGCAGGTTTTATCTACTCACTATATGCTACAAAGCTGTGCTAAACATCGTCTTCATCAAACCTCCTCTGCAGTCCTAAAGTAATACTGAGAACACAAATATTTATTTATTTTATTTATTTATTTGGTGTTTTATATAGCGCGAACATGACCCTGGGTAGAGTATCAGAGCGCTTTAAATTACATTACAAATAAATTTTTATATTTCATCTGTCCATATTTACAACAAAATAGCTAACTAGAGTTGTGTCACAAGTGGAATTATGCTTTTACCCAGGCAAGACATATTAGTGTTAAATCTCTTGTATTAATATTTCTTTTCTTTGGGTTACACTACACTAGAGAATTAGTTTAAACCAGAATACTACATTAATGATTTGACTACTTTACTACTTTATGTATTAAGTAAGAGGTAAGTGCTACAATACCTTTCTTTTTTAATTGCGTTGCCATACATTAAAAACAATTTCTACATTCTAATGTGCCCATCAGTCATTTCCAATACCAAATAATAAACACATCACAATATATAACTGAAGAACATCTAAGTACCACAATGTACATTCATGCTACTACATACAAACAAGTTACTTAATACTGTACATTAATGTATTTTAATTATAAGATATAAAAGGAACAATTTTTTCATGCAGTTCACTAAATTAAATAATAAATATATGCCAATTTGTTACATCATCTTCAAAGTAATTCTCTGTGTATTTTAAGTATTCATCAGCACTTAAAAATGCTATCTTTACTAAACCCAAGTCACATTAATAATACTCCACAAAATAACATTTTCAGTTTTATTCTTACATTAACTCATTAATACCTTTATGTTCTTTCTCACAGGTACTACTGTAGTTAACACAAATTGGCCGTTTTGTTTGGAAAGAAACACTATTTGTACAAATACAGGTGAGTGCAAAGCTATCGCATTACATTTTATTTCATACAACATTATACAATTCCCACTTTTAACGACAGGAAAATTCTGTAGGCATTTCTGATCATCCTACCTTTTTGGTCCTTCCTTACTTCTCACTTTGTTTCTCCCACGCCTGTACTAATACAATTATTCAATTACCTGAACTACTTTGTTGTTGATGTTTCTGGTAGTATACTAATATTACAGTGCGACTTTAACACATATGCATATATATTCAACAGAATTGAACAATTACCTATAATACAACCAAATAAATATAATTATATAAATGTGTGCTGTTTATTTTTCAGCTAAATTGCCCATACCTATTCTCCCTCCTGAATGTATAAAATGTAGCTTGCTAAATGAGAAAAAAACGCAATCAATGTCCTCCGTAAACAAAGCTGCAAAAGATACATCACCGTGAGCCACTCAAGAAGCTCTACAAAGACTAAGTTTTTTCAGAATAGTGATGCAATTTTTATTGCAAACCAGTTATTGTTGTAACTCTTCATTAAACACTGCAGGTACGACAAGGTTGGGGGTCTGACTATTGTTTTTCATTATTGTACTTTTATTCAACATGCACATCAGTGTTCCTTGTAGTAGTCTAAAAACACTGAAAATATAATGAACAAAGCAAGCACTTACTTTGCAATGCTATTTGTGCATGTTAGTTTGTCATAAACACTTAAATAGCTTCTTCTAAGAGTGTGCAATAACTTTTGCAGTTCATGAAAGTGCATTCTTAAAAAGCATTTACGTACACAAGGGTATCATGTGAGTAAATTTCCTTTTAGGGAAAGGGAGTGGGCATTCCAGAGCAGGAATAACATGGTTGGTTTAAGAATTCCAGCAAATGTACACAATTGTAGTTGTTCACTAATTGTTTGCAAACCATTTTAACTCAGGGGATTTTCTCATGTCAATTATGGGAAGGGAAAGAAAACACCCACAAAATTGGTGAGATTGTAGACAAAGGAGTTTCTCCATGGAGAAAAGTATAGGCAAGGGAGAAGGGCTGTGTTCTGATGCCGAGCGGATGTGAGTGCCAGGGGTTAGTCATAGCACTGGAAAAGGATAATTTGTGCTCTACTTGACAAATGTAATGCAGTTTACATGATATACAAGGAACAATCTATTTCACTTATTACATTCCTAAATGAAATAATAAACACATGCTAATTTGTTACTTCCTAAATAAAAATAGATAACTTAGCTTAAGAACAACAGGTACCACATTTGCATTTTGAAAGTAATGCACACTATTCCAAAAGCACATAGTGGTAACTACAGATTCGATCTACTCACCAAATGGTACAAAAGTGTGCTAAAGATAGTCATTATAATTCCTCAGCATTCCAATTGGCTACTTAATTTTATCACGTAACTAGAGCAGTTAACAATTACATCAATACTATGGCATACTTCTCTTTAACAATTACATGCTATTTAATATTACACCCACTTAAATATGATTACAGATAGAATTACACAAACATCTAACATACGTGGCTCACTAAATTACGAATCAAGTTGCTAAAAACCTTTATTTTTATTTCTTACCATTGGATATTCTACTTTTATTTCATTTTAATTTTCAACATAGAACATTTTTTTACAAGTATTGCTAAAGAAAAGAGTACTATCCTTTATTTTCAATGGTAAGACGAGTCTCCTGTAACAGAATATTCTCAGCTGTTTTGTTCCAAGATCCTCCTGAATGTATTTCACTTCCTTCAATCTTTACATTGCCCATTCATAATTTAAATAAACACACACGTGTCTTTTCTTTTCTTCCCCCAAACTTTCCATTTTTTTTAGTGTTTATTCCTGTGTCCCTCTCCCACCCAACTCACTTATACTCTCTGGAAAGCAGGAGGGTGCATTTCGCTCTCTTCTACTTGCAATGTGGTTCCCGGCATTCTGTTGGAGAGGATGGCCAGGCAAGGACTCCCATGATATTCTCATCTCTCTTGTAAGTGAATATGTAAGTGTAAGTATGCCTTGTCATGTCTTCATTTCCTTATCTTTGTCCCCCTTCATCCTTAACATGACCCATGCTCAACTTCAGCACTCTTTCATATATTCCCAAGCTTCTTCTTGAAGTTTTACTTAAGCTCCCTTAGTGATGCCACAGCCAAGATTATTTTGTTACATAAGAGTTAACTTACTATTGTAAATAACAAAGAATTCCTGGGTAAACAAGGGCCAAAATTCCAATGCTACGGCCATAGTAAGCTGGGTTGCAATAATTGTGAGAAGAATTAATTGTGGCGGGTCTAGAGGGTAAAGCAAGGCCAACAAAAAAGATGACATATTTTACTGCTGCACAAAGATAGGGAAAACTTACAGGTGGAAGCTTTTACAGCCTGATTACAGATACTTGACATCAATTAGAAGATTTACTAATGGAACTGAGAGACTTCCCACCATCACTTTTCTTGAGTAAAGTCTCCTAAGCAGTAAGATAGGGAATCCCTAGAAAGGGTGGGGACAAACAGATGAGGTTCATGTGTGAGTAGAACTAGATCCTTATTGCGTAAAAAAAAAAACTATGACCTGGTGGATAGCTGACGATTACTTCATCCATATGCCCTAGGCTTTCCCTGTTTTAGTCAGGAATACCACAGTTAGGTCCATATGAACTATGTTATTTCACCTGGAAATATTAAAAGCTTAGAAGCTGAAATTATCCTTTCAGATCACGCACCTATTTACCTGATTCCCCATTAGACAGCAGTGTTTTGTGATAACCACAATCACTGAAAGTGAGATATGTCATATTTAGCAGAGGAAACAAAGCAAAGTGAGTGCAAAATCCTGAATAAAGAATTTTTTGAGTTACACTCTCAAACTGTTAGTGAAATTATGATCTGGGAAGCTATAAAGCTTACCTTTAGGGATTCTGAATTGCAGTAAAATGAGAATGAATTAGTTGCTTCACAAAAAAAATACCTATATCTCTGACTGTAGAAAATAGAAATAAATGACGCTGTCTTAGGGAAGACATAAGACATATTAAGAATAAGGAGTGAAAGAGAAATACTAAAGAGTGATTTAAAGTTTGGTGGAGAGATTATTCCATCGCAACAGTGACAAAGTACCCTCTCTACCAAACTGTCAGTCCACCTACCTAATTTAGAGGCAGACAGCCCAAAAGTATTTAGACGACAGAGCCTACCCGCGGAGGATAGTCATCAGCCCACCGGCCCTATTTAGAGTGGGCAGTCAGATGACTTTTTCAGGGGTGAGGGACAGCAAACAGAAATACAAATGATGACCCCCATAAGATGGGATGAAACTCCCATGGTGTGGGGGCGACTAGTTTTACTTTTTCTAAAAACAAACCTCACTTAGGGAGTTTGTTTTTGGAAAAAGTAAAACTTTGTAAAAGTTTGATGGATGGCCTTCCTGTTTGATAGAGCCATCCGTCAAACTTTACAGAATTGACAGGAACTGCTGTGACCACCGTTCCTGCTAATGTTTAGAGTTGTCCACAGGGCTGGTGGACAACACTAAATATGGTGGGCGGAAGTCCCTCAGAATGACGGGGGTAATATCCTCCTCCATCCCGAAAGAGTAGCCTCCGACTACCATTATCTAAATCAACCCCATGATCAGCAGGCACGCTTCCAAAAGGCATTTGCATAGGACAACAAAACAGGTAGATTCTTAGCCTTGAAATGAAAAGCTAGAATTATATTTACGTAAGAGAATAAAGAATACAGAGAACGGCATATTGGATGAGGAGGTTGCTATGATTACTGACTTTTATAAGGAGAAATTAGAACCTTTTTGTAGTAGTAAATGTGTTTTTATGTGTAAGGAGGCATTGATAGATTGACTACTGAAGAGCGATCTTGAGTATCTTTTTTAATCCTATTCAGAAGGAAGAACTAAGGAGTGCTATTATGTCTCTTCTATCTGGTAAAGCTCTTGGTGAAGATAGACTCCCTATCAAAATATATAAAATTCTTATTAGCATTATCTGCTTTATTTTGAAAACATATTTAATGTTCATATGTTTCGCACTGAGCCCGCTCCATTGTTCTGTAAAGGGAAGCTGATCATATTCCCTAAATTCCAAACCTTAAACTATCCACAGGCCTATGAATCACATCAGCCAATCACCTTTTCAAACTCCTATTCCAATTTCTTCATGAAAGTCTAGTCAATGAGGCAGGCAGGCATTATCCTCAGGCTTATCGAGCCAAGTTACATGATTTTTGTACCTGGACACCTTCTCGCTTCCAGTATTTCCTATCTAAAGGAGGCTGCAGATTTCAATAAAAAGAGAACTAACCCTTAGCTGTCTGGTTCTTAGATATTGAGAAATTCTTTGAAATGTTGAACTGCAAATATCTGATGCCAGTCTTATAGAACAAAAAAGTATCACCTCAGTTCACCAGGGTTAAAACAAATTTGAATGGGGTACTAGACAAGGATCCCCACTGGCATTGCTATTATTTTCAGGGGTGTTTTGCCCTCATCACCTTCAGATGTGAAAATTAAGTGAGGTCCTGTACCAGTCCAGACTTATATTAAATACATCTGAAATAAATTGTCAGATGTCTTTTATGATCTCCTATCCCCATACAATCCAGCATCTGTTTAGGTGTAATCGAAGGACTTTTCTTAACCTGCCATCTCCTTTGCTTCAGACCACGTCTCTAGGCGGTACCAGAAACTGACTTTCTTGTATGAAAAGCACTTTGTATCTAGCATGTAGGTGAAGTAAACTTCCTTCAGCCAATCCATAATCGTTAGGGAGCACCAATCTTTCACAAATCTCTTATCTTGCAAGCAACATTAAACAGAACATTAGTTTCAATTCCAGCATGCCTATCCCAAAAACTATAAGAGCTGGACTTCCCTAAATGGGCTGACGAAATATCAGAGATAGCTCTCTACTTACTTGCTCCCACAAAAGATATCAGAACAGAACAACTCACAAACACATGAAGATTGTCAACTGGGATAGTTTTTGCAGACCTAAGTAAATCCTATGCAGAGCGAAAAAGTGGGCCTTTTTTAGTGTGACAGAAATAACAGCATGCAAGGAGCTTAAAGATACTTGCTATATGTTCTCCAGCTTATGCTCTGGGAAACATCCTTCCCAGGTCTGAAACAATGGTTTGATCTTATTATCTTCCCCAATGGAAAGTGTCCATACCATTTCAATACATTGTTCTTAGTATTAAAATCTTGTATCTCTGACTCTACAGTCTTAATGTCTTATTGTCTCCAATTGTGTGTGGCAAACCAGGATGATAGCTGAAGGTATTTAAACCTCAAGATTTTATCAGCTGTCTTCTCCAAGAAGGTATTTTACAGTCGCAATCCATCATTATCTAGCATTTCCCTCCAACATACTATTTCTGCCTCCTTTAATAGGATTCTTAATTTATCCTTCATACACCTGGATGTACTGATGATTCCCAGATTGGAGCCATGTACTATCACTTGGGTTTCTCCATATTTCTCTAATATCACACTGTACACTGGCACTTGCAGGAAGGATTTTATAAACAAACTTTTGTAAGGTATTTTGAAGCTCTAAATGTATACAGAAAGAAATTTGCCTCATTGATGCTTTCCAGGATAGCTTGAATGTTAAAACCAGACTCGATTGATTAGAATGGATCATAAGAATCCTACAGTTTAACTGAAAGGCCAAACAGACATAATCTGGTAGTTGCACACTCTCTTTCTCCTGTTTTTGTATCCTTTTTACTCAAAGGAATAATTAAATAGAAAGAGTAGTTGCGTAGCAGATGCATCTTGACCGGGTTCACTGGCCCATGTATTGTTCTAATTTTTTTAAACAATATTATTTTTTTAACAGTTTTGATTTGAATTCGGGTTTAAATATTATTAGTGTTTTAGGTGATTATTATGCCCTCTGATTTCCACACAATTATTTCTACCCACCAAATATGAGTCCCATGCTGCAACCTTTGTCTTTGTTTAGTTTAATCGGTAACCTGAAAAGATTCCAAACTTGTGGGCATTCTCCTTAAAATAAATCATCAGCATATACAGCAATTTCTTTCTGATATCCCTGGCATTTAAATGATACAATATTGGGCTCTTGCCTAATTAGTTGTGCCAGATGTTCTATGTAAAGATTAAACAGGAGAGGTGATAAGCAGCAACCCTGTCTCATTCCTCCTCTTTAAACCTTTTTCTGCTGTGAGGTTCCTGTGGACTAATAACTTTACACTATGTGCTTTATAGAAAGCTTATATTGCCTAGCTTATATTGCCTTAATGAAATTTGTGCTAATTCCAAAGGTAGCTTAACATTTGGGGTGAATCTGTCAAAAGCCTTAGCTGCATTCAGCAAAATTATTGCTGAATGTGTCATATTTGCTTCTACCAGGTCAACTGAGATGAACAGGAAATACATGAGACGGTGTAGGTATGTCCCAAAATACAATTTTTTTTATCATTCTATATCAATTATTTTTATTACCACAATAAACATTTTATCCAATATACCTGCGAAAACTTGTGTTTAAAAGTGAAATACGTATGTAGAATTCACACATCTTGGGGTATTTGTCAGCTTTATGAATATGGGTTATAGTGGCTTCTTCCCACGCATTAGTATCTGATCTCCCTTTCATAGCATTCCGTTAAATAGTTGTTTCCATAGTGGATTATGACCTCCTGTGTTTTTCAAATATTTTTATAAACTTCTCCTGGAATACCATCAAGGCCTGCTGCTGCGCCATTTTTGAGTCTCATAACAGTACTTTGAAACTTCACTTCTGAAATCTCCAAATTAAACGTTTTTTGCTGATCCTGCGACCCCTAACCTTGACTGGTAGGTCGCTCCCCCACCACACAGCTCCGTCTGTGTGCCCTGCTGCTGCCCCTGATTGTGCTCGTTTTTCCTTTCTGTGCCCCCTTGCTGCCCCTGATTGTGCTCGTTTTTTCCTTTCTGTGCCCCTCTTGCTGCCCCTGATTGTGCTCGTTTTTTCCTTTCTGTGCCCCCTTGCTGCCCCTGATTGTGCTCGTTTTTCCTTTCTGTGCCCCCTTGCTGCCCCTGATTGTGCTCGTTTTTTCCTTCTGTGCCCCCTTGCTGCCCCTGATTGTGCTCGTTTTTTCCTTTCTGTGCCCCCCTTGCTGCCCCTGATTGTGCTCGTTTTTCCTTTCTGTGCCCCCTTGCTGCCCCTGATTGTGCTCGTTTTTTTCCTTTCTGTGCCCCCCTTGCTGCCCCTGATTGTGCTCGTTTTTCCTTTCTGTGCCCCCTTGCTGCCCCTCATTGTGCTAGTTTTTTCCTTTCTGTGCCCCCTTGCTGCCCCTGATTGTGTTCGTTTTTTTTTTTCCTTTCTGTGCCCCCTTGATGCCCTGATTGTGCTCGTTTTCCCTTCTGTGCCTGCTTCCCGCCGCTGCGCCCCTGCGGCCCCGCCCCCTCACTGCCCATTCGCTGCCCCATTCCCTGCTCCTCCCTCCCACCTCCCCATTTATGGCGGCCGCTGCGCGGCCGTGCAGCGGACGTGCGCAGCGGGCGCGCCTAAGGCAAGCCCGTCTGCGCCCGTCCGCGCCGTGACCGCGCCCAGCGCCAGACCCCCTGGTCCGGGCATCCCCCGCCACATCAACAGACGCCGATACGACGCCAGCACCCTCCACGCACTCAACCCCGGAAAAGATCACGCCTGCTACCAGGCCACCCCGAAGCGCACCCAAGGGCCCTTCGCCTGCCGGAACTGCAGCTTCGCCAGCACCCGCCCCGCCAAACCACCGCCCAGGAAAGAACCCAACTACCTCAGATGCATCCTCCTCAACACCCGCTCCGCCCGCAAACACGCCATCGAACTCTGGGACCTTCTCGACTCAACCTTCCCAGACGTCGCATTCCTGACGGAGACCTGGCTGAATCCCGCTTCAGCCCCCGACATCGCCATTGCCATCCCGGACGGATACAAGATCACCCGCAGGGACCGCACCAACGGAGTCGGAGGAGGCATCGCCATCGTCCACAGGAACACCCTCAGAGTCTCAACCAACACCGACGACACCCTCAGCACCGCCGAACACATGCACTTCCAGATCCACACCGATCCCAACACCACCCTCAGAGGAACCCTCATCTACAGACCCCCGGACCCCGACCACAGTTCAGCGATTCCATCGCTGACTTCGTCAGCACACACGCCATCGCCTCCACGGACTACATCCTCCTCGGGGACCTGAACTTCCACCTCGAGAACAACAAGGACACCAACTCCACCACCCTGATCGACAACCTCGCCACCCTCGGACTCAGACAGCTCGTGACTACACCCACCCACGCCGCCGGCCACACGCTCGACTCCATCTTTTCCACAAGCCCACACGTCTCCTTCAACCACACCTCCGAACCCCACTGGACTGACCACCACTGCATCCACTTCACCTACAGGAAGCCCACCACGCACCACCGCACCGAACAAATGCCTCGCCGCTGCTGGAGCAGAGTCACGGAAGACCAGCTAATCACAACCTCGCCCTGAGCCCACCCGCCGAACCCTCCGACCCCGACACCGCCGCCCACAACCTCAGACAGTGGATCGACGACTGCGCCAACACCTCGCCCCGCTCAAGAATCCGCCCAACAGCCACACCAGCAAGAAAGCCACCTGGTTCACCGAAGACCTCCAGGCCTCCAAACGAACATGCCGAAAACTGGAGAAGATCTGGCTCCACAAACGGACAGCGGACAGCTACGCCGCCCACAAGAGCGCCACCCGCAGTCACCATCACCTCATCAGATCCACCAAAAGGGCCTCACTCAAAGACCGCCTAGACAACAACGCACACAACAGCAAAGAGCTCTTCAACATCGTGAAGGAACTATCCAACCCCAGCTCCAACACCAACGACATCCAGCCGTCGAGAGACCTGTGCGACTCACTGGCCACCTTCTTCCACCGCAAAATCGCCGACATCCACGACAGCTTCAACTCCACGACCGCCCCGGCAACCACCGAGACCACTGCCCCCACAACCACCAACCGCCTGCTCTCCTGGACCAACATCAACGACGAGGACACCAGCGAGATCATGAACACCATCCACTCCTGTTCACCGCTAGACCCATGCCCTCACCACATCTTCAACAAAGCCAGTACAGCCATCGCGCCCCATCTCCGGAAAATAAACAACATCTCCTTCGAGACAGCAACCTTCCCGGAAAGCTGGAAGCACGCCGAGATCACCGCCTTACTCAAGAAACCCAAGGCAGACCCCAAGGACCTCAAGAACTTCCGACCCATCTCTCTGCTCCCGTTCCCGCGAAGGTCACCGAGAAAATCGTCAACAAACAACTGACCCGCTACCTCGAGGAGAACAACATCCTGGACCCTTCCCAGTCCGGCTTCCGCAGCAACCACAGCACCGAAACCGCCCTCATCGCCGCCACCGATGACATCGGGACCCTGCTAGACAACGGAGAAACAGCAGCCCTCATCCTCCTGGACCTATCAGCCGCCTCGACACGGTCTGCCACCACACACTACGAACACGCCTTCACGACGCCGGGATCCAAGAGAAGGCCCTGGACTGGACCACATCCTTCCTTTCCGGCAGAACACAAAGCGTCCGCCTCGCCCCTTCCGATCCAAGGCCACCAAGATCATCTGCGGGGTACCCCAAGGCTCCTCCTCAGCCCAACGCTGTTCAACATCTACATGGCACCCCTCGCCCACGTCGCCCGACAGCACAACCTCAACATTATCTCCTATGCCGACGACACCCAGCTGATCCTCTCCCTCACCAAAGACCCTCACACCGCCAAAGCCCACCTCCACGAAGGAATGAAGGCCGTCGCCGAATGGATGAGGACCAGCCGCCTGAAGCTGAACTCGGACAAGACGGAGGTCCTCATCCTTGGTTCCAACCCTTCAGCCTGGGACGACTCCTGGTGGCCAACATCACTGGGAACAGCCCCGCCACCCACCGACCACGTACGCAACCTAGGGGTCATCCTCGACCCCACCCTCTCCATGACTAAGCAGGTCAACGCCGTTTCCTCATCCTGCTTCAACATCCTCCGAATGCTCCGCAGGATCTTCAAGTGGATCCCCACCGAAACAAGAAAAACAGTCACCCATGCCCTCGTCACCAGCAGGCTGGACTACGGAAACGCCCTCTACGCAGGAATGACGGCTAAGCTCCTGAGACGGCTGCAACGCATCCAGAACGCCTCTGCACGTCTTATCCTCGACATCCCCCGACGCAGCCACATCACACCCCACCTGAGAGACCTGCACTGGCTCCCTGTCAACAAGAGGATAACCTTCAAGCTCCTCACCCACGCACACAAAGCACTCCACAACTCCGGACCAGCCTACCTCAACAGACGACTCAGCTTCTACACCCCCACCCGCCAGTTCCGCTCGACCAGCCTCGCCCTCGCCACAGTCCCCCGCATCCGGAAACGACCGCCGGCGGCAGATCCTTCTCCCACCTCGCCGCCAAGACCTGGAACACCCTCCCCACCAACCTCCGACAGACCCAAGACCTACTGGCCTTCAGAAGACTCCTCAAGACCTGGCTCTTCGATCAGTAGCAGCACCACCCCCCTCTTCCCCCAGCGCCTTGAGACCCTCGCGGGTATGTAGTGCGCTTTATAAGTGACATGATTGATTGATTGATTGATCTGTATCCATTCTGGGTAATTGTTTATCTTTCAATAACCTATTGATTTAGGTCAGATCCGCTTCTATCTCCTCCTGATACAAATCTTGAAAGAAATCGAAAAAGTGTTTGATGCCTATATTACTAATTAATTCCTTTCCTGGCTCATCATGTGTATGCACTTGATGTACTTTTTGGTCTTCTCTACTTCAGTTTTACAGCCTAACTTCTTTCTGCATCTCTTTCCATATTCAAAATGTGGTAACCTACTAACTCCCAGTGCGCTCTACAGTTCTGATTCAACCTTACTGAATGTGTTCTTGACCATTTCTAGCTCTTTAACCTAGCATCAGTCTTTCTTGTGCAAGATCCAACTTCTATAGTTTAGTTTCTAAGTCCTAAATCTTCTGTACTGTCAGATGTTTTTTCTCATTGTTTTGCTTTAATCTTGTACATTTTGTAATGACTCCTCTCAGAAAAGATTTATATTTGCATTTTGTATAGAACGTCTGTCATAATATATTTCACAAGAAGCCTATGTCAAGGTTAGTCCTGATATTCCTTATACAATAATATTTGACTGTATACTAATTGCTCTTCTCTCTTTCTTACACCAAATCAAAAGATATTAGGACAGAATGAATGAATGAATGAATGAAAGACATTTATAAAGTGCATGGCTACTCCAACAGGAGTGTCCAAGTGCAAATCAGTCCATAAAACTCCCAAAATGTCACAGTGGCTCAGAACCAAGTCCAACTGATCTAAAATGTCAAGTTTTAAAGCTCTTCCGGAACAAAGGTTCTGAATTGACTAGTTTCAACTGATGTGGAAGAGAGTGCCACAACTTCGGTGCGAGGAAGCCAAAAGAGCTCCCACCGATCCGAACTCTTTTCACTCTGGGAACCTGCACTAATAAAGCATCAGAGGACCTAAGACATCTAGAAGGAGAATAGGGAGAAATAAGAGAATGCAAGTCAGCTGTGCCTGTCTTCCTGAAAATCCTGTAACAAAAGACCAGGGCTTTAAAACAAACCGTTTCTTCACCAGGAGCCAATGAAGTGTAGAAAGTGTAGAGCCCATTGATGCCCATCTAGGAAGTTTTAACAAGAGCACGCTGCAGAATTTTGGACCTGTTGAAGCCTCCTAAGCCTGAACTGAGAGACCCCAAGATAAAGAATGTAGCAGTAATCCAGCTGTGATATCACTGCCGCTTTGATCACTGTCTTCTGGGCAGATGCAGGGAGCGGATTGATGATGTTCTTAAGAGACTTCAGAATGCCAAAACATTTACCTGCTAAAGTCATACTTTGGCTATCATAGTTGAGATGTTCGTCAAACCAAATGCCCCAAGTTTTAATTTTAGGCTTTGGGGAAGGGAAGGAACCAAGTGATTCAGGCCACCAATCAGGAGACCAAATTGAGTGCTGCCTTCCGAGGATGAGGACCTCAGTCTTGCCTGCGTTTAATTGCAATCAATTGAGGTCCATCCATTGCGCTGCCTCAAAAAGGCATGCCCTCAATGAAGCAGCAGCATCACGGAATTCTGTGACAGGGTGACAATCAGCTGTGTATCGTCGGCGTATGAAAGAATCAGAAAACCATGACGCACAACGATATCAGCCATGGGCGCATTTACAGAGTGAAAAGGGTAGGCTCAATGATGGGCCCTGTGGCACCCCCTTGGGCCAGCGGAAGAGTCTGAGAGTGGAAAGGCTTCTGCAGGACTTTAAAGGTGCTGCCCTGCAGAAAAGAAGGCAGCCATCCCAAGGCCGTGTAACTGACCCCGTAATCCCACAACCAGTAAGTGGCCGTGGGTTACGGTTTTGAACGCCGCACTCAGATCCAGCAGGAACAAAGCTGTTGTGTCACCCCTAAGTTCTCCTTAAATATGATCACCAATCTGCTTTATTGGATGACATGACACATATGGCCCCTCATTGAACAGAAAGATACGTGACGATACCGAATTAAGGGAAATTAAAAGTTATAAACCATGAGTGCCCTTTAACCAAAACTAGAAATAACTTTGAGATCTAGGAACACATACCCTTATCAAATGTTGGGCAAATATATGATTACTTTACCACAGCGTAATTTGTTGTTCCAGAATTATCTGTTCCTGATTTGTTTTTGATTATGTACTTTCACTCTATTTTCCAATTTTCCTTTTCCTGTTTTCTATATAAAAAAGAATGTTATACGATGGTAATATATCAACACAAAAAGATGATGGACGGAATTCTGAACATTGTCAAACATTCACCCCCAGTCACATATCTGGATTAAATCTGTAGTTTTGTTGCTCACCATGCCACCCCAGTTTGGACCCAGCCATATGCAAATCAGTCTTGACTCTGCTCCCCATGGGAACAGTCCAGCCTGAACTGCCAGGTCAGGTCTTCCCTGGACCGGAAACAAGCATCCTTGGACTGGTTTCGGGGGTGAGTGTTTAAAATGTTTCAGCAATCCGTCCATCATCTTGTTGTGTTTGATACAATGGTAATATCCAGCAAGAAAAAGGACACTGTGTAACTTTTATGCAATCCTTAGAACTAATGCAATTATTCCTTCATGCAATGAAAGTATATGCAAGCACTTAAAATACTAAACAATGTAGCTAACCAAACAATGCAGATAGAAGATAGCATTTCTGATTAGTAATATGTCACAGAACTACTTTTAAAATATTATTTTTAAATTAACTCAGTCCCATCTTTTGCTTTTCTTACAGATTCAAGTACAATTAATGCTGAAGGAACTTCTCAAAACAACAGTTTTCAGAGCAACAAAGGGTGAATGAAAATCCATCTATTTAAACCACAATTAATGTTCAGTACTTTATAAGTCATGATAGTAAAAGCATAACACTCCCAATACACAAAGACTCTCATAGAATTAGTCCAATAAATCTAATGGGCCTGGTAATGTGAGTTACCAAGCCCAATGATATTATCAGTTGTGGTGCTCCACAAAGAAATTTTAGCTGCTAAATAAGTCAAAATCTCAGTGTGAAATAGCAGCTGAATTAAAGGGGGGGAAACATGCAGAAATCGGCGTGGAGACACTGATTCCCACATGTTAGTCCCCAAACTCATGTATTCTCCTCTGTTTCTCCGAATCCTGAATTACTAGGACCCCTGCTAACAGTAATTCCGGGATGAGGGAATAACAGAATGTTCCAGGCCTTTTAGATTGATGCTGTTTTGCCTTCATTGCATTGTACACTATTTTCCACAGTTACATGCATCATTAAAGTACCATATCAGCCCAAATCCAATATTCTGTCATTTTATATACCTCAAATACGTAATATTATGGTAATACCATTTAGAGTATCTTTATAGCCATTACTAAATATTAAAAATAGTTTTACAATAGTAATCTGAATATTTCTTATTATTTATTTTTTACAGGGCAATTAATACAAAGTACACATCAACAACAAAGGTTTGTAGTGAGTCATATCATAGTTAACAATTCATAATTGTTCTTTTTTAATTTTTTATATCTACTTGTATAAAATAATATCATTTAATACATCTAGGGAAACTAGTGTGCACCCAATAAAAAACATTAACTATACAGGCTGACTATCTTGCAGGAAAGAACATTTTCAACAAAATCAAAAGGAAAAGTATATGTACCACATTTTATATTTTCAATTCTTACTCGGGTTTTCAAACCTGCATATACTTGGAGTAAACATGATGTACCTATCATAATGAACCCTGGAGATGACCTCTACAAATTTTTAGAATTCCACTGTTAATCAACAAAACAGTCAATATATTTATTTACCATTACACCTACAGCAAACGTATTGCTCTTTGGCTTGTGTAATAGAGATGTTAATAATGATTTACATAATCTTTGTGGCACTGCTGTTCTTCCAGTATTTTCATTCTTCCACAAAATGAGCACATCACAGAATTGCCATTTACTTTGTAAAACACCCACCTTTCATATGGAACGTATATATTAACCTGAATCATCAACAAAACAATAATGACAAATACTGCATCTACAACACAAAATACACTAAAATATTAACTTTCAAGACCCATTTTATAATTTACATTGAATCTGCTGCAACCAAACATAACTCAAAATAACTACATAGCAGAAAATACAGGTACTGATCAGTCATCATTATGCATAACTCTGAAGGTTTATTTTTCATAAATCACAACACTAGGGTTGGTTTTCATAAGTCACTACATTGCTGCTACTTTTTAAAAACTGTTCTAATATATTTTTCATAAACAAAAGAGAGAGAAAAAATTGAATCAACATATCCTGTACCTGTAGGTACACTGATTTAATTATCGCACTTTACACATTAACATTTTACCCTAGCTTAGACTTTATTTAAGAGCATGTGTAGGGAACCTGTTTCCTATTCTGTGAACGACAAGAGAAGTGTGTGTTTTATTCTGTTTTTTTGTGTTCAATTTTATGACTTTAGTGGCTGATTACAGTTGTGGTGGCTATGTTGCTATGTTGAAGATAGTGGTTACATTGTGATGTACTTGTTGGTAGACTCTTATGAGAATATGTGAGGCTGCAGGTGGGTACTTAATGAACGCCTGCATGACCACATCAACGGTGCACCAAAGAGAAGCTCATGAGTGACCACTCGCGTGCCAGCCAGTAGTACTGGACCTGTGGCTTTCGGCATTAAGCCTTACTCTGTAGTACTGGACCTGTGGCTTTCGGCATTAAGCCTTACTCAAGAGACTTTCTCTCTAATTTAGCACTGTCTTTTTCTGCAGCCTCAGTATGTGCTGCTCTGATCTTTTCATGCACGTAGATATTGCAAGGTCCAGTCAATTGCATGCATTGCTTTTAAATGTTAGAAGATAAAACACAGTGATTTTATTGCCAAATGTATAACTAATTCGAAACTGGATTTATTTTTTATAATGGAAACCGGAATTAGGGATTCCTCCTCCCCTAATATCAACCTGGTAGTACTCCAAAGAATAAAATCCTGTATGTAGGCAAAAGTGTGGGATCTGGCGATCATTTCTCAAGAACGGCAAAGAGTTAGGGCCAGTAGTCAGTTCAGGGCAAAATACTTGGCTTCTAAAATTCCCTCTAATGCGGCAACTACATTCCCTGGCATTCTTGTGCACTGCTCTCCCAGCAGTGCCTCAGACCTTTGCATCAATGTTGCCAGTTTAATCACTCGTTTGGTATTAAATGCTTCTAAGTTCTTGGATTTAGGTGATATCAGAAACTGGGGTGATTTATCCACCTTGATCGCCCCTAACAATTCATTATCATCATGTGCTACCTTGCCCCTAACATATTTGGTTAATGAGCACACTCATTCTGCAGGACACTGTTTGGATTTGTTATTTGTTTCTGATGAATTTGTATCCGATCTATGTTAACTGCCAGTTACTTGCTTGGACCACATAGCACTAGTTTTCCATTTGATCTAGCCGGAATCTTTACCTCAGTCTGAACTCTCCCCTTTTCTTCCTGTACTCAAGAATAAATTTGCCAATCTTAATGCTGTAACCAAAGGTTCTCATTGTGAGCTTTGATATGATGACGTTTATAGAAAAATGGGTTCTAATCCATTTAACCCCGTGGAATTGCTGTTCTTGGACTACTCGATTTTTGGACTTTTACTGTGAATGAGTCTCTCTAATTGAGCCACTCACTGTAAATTCTATTAAATGGATCTGCAGTGCTAGCCACCAGTGTTTGCCTTTTCTAACAAGGTCTGTCGGTTGACTTCACGTGAATAAGTGATCACAGGTGTGTAAACGTGTGCGAGTTGCGCAAGTCAGTCTATCGTCAGCTCAGCCCAGTATCTGCACCCAGGTAGCTTGTCAGAGGAGGGGCCATTCAGGGATTGGTACTGACCTAATGTAGGCCTTATTGAGAACTCAGTGTAAGTCTGTAGTGCTTCACTGAAAATTATACATATTGGACGAAATATGCACCAAAATGTAGTTTCGCCATAATTAGGTCTAGAGACTCAGATGACATACCAGTGTTAAAGTAACCATGGATCCTGTGGGTGCAGATTCTATGTTGCTTTTGCCAAATATGCATTTTTCCTGGCATTTGAAGATTTTTCATTTTGCTCCTAATTAGATTGCAGGTTTGTGTTCCTCCTGCAGGGCCAAGTTTATTACTTTGCTGGCCAGTCAGATGATCAGCGGCCTTCCAAAAGTATAGTGTCATTTGCCAATGATTGGAATTGCTCCTAGGAAAGAAAAGGATGAATATTAAATCTGCATGTGCTAAAACGTGAGGTTTGGGAAGGCTCATCCCAAGGTGAACAAATAGGAGAAGATGTGGCTTCTGGATCCAATCACAGGAGGGCCTCTCCTTTGGAGGTAAACGGGCAGGCAGCTGTGGTAGTTAGGGGCATGGTTTAAGGCTGTCAAAGAGATCCTTGCTGTCAGAGAGATCTTTCAGCAGATCACTTCAAATCTTCAAATGTCCAAAATGCTGTGCAGGAGGGTTGGGACAGAGGTGGTATGATGATGTATTATCCCTGCATTGGGTAGAGGTGCTTACCATCTGGAACTTGTCCACCACCACTTAAAAACGTCTGTACATGAGAGAGAAAGAGATCAAATCAATTTCTCATGACCCTGAAAAAGACCGAACCCCTGTCTGGGGTGTTGGAGATCCCTGAACTTAGACTGTATTGGACTCTGTGGATTTATCTCTCCAGGGCAAGTGGAGCTGGCCCCTTTACACCTTCTGAGGGACAGGAAAGAGATCATCAGACGCTGCCCCCAACATCTGCTTTAACAATAATTCCCAGCAAGAGGTGAAGCAGGCTAAGGGATGGAAAAGTGCTGGGGGGATAGTCTGGCTTGAGGGCTGTACGGTGCCACATGAAACAACCCCCAAGCTGAAGCTAACAGAGCTAAAATGCATAAAAAGCAAGCTCCCAAAGAAATATAACATTTTAGGGGCCAGAGCACTGCAAACCAAAGCTAGAGCCTGCCACCTGAAGCAAAACGGAATCTCCCCCATTTAAAACAGTGTTACAGAGCTCAAGAAAACCAAGAGTGAAGTTTGGTCTCCCATGGGCCAGGTAGACTCAGGCACATGTGGCGTTCCACATTATTTGGCTTCTACTGTCCCTTGGAGCCCCCATTTTCCCAGAGATCAAAGCAGCAGAAGAATGGCTTGGAGGAGCTCATGTGCGCTTCCCCCCCTTTGGATTAAGAATTGTCCCCAGAAACCCCATCTCCTCAGGGATTGAGCAGGAACACAAGAAGACGAACAGAAACAAAAAAAGAGCACCTTCCTGCTCTAATTCTCCAAGCTTCCGGAGAGGGCAAGAGACCTGGGAGCATTGACATTAGGCCTGGGGAGTCACAGGGCCAAAAATGGGTCTCCCATGAGGCTCCTCCAGGGTGCTGCACGTACTGGCGCTCTTTCACAGGAGAGCTGAATCAGCTGTATCCCCACTCTGGAAAAAAGAGGATTGTCGGCTCCCGCACCAGCATCCAAGCAGTGTCTTCTAGGTGAGGAGCCATCTTGGGGTGCACAGGTTTGGGTTCCCATTCAGCCACTTTGAAAATCGGGTCCCAGGTGCCCCATAGGAGGGACAGGGGCACCCATTCCCGAAAACAAAGAAAGCTGTGGCGGGAAGCAAAATGTAAAAGAAAAAAAGAAGCTTGCAGCTGCATCAAAGAATACTCTATGTACAGATCAGCTGTTGCCAGACAGCACTCAATAGACCCAGACGTGTGTTCCCCAGGAAGGGCAGGGGCACTACCAACTTATTTTAAAGTGCTCTTGGGGCTGCCAGGAGTGCATAGCCCTCCACCAGTGACCATTAAAAAAAAGGTTGCACTAAGTCTCTCAGGTTGGAACAATAGTGACCTATGGAGGTTGTTAATACAACTCCAAGCACTCCTGGAGCTTGGGCCCTAGCCCAAAGGCTCTAGAGTGTAGGGATCCTCCTGTTGATGGGTTTATTGACTATTACAAAGTTAACACTGAATCATTACGTGTATTAATGGAGGTCATTGGAATGTTTTATAGACAATGCCAAAGTTAAGAGTGAATCAGTAAATGCCTTACTGAATCTCACTGTAAGAGGGTACCAGCCTTAGTGGGGTTTTCATAGTGTTGCAGTGTTTTTTATGATATATGTCAGATTTTATTGATGTGTTGACACCCCGACTAAGCCAGTAGGAGCCTGCCTTTTGATAAATACGCCCCATTATATTGAGGCTAGTAAATGTGTAGGGTATTGTGGTTATAGATGCCAGGGTTCGCAAGGGTGAATTGCTAGGAGAGTGTCAGCGTAGGTATTTCCACATGTCATCATGTATATATTTGTAAATTAGTGCATAGTATTGACTGGTATGTGCATAATAAAGTATTTTACTTTTTATAAGTAAAAACATTGACTGGACAGTGATTGATTAGGTGTTATTGTCTTGTCTGCTGTCTGAGGTACTAGCCCTTACCCCCTCCTCTGATTATGACTTGGCTGATCTGCCTCATTACCTCGAGAGAGTCAAAGCCTACAATAGGTACTTGGTTCCCAGTAGACCAGAGTTGCAGGCGTATTACTTGAGAAGGACTCACATCCTTCCCAACAAAGAACACACTTACTTACAATTTTCCAACTGATAATACAAGATTTAATTTCTGGGCTTCTGCACAAATCACCTTCTGCCCTGTGGTATAATCTTGCCTTAGCTGCATCTAAACCTGCATGAAAATGTCTTCAAAGGTCATGGCACCATGGCTATCAGCCAGAGACTAAATCTCAATATCCAGCCATTTTGTAATAATTTGAAAAGGAAATTAGGCTGGCACGCTCTCAACACTATGCTACTCGGCTGCTAACTATTAGCAATGCCTCTGGTAAAATGTTTAGATTGGTTAAAAAACTCCCCAAACCAGTTAGTACACAACAGTTTGTCTTCCCTACTCTCAGACTCTGCAAATCTCTTTCTGCTTTCTTTAGGGACAAAATAATTTCCATTTACCCATCCATTCCTTCCCAAGTATCCATTTTTGATCTCAATGCTTTGAGTTTGGATAATACTCCCTCTTCACTGAAATTCAAATATTTTACTATGAAATTAATAAAATATTGGGCTCTGCAGAAGATCCTTGCCCTACTCATAATGTACATATGATAACAGCTTCAGTGGCACTAGTTCTGTGTAACTTGGTGAACTTGTTTTCAATACTGTCGCCCTTCCCCTGATTGAATGAGGTCTTGCACTGTTCCTTTCTTGAGGAAGCCTTCTTTTGATGCCCCAGTTTTAAGCAGTTATCATCCCATCTCTTGTTCTTCTGCCAGTCATGCTGAAAAAGAAGTGAACCTCCAGTTGTCAAAGCTTATTGCTGACAACTCCATCCTTGCCTCAGTTCAAATAGGGTTTAGGGCATAGCACAGCGGGAAGTGGCATTGGTAGCCCACAATTTGAGCTACAGGTGAGTTTTAATCAAGGAAGTGTGGCTGCTCTGATTCTCCTGGATCTCTCAGTGGGCGTCTGCCACTGTGTGTCGTTGCACGTTGCTAGGGAGGTTACAGGAGGATGGAGCCGGAGAACAAGCACTGGGATGGATGTGTCCCTTTTTAATGGACTGTTACCAGATTCAAGTCATCTGCCACTAAAGTATTTGTGTAGTTTCTCTGTGCCTCTCATCGAACTCTACTTTATTTAACCTGTATATGGCTTCCCTTTCTAACCTCATTAGAATGTTCCATCTTTCCTGTATGTGTTATGCCTAAGGTAATTTGTTGATTCTCAGGTTGAATGGAAACACTAATATGGCCCAAAAAATGTTCAACTGGGCCTTGGGGATAGTGGCTGACTGGATGTCTGGAAAATGCCTGAAGCTAAACTCAGAAGCAAGAAGGTAATGGTACTGGGCAGTCCTCCCTTCATCTAGTGTTTGGGTTGGTTGCTGACAAGATAACCCAAGGTCCTTCCCTTACTAGGGTAGTCAGAGATCTGGAGGCAGTGTTCAAAGTTTAGCTGCCCTTCAGAACCCAGGTTGTTAAGGCGTTTGCTGCCTGATTTTTCCACCTTGGCATTGTAAGGAATATCTTATCTCTTCTTCCTGAAAAACCTCTGTATCTTGTCTTCCTAGCAGTAGCTGGCAACCTGTGCCTACCTACACACTATTGAATGCCGATGCATTTGTTTTAAAATCCTCCATGATAGAGGTTCCTGTTCATCAAACAAGTTTTTTCCGGGTACATGCCTACAAGGACTTTGTGCTCTTATGGAAAAAAATGTAAGGTACCAGAGATTTGGAAATCCCATCAGGGTAGTAGGGCTTTTGACTTCTTAGTGGCTACTGCATAGAATACTCTACCACTGGAGCTTAGATGACTTCCTACTCAGCTAGAACTTCAGCTAGAACTTACGAGGAAACTCAAAACATTATAGTTTAAGCTCTGAAGGAGTGATGTAAGCTTCAGTGCCAAGACGCCTTTCGGTATTCATGTGCTTTATGAGTAGCATACATACATAATAATATAAAATAAATATTAAGGTCAAGAAATACCAAAGGAAGCAGATCTTTTCATCACAATGTTTCCCAGCAGGGCACAGAATTATCTCACAATTTCTGCAGTGCCACAATAAGGTTTTCATGTTGAACATATTCCTAAACCACATGCAGAGAAAACATTATATACCCTAATATAAACTGATCTTGGATTACAGGGTTTCATAATTCAACACCTTTCTCATAAACTCTTTCCTGCTTCCCAAATCCTCATCAAGCTTCTCAACAGTACAAACTCCACGCATACGGTTCTCTTCAGCAATTGTCCATTCACCCAAAACTCTTTTGAGGCATCGATGCTTGGTCCCTTAGCTCAAAACCAGTGTTCACCACTCTTCTTTTTGCTGACTACAAGGCAAATGTTGCAAATTTATAGTATATTTTCTTTGGGTACAATACTAGAATATAGTGTTTTAAGGTTGAGGCAATTAACTTTCCCACCACTCTTTTTAACTGGGTCACCACTTATTCCCAAAATAACTCCACTACTTGACCATATCAAATAGATAAAATCAGCATTGTCAAATGCCCATCGGGGGCATATGCCTAAACAGGACAGGAATATCTTATGAAGAAACACTTGCCTGAAGTACACTCCGAGCAGAAATTTAAATGGTGAAAGGCAAAATTTGGGCTTACTGGAGACCATTTTAGTGTTCATGAGGTCCTTATCCCACTCACTGTCACTTAGCTCAGTACTGCCATCATGGTACCATTGTCATTCTTTTGTTAATGCTACAGTTGGACATATTGTACAGATCGTCCGATACAGTGAGATCAGTGGACGCCCAAGATTCCGCAATGAAATGAACTCAGGGAATATTCCTAGGTCCTGTGGTCTACCTTCTTAATATAGAAGTGGCCACTTGAAGCACTCTGGTGTACAGCAGAAATTGCCCACCGTGCAAGTGATACTGTGTTCAAGCATTTTCAAAGGCTATAATTTCCTCTCCATTATAAAAATCACCCATCATCAGACAGCCACCATTCAACCAGCAAAATATATTCACTGCCACATATAGGACCAGGTTTACGTAGAACTCATGAAATGCAGCAAATAAAGTTGCTGTGTATAAGGGAGAGAGCAGAACAGCAACATATCTACTAAGGTGTGGCACTTTTCTGCTGTCTCCTGCGCTGGCGCTCTTTTGGCTGCCATGCACCAAAGCAGACAGTCTCGCATCAAAGTGCAAGGGTGTCTGTGTTGTGGGAAGCATAGCAATACCTTAGAACAGTACTTTAGCAGTACAAAATGTCACCATTTAGACTATGCTGTATACAGAATATAGCAAACGTACATTAAAATGTCCATGTACACGCTATTCTGATTCACCCAAATGGTATAATTGAAATGGCATGAATGAGAGAAAAGCACCTATAATAAATAAGTCCACTTCTATACACAATTTAGTCTTATACAGACAATATAACATGAATGCATTACTAATTGTCCTCAAAACACGTTTGCCCAATGCACACTTACTATTAATGTTCCAAGATTGCAATCATAACAACTACCTGTCAAATACCAAAACACAGCACTACTTTATTGACAAAGTCCAATAACAAAACACTATCCAATGAATATCTCTCACTATAATTTCATATTTAAACCCATCACAGAACAGCATTGACATATTTTATCTTCAACCACCTACACAAAAACCTTTAAACCTACCTCTGTATCCCCCACAAAAAATACCAGTCCAGACATTACTACAACCTTACAACATGTAACACTTCAGCACACAATTACCTAATATACCTTCATTGGTGACTTTAACATTGACATTAGGAAACAAACACCTGAAGCAATGAAATCACGATCCTCTGTGTAAATTATTTATTTACACATATTATACAGTAATATATAACTGGCTGCCAACCCATATTAGACCATGTCCTTACACAAACATCACTTCCACACTTTGGCACTCTTGAATCATAATACTGTAGCCTGAACCATTGTGGATACCAGTAACCTAACATTAACACATTCTAGTCTTCAAAACCAAAACTGCGCAATAAACAATACATTATCTAATTATCTACATGCAGTCCAAATTTACAACACATACAAAAAACTCCTGACAACACTAATTCTAAAAACAAAATATTGCCCAAATAATGCTGCTTTTGTCACTTACAGATGCTGTCCTTGCTGAGCCTGCTTGAAGCTACAGAAAGTCAAAATAATCCAAACCAAGTGCAAGTTAAAGTCAACGTCATAAAGTGCTCAAGAAAAACAAATTATAAAAATGCTAAAGGTGAAAGTAAAGTACTCTATCATCTGGCACTTGCAGACACAACAGCTGCAATAAAAGCGACGTGCTACAATGAAGAAATATACAATCACACTAAACCATCCTATGGCCTTCTCATTACGAATTTCATTCTAAACATAAACACTATGGTTATCACAAAACGAACTAAGGTAAGCAGAGTAACACCACTAAGAATACCAACTAATATGCAATACCAAGCTGAGCAACTATTAGGCCCTCCACCCCTACCAACTTCACCACTCAAAACAGCAAAGATTTCAACCATCAAAACTCTTCTAACTGTTGCTGGAACTATTCAAGAGGTAAATATAACTCATACAACACTATTCAATACATTTGCATATGGTACTCATTACCAAACGTCAACATGTAATTAATAGTTTGCTTCCTTTCAGATCCGCCCCACACGTGTGGTACATATCAATGGACAACCAACAGAAGTCAAAACAATTAAAATACAAGACGCAACAGATTCCATTAAAGTTTCATTATGGAGAGAAGCAGCACATGCAGATTTCTCACTAGGGCATTATGTGCTAATATCAAATGTTACAGTCTCCCAATTTAATGGAGAAAATATATTAAATACTACAAGAATCAGTCATCTAAAGGTATCCAACCACAAATACTGTGTATACTGTTCACCTACCGTGACCACAATTTACATAGTAACACTTTCTTATATTTATTTTTCATTGTAATCAATAGGTGACAGCGGCACCACCAGAAACTCTACAAATCGAAATTGTAGGACTAGAAAACAGACAAGCAACAAACTTAACAATTACAATGAGACAACTTCAAAGCGACACCTTACAATCAATGGACATAAATACGGATATTTTACTAAACTTCTTGCTAATTGAACCAAATACCGAAAAACTTGAAGACTTACTTGTAAATAAATTACCTGTAAAATGTGAAATTGTTTTCTGCAATGGAAAAATACAAGAAATATCCAAAGTCTCACCTAAGTTCAAATCTTTCAGAACATCCTCTTCATGAGCTATTTCTGCAAATTTAACTTTACAGAAAATATTGCACACTTTGTCTACCATATTTCTACATTGTTTAAAAAAGATACTACAGTCTATTCTTTTTTTTAAAAAAATAAAAACTTTTATAATCTAGCTATCACAGTTTGACTCGAATTTCCAGTACACAAAAGCCAACATGATTTGTATTGTCAATGCTTGTTCCATAATGTTTTCAGTATTTTCAAACTTTGCCATTTCCAGCATGGCCATAGAGGTGAATAGTCTTTGGGTTACAGCCCATGTGACAAGCACAAAACATTATGCAACGCTTTGACTTGAGATGATAGAGGAAAATTAATCAATATGGTGTTTATAACTTGATAAATTTGATCACTACTTATAAAGTCAGAATAAGTCTATGAGCATGGATATGTGTTCATCTAATCTGCGTAGACCCACAGTTGAATCTGTGACCCACAACCCTATCCTGCAACCATTTTTATGTAACTGCACCATTACTTGCATAGTAAGCACACGTGCTACTCAGATCCTCTCACTGGTTATTTGAAGGTAGTTAAGTCCATGAACGACCCACTTAAAAGAGTTTTTGCTACACTGTGTGTCACCTGCAGAGAAGGTACCCGGACCACCTAAAAAAACAGCTGGCTTAGTGCTATTTAGGATTCCAGAAAAAGGCAATTTTCTGTAAAGAAAACAGTTTGAAAGCTTGGACTCAAGAGTTAATAAAAATGATGACAATATTTTTTTTCTGACATAGGCAATGGAGAGCATTCCAGCGGAGAGGATACTGAAAGTGAAATGGATGAAATCACAAGTGCTTTCAACATTTTGCAATTCTCAGAGGAACCAGAAAAAGAATGTTTGTCTTCAGGTTTGTGAAAATATAATAATGAAAGCTATAAATAAAAAATTGCATTGTAGCAAAAAATGATTTAAGAACTACTCTATTTCACTTTTCTCAATCTCTCTGATACTTTATTCATTCGCTGTTTTGTTCTTTGTCCACCTCCCTCTTTTCTAGTCTTTTCTTAAATGTTTGATGTCACACATTGGTGCATTATACAGTAAAAATCTGAAACTGAAGCCCAGTGTGCACTTGTCTGTTTGCGTAGGGTCTAAGAATTGGAAGTAGTGTGATACTTATTGCGCCTGATAGTTACTAGGTGTGATGAAGACCGCCTTAGAATTTTTCCCCTGATAACTTTTGTCAGGTCAAACCTGTCAAAAACTAAGATGCGAAAAGGCCTGGCAACAGGCCTTGCAGTGCCCACGGTATTCTCCAATTTTGAAGGCTAAATGTGTAATAGCTGATATTTATCACACCTGTTAAATTCCAAAATACTATGCATCGTTTTTAACAGGTGTAATAAACATGATCTACCCCTCTGAGGCACTCATAATCAAGGCCTTAGCAGATATGTGTTTGAATTAGTGTTTTCATTTTTTGGAACATGAATTGTTATTTGGCATGCAAGGAGTTTATAAGTCTACCTCCTATAACCACTGTTACAATTGTGGCAATCCTCTTAAGTAGTGAGCGAAAGGACCATAATTACACCCTTTATATGCTTATTTCTCTGGGTGTCTTGCTTCTGCAATCTTTTAATGGTACAATGGGCAGATCCTAAAAACTGTGGGCCTGTTTCACTAAGATAAACTTACTCTTTTGTACAAGTTTACGATGGCTATACACAAGGGTATTTTCCTAGCAGTATCTTTACAAATGTGGAGTCTCTGTAAATAAAGATAGGACTATCCTATCTTTTATGTGCGATGACTCTTGCTCCATCCATGGAATGCCTTCCTAACTCAGAGAAATGCAAGGGAGCGATTTGCGCTACCATGTGTTTCTCTGGATTTTGCAAGAGCAAGGTGACTTTGTGTGGCTTAGCAAATCTCACTTAAGCTCTTGCATTGCCTTGCGTCGCCTTGGGTGATACGAGGGCAAGGAAGGGTTTAGTAATGAGGCCCCTTGCCACCAGTTTTTATTTTGTGTCGACTACTTCCAGTCTCCTCTTTTCTAAAATTATGTTATCCTACATAATGAAGGAACTCAAGCTAGTTAAATGGCTAGCAAACGTTTCCCACCATATCCCCATTAGTGTCTCCATTTTATAGTTTCCCAACAGAAATAGTAACTTCTTTGCAGGTCTTAGTGGCCAGAAATTTAAGCAATGCATGTCTCTTGCATCTTAAAGGAAGTACAACCTCCTGTGGTAGCCATAATGATGATGCTCCATAGTCCTGTTAGAGATAAACTAGCTAGGGAATCACATAACTCCATTATATGCCAGGATTGTAAATGGCAAATGCTTTCCCAATTATTGAAACTCTAGAGGTATTGATCAGAAAAATAACACCATTGTGACAGTATTAACTGAATTGCAGTATTGGCCAAGTCAAGACTGAAAAGGAAAATGACCAACCCTCTGTCGCTGTCATATCTGCCTAAATCACACCTGACCAAGTGACTAAATAGCCTGTTCTTGAAACGTAGTCCCCCCAAGGTACCTATAGTAGTATGGAAGGCATCTGTTCTTACCCGCACCTTGCCTTGGAGAGTGGGCATCCAATTTTGAAAAGAGAGATGGTATTGAATGAATATCAATACCTTCTAATACATATAGTGAAACTTCCGGAGAGGTAGCTGTCAGTTAGGGTTAGAAGGGGCTAACAGAATAATCATACAAGACAATGATACTGGACGATTGCAGAGCAACAGGCATTTGTGGAGCATGAAACCTTGCAAGGGGTGTGTAGTCTCTCTAAAGCTTCTTGGGATTTGTTAGCAAGTAGTGGAGCCCATCCATCTGGGTTGCTACTAAAGTCTAACATTTGTTATGGCCTTCTAGGTAATGTGAGGCAACACAACTCATGCCAATGTCTATATACAATCCATTTTAAAGCTTCTTGTGGCTGTTTAATGGGAGGCAGATCAAATCGCTTGCAGCAGGATGCTTATGTGCAAACAACTGACTTTGGTCACCAGAAAGATGAGTTGCTCAATCTGTTTCTATAGCCATAGACACGTATTTTGGTGGAGCTACGAGGAGGACATTTTGTTAATTTATTTTTGATGGCATTAGTGCTCAGCTTTTGATGGGTAACATGAGTCATATCAGAGGAATCAGTTGATGTTTTAGAGGGGAGACTCTCTCAAATGTGTTCGTCAGTATGTAGGAGGGGTCCACAATTAGGCCAAGTGCTTTGGCATTGTTAATCTTTAGAGATGTTGACCTGATGGTTTTCTTTGTTAAAAAAGTCTCACCAGTGCAGTAGATGACTTTTGCAGTTAGGGACAGAAATTCTGTTTTATAACAGGTGAGCTTTAGAATGTGAATGGCCGCCCAGTCCTGAATGCTAACACTTTAAACGTACAGTTTGGTACATGAATGTACACTCATATATAAGGAGCACTCAGTGAGTAGTAAGAATGAACAATAGTAATCAAAAATATTTTCAAACTATCTTCCAAAATAAAACAGAAGAGCTTTTGTTCGCAGACAAAGCATTATTCTTTATTTTTCTCTTGTGGAAATTACAGTGAAGACAGCCAACATGTTTCGTCCTGCAAGCACTTGATCTTCTTCAGGGCTTATAAAAATACATAAAATGTAACAGTGTAAATGTTAAAAACAGCTACTACTGTAAACACTACACAAGAGAAAAGTAACATTTGACACATACATTTGAAAACCTATGCTTACAAAAATGTACAGTTCATTTTTGGGACACAGATTTCATCAAACATATATTTCTATTTTTGTGACCCTAATTGTAACCCAGATAAGCACCATGTATAGTTCCATTGTATAATAGGTTAATAATGTTCTTAATTTATATTTCATATTGATATGCCTCAAATAGCACCTTTCTACTCTGAACCACACAACAAAGAACATTTCTTGAATATATTATCATACTTTTAGCTTGACAGCTGAAAAGATCAGTCAAAAGGAAAAATGAACATTTAGAATAATTCTAAATTCCATAAATACAATAGTTTTTTAAAGGATTTTTTCTTTTACCCTAACTAGACATTTATATTGCACCCTGATCCCAATTTCCTATTTAGTAGGCACTACCAATGTCATAATGTTTTAAATCCCATTTAAAAGTTATTAAAAACAACATCATAAACTTTCAATTCATAAAATGTATGCAATGAATAAGGAAATGCCCCTATAGGCTTAGCTGACATCTCACAATAAAGTCAGCAACGTTTTACAAATAATGTAATTTCTCACCTAATTATATCTCTCCATAAACGATATACAATTTCCATCCATTCTTGTGTGAATGAAAATGTCTATGGCCGGTACAACCCCGCAGTGCAATTGTTGGATCTACTAAACGCAAAGTATTATTTCTTCATTTGCAAATAGATCATACTCCTATTACATTTTTATTAAATATTTGCAATCTGAAGTGCTCTAAACATTGCACAAAAGTGACTGTAATCATTTATGTGAATTATAACTATACATTTATGTAAGTGTGACATCATGTTATAGAACCATATCGCAATTGGCTGTGTTTCACCGTAATTTCCACAAGAGAAAAATAAAGACTAATGCTTTGACTAGAATTTTTCTATTTTATTTCAAAATACTTTTGATTACTATGGTTCATTCTTACTGCTCACAGAGTGGTCCTTCCATATGCACGTACTTAAGTTTCTGTTATTGGGTCTTCATTGAACTGTTAACCCAAGGAGCAGAGCACCAGTACCTTGGGACGACTTAGAGTGTGGCATCACACCCTATAACCATTCTTAGCTATTTGGTTTTTGTATATGAATGTGCTGTTTTTAAAACTAAGGGGCCGATTCCGATTCGGGCCGGAAATCTCTCCGACCGAGCCGGACCCGGAGAGAATTCCGACCGAATCGGACCCTAGCAGTCCGACCGAACGAGTACGATGCGCACGCATGCTATCGGACTCAAGTCGGTCGGACTCCCATTGAAGTCAATGGGAGCCTGTCGTACAACGCGTACGCGGGCTCCCATTGACTCAATGGGTGCGAGGCGGACAAGGGCGCCCCTACAGCGTGTACGCGTCCATGCGCATCGCGGCGTACATGCACAGGTAGGGGGACCCATGGGTCCCCCCTGTGTGCGACTCGCGCGCCTACGTGTACAGGGGTCCGACGCGGACCCCCAAAGTCCGGCTCCGACAGCTTTTTCGAGCCGGACGGCGCGAGTCGGTCGGACTGCTCGCGGCGCGCATCGTACTTACCCGGCTGGGAAACGTCTCCATAGCGCGGTGCGAGTCGTGTCCATGCGAGTCGGTCGGAGCGTGTTGAAGCCGCGTTCGAGTCGGTCGGCGATTTCGCGGGTGCTTGCATCGTACTCGCTCGGCCTGACCCGCGTACGATTCGGTCGGGAAACAGGGCTCCGAATCGGATCCGGTGAATCCGAATCCGATTCGGAGCACTACCGGCCGAGATCGGAATCGGCCCCATAGTCTCCTAAGGCCCCCACTACAGGATTTAGGGATAGACAACTGTCTGATGAACTTGATTTGTGGGACATGACTCTTGGAATGCTATTAAATAACTTATTCCTTGTTTGAACAAATGAAGAGATGCAAAGCACACTTCTTGCTTGTGACGGTATTTGATATATTGCTGCCATGGAGATCCAAGTTAAGCAGTGATGCAGAACAGGCAATCAACAGAACCTTGGGAGCAGAGTTTATTTAGATGACAACACTGTTTAGGCAAAGTCTCCTAATATGCTGGGCATTACGGGAAGCACAACCCCCTGCGCGAGAAAATTTGGTAATCCCCTGGCCACTTTGAAGCAGTAGTTACTGGCCCCATCTGCCGTAATTCTATGGATCTTGGTGCAGTCTCCTGGTTCAACACCATGGAGACTTTACCAATTCTAGGGGAAGAAGAGTTACCAGTTTTCCCATGAATACCTCTTTTGTAAGTGGACTTTCAGGGTCTCACTTCTTAAGTGCCAAAGGGCCAGATGTACCACTGTTTTTTGTGGTCGCAAACGGGAAATCGGCCCGTTTGCAACCGCTAAGAAGGGTGGTGGTATGTACAAACGCTATTTTGCGAGTCGGTGTCTCACAAAATAGTGTTTGCAAGTCGCTATTAGGAAGGGGCGTGCCAAGGGCGTCCCTTCTTAATAGCAAGTCAGAATGGTATGTACCATTGTTTTGGGACCGCATTTGCGGTCGCAAAATACTCGCAGTTTACCGCCTACTTCAAGTAGGTGGTAAGCCACTCGCAAAAGGGAAGTTTCCCCTTTGGGAATGGGTGCAAACATATTTTTTAAGAGCAGGCAGTGGTCCCAAGGACCACTGCCTGCCCTTAAAATATGAAAACATTTTTCATTTTTTATTTTTTAAACGCATCCCGTTTTCCTTTAAGGAAAATGGGCTGCATTTGGGAAAAAAAGTTTTAATATTGAAAAATCAAACACAGACATGGGGGTCTACTGTCCTCAAGCAGGCCACCTTCCCCGTGTTTGCAGGCCATTCCCAATGGGTCGCAAATTGCGACTTGCCTCATTACAATTAATGAGGCAGATCCCTTGCGACCCATTTCAGATTCACAAACAGTGTCTTAGACACTGTTGTACATTCCATTTTCCGAATCGCAAATTGCGAGTCGCAAAACGCCGCAATGTGCGACTCGCAAAATGGAATGGTCGTACATCTGTCCCAAAGAGCCCCCTTGGCGTTGCTGGCACCCCTCCTATATAAAAGGGGGATTGCCGGCAGATTTTGCAGGGGCAGGGTTCTAAGGAGACTCTCTGTTAAGACTGAATGAACCTTCACCAAGTCTGGATTGAATTTCTCTGCCCACTCCTCTGACAAGCACCTTGATTCACCCACTGGGGTAAGCTGAATTAAAAATCACTGCATGACTAAGCAGACTATTCACTTGCATATTGCATGCATTTACGCCTGTTTCATTCTTTGTGAATAGACGTAAACAATGCATGTAGGAGTTAATCATTTTCCGAGGAGTAAGTCACAATCACTGCAAAATGTTTTGTGAATGTGACTCTCTGGGTTTGCACAAGTTTAAAGGCTTGTCTGCTTCCCCGTGCATGGTCTCAGCAGGAGCTAGGGTATTATAAACTGTGATTTCTTCTCTCCTCTTCGGGCTGTTGATATCAAGATGAGGCTCTCTCAAACCAGATGTCATATCAGTACAGTATGCTAACATCAATGCCATATTTTCCACAATCATCCATTTTTCTATATTGGTCCATTGATGAAAACATTTACCTTTTTATTTCACTCTTTTTTGGGGGGGTTTTCAGCTCAGGAATGAGTCATTTAGGCCTATGACTTGCAAATCATCCTTGACATATTTCTCCCATGGAATTCTTAAGCGTGTGATTAAGGGTGTTGCCCATGATTCTAGCAGCAGAGTTAGGTGGTCACAGTTTTCTCATCCTCACCCATCAATGAATGGGCATTTGAGGTGAAATTGGCTCTCAAGTCCCAGTGGGAGAAAGTGTGCAATAGTAGTGTGTTCTCGTAGTTTTTTTTAAGATGTGGAAAACGTTTCTAACCCTGCTTTTGGGTCAGAGGATTTCATGGTTTTGGGTATATATTCAGCCTTGTTTTTGCTCTTCTTCCAGCACCTTTTTTGATGTTCATATCATGCATCTGTCTGAGTTTAAAGTGGTTCTTCACCGGAGGAAAGGATGTGGCATTCTTTGATTTGGTTGATCTATGACATGGTGAATTGCCTTCATGCAGGCGTCTGTAATGTAATGTTCTATTAGGCTGTTGATTGTGGAGTTGACATGGGGTAGTATGGGGTTGAAGGTACGATACTTTTCATGAGTCGGTATGATGATGCCATTGTGCGTTTGGCTGTTGGATTTGGTTTGGTGGGTGAATGGGACAGAATGAGTTGAGTAAACAGATATCGATTGGTAACATCCCACGTGCAAGTTTTCCAATGTTTATACATTTTCTTTCGAAGTGCGGAATGTTTTTATCTTAACATGGTCTGTGTTTTCTTTGGTCTTCAGGTTCTACAGTTTTGTCACAGGGAAACAAGTCATCTTCATCAGAAATTCCAGGTTAGTCCTGTGTGCCAATTCTCCTGACCCTATGTTCTCCAAGGGACTAGTTTGCAGACCTGCATCACATTGCAAAGCATAAAATCCCACTACATTGGAAAGATGATGAGCCGGGGAGGGTGTATGAATGCGAGGTTCTTTGTGGCATGTTAAAATGTTGCCCCCTTACCACAGTTCTCCATGAGCCAAAGGTTGAAGTGGTTGCCTCTCACAAGGCTTAGCCCTGCCACACAGCTTCTGCTTTGTGTGATAGCATCTGGGTAAAGCCCCTCAGAATTGACCAATAAGCACTTCTTGCAGCTCCTCCGCAGAGTGCCTCGGGCATAGACGCTTTTTAGAACTGTGGTTGCAGAAGTGCTGTGCCACATCTCTGTGCCTGCTGGGGTGGCCTTCGTGAGAAAACCATCATTACGTCTCTGCGTCATTAGAGTTAATAACTGTGAAGATCCCTGCACTTGCGGACCTAACACGTGTGTGAAGTGTTACATTATTTCTCTGTGCTTGCTGGATGTGCCTTGCATGAGGGGGCATATTTACAATGAAATGGTGCAGTTCGGCGCTGCAAGCAATTTTCCTGCGCCAAGCTGCATCATTTTAAAAACTCAGGGATGCGCCATATTTACAAGAATACGGTGCACCCCTGTGCTCTCCCCTGCGCCGGCGCACAAACAGCAGCTGTGCGCCAACACAGGCATCCTTGCACTATGGAGCACAAAAAACAATGATCAATGGCAATTTGCTCCTTATATGTGTACCGCAGAATGCAGCACACATAGAAAGAGCAAAAACGAGAAATAAAAGTATTTCTCCTCGTTGCGCCACTTTAACGCCCCTCCTCCCCCCCCCCCCCCGGAAAGGCGTTAGTTTTTAGCACTGCCTCAGATTTACGAATCCTTGTAAATCTGGGGTAGTGTCAAAAATCCATGGGTGTTGTGTGGGAACACCCACAGCAACACCCATGACACACCCCTTTGATGTAGAGTACTGTGTGAAAGAGGAACATATTTACAAGGCCATACAAAGCCACACAAAATGGCTTTGTGTGGCCTTGTAAATATGGGCCAGTACACAGGGCCACCGGATCGTCAAAAAAAGTGGCGTTAGGGGCTTGTAAATATGCCCCCCTGTGTGAAGTTCACAGCCTGCTCTGCATGACACTCTCCATTTTTGGCAAACACAAGGAGATGATGGACGGAGCGCTGAAACTTTTCAGACACTCACCCCCAGTCACAGATCTGGGTTGAATCCATCATCATTCTTTAGCTCACTTCGCCACCTCAGTTCAGACCCAGCTATATGCAAATCAGTCTTGACCCTGTGCCTCATGGGAACAGTCCAGCCCGAACTGCCAAGCCAGGTCTTCCCTGAACCAGAAACAAGCATCCTGGGACCGGTTTCTGGGTAACACCCTTCATCAGCCAGGTTAGCTTGAATCCAGTGGCAAAGTGAACAAGGGACCCACGTCTGGGCATACCCTGCCAACTTAGGGCAAACAAAGCAAACACAAGGAGATGATGGGCGGAGCGCTGAAATTTTTCAGACACTCACCCCCAGTCACAGATCAGGGTTAAATCCATCATCATTCTTTAGCTCACTTCACCACCTCAGTTCAGACCCAGCTATATGCAAATCAGTCTTGACCCTGTGCCTCATGGGAACAGTCCAGCCCGAACTGCCAAGCCAGGTCTTCCCTGAACCAGAAACAAGCATCCTGAGACCGGTTTCTGGGTAACACCCTTCATCAGCCAGGTTAGCTTGAATCCAGTGGCAAAGTGAACAAGGGACCCACGTCTGGGCATACCCTGCCAACTTAGGGCAAACAAAGCAAACACAAGGAGATGATGGACGGAGCGCTGAAACTTTTCAGATACTCACCCCCAGTCACAGATTTGGGTTGAATCCATCATCATTCTTTAGCTCACTTCACCACCCCAGTTCAGACACAGCTATATGCAAATCAGTCTTGACCCTGTTCCTCATGGGAACAGTCCAGCCCGAACTGCCAAGCCAGGTCTTCCCTGAACCAGAAACAAGCATCCTGGGACCGGTTTCTGGGTAACACCCTTCATCAGCCAGGTTAGCTTCAATCCAGTGGCAAAGTGAACAAGGGACCCACGTCTGGGCATACCCTGCCAACTTAGGGCGAACAAAGCAAACACAAGGAGATGATGGACGGAGCGCTGAAACTTTTCAGACACTCACCCCCAGTCACAGATCTGGGTTGAATCCATCATCATTCTTTAGCTCACTTCGCCACCTCAGTTCAGACCCAGCTATATGCAAATCAGTCTTGACCCTGTGCCTCATGGGAACAGTCCAGCCCGAACTGCCAAGCCAGGTCTTCCCTGAACCAGAAACAAGCATCCTGGGACCGGTTTCTGGGTAACACCCTTCATCAGCCAGGTTAGCTTGAATCCAGTGGCAAAGTGAACAAGGGACCCACGTCTGGGCATACCCTGCCAACTTACGGCAAACAAAGCAAACACAAGGAGATGATGGACGGAGCGCTGAAAATTTTCAGACACTCACCCCCAGTCACAAATCTGGGTTAAATCCATCATCATTCTTTAGCTCACTTCGCCACCTCAGTTCAGACCCAGCTATATGCAAATCAGTCTTGACCCTGTGCCTCATGGGAACACTCCAGCCCGAACTGCCAAGCCAGGTCTTCCCTGAACCAGAAACAAGCATCCTGGGACCGGTTTCTGGGTAACACCCTTCATCAGCCAGGTTAGCTTGAATCCAGTGGCAAAGTGAACAAGGGACCCACGTCTGGGCATACCCTGCCAACTTAGGGCAAACAAAGCAAACACTAGGAGATGATGGACAAAGCGCTGAAACTTTTCAGACACTCCATTTTTGCACAATCCATGTATGAGTAGTTCCTGCATTAATCCTTTTTATTACCACTGCTCTCTGCCTGCAGGAGTAGCCCTTGTCCTGCCACTGCCTTGCCCCATCCTTCCTCCCGAGTGATGTCTTCCGAATGCATAATCCAGCGTCACTCATCATTGACGCTATGGTTCACAGATATTGACATTTTAATTTATTTCTAACCAATGTTGTTTCATAAATATATGTTTTCAACACATTTCTCTTGTTTAGAAGTTGGATTTGCTATGAAGAAAGATGTTAAACTGAGGAATTACCAGAAAGAGCTTGCCCGGCCAGCTTTAAGTGGAAAAAACACCATTATATGTGCCCCTACAGGTAAGACAATTACAATTTAAATGATGTTTAGGGAAGAATATATTTGAGCCACTGTAACAACTATGAAGAAGTATCATTCACAGAAAGGGAGAATTAAGAGCATTGCTGGACCCCTAAGAGAGGATACAATGTTGATTGTTACAAAGAGGCTCAGGGTTGCGTGCAACATTGTTGGTAACAAAAGTAAACCTAGGTACAGATTTAAGAAAAAGTCTTGCGGAACAGCGCAGCAAGTGACCTTGTTGCGCTGCACTGCGTGACAAGAAAAGGGCAGGAATGTGTTGTATTTAAGCCAATACTGCGCAATCCTGACTTTTCCCCTGCGCTGGCGCCCTTTTGGCAGCCTAGCGCCAACTAAGGCACCCTTGTACTATTATGCAAGGGTGCCTGCTTTGCATGCAGGATTGTTTCCTGCACAAAAGCAACCCTGGGAGGCAAATTCCTCTCCCTGTAAAGAGGAAGTAACAAGAAGAAATCAAGATATTTATCTTCTCTGGTAAGGCATATCTTTTTGGTCCATTCCCAGGTTGACCAGTTCTGGTAAATCTGGGAATGCGTCAATAACAATGGGAGTTGCATGGGAACACCCACGCAACACCCATGAAACGCCTCTTTTGTGCAGAGTAAGGCAACAAAGCGATCTGTGCTGCGTTGCTTTACTCCAGATTTATGAAGTCACTTAGGGCCACGCAAAGTGGCCTTTCGTGTCTTCATAAATCTAACTTAAGGTTTGCGTCTACCACGTTGCGTGGTGCAAATGTGATGCAAACCGCTCGTAAATAGGCCCCCTAACACTTACTTGCAAAACAAAACAAACAATTTATTGCACATTTGTGGGCAGTGTTCATGCTGACTTTTGAATGAAGTGTACTACAGCGGTGTAACCGGATTAGAATGGGGGCTCCATGCAACCAAAACATCTGCTGGCCAACTGCTGACGGGGGCATTGGCTCCATTCTTGGGTGGATGGGAGGGGGTGGTTCCTACAGACAATAGACACTGCCCGCTACTTCCCACAATCACGTTAATGAGAGTTCTGCGTGACCTAGTGGTAGCTTTCGTGCCTCCGGACTTACACACAGCCCTTTCGTTTAAGGTGGGCCAGTGTGTCTTTTTTTTGACTGGCGTGCTTTAAATTAAGGCCAATTAATTTACATACCCCCAATTGCTCTTTATACGGGCAGAAGTGTGTATCTTCTGCTGCAAGAGGTGACTCCCCTTACTGAATGACATCATCAAAGTCTCGAATAGTGTGGACAACTACGGTAAATCTCATAATACCTCATAAAATGTTCCTTTGGCAAAAAATGGAGGCTCTTCCACCCAAAGGAAAAAGATAAAAGGCAGACACAAACTATAGCCTGTGAAAGGAAAGCACGTGACCGTTAATGTTCTCAGGACTGGCAAGGTGATTATCACCGCTCTCCCCATATCGAAATATCTCAGATCAATGTGTATACTTTCTTTCGGCACAAACCAACTAGTCTGGCACAGTTTCTGTTTTGATGACAGTTGTAGGGTGAGATGAGAGGGTTGGGAATTTGACCAAACTCGGGACTCCAGTCAGCTCGCAAAGTACTCTCCTTCAGCTGGCCCATTCCCAAATCTGTGCTTACTCATACAGTGCTCGGATTGTATCCAACCTCTACAATAAAATCCTATCATGTCTTGTAATCGTTCACTTGTTTCCCTACGAAATTGTAAAGTGCTCTGTTTTAAGGCATGGGCAAGGTGGGGGCAATTGCCCCGGGCCCCCGCCTTCCAGGGGCCCCCTGAGAAAGTAAAGGCTCTCTTTTGCTCTCTCATCCTCATTTATGTATCTCAACCTTTAATGTTTGAGTACATTTTGTTCGGGATCATAAGGCTTGAATTAGTAGAAAATGGGTAATAAAATACAAAGTTATTCCAAACAGGGGCCCCAAAATATTTTTCGCCCAAGGCCCCCAAAATCCTTAATGTGACACTGGTGCTCCGATGGACATTTGGACATTGTCCGCGCAATTAAATTGTGTGGTAAGACATGTTGATTGCTAAAAGAGACATTGCAATGACCTGGAAGGACTCTAAATCTCCATCTATTTCAAAGTGGCGCAGGGGAGTGGACTGGTGTGCTGTCCAAGAAAAAGCAGTTTATGAGGCAAGAGGGTGCCCGAACAAACATGAACGAATATGGGGCAAATGGACGGGTTTATTGGACTGAGTGCTCAGGGCGCAAAGGACTGGCCTGTTTCCTTTTATATCAGCTAGAGAGGGGGATATTGATTGTATTTGTAATGAAATGTCTTGCACATCACAGTGTTACAAATGTTACCTCGAGTATCTTGTTATACAAAATGCCAATAAAATTGGATATCAAAAAAAAAATTGTGTGGTAAGAAAACATAACGTTTGGTGCTTTTAGAAATGGCTACAACAGAGATAATGAGCAAAATATCAAATTAATGTTATTTTAGCTATTATTATCATTCTTAGTGTTATTGTTCTGATTATTATTATTGTTGTCATTATTATCGTAAATCCACTGCATTTTGTGCAGACTAAACTTTTAAAAATCATGTTTTTTAAGATAAAAATATGTACATACCTTTTAGTTGGCATTTCTGTTATAGTCCTACAGTGTTATTTTTTAGTTGCCCCAGTTTATGAAGTGCCGGCATCGAAATAGCTAGTTTATGACTCATTATAAAGACAACATAAGAAATACAGCACAGTTTCGTAAGTTCCGTGTTGACTTGCAGTGCAGAGTGCAAGCACAAATATGTTTGTGTAAGGAAGAAGAAGCACATTGAAAGAGAAGTTTATAGTTTGTTAGCAACAAGAGTAATGCTTCCTCTTTCCACACTTAAGGCACTGAGGGGCATATTTACAAGCCCCTATTGCCACAGGAACGTCACTTTTAACGACGTTCCTGTGGCGATAGGGTCTTCGCCTTATTTACAAGACGGCGTTAAGCCACTTAACATGGCTTAACGCCGCCTTGTAAATAAGGCCCCCTTTCACGCTACACTTAGCGTGAAAGGGGTGGGCAATGGCTGTTGAGGTGGGCATTCTGTGGCAACACCCATTGATTGTGACGCTGCCCCCTATTTACAAAGGTGGCGTAAATAGGAGGCAGCACCAAAATTAAGACCAGAGAAAACCTGGTCTTAACATGGCGAAACGAGGAGAAATACTTTATTTCTCCTCGTTTTTGCTGTTTCTATGTGTGCTGCATTGTGCAGCACACATAGAAACAGCAAAACGCCATGCATGATTGTTTATGTGCAGGAAGGTGTTCGTTTTGCAACTTCTATGTGTGCTGCATAATGCAGCATACATAGGAGTTACAAATCGCCATTCTGGATTATGTGCCGGAAGGGACGCCTTCCTGCACATAAACAATCATTCCCTCAAAGCAGGCACCCTTGCACTATGGTGTAAGGGGGCCTGCGTTGGCGCTAGGCATCTGATTTTAGCACCAGCGCAGGGAGAAACGCAGGGGTGAGCCGTATTATTGTAAATACGGCGCATCCCTGCATTTCTAAAGTGACGGAGAGCAGTGCTAGCAGTTTTGTAGCTAACCCGTGTTCCGCCACTTGCTTGTAAATATGCCCCTGAATTCCCCCATAACACTCCAAGCTAGTTGATGCACATCCTGGTTTGCCACACCTATAACATCTACTCTTTGCTTCTCCCTAGCCAATGTTTGCTCCTGTCAGCATTTTTCACACCCTTACAACTTCCACACTCTTCCCCATTTTATCATAGATTCCCTCCTTGCCTCACCCTTTTCTGTCCTTCACACATGCTAATGTATGCTCTACAACGTCTGCATTGCCATTCTCAGTAAGTATGTTCTCCTGAATAGTGTAAATATAAGAATTATGCCTGCACCTTGCCAAATGATCTCATATACTTGTATTCTTTTTGTCAGCTCACCAGATTCACAGAATGACCTTCTTGGTGCTGCACTGTAGTTCCCCACCTTCTCTTTCTTTCCTTGCAACCCGGCAAAAAATGTGTGCCTTTTGTAACACTGTGTTCACCAATGGTGCAAATTGCCTCTCCAGCATTGACAACAGCATGTTGAAGATATCTCTAGCAAATCTCTCCCTCTCCCACACTTACCTGAGGAATGCTGTCATAAATATTTCTACTTTCAGCTAACAAACTGAGCAAGAGCACCCCTTGTTTCTATGATGGAGAAAATGTTTCCTCCCAATTGCAATTAGTGAAAAAGCAGTTTGCCTCATTTTTTCAATGGCAGGAATGGTTCCCCAACTTTGGACAGACACAAAGGAGGTTGTGACATGCTGGCAGCTGCCACAGTGGTAAAAAAACATACACTCGAGGACTTATTTACGAGCCCCCTGCGCCGCCGGAGCGTCACTTTTTGTTACGCCCCGGTGGCGCAGAATATAAAATCATATCTATGAGGCCACCCAAAGCCCCTATGCGTGGTTTTGGGTGGCTTCATTGATATGGAGTATGGCAAGGCAGTGCAAAGTGCTGCGTTGCCTTTTTCTGGGTTTTCCCACACAACACCCATGGATTTTGATGCTGCTCCAGATTTACAAGATCATGTAAACCTGGAGAAGTGCCAAATTCTTACGCCTTCCAAGGTGAGGCATAACCAGAAGAAATTTATTTTTTCTCCTCGTTATTTCCTCTTTCTATGTGTGCTGCATTATGCAGAACACATAGAAAGAGGAAAACGCATCTCAGGATTGTTTTTGTGCAGGAAGGTGCCCCTTCCTGCACAAAAACAATCCTGCATGCAACGCAGGCAGCCTTGCACCATGGTGCAAGGGTACCTGCTTTGCCGCTAGGCAGCCGAAAACGCGCCAGCGCAGGGGAAAGGACAGGAATGCACCATATTGCATACATACAGTGCATTCCTGCCCTTTCACTTTGGTGTAGGGCAGCGCAGGAGGATGACTTGCTGCGCTGCCCTGCGCCAAATCCCCATGAATAAGGGCCTAGGTATCAACACACATAGGAACTTATTTACAAGCCCCTTGCGCCGCTGTTGCGTCACTTTTTCCCCAATTAAAAGTGACGCACCGGCGGCGCAATGGGCTTGTAAATGAGCCGCTAAGTGTAAAATAATTTGTACTACGTTTATCTTTCAGAAATGAAGCACCTCACATTTGTCAGTACATTCTTGCACTCCACCCAGCACTGCATACAGTGTTAAAACGCCTACAGTGGTGTTGCAGTTGCAAATAAATCCATGTAAGTTGACTATGTCGCACAGGAATTCAGATCATGTGACATGAGACACTACCTTGCAGGACTGTGTAGAGTAGACCCACTTGCAAATGTTCATCCTGTACTCTGGTGAACCGTATACTCGCATATGCCCTGCACACCCTACAGTAGACCCATGTACTGCTGCCTGTGTGCTTCTTTCGTGAACAGTCACATGCTAGCACAGTCTGTGAACATGCACCCTTAGCCCAGTTGCCTCTGCAATCAGCTAAGTACTGCGACACATGATGAATTACATGTGCGTAACGATATCGGTCAGTGAAGGAAACGCAAAGTCTATCCTGAGTTCAGCATAGATCACAAGGGTACACGCCTTTGCTGGAGGGAATGCCTCATCCATAGTAGCTCTCCAAAGCAGGACTGATGGACCCTGGCCAGGTGTAGCAATCTCCAGAATGACCTCAAATCAGTGGTTAATTTGTAAAAAGAATTATTGCCGGGGCTCTCGTCAGGAGGCAGCCTGCACCAGCCCATCTCTCCTGTTACCACCGTCTAAAACAGAACCAACTACTAACCATGAAAGTGGGGAGAGGATGTGGTGTAATGGCCAGAGCTGCTGACTTCGGAACTGGAGAACCAGGTTCGAGTCTCAGCGTCTGCTCAACATCCTGTGATTCTGGGCAAATCACTTAATCTCCCTGTGCCTACCATAAATGAATGTGACCTTAACTGGTGCTCATGAAAAGCGCCGGTGTTGATGATTAAGTGTCAGTGCTGAGCAGCGGGAACCACCGGCTCAAATTAAGCACTGCTGCAAATGTATATAGAGTGTAGCCACATACGAGGTGTAGTTACAGGAGTTCCCTGGCCATTAAACTCCAAGGATAAACATTCAAGAATATAATTGAAAAATAATATCACATAAAGTGTACAATTACTAGAAAGGAAAGAAAGACACACCATAAAAAATAGTTTCATGATTCAAACTAGGGAAGTAATTTCAAAGAGACACAAGAACCATTAGAGAAAAGGTGGAGAAAGTGAATCTAGAATTTTGAAGATTTAGAGAAAATTAGTGTAATATCGACATGCAGAATGCTCTGTACTGGGAGAATATGAGAGCCAGAGTAAAGTGAGCAAGCAGAAGCTTTAAGAGATATGAAAGGGAAGCAGTAGAGTCGAGCAAAACTATAAAAACCTCTTTTCAGAAATGGGAATTTAGAACTGGAGTGGATACCCTGGGCCCAACAGTGACATTCATCTTCTAATTCCATATGATGATCCTCTATGCACACCTCTGCCCCCAATTCACTTAGGGACAAATTTATCATTGAGTTACGTTGACCTTGCACCACACAAGGGGGCGCAAGGCCAATGCAACAACTAAGTCAGATTTATCAAGCCACGCAAGGCCACCTTGTGCCACCTTGCGTGGCCCTGAGAGGCTTGATAAATCTAGAATAACGCAACACAGCGCAAATTGCTGCATTGCGTTACTCCGCCCCAGGGAGGTGTTCCATGGATGGATGCGTGGGTGTTCCCACGCATCCACCCATGGATTTTGGCTCATTCCCAGATTTACCATTACTGGTAGACCTGGGAATGCGTCAAAAAGCTACACCTCCCTAGGTGAGGTGTAACAAGGAGAAATATCTTTATTTTTCCACTTTGTTTTCCTTTTTCTATGTGTGCTGCATTCTGCAGCATACATAGAGGAAAATGCCTCAGAGGATTGTTTTTGTGCAGGAAAGTGTCCCTTCCTGCACAAAAACACTCCTGCATGCAACGCTGGCACCCTTACACCACGGCACAAGGGTGCCTGCATTGGCGCTAGGCAGCACATTGTGTGCCAGGACAAGGAAAGGACAGGAATGCACGTATAATGTTAAATACAGCACATTCCTGCCCTTTCAGGTGACTTGCTGCACTGCGCGAAATAATGATACATTTGCCCCTTAGTATAAATCTTCACCCTAGCTAGTATCACATAGCTCATCTCTCAAATTTCTTTTACTCCTCCCTTTGACCCCTCTACATTTTCTAAACTCTGAATAACTTTTCCCAAACTTCATCTTCATCTTGCCATTCGTACTATCTTCTCCAAACCTTCTCTGTCTTTCCCTTTTTCTCCCATGGGCGTCTGCCATGGCAGGAGTTCGCACTGAACTATGGCCTGTTGAGGCTGAGAACTACTGTGTATATGCATCACCCCTTTCACCCTGATACGGATATGCTCTTAAGACACAGCATCGATCTTACACATGGAAGGCCTAGCACTGCAGCTCCCTAGAAGTCCTATTCCATATGCACTGCGAGTGGTCTTAAGTGGCAAATTCCAAAAGGACAACCAACCAGTCAAATACTTAAAACAATTGTGAATTCCTACTAACCCTTGTCAAAATGCATTTACAAAGGATGACTGTGACAGCTCTTAGTCCCGGTTACAGGTAAAAAGAGAAAAAAAAGACTAGAATGGGATTTTCAGAGGAGCTGTTGCTCAAAGAGGGCATGAAGGCAAGCAAAGTCCCACAAAATAGGAGTTACTACCATATGAAAAGAAACTAGGAAATATCAATTAAAGCTCTTTGCTACAAAAGTATGACTATACTACAAAGATAGCAAAGCATCAGCCCCAGTCATTGAAACAACATAAAAACTATAATGATAAAAAGTTAGGAGCTCATAAAAATAGAAACTGAAGGTAAGCTAGAATCTGCAGGAGCCCAATGCAATAATAATAGAAGGAATAAAATGGAAGCCTCATTAATGCAATAAAAAAGTCAGTAGCGCTACCCTTGAAAAGTAAGGTCAATACATAACTTTAAAAACGGGGGGATTCATCTGCAAGAAGTGAGAGCGATCAAGTTACAAGGGCCTTGTCACTTCAACTAGCTATCTTAACAGCCCAGCTTAGTACCTAGAGTACCGGCTATGCATGATATTTTGTTACAGCGAGATTGAATCAATTGTGTCTAAGGGGCATCATGATGGAGGAGGAAGTGATTGTGCACAACGGGGGTCTCTGAACACTAGTGGTTGTAAAGCCACATTATAGCAACTTTACCTAATTTATATCACATGAGACAGCTCTATTGTTTCTCAAGATGTTTCTAAGTCATTATTAAGTCAGTATCGGAACCGGTTTGCAATCTGTACAATGCCAAAAAAGCAGAAATGCTGGCTTTATGATTGCATATCGTATGCAGAATATCATCTTATATAAATATTGGAGCCTAAATACCGTTTACAAAAATGTAGTCCCGTTGTGTGTAGAATGTAGATCTTCTATTATTAATTTCATTGGGGAAATATTGTTGTAAATGATGGTTAGGACACTATATTTATGTTAGAGGATATTTTGACAGCGATGTTCTAGAACCACACAAGCTTTACTGCCTGTAAGAGGGCCCATTTGCTTATGTCCTAGAAGTAGACAAAATAGCACATTGAAAACAAAGTTACTTCATGAAATGAGCATGAGTTGTCACTGTTCGGAGCAGACCGTTGGTCAGAGCTTAATTTGTAAAGGAAAGAGTGCTAGTGCCCAAAGCTCTACTCAGAAGCCTGCGTCCAGTGCTATTAAATGTTGGTAGTTGGATTAAATCTTTAATCCACTATCAGTTCAGTTCAGTTCAAATAGCTTTATTCGACAACATGTATCATAAAAGCATTATTTGACATTTGTACAGTAAAAGAATATATGTTCAATAGAACAGAAAATCTTAAAATACAGAGATCCAATTAAAATGTCTTGGTATAGCATTATGAGCGACGTCTAAAACTAGAACACTTTAAAACAGGTTTCGCTAAAAAATCATTGGTCTAATAAAAATATGTACATTTTGCTTTCCACCAATACATTCCACCCCAGATGTTCAATAGTTATGATAAAAGTATGAAAGAAGAAAGATAAAAAGGGCATCAACCAACAGAGAAGTCAATACGTAAAGTGCTAGTGATATATGCATCATGAGACGATATACAGAGATTATAGCGCAACCAAGTGTATACTGCGATTTTTATACCAGTCACATAGCTCATCTTATTAACTGGGGTCTTATTTACCTAAGTTAAAGTCACACCCCGTAGGGCTTTGGTTCTCACTAGCCAGGCTTGCCCTAAGAACTTAGCCATTCCACATGAGAATAAAACGCTAGGGTCAGATGTTAAAATGCGCAGAGCAAATCGGTGATCGCGGGTGCCCATATTACTACATATTGGTTTTAACCATTTAGTCCTTGCTTTATTGTAAGCAGGACAAGCGAACAGGACATGAGCAACACACTCAACCAGGGCTCCACAGCAAGGGCAACTCTCTGTTATATTCTCGGCTGCGCGCCACTTTGCCATTCGGGTATTAACAGGGAGCGTGCCAAACCTAAACTGAATATACAGATTCCTATCTCGTGGGACCTGGATCACGTCTAGGTAGGGCTCTAAGCTTCTCATTTGCTTGAACATAAAATACTCCTCTGTCAGTCTCCCCTTATTTGGCTTGCTGAGCTCCTGGCTGTCAAACCAATCCCAATAGTTGCGCTTAAGTTCCATCTTACTAGGGGGAATTTGGGTATCCCATGATTCTTTAAGGCCAAGTTGCATCATGGTTTTCTTCACATATGTTATCCACTTGACCCTATGTTCCACATCCAATTCCATCACCTCCGTTAGAGCTGAGGCATAATTAGTGAGCTCTTCAGTGCGCCTTAGGCGAGCCCAAAAAAGCAGTGGGCGTAGCCTAGCAATTGCTCTAAACGGTCGCCTACCCATATCATACATTAGAGGTGTCAGTGGGGTATTACGGGGGAGCATAACCAAGTCCCTCAAAAATGTATGCTCTGACCTCATTAACTCATCCACATTTTCGAACCCCCATAGCTCGGCTCCATATAGGGCCGAGCTAACAGCCTTTGCTTCATAGACTACGAGCGCCGGGGCAACTGGCCTACTATACGAGGAGCGATGTTCTTTGCTAAGTGCCCCGGTCACGCGTTTATGGTTCAAAAGCATTTTGGCTAAATGGGGCCTCCAGTGCATTTTGTCGGAGAGTCGTATACCAAGATATTCAAAGTTCTCGACTCTATCCAGGGGGATACCATTCAGTGTAAAATTATTCCTAAAAGATTTGTGAGGGTTAAATGCCATGAGCTTTGTCTTTGTAGTATTAATTACTGAGCCCCGTACCTCACAGAAGGATTGATATCTATTAATTAACTTTTGTAGCCCAGCTGGAGTTTTTGCCATCAACAGGGTGTCATCGGCGAACAGAAGCGTTGGCACTTTGTCGCCCGCCAGGATTGGGGCATCAGCTGGATCTTCTTGCAAAACTTCACCACCCCGTTCACATACAAAGAGAACAAGGTGGGAGCCATGACACAACCCTGGCGGACTCCCTGCCAACCGGAATCTGTTCTGTCAACTGTCCTTGATTACCCCATCTCACCTGAGCATAGTTCCCCTCATGAAGACGGATTAATAAATTCAAAATTAATGGTGGAATGCCCATATCTTTTAAAATCTGCCACAGTTTAGCCCTGGGTACCAAATCAAACGCTGTTTCTAAATCAATTAATGCCAGGTAAAGGCTGCCTTTTCCAATTAAAACAACTTTCCAATAAATAAGCATTAATCTAAAAACCTGGTCAATCGTCCCGGTGCTGGCCCGAAAACGCGCCTGATATTGTGAGAGGATGTCCTCCTCTTCAGACCATGATTGAATTCTCTGCAGGAGGACCCTACCTAGTACTTTTGCATTACATCGGTCAGGCTTATAGGCCTGTAGTTACCGGGGTCTTCCTTATCCCCTTTTTGTAGATAGGAACTACTACAGCGCCTTTCCAGGACTCTGGAACAGGACATCCGGCTGCTATGGCATTAAAAATAACTGAAAGTAACCCGACCACCCTTTAGGGTCAAACAAAAATAAATCTCCTGGCAGACCATCAGGTCCTGGGGCTTTAGCGGGGACTAATTTCAAAATCGCAGACTCTATTTCATCCCACGAAAAGGGATCACTAATATTCCCTATAGGAGGGATGTCTGTGGTGCCGCATGGCTCCTCCAGACATCCGTCCTCTAAAGCTGAATATAATTTCCCAAAGTGATCCTGCCATTCATGGCAGGTGATATGATTAGGCATAATGCTTAAGTCCCTATTGTTTCCCCGGCTCACTAAGGACCAGAAGAGGTTCTTGTTCTTTCCCAGACTTGCATCCTTCAGCTCTTGACAATAACGTTCATCCCACTCAATCTTCGCTTTGTGTAAAGCAATCTTATAGTTCTTCCTAGCCGTTTTAACCCTGGAGCAATTTTTAGTTCTAATTGCTAAAGTCAAAGATTATCTTTTGGACTTGCAGCCTTTAGTAAACCATGGGTGCTGTTTTTTTTTGCAAGCACGCAAGATGTTATTCTTGCGTGGGGCCTGAAAGTAAGTGCTTAGTATCTCAACGGTGCCAGAATGGACAACAGAGACAATATCGCATTCAGATATATCTAAGACCGCAGCCCGGAGCTCTGCTGTTTTCTCGAATAGGGTCTTGCGAATAGCCAATAGATTTGATTTCTCTAGAGCTTCCTTATCCCATTTTAAATGTCTTTTACAATTAGAAGGGACGATGTTGGTAATACAAGTCACTGCCCTACTAGTCTGAGGGTCTGATGGAAGAACCCACAAGTTTGTCATGGTCATACAGAGAGGGTTATGATCACTATCAGATGTAGCACCCACAAACATGTCAGTCGTCGCATCCCACAGATTTACATCTAAGAGGATATAATCGATTCGTGATGGACAGCTGACTCTGTTGAAGGTGTTAGCCCCCTGTCTGTCTGATAGAGTTCTGCCGTTGGTTGCCCTGAGGTTAAACTCTATAGCTATTGCATTAAGTTGAATGGCTAGGTTAGTCCACTTTTTAATGGGTGGTAAGTTGAGTGGGGGAACTGCCCATTTGTCATCGACCCTATCATACTCCAGCATATCATCTGAGCTCAAAGGCTCAAAGGTGCAGTTTAAGTCACCTGCAACCAAGATGCGATTACCGGGCGAACAGCTGGATATGGCCTGCTCTAAGAGCGTGACAGTGGGCGATTATTTACCCCCCTTAGTTCCTCTGATATAAACATTAAACAGGTCTAGGGTTTCCCCACCATTTGGGCCCCTAGTAGTTAATCTCATAATATCTTGACTTATCAATGGGTGAATGGAAATACGATAGCCTAAGGCAATGTTCACCCAAACAATCAAACCCCCTGAGGGACGTCCTCTCCCCATAGTAGTAGCTGGGATGCAATAGGAGGCATAGCCCGATTTGTGTAGTGATACAAGACTCCATGTCTCCTGAAAAATACAAATATCATATTCCTCAATGAGTTTGTTCCAATGTGGAAGTAGGAGTTTGTTTTGCAAGCCTGCTACATTCCACGATATGATCCTAAGATTAGTGGAAGAAGGTATCACGACCAAATTGTCATTTGCCATTTGGGGAAAGCTTGGGTGCACTTGCAGATCGGCCTCTTTGGGGTTAACTAAAGGTTCGGCTAAACCTGCCCCATATATCCTCTTAACAGTTACACTGTGATCTCTTAGATCCCTTGCCCCATAATTACCTGATACTCGATCTTGTAAATCGGGGTTAAGTAAAGAGATTTTGGGATTAGTCATGGTGTTAAGAAAGGCAGTACGATGGTCCATTTTAGGAAGGTGGGAGTTCTCTAGTCAGTCAACTGTCTCTAGTGATGTCCCTTGCTCCAGGATATCTAATGTCCCTCCCCTGTTGTAAGAACGTGTACTCCTAAATTGTATGGGTGAAGCGGTCGGAGGACTGGTTCTAAATTCTAGGGCGAGCAGACTCTCTGCCAAGTCGCTGGAACCGAGTGTAAGTTCGATATGATCATACAATTGCGCGGGGGTTGAACATCTGCGAGTACGAGTGATATCCTCGCGTATCAGCGAACGGCAGCCCCTAGTGTGACGGATCCAGTGTATCACCTTATTTGTTAAAGAATCAGGGCTTTCATATCCAGCATTTGGCTTAAGTTTGGGAACATTAGTCATAATGACAGTTTGGCCCTGTAACTGGAAAGCCGCACATGAATAATGAGTCTGCTGATGTGATTTGGCTAGAGAGTTTCCTACCAAGGATAAGCCACTAGAATTTACTCGATCCAATCGTGTCATGGGGGCAGTTTGGGTAGGGCACTCACTAGGTATGTGGGGTTGTGAAACATTAGAGCCTTTCGATACAATAGTATTTTTAAGATTATTTAAATTAGAACTTTGAGGAACAAAAATTGTAGGTGGTGGAGGACAGGAAATGGCGGCCCCACTTGATTTTGCCCCATTACTTAGAGGCTTGTCTTTTGGCAATTCCATTTTATGATTTGGGTTACACAAATGGTTTATTTGCTGTTGGTAAGGTGGAACCAATGGTAACAAGAGTTTAACCATTACCATGAGATCTTCCATCTTTTGTCTTATGGTTATTATTTCCCCCTTAAGTAAGTTCATAGTCAGGAAAATATCCTGCGAAATTAGAGGATGTTGGCCTTCACTCTCTTGTACATGTTGTGCCTGCTCAGTGCCTGTCAGCTGAGTGTCTAAGTTAATGTTGGAATCAAGCGTGGCTAGCAAAGCAAACCTATTTGAACAGGAAACTGTAGGTTGAAGTAAACACTCTCCAGAGCCAATGGAAGACTCTGGGGGTTCAATAACCCGAGTATGTTCAACCCGTCTGTGTACGTGTCCTATTGCTTGGGCAACTGGTATAATACTTCCATTATCAGAATTGCCCTTTCTAAGATGCTTCTGGAACATTGTGGGGATAGTTGTAACACGTGGCGAGTTATCATGGGTGGGGGAGGAATGGACATTTGCGCATGGTACCGGGGGGTCTGAGCCCAAGATATCCTCACACTCATTGACAAGAGTTTCAATTCTGTCAATTCCATCTATAATACAGTTGCCAGCTGAGTGCCTCATGTATTTTTTAGCCTTTTTTCGCTTACCCGCCCCACTATTGATTTTACTACCCGCCTCTGTGCCCTCCATATTTTTCCGTTTCCCCATATTACAACAAGGAATAAAACAAGTCCCAGTCAAGAACTCTGCCACATGGAGTTTAAAAAAGTCACCACAGTCAAATGTCAATTGTAGCAGATACAAAATAGATTCCAGACGAAGAGGGACAAATACGGGGGATAGTTACACACAGTACCTTATCCAGGAGAAATATGACCGTAACAGGGAGTGCTCATGTCAGCTGTAAGATGAAAGGGGGGTGGCCCTGCCCTGCCTCTTCCTGTCAATGACGGGCAAGGACGGGCCCGCCCTTGGCCCGGGCTTCGCCCGCGCGCGTCCCGCGATGCGGGAGACCGGCGCCCCTCTTAACGCGCCTCCTGGCGCGCGTGGTGACGTCGTTGGCAGGCGTCAGCACTGGCCTGCTGGGAAATGTAGTGCCGTTTCCCTCACGGCGTGGAAGCAATGAGGTAAGCCGTTCCCCTCACGGCTGGAGCAGAGGGAAGAAGTAGAAACACAGGAGCCGTTCCCCTCCCGGCGATCTTGTGGCCGGAATGCGCGTCCCGCGATGCGGGAGACCGGCGCCCCTCTTAACGCGCCTCCTGGCGCGCGTGGTGACGTCGTTGGCAGGCCTCAGCACTGGCCTGCTGGGAAATGTAGTGCCGTTTCCCTCACGGCGTGGAAGCAATGAGGTAAACCGTTCCCCTCACGGCTGGAGCAGAGGGAAGAAGTAGAAACACAGGAGCCTTTCCCCTCACGGCGATCTTGTGGCCGGAATGCGCATTGGTTCTATGACTGCACTTTGTGACCAGTATCTTCATTTGAGGCACTCCGTCGCTCTCTTCATCATGGTATTATGCAACAGCCTTGAAAGTGGCCTTTTCCCGCACTAGTGAGATACTTTGTAATCCCAGAGGTGAGCTCCTTTCCAGCCGCAGTAATCCTTCGCTCCAGGCGATTCTGGCCGGGAATCAGCAGCGGCAGCCGCCCAAGCCTCCTCCCATTTCTCGCCTTTCTGATTCTGTCAGATTGTGCGGAGGGAAGGCGCCCGCTCCAGCTGCCCCGTCCCCCGGCTCCGGGCTCCTGCGGCAGCGCGCTGACACTGGTCACCACTGGGGGCGGGGATCACCCTGGTGCTCGGGCTGCAATCCACTATCAGACTTGAATCAACCTCATTTCTCTTTAATCCACTCCCAGACATGAATCAACCTCATGCCTCTCTAATCCACTACCAGACACACCCTGCCCCTTTATGTCTCTTGTGCAGGTTCCTACCTTCTCCCTTTTTGACTTTTTTCTGTGTTTCTCTTCCTCCTTCTTTTCTTAGTTGTTTTCCCGCTCTTATTCTTATTAATATCTGATGAGGAGAACAAGTGGCAGTCCCAAAAAATGAGTGCCGGTTGACCCCATGGGCAACCACCGGCTCAAATTAAATACTGCAGTCGTGTCATATTTTAAAGATGACATTTATGTAAGATGATAGTGTTCACAGTCAGATTCGTACCTATGAACATGACAGTTTTCTTATATTGTGTGCTAAAAAAATTAAGATGTTGGTAAATCTTTAATTTTGATTGATATATCTTTGTTCTCTCTCTCAAATTCAACAGGTTCTGGGAAAACCCTTGTATCCCTGGAAATTTGTGACCACCATCTCAAAACCCAACCCCAGGGACAAAAGGGAAAGGTCCTCTTCCTGGCTACGAAAGTGCCAGTGTACGAACAGCAAAAGAACGTCTTCAAACAGTACTTCGACAACAGTGGGTAAGTGGATATTGTGCTGCCTGCATACCCCTCTCAGCATTTGTGGGCCTAGGCAAGACACATTTTATACATTGACATACGCAGAAATGTAGTTTTGTGCTCACTTAATCAAAGAAAAGAAAATTGGGACGATTGGAACAGGGAAAAACCACCACTGAAAAATGTTATACTTTCTCCATACAAAACACAGTGCTCAATTTTATAATATTTTAGCATTTTCCTGACGCAACAATAGCATAAATTAAGCATAGACTGCAACACAGCCATCTTCGATCACACTCACTCAGCGAAAGAGCAGCACTTTTTAAAAGATAGAATTTTATTTTACTATATAAATGTACCTTGCAATTTTAATGAATATTGTTGAGTAATATGTTGACCATTGGAATTATAATCCACTAATAATTGACCCGTCAGATTGTCTATTGTAAAGATAAATAGTGGGGTCGTATTATCTTTAAAATGTGAGAGATAAATATACAATAATAACATAAAGTGTGGTGGAGGGTCCAAGGGATTTTATAGACCTGCCGCGGATTAAGTCCCCAATCAATACTAACAATACCATACAACTAATCCGGGGGTCTGCTATACCAACAACCTATCTGGGGGGGAAAAGTGTCCCTGACCACTTATGTCATGAAGAGTACCACAGAAAGAAATTACAGAGTAAAGAGACCCTTGCAAACAATCGGATTCCCATCACTCACCAAAGTGATCAATATCATCATTCGGGTATCCATCCTACCATAAACTGTATCTCTTGATCATAGAGGGATTCCTAGTGGATTGTATCTTGAAGGGGTCATGTAGGAGGAACAAAGAAACGAGAGAAATCAAGCTCTCAAGAACACATAGATGTGATCACAAATAGTATGTGGGAGTGATGAGTGCAGTGCAATAGTGTGACAGTGAAAGTTTAAGAAAGGATTTACAAGAGAGAAAAACTTTTATTGGGGTATCTATTGTAATCCTTATTAAAAACAGTGCAAAAAGCAGTTTTCAAACATAACTGCTTCTAGGTAAGGTCTTTCTGTGGTACTCTTCATGACATAAGTGGTCAGGGACACTTTTCCCCCAGATAGGTTGTTGGTATAGCAGACCCCGGATTAGTTGTATGGTTTTGTTAGAGATAAATATACCACATGTACTGACTCTGCCTAAGCTGGATCCATCTGTCTCATATTGCACCAAAAAATTGAAAGTTCACTGGGCAACTTGTGATGTGATTGAGCATCTGGAACCCAAATGTCTTTAATAAGAAAAATACAGACCACCCCAGTAATTAGCCAAACCATTAGAAAAGATTTGGAGGATTTTCTGTGTGTGTAGTAGGAAAGACAAGTCTGAAAGAATCCTTAGATAATATGTAGCCCACTTTTAAAGTGAAGGGTGATGAGACTGAGCCAGCCCGAAAAGGGTTTCTCTGATGGTGATTTACTGCTGCCTCCTGTTATACATTCTAATGCGGAGCATGGAGAAAGAAATTCAGCAGATCCAAAGTTTACAGAATCGAGTAACTATGCTCCATTAGAACTTAGAGAAGTCAGCCCGCATCACTCAAGTTCAAAAAGATGTCCATTGGCCCCCAATGGAGCAAATGATTGCATTTAGAATGCGCTCTACTGCTAGAAAGCTTTCCAGGGACAAGACTCAAATTGCCTGTAGAGACTGCCACCCCCCTCCCCCAATGAACCACGTCAGATTAAAGCAAGGAGGGATGGCCCTAGACCAGCCGCGGCCTGTGCAGGTAACAAGCGGGGGGCCAGGTGAGGCGGGATTTTGACGGTCGATGACGAGGGAAAATTAAATAAATAATTAATTTTCCCTCAGCATCGTCCTTCGAAATCCCTCCTCACCCGGCCCACCGCTCTTACCTGCACGGGCCGCGGCTGCGCTAGACCCTTCAGACTCCTGGGCCTGAAACCATGGAATGCCTTAGCCGACATTTGAGGAGCCAACCCTGCCTGCCTGCATCCCATTAAAAAAGTTTTCACTTCACACCACAACAGTTTTGTTACCCCCTGCCAACATCACTCTTATGAGTACCAGATACAGTCCGATGACACTTCATGATTGACTACCCGGCCAACTCATGATCGGAGGTCTCACATAGGAACCTACATTACAATATTCTCAGTGCTGTGAAATGTCCCCAAAGCAACAAGCATTAGGCTAACAAAATAGACAAGCGTATAAAGAAATGATGTGAAGAATTATGGTACAAGGAAGGAGAACGCAACCTGCCTAGTTATTCCCAAAGAAGTTAATTCACCTCCTGTAGTATGCAAAGACCAAGCCCGTCTATCAAAGGCCAACTCTCTCAACCTAACTCTGGAAGCTGAACTAAAGAGACTTTTCTATAGGCTCAAGAAAATCGACGTCTTGTAATAAGCTTTTTGGAAGAGTTGAACCACTGGTTGATGGGATCACAACTATGCCAGAAAATGGTTTCCCTTTACTTCTAACAACCGGCAAGTAATAACAAACATTATTGAGATGCTTCCTTACTCTGTACATGCCAGTTCTTTGCATCTCACTTGCAAAAAGTGGGGTTAATTTTATTTTTGTGCACCCCAGATCTACACTTTACTGATGACTTGTGCTATGCTAATGAGGACATAGTGATTGGAGAAAGCCAGTCATAGCTCCTTCCCTCAAATCACAGGGAGGCTTTGTCTTCAACTCCTGACTTACAGTCATTCCTGCATCTGTGCTAATTTCTTAATCTACCCTTGCCTTGATCTGTTCTTGCCTTACCCTTAATCCGCCTGCGGAGGGTGGGTCACAAAGCCCTGGCTGAAGTGGCTTGCAGACAATACACCCTCTCTGTCACTCACTTCTTCACTTTCGTGCTCTCTTTCACTCACTTGCCAACTGTTTCATTGACCCATCATTCCTGTAGTCCATCACCCTCACTGTCTTACTCACAAAAAAATAAACATGTATTTTTTCCACCCCAGCTTACCTTGCAGTGAAGCTGACCATCTTTGGTGGTTCTCGGCATGCTCTCAGGTAGGACACCATCAGACTCCAGACTAAGAAGAGTAAAAAAAGAGAAAAAACATGGCAGCAGGCCTTTTTCATTTATGCACCAGGGCCTGGAACAGTATCCTTGAATAAATCAGGACTGCTCCAAACTGCTCCAATTAGGAAAGAGTTAAAGACGCACCTCTTTAAACAATACTACATCACAAGGCATTAATAGTCCAAAAACCAGCTACCTCTCCTATCACTCGTTGACTTTATGCTTGTCTTTGAACCTATACAGTTCCCGCTGCTTTTTGTTCTATAGAAATACCACATACATACACATTTGTTTAAGCCATTAAAACAAAACAAAACTACTACATGATGTGGGTTGGAAAAACTGAGATATAAAATTAAAAAATACATGTCTTCTGATTCAGCACCACCAGATTATTTTGCTGCACGGCGTTCTCCATGCAAGATCACAGTGTGACATGTTAAACAGTGTAAGCCCACAGTGAGGTGGCAGGTATCAATTTCATCCTGTTCCTGGAAAGCATTATCATCCAGTAACTGTCCACCAGGCTGGATGGTGTCTGCAAAGCAACAGGAGCTGTCGGTGCTTCTTCAGCATCCCTCTTTCTCTTTTTGACATGTTATTGCCAATCATGCTCTGCATTGAGTTGTTTGTACATGAATGACATGACGACGCTACATTTGACTCGGTTGCCCCGCTTAGTGTTTTATTGGACAAAGTGTAAATCACACACTTCAATGTAAATTTCTTCTCTACTGGTGGCATAGTGAAATATTACCACACAATCCATTGAGGTGGCGATCTGCCTCCAAGTTGTTCTGCCCCTTCTTCCTCACTTCCTCATCATACACGAATGGGTTTCTTTTCTTCTCTTCCTATCCAGAAGCCATTGTGTTGCAGAAAAAAAATGTTGCTTCCCCAAAAATGAAGAGACAGCAAAAAGTACCAATGCTGAGAAGTGTAATGCTGTGCGTAAAAAGGTCAACACGTTTTTGAAAGTGGAGCTATACATTCACTGGAAACAATTTATTATTTTTAGTGGGCTTCAAACATTTGTGGATTCTCTGCAGCACCAAGGTTATGCTTTGGAGCTGCCTTCCCAGTTCTAGGTACTGTCTCTCCAAAATGACTTAAAAAGCCACTGAGGATTACTTAAAACAAAAAAAGGCACAATCTATTAGCTGTCCATAGCTGATTTTTTGCAGGAGGTGGCTGCAGGCTGGGCTCTGCAACCGCCTCTGCTGCACATGGCCAAAGGCTACAGGCAGCGGGGTTCCCCCCTCCATGGAGGATGGTTCACAGCACAAGGCTGAAGGTAGGGCCTTTTGGCTCACCCCCCCCACCGCACACAGCCCACAGGAGAGGGCTGTGTCTACCCATGGAGGGTGGGTTTCAGGGCCTGGGCGAAGGCCATGCCTGGTGGCTCATTTGCCGCAGCACATGACTGAAGGCTGTACACAGCAGTGGTTTCCCATCTGCAGAAGATTGGGCGCAGAGCCACCCCCTGCTTTGCTGTAGGGGTAATTTACCTACTGCAGGTTGTGTACAGGGTCTGCAGCCAGTCCCAACTACGTACAGTAAAAGTCTGTGCATAGTGATTGTGAGAAAGTGGGTTAGTGGTTGAGGTGGGTGTTTATGCAGCACTTAAAATTGAACTTTAAGGAATAGAGTAGAATGTAATAAATTATTTGACAGCAAAGCACCCAATAGCACAAAGTGCCATACGCAATTATCTGGTCGTGTTAGACCAGGGAAAAGTCACAAGTTCAGGCCGACCGCGATGGAGCACGGGCCGTATACAGGGACCAGGTTAGTCCTACTGAAAAAGATGCCTTCTCAAAATGCAGCGGCAAGTGTTCAGTTCACACTGGAGGAGGCCGTAAGGAGCAGGGAGGGCATGGTGGATGGTCATTGCTGTAGTGCAAAGAGCAGGCCTGGCGTCTCGGACGGCTATCGCTGTAGAACGAAGATCCTGTCGGGCGTCACAGACGACGTTGCTGGAGCTTTGCGTTGGCGGTCCTTGCAGGCTGTCGATGCTGTAGCATGAAGTGCAGATCTCACGTTGACAGTCATCTCTAGTGCCCACTGTAGCACAAAGAGTCAAGTCCACCTGAGCTTCGTGTTGGTGGTCTTCACGGGCAGCAAGATCTCGGCACAAATGGGCCCGTTTGAGGTCGTTAAGTGCCCAAAACGTCAGGATTTCTCTTTCTTCTTCCGAGGTGTGCGTTCTGATGACAACCAAGATCCCAGGACCTGGGGAGGGGCCTCTTGGGGATCATGGGCTCACTCTAGTAGAGGCTAGCAGGGCTCAGGCAGGTCCAGTTGGAGCAGGTCAGCTGGGCAGTTGCAGGGAGGCCTCTGGATTTTCGATCCCTGTATATTCAGAAACTCTCCAATAACTCTTACTCACTTCATTACAGCCAAACAAAGCATAAGCACATCCAGGATCAATAAAACATATAACTTCCCCCTCCTAATGCTGGCTCACACACTGAACTGTTGTGCAAATAGTAAGGCTCTTACAGTGATATAGTGGATTGAACCTGTACACTGTAACCACACATGTTAAAGCAAATATCACTTTACACAACCATCTAGAACAACAAGCCCTAAAGGCTTTTCTTTCTTCCAACAAAAAGGAACTCAAAGGATTCATGACTGTGCAAAAGGACTGTAAGTATGCAAGTTTTATGCAAAAGATTGGTGCATGCGCATGACCAATCCTGCTTACACTTGTACTCCCTCCTATATACAACTCATATCCTATTTACTATCAGGTTTCCCCATGCTTTGTTGTAACTGAAGACTTCCTTAGGCAGTATTATTATACATCTAAGCCTTGCCTGTTGTGACTGGGCCAGTGTTTTTGCAGATACAGGTTCTTGTAGTGAATCTGTGCAAATACCTGTGTAGTGAATTTGAGCCAATGTATCTGTTCTTTCATGCATGTAGGTATACTGTAAAGAGTGCAAGAATGCATGTTAATGAAAATGAGATGTAGCACAGTCGAAGGACCTGAATACAGTATCTGTCGAGCCATCAGGTACAACTTCCTCATTGTACCTGCCCCAGGAACTCTCAGATGCTCCTATTTGCATTCACTCTAGGTCGGGCTAGCTCTGCATCTTGTTTGTTATGTAGGAGTACTGCCTGATCTTTTATTAAATGTTTTAGCAGGGAATTGGCCATAGAACACAGAGCACATCACTTTCCTTGCTAGAATGTGTTTTCAGGCGCAGGGCTGCCTTTAAAATTTTACATACGATGCAAAAATACAGCTCAATGCTACTTTTCCTGTTTTGGGGTGCGGTTGCGGGATTGAAGGCTTCAGATTGCAGTGGGCATCATGTGCCCAGTTATAGTAGTACATCCTTCTGTTGACTTTAGAGAGATTTCTAGTTGTAATCTGAGGTACCACACAATTTTTGATGATCTCAGAAGGACCTCTACTTAAAACCTTAGGTCCTGAAATCTTTACACTGAATTCAGAGGAGCCTCTATTAATGAACTGGGATACTGCATCAATTCTGCTGACTTCAAAGGGACTTCTAGTAATGACCAGATGTATTGCACCCTTTCTATCCACTTCAGAGGGAGCACTAATAATGACCTGAGGTACTGCACCCAATCTTCAGGCTTCAGTGGTGCCACTACTACCAACCTGAGGGCTGCACCCTTTTTTGGTCCCTAAAGAGGGGCATCTAGTAACAACCTGTGGTACTGCACTCCTCTCCAGCTGGCTGCATAAGGAGGAAGGTACAGATGAAGAAATAACTGTTGGTGATAGTTGGGATGGTGTAATATCTTCATCAACACTATGGCATTTACATATGAAAATGGTTCACTATAGTATCAGCAAATGGGGTGTTTTTTTTGTCCGTTTAGCCAAATCTTATCATTAATGACTCAAATCTATGCTGATACTTAATTCTTTTTAGAGCAAATCTGAAGAAGAATTCCAGATAAAGGAGTGACTGTGCAACTCTGAGCGTGCAGTAAGGTTTACTGCATGAATGTGCAAAACTTAACTTGCAAAATGGTGCTAATTTGGGACAGTTGTTGGGTATTACTGGTTCAATGATGCCCACTCCTCACTCATGTGTAATACATTCACTGGCATAATGACGTTAATTCTTGCCACATTATAGGCACTCTTGTCCACTCTCGGTGTAAGGTTGGTAATTTGTTGAATATATTGTGGATAGTGCTTGTTAATGTATTTGCTGTTCATGGCATCGCCTAGCCTGCCACCCTGCATTTTTAATTGCCAGTCTCACTTTTTTGTGTCTTTCCCTAATCTTTCTGTTGCATTATATTGCTAAGGAAAGCTAGGACATCTTTAAACATTCTCCCATCCCAAAATAATTTATTGCTATTTATACAAAATCCCCAACCACTAAATAGCAGTAGGAGATGTGCCATTCTACTGCAGCTTTGTCTCCTGTATTAATATGGGAGCGTTGGTGTCTCAGCATTTTGTGGGAGGGAATCATGAAATGATGTTCTCTGTGGACTATGTCTAGAGATCAGTGTGGAAACTGCTTATTTGCTGATGCATGGAGCTCTCAAAGGATTTCCTTGGTGCTTCCCATAGGGTCTGTTATGATCTCTGCCACCTTATAAAGGGTCTTTTTATGTGACCTGGCAATTTATTATATGCAATTAGGAATAATGTACCTTAAGACACTTACAGGAGAAAGCATATCAACTGTGTAGTTAATTTGCTTACTTTGTTAATAACACTGTTATCCCTTTATTTTCCAGGTACACTGTTGCTGGTATTTCTGGAGAAACACACGAGTCAGCCCCGTGTGGCATGATTTTTGAAAAGCATGATATTATTGTGTTGACCCCGCAAATCCTAGTGAACAATCTCAAAGATGGAGTTATTCCTTCTCTTTCAATGTTTACCCTGCTAATTTTTGATGAGTGCCACAACACAACAGGAAATCACCCATACAGTGTACTCATGCACAACTATCTGAGCATGAAACTGGGCTCTAGTGCAGCAAGACTACCTCAGGTAAATAACTCTGGTGCACATGATCTTTAATATAATATTAGCCACAATTTCGGTCCAGAAACAGTCCAATTTATGAGACTCAAGACTCGCTTGTTCCCTCATTGCTCCTGAACCTCAACAGAGCTTGTTAGCCCTCACACACAAAAACCTTGGTCGCACCTGTGATGATTTTGCTCTCGCTGTGTGTGTGTGTGTGTATATATATGTATATATATGTTCGAGGCATGTGTGCTGTAGATACACATGCTTTGCCTACTCCTGCCATCTAGTGTTGGGTCCGGATGTTTTCAAGTTGTTTTTCTTCGAAGAAGTCTGCCCCAGTTACAAGGTAAGGTGACTCCTTTCGGTGATAGTGCGCATGGGCATCGACTCCATTGTTAGATTGTTTTCTTTCCGCCATCGGGTTCGGACATGTATTGCTGAGCTCTGGTTCGAAACCATCCTTCGGGTTCCCCTCATGCGCAATCCACTGTACCCTCGACGGTATTGTTGGCGTACACGTTTGCCTGTTCTCCGCGTATCGATTCGATCGGGAAAGTCTCCATCTTTGGTCGAAAACATCGTGGGCGGCCTTCGGGCCTAGCCGCGATGGTCCAGCCTTCTGCCGATGGAACGGACTCAGTGCCACTCCAAGTACCCTTGCACTGACCTACACCAAGTCTGCAACTTGTGCCTCTCACCGGAGCACAAGGAGGAAGATTATGAGGCTTGTCGGTCGTTCCGATCGAAAAAGACTCTCCGGGATCGCCGAGCTCGACGATGAGAAATGCAGCCCCAAAGCACTCAACATACTGCGGATATCTTCGGAGAAGAATCCGAACACAAAGCGACAGCTGTGGAAGAAGAGGAGGCCTTCTCGGTCTCAGAATCGGATTCCGACCAAGAAATCGAATTGGAGTCCGAGGACGTTCCAGCGGGACAGGGTGTCGTGAGTACTAAAGCCCCTTTACCCCATAAACTCTCTTCCACTAAACATAAGGTTTCGGCACCACCTCTGCCTTCGGGCCCTGGTCGGCACTGAGACGATGTTTTCAACGCCCCGCCCTCGGGCCTGGCACCAAAACAAATAGTCAAGCCTTCCGGCTCGGGATCGAGTCGAGACAGCTTGTCTTCGGATCTGAAACATTCCGCTCCAAAAGACAAGTCTGGTTCGGAGCTGAAATTTTCCACTTCAAAACCCAAGTCCGGTTCCGAGCCGAAACCTTCCGCTTCAAAGGACAAAAAGAACAAGTCCGGTTCGGCAGCGAAACCTTCGCCGCCGAAATCAAAAGAAGATCTTCCAAAGTCCCCGGAACCTATCTTAGATGTTATGAAGGAGAGACTAGACCCGAAACAGAAAAAGCTATACATCAACCCAGATACTGGACACATTTTAGCTAACACTCTTTCCAAAAGGAAAGTCAGTTCAGAGGACACTGGGTATAAGATTCCTCTTAAGAAGAAGAAAGACATTGCTATAAGTCCTATCCACCCTTCTTTGCCATCCCCTCCACCTCCACCATCTTCACCATTACCACAACTGCCAAGTTCAGATCCACTTTACATAACACCACAGGGTTCTCCTCATACACAGCCTGATTTAGGAGATGATGATGATGATGATAACAATGTTCATTTACCAACAGATCCATGGGATAACTATAATATTGACCCACCCATGGATAATGATACAGATGTATACCCTGCAAAACCATCACCTCTAGATGATAACGTATCTTATCAAGAGCTAATTTCAAGGGCAGCAGCTTATCATGGAGTTACACTGCACAAAGAGGCTTTAGATGATGACTTTTTATTTGAGACACTAGGGTCTTCACATAGGACTAGTCAGAGTCTACCTATGTTGAAAGGCATGATGAGGCATGCAGATGATATTTTTAAAGACCCTGTTCATACCTGTATTTTAACACCCAGGGCTGACAAGAAATACAAACCATCACCATCTGATCCTGTTTTTATTAAAGGACAGCTACCTTTAGACTCACTGGTAGTTACTAATGCTCGTAAGAGAGCAAACTCACAGACCTCTGGGGATGCACATCCCCGGGATAAAGAGTCTAAATTGATTGACGCATCCGGTAAAAGGGTGGCTGCTCAAGCCGCTAATCACTGGCGCATTGCCAACACGCAGGGCCTACTGGTTAGGTATGACAGGGCACACTGGGGCGAGATGGAAGGCCTACTTCAATACCTCCCAGAAGAGCACAAGAAAAAGGCACAAGAGTTAGTCCAAGAAGGAAAACTTATATCTATATTCTTCTATGAGATGTGCTCTAGATGCTGCTGACACTGCAGCGAGAGAAGTGAACACCAGCATTCTCTTACGTCGACATGCCTGGCTTAGGATTTCAGGTTTTAAACCAGAAGTCCAGCAATCTATTTTAAATGCCCCTTTTGACAAGCAACATGTTTTCGGACCTCAAGTTGATGAGGCTTTGGAAAAGATGAAAAAAGACACGGACGTGGCGAAATCCATGGGAGCGCTTCAGTCTCCATCAAGCAGAGGCTCCTTTCGCCACTCATTTTATAGGGGAGGGTCCAAAACTACATCCTCAGACCCTAACACTTCCTCATATAAATCGAACATGCAACCCTCTTCCTCTAGAGGCTTCTACAGAGGAGGGTACAGAGGAAACAAGTTCAAAGGGTGGGTAAGAGCACACCAATGCGTAACTCCCCTTCCCCCAATAAATAGAGACTTGCCTACACTTCCCCCCGATCATTTAACACCTGTCGGGGGAAGACATAACATCATATAAATGGGTGCTAGACATTATACAACATGGTTATTGCCTGGAGCTCACCAGCACTCCTCCCAATATTCCACCTGGCACTCACAAACTCTCGTTAGAGCACCTGCAGCTCCTCAAACAAGAGGTACAAGCTCTTTTAACAAAAGGAGCCATAGAACCAGTTCCGCTACAGTACCATGGTTCAGGGGTTTACTCTCTGTACTTTCTAATCCCCAAAAAGGACAGCTCCTTAAGACCAATTTTGGATCTAAGGACGTTAAATCTGTACATACTGTCAGAACATTTCCAAATGGTCACGCTTCAACAAGTGCTTCCACTTCTACAGCCAGGCGATTTTATGTCCACACTGGACTTAAAAGACGCTTACTTTCACATTCCCGTTCACCCAGCACATCGCAAATATCTCGGATTTGTGATAGCAGGAAAACACTATTAGTTCAAAGTACTCGTATTCGGAGTAACTACTGCTCCCAGAGTGTTCACAATATGTCTAGCAGTTCTGGCAGCACATCTCAGAAGACAACAAATTCATGTCTTCCCATGCCTAGACGACTGGCTCATCAAAGCCAGCACACACCAAAAGTGTTTACAACACACTCAGACTACATTAGACCTACTCCACCAATTGGGTTTCACGGTCAATGCACAGAAGTCTCATCTTCAGCCGTCACAAATGCAGTCCTATCTGGGTGTGACTCTAAACACTTGCACAGCTCTAGCCTCTCCCAACGCAGCCAGAATTCGAAATAGTCAAACTCTGCTACTACTGTTTCAGACCAATCAATACTTAGTAGTCAGGACTTTCATTCAACTATAAGGAATGATGGCATCATGCATTGCAATAGTGCCTCATGCAAGGTTACACATGCGTCCTCTACAAGATTGTTTAGCACGTCAGTGGAATCAGTCTCAGGGTCAATTAACAGATCTAGTGTTGGTAGACAGCCGCACCCATCGCTCTCTGTAGTGGTGGAACACACAAAAGGGTGGCCCTTCATCGAGCCTGTTCCACAGATCATGATAACAGCAGACGCATCTCTCACAGGTTGGGGTGCCCATCTTCACAATTTGACAATTCAAGGTCTATGGGACAACAAGTACAAAAGTCTTCACATCAACTATGTAGAGCTTCTAGCTGTGTATCTAGCACTGAAAGCTTATCAGTCTCACCTCATAGGGAAAGTTGTCCTAGTCCACACGGACAATATGACAGTTATGTACTATGTACAAAAACAGTGGGGGACACATTCTCTGCAACTGTCACGCTTCTCTCAGACCATTTGGCGTTGGGCAATTCAACACAGAGTTCAACTTCTGGCACAGCACCTCCCAGGAGTGAACAATCAAATTGCCGACCTCCTCAGCAGAAGGTGGCAACAAATACACGGGTGGGAACTTCATCCCCAAGTTCTCCTTCCATACTTTCAACAATGGGGATTCCCACAAATAGATCTGTTCGCCACAGTGGACAACTCAAAATGCCCAAACTTTGCCTCCAGGTTCCCACACCCTCCATACAAAGGCAATGCCCTATGGATGAATTGGTCAGGGATATTTGCCTATGCTTTTAAGCCTCTCCCTCTCCTTCCATTTCTGGTTTGGAAGCTCAGGCAAACATCCCTCACACTGATTCTAGTGGCTCCCACTTGGGCCCGTCAACCGCGGTTCACAACACTCTTGGAACTATCAGTAGTTCCACATCAAAAACTGCATCTCAATTCCAGCCTTCTAACGCAGAACCATGGAGAAGTCAGACACCCAAACGCCAAGGAGCTCAATCTAGCGATTTGGCTCCTGAAGTCATAGAGTTTGGTTATCTAAACTTGTCACCAGAGTGTATGACTATTCTTAAGGAAGCAAGAAAGCCTACTACCAGAGCATGTTATGCAGCAAAATGGAAAAGATTTGTTATATATTGTACCAACAACATTGTTCCTCTAGATGCCTCTATTCAAAATATCATTTGTTACCTTTTGCATCTACAGCATGCTGGTCTAGCCTACACTTCCATTCCATTGCATCTTGCAGCAGTAGGCACATATTTGCAAAACAGGCAACATCTATCTTTGTTCAAAGTTCCAGTAATTAAAGCCTTTATGAGGGCCTTAAAAGAGTAATACCACCCAGGTTACCTCCTGCACCAGTTTGGAATCTGAACATTGTGCTTACACAGCTCATGGGTCCACCTTTTGAGCCATTACACAACTGTTTCTTTCATGGAAAGTTGCCTTCCTCATTGCGATCACTTCATTGAGGAGAGTTGGTGAGCTACAAGCATTAACCTTAGAAGAACCCTTCTTTCAGATTCATAAAGATAGAGTAGTTCTTTGCACAACCCAAAATTCCTTCCCAAAGTGGTTTCTGCTTTTCATATCAACCAATCAGTTAAGTTACCTGTGTTCTTTCCTCAACCTGATTCGGTAGCAGAAAGAGCTCTTCATGCTCTTAAATTTCTAATGGTTTTTATTAAGCATTTTTGGAAATAAAACCAGAGATAGTACTTGACTGTTTGTAAAAAGGTGACTTTGTACATCTGTAATAGTGAATCCGGAGGTGGTCCAATGCTCGCACTTACATTTTAGGGGAACGTTTACAAACAGACGTCAAATTATAGTACAAATCATTACATAACAGAACAAATCAATATAGAAGCTAACAAAGAAGTAAATTAAATCAATTCAAGGCAAACAAAGGATGGCCTGCATGTCTGAGAGTCTGATAAGGAACAGGTAGTTGTACAGAGGTGAGACGAGGAAGAGAATTGTTAAGCAAGCATATTACATGCCACAAGCTTGTTTGTATGAGAACCTATGTGTGGGTTGGCGTGAGCAGGATTGAGCGGTATGATTCAACCTATGTCAAAAGAGCGTTATTGTATTATATTGAAAGGACAAAGGATTTTCGGAAGACAAAGCAACTGTTTGTTGCATTTGCTACACCTCACAAAGACAATCCTATCTCTAAATTGGGTATTGCTAGATGGATTGTTAAATGCATTCAAACCTGCTATGCTAAAGGTAAAAGAACTTGATCTATACCTCCTAGAGCACATTCTACTCGTAAAATAGAAGCATCAATGGCCTTTTTACGTAACATCCCTATTAGCTGACATTTGTAAGGCAGCAACATGGGCCACACCACACACATTTACCAAACACTACTGTGTGGATGTGTTAGCACGTCAACAAACCAATGTAGGTCAAGCAGGGGTAAAGAGACTTTTTCAAACAGCTGCAACATCTACCGGTTAGCCACCGCTTTGGGAGAATACTGCTATATAGTCTATGCAAAGCATGTGTATCTACAGCACACATGCTTCGAACGGATTATGCTACTTACACAGTAAGCATCTGTTCTTTGCATGTAGAGCTGTAGATTCACATGCGCCCTCCCACCTCCCCGAGCACCTGCACATTTCATTATGTACATTATATACGCATAGACATCTCGGTACTACACTCACTTACTCCATTCTCACCCTCTTGCGGGAAAACAATCTAACAATGGAGTCGATGCCCATGCGCACTATCACCGAAAGGAGGAGTCACCTTACCTCGTGGCTGGGAAAGACTTCTTCGAAGAAAAACAACTTGCAAACATCCAGACCCAACACTAGATGGCAGGAGTATGCAAAGCATGTGAATCTACAGCTATACATGCCAAGAAGAGATGCTTACTGGGTAAGTAGCATAATCCATATACACATATATATGTATATATATATGTGTGTATATCAAAGAACACTCCGCCAATCTCTCGAAATCACCGGAGCACGGACCACGATTTGGTGCAAAATCCAAGTTTATTCGCTCTCTCCACCAACAGCCATGACGCGTTTCATCCCAAGAGGGTCTTGCTCATATGACGCGCTTCACGGTGACAGGTTAGTTTTTATACCATTTTTTATAAGGACAAGTTTGTTTCTCTTTTTTTCTTAAAGTGACATCTGCGTTCATAGATATAGACAACAGAGTAATGATGTTATCCGGCATTGGTCGGTTCCTGGAAATTACATGCATTCAGGTATAAAATACCGCAAATTGATACATTAAATGAAATTCATTAAATAATCAACCGTTAATACCATACAACCTTAAAATGCCTTAAAAGCCCAAACAGATTTCATTTCACTGTATTAAAAGCAATAAAAGACTCAAATAAAACATCCAATGTGTAAAATTTGATAAGTCCTTTGATTTGGCCCACTTGACAAATTTATCATGGTTTAAATACCCATATGTAAGTTGCTGACCTAAAGTGCTTGTGCGAATACAGTACTGTTGGTGTAAACAACCCTATTGTCTGGCTATGATAAACCAAAGTGTTTAGTGCAAAGTAATCAAAAAGTGCTAGGTGCTGAAAATTAACCTCAAGTGTAAATATATTAAAACCTACTTTTTAACCGTGTTGATTTTTAAAAAGTTTTGGGGGTGGACTGGCGGTCTATCCTTTACTTGAATAGTTTCATGTTGGTATTGGTCATAAGTAGCTGCCACCTACTTATGACTTTGTTCTCCCAGTTGCCTATTTAGAGACATGTGTACAATTCCTCCATGGCATTCAGGCCACGTGGTTGTTTGGAGTCGAAATTTAAAATATATTGTGTCTCCAAACATCTGAGAGCTTTCTCCCTGTTACCTCCTCCTTTATTGGGTGGGATGGTGTCTACCAGGTAATATTTTAATCCCTTGGGGTCTGCATTGTGCACCTCGCCAAAGTGACGGGCCACTGGGTAGGCTGAATCTTGGTTCTTGATAGCTCTTATGTGCTGGAGTATATATATTATCTACTGGCGGTCGCCAGTAGATAGTTATAGTTAGGACCTATTTTCCATAGGAAATCCGCGACATTCTATTTGAAATAACTCTTGCGTCGGTTGACGAATCTTCGCGAAATTTTCAAACTTTATGGCCCGCTCCGGTCCGCTCCTACCCTGAAAGTTTCGGGGTGATTCGTCAAGCGGGGGCCGAGAAAAAGGGGTCCCAAGACGTGTTTTCCCCATTCATTTTCCCATAGGAAACTTTAGCCACAGCTACAGCCCGAACTGCTGAACGGAATTACACCAAATTTGGCAAAGAGGTAGTTCTTGGTTCAGAAAGAACCCTTTTGTTAAATGGTGTAAATCCGTTCAGTAGTTCCTGTGAAAATCAAAAGGAAAATCACATATATATCTATGGCCGCGTCGGATTCGCGCACCCTCCCGATCACGAGCTGCATGCTAATTGGCTGAAAACACTCCAAATCAGGAAGTGTTGGCAGCCATTTTGTCCCTCGGTAGAACCGAGGGACAGAAACAAGTGCGCAAAGCGCAAAAAGGGGGCAGGGTAGAAACACCCTGACCTCCTAGGTCTGCTCAGGGGTCCCACAAGGACCCCCTGGGCAGAAAAAGCATTTTTGTTTTTAAATCGGCGGGATGCGCTTAGCGTGCGCGAATCCCGCCGAGAAAAAAAAAGAAACAAGTGCGCAAAACGCACAAAAGGGGCAGGGTAGAAACACCCTGACCCCTAGGTCTGCTCAGGGGTCCCACAAGGACCCCTGGGCAGAAAAAGCATTTTTTTTTAAAACAAATCGGCAGGATGCGCTCAGGGTGCGCGGATCCTGCCGGAAAAAAATCGAAGCGCGGTCTCCCGCGCCGATGCAAATTTGCCCCCGGGTGGCCCAAGTCCCGGGGGCATGCGAGGGTGGGTTTATTGTTTATGGGGGGCCTCTAAGGCCCCCAAGCCCTGGGACCGCCACCCCCGGGGCTTTATAAAAAATGATGGCGGGAGGGCTGTGCGCCCTCCCGCTGTCCCGGGACCGCCACCCCCGGGGCTGTTTTGTTTTTATTTTAAAAACCTGTGTGGGGGGCTCCAGCCCCCCACACGCCTTGGGGACCACCACCTCCCCGGGGCTTTGAACAAGTTGGGAGGGGGGCCGCGCGGCCCCCCTCCTGGAGCCAGTGATGGCCCTGGGGACCACCACCCCCCAGGGCCGGCTCCTGCAGTGTCCCGGGGTGCCTACCCCCGGGACACTGTAGTTTGCTATGACAGGACGGGAGCATCGCGGCTCCCGTCCTGTCATAGCAAATTTGGTTTGCATTTTGAAAGAGAGAGCAGGAAACCTGCCTCTCTTTCAAAATGCAAACCAATGCTTTCCACACGGGGAGCAGCATGTTAGCTGCTCCCCATGTGGAAAGCAATGCCGGCTCCCGCAGGAGGCGGGGAGCCGGCTGGGACTGTGGGGAGATTGGGGACCCCCGCACAGTCTCCAACGAGAGGCCAGGCCCCGGGGGATGGGGTCCCCGGGGCCATAAGTGGCCCGGGAGGGGGGCCACGCAGCCCCCTCCCAATTAGAAACAAAAAAATTAAAAAGGGCAAGGCCGGCCCCGGGGATGGGGTCCCGGGGCCTTAAATGGCCTGAGGAGGGGGCCACGCAGCCCCCTCCAAATATTTTATTTAAAAAAATTAAAAAGAGGGCATGCCCCGGGGATGGGGTCCCCGGGGCCAATGCAGGCCCAGGGAAGGGGGCCACGCGGCCCCTTCCCGTTTAAAAAAAAAATGCTCAGGCCCCGGGGATGGGGTCCTTGGGGCCAAAAGTGGCAGAGGGAAGGGGGCCACGCAGCCCCCTCCCATAATTTTTTTTTTTTTTTAAAACAAAAAAACGGCATCTGCCGGAGGCCCCGCCCTCCCTGCAGCAGTGTGCAAATGCACCCCTGGCGCGTTTTAAGAAGGGGAAGTAATTCCCCTTGAATACTGGGGGTCCCTGGGGCCAACTAGCCCACCAGGAACCTTCCAGTATGCGCCAGAGGGCTGTGTTGCAGAGAGGTGTACAGAGGCCACGCCCCTTTATACACCTCTCTGCAACGCAGCTCTGTGGCGCTTTGGAGGTACATGGTGGGCTAGTTCGACTCCAGGGACCCTCAGGATTCAAGGGGACTTAATCCCCCAACTTAAAACACGCCACGGGCGCGAATGCACAGTGGTGAAGGGAGGGGGCGGGGCTTCAGGTGACATGTGTGCAAACAGGCCCGTGGCGCATCTTAAGATGGGGAATGAAATCCCTTTAATCCTGAGGGTCCTGGGGGCCAACTAGCCCACCAGGTACGTCCAGAAAGTGCCACAGAGCTGCGTTGCAGAGAGGTGCAAAAGGGGCGTGGCCTCTGAACACCTCTCTGCAACACAGCTCCCTGGCGCATACTGGAGGTACAGGGTGGGCTAGTTGGACCCCAGGGACCCTCATGATTCAAGGGACTTAATCCCCAACTTAAAACGCGCCACGGGGCGCGTTGCACAGATGTCACCTCAGGCCCCGCCCCCTCCCTTCACCATTGTGCAAATATTCCTCTAAAATCAGCAGAACTACGAATTCCGATTTACTCACCTGTTATCAGGAGAGACCTCAGTGCTGCATCTTTGAGCCCAGTACTGATCCTGAAAAGTAATTTTAACCGTACTTACCAGTAACTTGAATTTCCTTCCATAGGCTAACATTGACTGGTTTCACTTGGAAATTCTTCTGTGTGGAGTTTTGGAACTTTATAATATTCCTCTAAAATCAGCCGAACTACGAATTCCGATTTACTCACCTGTTATCAGGAGAGAATCCAGTGCTGCATCTTTTAGCCCAGCACTGACCCTGAAAAGTAATTCTAACCGTATTTACCAGTAACTTGTATTTCCTTCCATAGGAATCCATTGTCTGGTTTTCAGCAGAAAAGTTTCAAAGTGTCGATTTTCACAAACTACAAATATTCCTTAAAAATCGCCTGTATGACTTAAACACATTCTTTCAACTGTTTACAGGAGATGCACCAGTGCTGGATCCAAGATCCACCACTGAGTAAGAAAAAGTAACGATAACACTACTTACCTGCTAAGTGAATTTTCTCCCATAGGATAGCATTGGTGATTCTATGTGAAAAAGTTTCTAAGTGTCAACTTTTAAAATACAATAATATTCCTTAAAAATCACTACTGTAACCAAAACGCTTTTACTCAACTGTTTACAGGAGATGTCCCAGGACTGAATCTAGGATCCAGTCCTGTGGTTAGAAAAGTAATCCATAAAGTAACTAATTGCATTTAACTTGAAATTCACATTGAGCTCAATGTTGCATTGTGTTTGAAATTGTGTTGCCCATTGCAACAACTGTAACTACTGTACTTAAAAGTCTATTGCCTATTTGCAAAGTATTTAAACTAAAGTAATTCATTCTGAGAAAGTATATTTTGTAATGTAATGTATAATGTAATTACAATGTAATTTAAAAAATAAAATATCTAAAAATAAATAGTTTAAAAAAATAGTAAATCAGTATCAAAAAATAAATATAACAATTAATACATTTAAAAATTGTCATTTACAAAACCTTTGAAATTCACTGAAAAAACCATAGGTTTCAGACATGTTATAGTTAGAAATTAGCATTTAAAAAACCTTACAAATTCACTGAAAAAACCATAGGTTTTAGGGACAGTTATAGTTAGTTGGACATTGCACTCGTACAAAACCCGTGAAATTCCCCCGTTATAGTTAGTTCAGGTAACTATCAATCAATCAATCAATCAATCAATCACGGCATTTATAGAGCGCGCTACTCACCCGGGAGGGTCTCAAGGCGCTGGGGGAGGGGGTAAGTTATTGCTCGAACAGCCAGGTCTTGAGCTGCTTCCTGAAGGAGAGATGGTCCTGGGTTCGCCGAAGGTGAGTGGGGAGGGAGTTCCAGGTCTTGGCTGCCAGGTAGGAGAAGGATCTTCCTCCGGCGGTTGTTCTGCGGATGCGTGGTACGGTGGCGAGGGCGTGGCTGGTTGATCGTAGCTGGCGGGTGGGCGTGTAGAAGGTCATGCGGTCGTTGAGGTACTTTGGGCCCAGGTCGTGGAGGGCCTTGTGTGCGTAGGTGAGGAGTCTGAACGTGATTCTCTTGCTGACGGGGAGCCAGTGCAGGTCTTTCAGGTGTCCGGTGATGTGGCTGTGTCGGGGGATGTCCAGGATGAGTCGTGCGGAGGCGTTCTGGATGCGCTGGAGTCTTTTTGAAGTTTGGCTGTGGTTCCGGCGTAGAGGGTGTTCCCATAGTCCAGTCGGCTGGTGACGAGTGCCTGGGTGACGGTCTTCCTGGTTTCAGTGGGGATCCATCTGAAGATCTTGCGGAGCATGCGCAGGGTGTTGAAGCACGAAGATGAGACGGCGTTGACTTGTCTGGTCATTGACAGGGAGGAGTCCAGGATGAAGCCCAGGTTGCGTGCGTGGTCCGTTGGCTTGGGCGCGGTGCCCAGGGCCGGGGGCCACCAGGAGTCGTCCCAGGCGGAGGGTGATGAGCCCAGGATGAGGACTTCCGTCTTGTCTGAGTTCAGTTTAAGGCGGCTGTTCTTCATCCAGTCGGCGATGTCTCTCATCCCGTCGTGTAGGTTGGCTCTGGCGGTGGTGGGGTCGTTGGTGAGGGAGAGGATCAGCTGGGTGTCGTCGGCGTAGGAGATGATGTTGAGGTTGTGTTGGCGTGTGATGGCTGCGAGGGGGCTCATGTAGACGTTGAAGAGGGTTGGACTGAGTGAAGATCCTTGTGGAACGCCGCAGATGACTTCGGTGGCCTCGGATCTGAATGGGGGGAGGCGGACTCTCTGGGTTCTTCCGGCGAGGAACGAGATGATCCATTCCAGTGCTTTCTCTCGGATTCCGATGTTGCTGAGGCGCTTCACTAGGGTGCGGTGGCAGACGGTGTCGAACGCCGCGGAGAGGTCCAAGAGGATGAGGGCTGCTGTTTCCCCGTTGTCGGTTAGGGTTCTGATGTCGTCGGTGGCTGCGATAAGGGCGGTCTCGGTGCTGTGGTTGGCCCGAAACCCGGACTGCGAGGGGTCGAGGGATCCGTTCGTCTCGAGGAAGGCGGCAAGCTGTCTGTTGACGGTATTCTCGATGACTTTGGCCGGAAACGGAAGGAGCAAGATGGGACGGTAGTTCTTGAGGTCGGTGGGGTCCGCCGTTGGTTTCTTCAGGAGGGCGGTAAGCTCGGCGTGCTTCCAGCTCTCCGGGAAGGTGGCGGTGTGGAAGGAGGAGTTGATGATGTCCCGGAGATGGGGTGCGATGGTGGCGTCGGCTTTGTTGAAGACGTGGTGTGGGCAGGGGTCGGTTGGTGATCCGGAGTGGATGGAGTTCATCGTGCGGGTGGTGTCTTCAGTGCTGATCGGGGTCCAGTTGCAGAGGGTGGTGGTGGCGGGCGTTGGTTCGGCGGTAGGGTGCGTGGTTTGTGCGTCGAAGCTGTTATGTATGTCGGTGATCTTGCGGTGGAAGAACGCGGCGAGTGAGTTGCAGAGGTCTTGCGAGGGGGTGATGTCGTTGTTTCCGGCGCCGGGGTTGGAGAACTCTTTGACGATGCTGAAAAGTTCCTTGCTGTCGTGGGCGTTGTTGTCCAGTCGTTCTTTAAGTGCCGACTTCTTGGTGGCACGGATCATCTGGTGGTGTTTACGGGTGGCGTGCTTGAGGGCGGTCCTGTTGTCTGTGGTCTGGTCGAGTTGCCAGGTTTTCTCGAGAGTGCGGCAGTTCTTCTTGGATTCCTTGAGTTCGTTGGTGAACCAAGGGGTTTTCTTGCTTCCGGGTCTGCTGGGAGGGTTTTTTAGTGGTGCGAGGTCGTCGGCGCAGGCGGTCAGCCACTTGGCGAGGTTGCTGGCTCCTTCGTTTGGGTCCGTTGTGTTGGTGGGTGTGTTCTGGCTGAGGGAGGCGGTGAGCTGCTCGGCGGTGATCTTGCTCCAGCTCCGGCGGGGAGCCTGTTGCGGGTGGTGGTGGGTCGCAGTCTTTCTGAAGCTGAAGTGGACGCAGCTGTGGTCGGTCCAGTGGAGTCCGGTGGCGTGGCTGAAGGAGATGTGCTTGCTGGAAGAGAAGACGGGGTCAAGCGTGTGGCCGGCGTAGTGGGTGGGCGTGTTCACCAGTTGCTTGAGTCCGAGGTTGTCCAGCAGGACGGTGGTGTTTTTGTCGTTGTTGTTCTCCAGGTGGAAGTTGAGGTCCCCTAGGAGGATGTAGTCGGCGGAGGGCATGGCGTGCGGGCTGATGAAGTCTGCAATGTCTTCGCTGAATAGTGTGCGTGGTCCCGGGGGTCTGTAGATGAGGGTGCCTCGGAGGGTGGTCTTGGGGTCAGTGTGTATCTGGAAGTGTAGGTGTTCGGGCGGCGGTGAAGGTCTCGTCGGAGTTAGTCGAGATGCGGATGGTGTTCTTGTGTACGATGGCGATGCCTCCTCCCGTCTGGTTGACGCGGTCCCTCCGGGTGATCTTGTATCCGTCCGGGATGGCTATGGCGATGTCGGGCGCTGAGGAGGCGTTCATCCAGGTTTCGGTGAGGAAGGCGATGTCCGGTGCTGTTGCGTCGAGCAGGTCCCAGAGTTCCACGGCGTGCCTGTGGACGGAGCGGGTGTTCAACAGGATGCATTTCAGGTGGTTGCTGCTGGTGCTCGACTTGGCGGAGGTGGTGCACGTCCGGGGGCAGGTGAATCGGCAGGTTTGGCAGGTGAAGGGTCCGTGGGTGCGTCTCGGTGAGGCTCGGTAGCAGGCAGGGTTCCGGCCGGCATTGAGTGCGGTGAGGGTGGCGGCGTCGTAGGTCCGTCGAGTAGTGTTGCATCGGTGGGATCCAGGGGTTCTGGCGCTGGGCGCGGTCCAGTCGCGGACGGGCGCAGACGGGCTTGCCTTAGGCGCGCCTTTGGCGCGCCAGCGCGCGACCGCGCAGCGGCCGCCATTTATGGGGAGGTGGGAGGGAGGAGCAGCTGGGAGGCGGGAGGCAGGGGCAGCGAATGGGCAGTCAGGGGGCGGGGCCGCAGGGGACGCAGCGGCGGGAATGGCGAGAGGCAGCGGGGGCACAAAGTACAAGGGGGGAGAGAACAGACAAAATTACAAGCACAACGCAAATGGGGCAGCGAGGGGCACAGAAAGGAAAATGGGGGGAGAGAACAGACAAAATTACAAGCACAACGCAAATGGGGCAGCGAGGGGCACAGAAAGGAAAATGGGGGGAGAGAACAGACAAAATTACAAGCACAACGCAAATGGGGCAGCGAGGGGCACAGAAAGGAAAATGGGGGGAGAGAACAGACAAAATTACAAGCACAACGCAAATGGGGCAGCGAGGGGCACAGAAAGGAAAATGGGGGGAGAGAACAGACAAAATTACAAGCACAACGCAAATGGGGCAGCGAGGGGCACAGAAAGGAAAATGGGGGGAGAGAACAGACAAAATTACAAGCACAACGCAAATGGGGCAGCGAGGGGCACAGAAAGGAAAATGGGGGGGAGAGAACAGACAAAATTACAAGCACAACGCAAATGGGGCAGCGAGGGGCACAGAAAGGAAAATGGGGGGGAGAGAACAGACAAAATTACAAGCACAACGCAAATGGGGCAGCGAGGGGCACAGAAAGGAAAATGGGGGGAGAGAACAGACAAAATTACAAGCACAACGCAAATGGGGCAGCGAGGGCACAGAAAGGAAAATGGGGGGAGAGAACAGACAAAATTACAAGCACAACGCAAATGGGGCAGCGAGGGGCACAGAAAGGAAAATGGGGGGAGAGAACAGACAAAATTACAAGCACAACGCAAATGGGGCAGCGAGGGGCACAGAAAGGAAAATGGGGGGAGAGAACAGACAAAATTACAAGCACAACGCAAATGGGGCAGCGAGGGGCACAGAAAGGAAAATGGGGGGAGAGAACAGACAGAATTACAAGTTAACGCAAATGGGGCAGCGAGGGGCACAGAAAGGAAAATGGGGGAGAGAACAGACAAAATTACAAGCACAACGCAAATGGGGCAGCGAGGGGCACAGAAAGGAAAATGGGGGGAGAGAACAGACAAAATTACAAGCACAACGCAAATGGGGCAGCGAGGGGCACAGAAAGGAAAATGGGGGAGAGAACAGACAAAATTACAAGCACAACGCAAATGGGGCAGCGAGGGGCACAGAAAGGAAAATGGGGGGAGAGAACAGACAAAATTACAAGCACAACGCAAATGGGGCAGCGAGGGGCACAGAAAGGAAAATGGGGGGAGAGAACAGACAAAATTACAAGCACAACGCAAATGGGGCACCGAGGGGCACAGAAAGGAAAATGGGGGGAGAGAACAGACAAAATTACAAGCACAACGCAAATGGGGCAGCGAGGGGCACAGAAAGGAAAATGGGGGGAGAGAACAGACAAAATTACAAGCACAACGCAAATGGGGCAGCGAGGGGCACAGAAAGGAAAATGGGGGGAGAGAACAGACAAAATTACAAGCACAACGCAAATGGGGCAGCGAGGGGCACAGAAAGGAAAATGGGGGAGAGAACAGACAAAATTACAAGCACAACGCAAATGGGGCAGCGAGGGGCACAGAAAGGAAAATGGGGGGAGAGAACAGACAAAATTACAAGCACAACGCAAATGGGGCAGCGAGGGGCACAGAAAGGAAAATGGGGGAGAGAACAGACAAAATTACAAGCACAACGCAAATGGGGCAGCGAGGGGCACAGAAAGGAAAATGGGGGGAGAGAACAGACAAAATTACAAGCACAACGCAAATGGGGCAGCGAGGGGCACAGAAAGGAAAATGGGGGGAGAACAGACAAAATTACAAGCACAACGCAAATGGGGCAGCGAGGGGCACAGAAAGGAAAAGGGGGAGAGAACAGACAAAATTACAAGCACAACGCAAATGGGGCAGCGAGGGGCACAGAAAGGAAAATGGGGGGAGAGAACAGACAAAATTACAAGCACAACGCAAATGGGGCAGCGAGGGGCACAGAAAGGAAAATGGGGGAGAAAACAGACAAAATTACAGGCACAACGCAAATGGGGCAGCGAGGGGCACAGAAAGGAAAAAGGGGGAGAAGACAGACAAAATTACAAGCACAACGCAAATGGGGCAGCGAGGGGCACAGAAAGGAAAATGGGGAGACAAGCAAGAAATACGGGCACCGGGGCCACAGGCGGAGGGCGATCTTACCTGCAGAAGCAGCGGGCAGACAACACAGGCGGAGCTGTGTGGTGGGGGAGCGACCTACCTGGCAACTATAACTCGCGCCCCCGTAATGCACTGCTGATGACGTCACATATTACATCACTCATGACATGGTCAGTGACATCACTGATGACATCACTGATGACATCTCAAATGACATCACTGATGACATCACTGATGACATCATCCATGTGATAATTTGATGCATCTTCTCACACCCTAATATAACTTTTGATACACCTACTGTAAATTACAGACTGCCATTGTCAAAACCATAGACACTCCAACACCAATTACTATATAAACACTCACTGATTCTTAGGTCTACACACACACACATCTACTCACTCACCCGTACAGTCACTCATACTTATAGTCACTCAGTACAGGACTATTATATGCACTCATACACCTATATAAACACTCACACACCGCCACTCATCCATAGAGGTACTCACACACCTAGTCAGTCATGCAAAAATTAAGCACACACCCATTTACTCACCTATACAGTTATACACACACCAGCTCACTTACTCATACAAATACTAGCACATTCTTACGCTCTTATACAATCTTGATACAAGCACACACTCATCCATACAGTCACTATCACAATCACACACTCTCGCTTATAGGTATTTATATACTCCAACACACATATATACTGCCTTTCACATACGTAGTTACTCACACATGTACCACTGGGACATACATTCACTCACTAACACACTCTTACACACACTCACCCACCCAAGCAGTCCATCACAGATGCACTCTTGAAATCATGCACCCAGTGAATCACCCACTCACACATCTATGTACAGAGTCACACACACCCCACCCACACAAACACTCAGGCAGCCATACAGATACTCAGAGAACCAATCAATAACCCATATAGACACTCATGTAGCTATTCGCAAATCCATGCATCCACTTACACACCAACAAACAGACGGATACAGACATTCACACAGTTTAGTCACTAACCCATGCATTCAGTAAGATACGTTTAATCACTCACTTGTAGAGTCAGTCACTCACGTACTAAATCATCCATTCAGACACTTATACACCCACTCATTCTTCAATACGCCTTTCCCCTATATATATTAAACATATTTAAACTTTACAGAAACACAGTCACTGGATGATGTCATCAGTGATGTCATTTGAGATGTCATCAGTGATGTCATCAGTGATGTCACTGACCATGTCATGAGTGATGTAATATGTGACGTCATCAGCAGTGCATTGCGGGGGCGCGAGTTATAGTTACCTGAACTAACTATAACGGGTGAATTTCACGGGTTTTGTACGAGTGCAATGTCCAACTAACTATAACTGTACCTAAAACCTATGGTTTTTTCAGTGAATATATATATACATATATATACATATATATATATTGTATTGTAATTGCATTTATATAGCGCTTACTACCCCTGACGAGGCGTCGAAGCGCTTTTTCGGCGAGTAGCACGCTACTCCGGGACCCATAGAGGATTAGTGTTGAATTAGTATAGTGAAACATGCAAGTACATTTTAAGTGGGGGATAGGTTAGTCAGTTATTTGGATTTGGAATGATAGCAGAAGGATAGAGGAGGAAAAAGGTTTGTATTTATATAGCGCTTGTTACCCCTGATGGGGTGTTGAAGCACGCTACTCCGGAAGACCATAAAGGATTAGTGGTGAATTAATATGGTGAAATATGAAAGTAATTTCAGTGGTGGATATTAGTCAGTTATTTGGAGTGAGAAGGATAGCGGAGGGATAAAAAGGGAAGAAAGGTTTGCATTCATATAGCACTTATTACCCCTGATGGGTGTTGAAGCGCTTTTCTGGCGAGTAGCACGCCACTCCGGAACCCATTAGGATTAGTGTTGAAAATTAGTATAGTAAAATATTAAGTAATTTGAGTAGTGGATATGTTATTCAATTATTTGGGTAGAGAAGGGTAGGTGGCGGGATAGAAGAGGGAAAGAGGTTTGCATTTATATAGCGCTTGCTACCCCTGATGGGGTTTTGAAGCGCAAGTAGCACGCTACTCTGGAACCCATAAGTATTGGTGTAGTAGAGAGAGTAGAGTAGAGTAGTAGAGAGAAGTTTGAGATGAGTCAGAAGATTGGGCTAGAAGATATATTGAGAGAAATATAGGCTGAGAACTAGGGTAGTGCCTTGGAAATGCTAAATTAGAAGAAAGTGATAAATATATAGATCCATAAGTACATTGAAAGTATATAGATACATAAAGGAGGTAAGTATATGTAGATTAAAGATATTCATAGAGGCACAGGATGAGAAATAGGGTAGTGCATTGGATATGCTTTTTCAGGAGAAAAGTAACAGACACAGATCCAAGTACATGGAAGGTACATAGATGCACAATGGAAGTAAGTACATGTAGACCAAGGATGATTTTTATTTATTTATTTATTATTTATTTATTTATTATTATTTATTTTTTTCCCCTCTCAACAACATAATTATTCTACACGTTTATACAAAGCAATACACAAAGATAGGTACATGTCTATAGTGAGAACAAATGCTTATATACAGAGGGATATGCTGTAAATTTCTGTTTGCGTATGGTGCTTATGTGGGGAAGAGCCAATTCTTGAGTAGTTTTCTGAAGATAAGGTGGTTGTCGGTGGATCTTATGTTGGGGGGTAAAGAGTTCCATAGTTTGGCTGCTTGAACAGAGAAGGATGTGCCACCCATGGTTTTTTTCTTGTATCTTGGGATTTTGAGGCGAGATGCTCCTTTAGAGCGGAGGTTCCTCTGTTGAATGTGTTTGGTGATTTTATTCCTGATGAAGAGCGGTCCCATTCCATGTATGGCTTTGTGGGTGATACAAAGCAGCTTGAACGTGGATCTTCTGGCAACCGGTAACCAATGCAGGGCTTTCAAGGCAGGGGAGATGTGGTCTCGCGGTTTGATATGCAAGAGTAGTCTGGCAGCCGAGTTCTGAATCCGTTGTAGTCTTTTCATGGTTGTTAAAGGTGATCCGTGGTAGAGGCTATTGGCGTAATCGAGTTTGGACAGAACAAGGGAGATGGTAGCTTGGACCTTGTGCGGAAATCCCAAATGAGGGAAAATTTGTCGCAGCGTTTTTATAGTGACAAAGCTTGATCTTGCTAGTTTGTCCACTTGGGCATTCATCGACAGCTTGGAGTCCATGGTCATTCCGAGGTTTCTTACTTCCTTCGATACTTTAGGTGGTGATCCCAGTTCATTAGGCCATGCGGCAAGCGGGTTGTAATGTTTCCAATCGCCACACGTGAGTATTTCTGTTTTTGAAGTATTCAATTTGAGATGGCTCCAAGTCCTCCACTGATCCACGGCTCTGAGACAGCTGAAAATTGGTGATTTTCCAATGTCTTTGGGGCATTCCAGTTGAAGGAGTATTTGCGTGTCATCTGCATAGTTATAGCACGTGAGGTGAAATTGATTGATCAGTATGGTAAGGACTTCATGTAAATGTTGAAAAGCATGGGCGAGATGATAGAACCTTGAGGGACCCCTGCTTTTGTGGAGTACGGTTTGGACGAGAAAGGTGGGGTATGGATGACATTAGTTCTGTTTCGAAGGTAGGACGCGATCCAGTCTGGAGCAGTTCCCTCTATGTCGGCTTCATAGAGTCTTTGTTTCAGAGTGTCATGGTCAACTGTGTCAAAGGCAGCCGAGAGGTCCAAGAGGAGTAGCGCAGCAACACCGTTGCGGTCAACTGTATTTTTCAGGTCATCCCAGATGGCAAGGAGGGCAGATTCAGTGCCTCTTCCCGGACGGAATCCTGTTTGGAAGTCTGAGAGTACGTCATTCTCTTCAATGAATTGTGACATCTGGGCGAACGCTGCTCTTTCTATCAGTTTGCCCAGGAAAGGTCCATTTGTAATGGGTCTGTAGTTGTCAGGGTTCAGCGGGTCCGAGTTTGTTTTCTTCAGTAAAGGGCGTATGTGTGATTTTTTGAGTTCTTCTGGAAATATTCCGGTAATTAAGGAATCGTTGATGATTCTTCTTACTGGAGTGGCAGCAGAGGTTGTTAAAAGAATTGTCTTGAAAGTTTGTGGTGGACAGGGGTCAGAAGGGCTGCCGGCAGGCCTGCTTGCTTTGACCAGGTCCATAAATTCATCGTGTGAGATGTGTTGGAAGGAACGGAGAGGCTTGGTTAGAGTATTCTTGTATTGTTGTTTTGTACAAGGCTTAGTGCTGGTGCTTTGTTTCTGTTTTAAGTACGAGTCCAACGTGTCTGCTTTGTCCGTGTAATGATTTGCCAGTTTGTCTGTGAAATCTTGAGTAACAGGATGAGTTCCTTCTAGGCAATTTAGTTTGCGAAATTCATTGAGTATTTTATAGAATTCTTTATTTGCACATTTAGCGTTTTGAATTCTGTCTGAATAGTACCTTTTCTTAGCTTTTTTGATAGCCGACTTGTATAATCTGTTAATTTTTTGTAGGTGAAGTTTGTCTTGTTTGGCGTTTGTTTTGAGCCAGGTACGTTGCAGCTTTCTAATTTGTTGTTTTATGTCTTTTATTTCTATGTTTCTCTAAGGTGCTTTTTTTCTTTTGTTCCGTTGTGTGGTTTTGAGTGGTATCAGGATGTCAAAAGCTTCTTGTAGCCACTCATATAGTTTTTGAACAGAATTTATTGTTTCCAGATTTGTACTTGATGTTAGTTGTGCTTCTAAATGTTCCAAATTGAGTTTGTTCCACGGCCGATAGGTGGATGGATGTAAGGTAGTTTTAGGTGAGTCGCTTAGTGTTGTTTTATGTTGGAAAGCAAGCAAGTGGTGGTCTGACCATGTGACTGGAGTTATAGTTTGAAAGGTAACTAGTTCAGTATTAGCAAAAATGACATCTAGGATATGTCCAGCGGTGTGTGTCGGTTTGTGGACAATCTGATGGAGGTTCAGTGCGTCTAGGCCAGTGATTATTGTTTTTGGATGGGTCATATTGGGTTTGTCAAACCAAATGTTGAGGTCACCCAGAACGCATAGGTTGGAGTGTATTGTTATCAGGTTTGAAACTGTGTCTAGAAGTGCGTCTGGGAATGTCGCCTTGGTAGGTGGAGGTCTGTAAAGGAGCAGGAAGTTACAGGAGGAAGACGGTGTAGGATTGCATCTTGTTAGAAGAGCCTCACAATTCTTTATGGAGATGTTGTCAATTTTAGTGATATGTATTGTTTGCCTGAATACAACAGCTAGACCACCTCCTTTTTTGGCTATACAATTTTGGGTGATTGTTTGATAGCCTAGAGGAATGGCTTCATGCAGGACTGGGGCCATATCCTCTCCCAACCATGATTCGGTTATGAATAGTATGTCTGGTTTTGCATCTGTGAGAAGGTCGTAGATGTGATGCTTGTTTTTAGAGAGGGATCGAGCATTTATTAGTAGACAGTTTAGAGAGTAGCTTTTGGTGATAGTGAGACTTTGTTTTGTAGAAGAGTGGTCAGTATTGTGTGGGTTTGTAGCAGGTGTGTTTTTAGAGCTGGTATTAGCTGTATTAGGATAGCAATCGTGTAGCTGTTCTGTATCATGTTCCTCATCCAGCATGCTAAGAAGGCATTTTGATGGGTCTGCGTGTGTATGTGGTGGAGATGGTGTTTGAGAGTGAGTTGGAGTGCTGTGTTGTTTTCGTGGTGTAACATTGTTGTGAAGTAGACATGGGGAAGCGAAGTTGTGAGGTATGGCATGTTGCTTATATTGTTTGCGTGTGTTTAATGCGGAAGGTGTATGAGTCAGGGGTGGTGGTGCAGCATGTGGGTCATGTAGTAAGGTTCTAAATTGTCCAATGGATGAGAGGCGGTTAGAAGAGAGTCGCTGTGTTGCTGTATCTGTGTTAGGTGTGGTGGAAGAGAGAAAGCTTGGCATTGGAGTTGGTTCCTTTGTGTTGTTTGAAAGGTGGGTGTATATTTGTATTTTGTGATGGTAAGTATTATGGGGTGTTGTGCTTTGAAGATCTTGTGCTGGTGTGTGTGATATGTTTTGTTTTTGAGGAGTAGTGAAAAGGGGTGCTGATGTATATGTTTCATGCAATGGATTTGGTTGTATAGTATTGTTTGTGAGAGGAGGTTGTACGGTAGAGGGGGTGGTGATGTGTTTATGAGTAGAGTGTATGATGTGTGTAGGTGGGAATGACGTAGAGGTAAGAGTGTTTGTCTTAGACTGGTTTGTTGCAAGAGTTAAAAAGTGTGGTGGTCTGCAGTGTGTGTGTTGTACGTTAGTGTTATTATGGTAGAAGGGAGAGGAGGGTGTTTGTTGGACAAATGATGGAAGGATGATTATATGTTTGTTAGTGATAAAATGTGGTATGTTAGGTGTAATTACAGCAGGGAGCGTGTGTCTGGATGGGATGTAGTTATGTATGGTGTCGATTGGCGTTGTGTTAGTGATGAGTGTATTGGTTAGTGGTATAGGATAGGGTTGTGTACTGTTTGTAGGTGATGGTGCATATGTGTGGTAGTTGGGATAGTAGGGTGTATAGATGTGGTTTGGTTGGGTTAGTAGTGCATGCTGGTACATTAATCTGTGCATAGTGTTGTGCGTGGTGTACATTTGGTGTGAGTGTGTTGCTCTGTTTGTGGATGTGGATGGTGTGGGCTGGGTGTTGCTAAATGGGAAAATGGGCAGCATTTCTGGCCCTGGCCAGTCTCGAACAGGCTCAAACAGGCAACTGCCCTTGTCCTCTCTGCCCTTAACAGCTCAAACAGGCAACTGCCCTTGTCCTCTCTGCCCTTAACCTCGACGCCCAGGCTGAGACGCCCTAACCCTGGCCTTTATAGCCCTAGTAATCAGGTGACCCCGTCAGCCAATGGGAACCCTAGCCCTAACACTATCCTATCACAACACTAGCCCTAAAAATCTAGAACCAATAGGAGACCAGGACCTTACAGCTAATCTTAGCCCTAGTCCAAGCACCCAATCAGTTCAAAACCCTGATCTCTACGTCCAATAGAGGCCCTAGCCCTACCAGTAGTCCCAACCCTAGTCCAAGCAACCAATGGGACAGGAAGCCCTAGTCCCTACTTCCAATCGAAAGCCTAACCCTACTCTTGGTCCCACACCTAGTCCAGCAACCAATAACACCAGAAGCCCTAATCGCTACTTCCAATTAAAGGCCTAACCCTAGCCCTAGTTCCACCTTAGTCCCAACAACCAATAACACAGGAAGCCCTAGTCCCTACTTCCAATAGAAGTCATAACCCTAGCCCTAGTCCCAACCCTACATTGATTGAATCACAGACCCAGAAACCAATCAGAACCATCAAATACCCAACCAATGAGGACACTAACCCATATCCAATAGAAACATCAGATACAACCACCAATCAGTGTATACATGTACCAACCACTAGCAGACTATATAAGGTCCCAGCAACCTCAGACAAGGTTTGCTGGCCAGGGAGTTGGAAGCTGCTTCTCCTGTTCAGAATCTCCTAGGAGCCAGACAGGCTCAATCCACACTTTGGACTTCTGCAGGTAAAAGGCCTCACAAACTTAAAATCTAACAATACTGTTTGAATAAAACTTTACTCCCTCTCCTGGCCAAAAAACGAAGTGCACAGTCCCTATTAAAAACAGTTTAAACAGCTCACAGAAGCACCCTCTGATGTAGAATATCCCTGTTGCTGGGGGGGGAGGCAGGGGGGGCTGGTTTCACTGGCTTGATAACACAAAATGGTGGCTGGGGGTGCACTGTTGAACATACAGGTCTTAGCACAGAACAAAGGAGAAATTTGGAGGGAAAACTGAATAGTCACCAGGAGTGAGAGGAAAAACTACCGAGTTTGGACTGCAAATCCCACAATTCAACACGTTAAATGGAAGCAATCATGGGCAGGAAAACCACAAGTTTAACACACAAAACAGGTGATAAAATATGCAATCACAGGCAGGTTAAAACTACAATTTTAAACTGTAACAACCACAGGCAAAGACAGTAATCACAGAAAGGGAAAATCGTTTTTTTAAAAACTTGTTGGGGGGGGGAGGGGGGGAGACAGAACTAGTCTGCCTCCTTACCACTTCCTGGACTCGGCTCACTGCAATCTGGGGCACAGGTAGGCTGCAACTCACAAGATGGAGGAGAATGATTTGGGGTGCACCCAGCAAAGCCTTAAGGGGCCTGGGCAGGTGTGAGGGAGGGCTCAGAGTTGCCTGGTAGCTGAATAGCCAATCCCCAGTCCTAGGCCTGCTGGCCTGGGGGCTGGGGAGCTGCTTCTCCTGTTCAGAATCTCCTAGGAGACAGACAGGCTCAATCCACACTTTGGACTTCTGCAGGTAAAAGGCCTCACAAACTTAAAATCTAACAATACTGTTTGAATAAAACTTTACTCCCTCTCCTGGCCAAAAAACGAAGTGCACAGTCCCTATTAAACACAGTTTAAACAGCTCACAGAAGCACCCTCTGATGTAGAATATCCCTGTTGCTGGGGGGGGAGGCAGGGAGGGCTGGTTATGTACATATATATATATGATAGTATATCAGCATCTGTTTTTATGAGTTTTAAAGTTAATTAAACAGATTTAAAGCACAGTCCAGTAAAGTAGACAGACCAAAACATTTTTAATGTATTGACTGTATGTATAACCTCTTTCTACCCCCAATGCAGACTCCAACCATGGTGTGGTAAGTGCATTTGATATGAGTTGCCACTGACCTGTGAGTATCTTAATAGGAGCTTGCTAATATGCCTGGGAACATATGTATTGAGGAGCAATACAGGACTTTGTGGATTAGGGTTCCACTGGCTGGATCCTAACCGTTTCCACCCACAGTAATTATGTTACCATGCACATATGGCTCCAAATATACTTCAGCATCAGGAAACTAGAGAATAAAGGGGCATATTAACAACAGAATGGAGAAGTGTGGCATTAAGCAAACATTGCTAACTCCACGCTTTTCCATTCTGAAAATGCAGGGATGTGCCGTATTCACAAGAATGTGGCACACCCCTGCGTTTCCCCTAGCGCTGGCACTGAGTTCAGCTGCCTAGCGCCAACGCAGGCACCCTTACACCATAGTGCAAGGGTGTCTGCGTGCAGAGGAAATATTGTGTTCAAGGCATATGAGCTGTAGATCATATACTTGTGTATAGATCACCATCTGGTGTTGGGCTCAGATGTTTGCACTTTGTTTTTGTCTTGGAAGAAGTCTTTGTAGTCACGAGGTAGGTGACTCCTCCTTAGGGTGAAAATGCGCATGGGCATCGACTCCATCTCCAGATTGTTTTTTTCCGCCATCGGGTTCGGATGTGATTCGCTGCGCTCCGGGTCGGTATCGTTTCTTGAACCCCCTTCAACGCGCAATCCCTCACCACTCGACGGTATTGTCTCAATCGCGTTTCCTTTCGACGCGCATCTTCGAAAATATAGAATCATCGACCAACATCTTCGACGCGGGCCGTTGGGCCTATCCGCGCCGATCACGCCAGCAGTCAATGGAAAGAACTCCTTTTAAAAAATGCCCCGGGTGTGGTGCTAAGTTCCCTTACACGGACTTACACCAGGTTTGTAATCTCTGCCTCTCCCCGGAGCACGAGGACAAGAACTGTGAGGCCTTTGCAACTTTCAGGTCGAAGAAAACCATCCGTGACTGTCGGGCTCGACGTCACCAAATGTCCAGCGAAAGCAGCTCGGTTCCGGACATCTTCGAAAGAGATCCCGAAGTCCAGCCAGAACAACAAGCTGATGAAGGAGAGATCTCCGTCTCCGAAGCCGACGACTCCGACATCGAAGACGAGGCAGTCACACCAGCTCAGCGGTCCGTGAGTACCGAGACCCCTCTCCTGCCCAACCCCAAACAAAAGGCTCCGGTAACACCTTCGCCCTCTGGCTCAGGTCAACACCGGCAACACATTTCAGACGCCCCGCCCTCGGGCCCGGTTATGAAACCGAAAGAAAAGACTTCTGGCTCAGGCTCGAGCCAACCCCGTTCCGGTGCCGACAAGCCACCTTCGGCACCGAAGCCCAAAACCAAAGATGTGCTACACCCTTCTTCCTCGGCACCGAAAACAGCCTCGACGCCGAAGCCCTCGGCGTCGAAACAAACAAAGGACAAACATTCGGAGCCGAAAAAACCTTCGGAGCCGAAAAAGGTCTCGGAGCCACAAACTCCTATACTAAAAGCTAAAGAGTCCAAGACCCCGCAGAAAGCTTCAGAAACAAAGGCAAAAGAACATTCTAACCCTAAACCTTCGGCACCGAAAAAGGACATTGTACCCAAACAACAGTCTGTGCCAGATTTTTCAGATCCAAAGCAAAAAATACTACATATTGACCCACAAACCGGTCAAGTTGTCGCCAAGCTTCCTAAAAAGAGGAAACTGGACACTTCACCAGACTCTGAAGTACCCATTAAACAGAGAGAAATGGGCACTAATACTTCTCCACCTCCCTCTCCTTCTCCAGCTGATCCTAATTTGTTAATTTCTCCAGCACACTCCCCACAACATACATTTTCACCTCAACCACAGGATGATGAAGATGATTATAATGATGGGGATGGGAACGGAGATCCAGATAGGGATGATGACGCACACACCATCCCACACGATGTAGATCCTTGGGATGATTACAATACAGATCCCGATCCACACAATGACCCGGACCTCTATCCCTCTAGGCCATCACCACCAGATGATAATATTGGGTTTGCGCAACTAATTAATAGGGCTGCTCAATACCATGGGGTACAGTTACACTCTGATCCCTTAGAGGAAGACTTTTGCACCCTCACAAAGTCCACACACACCCTACCAATGCTAAAAGGCATGTTAAAACATGCACCAGAAGTGTTTAAAGACCCTGTCAGAGCCAGGATCCTGAACACCAGGGTGGACAAAAAATATAGGGCAGCTCCCAATGACCCAGTGTACATTAGAGGTCAGGTCCCTTTAGATTCTCTTGTGGTGTCTAATGCAAGCAAGAGGGCTAATTCACAGAGCACAGGCGACGCCCCTCCTCCTGATAAGGAATCAAAACTTATACACGCATCTGGCAAACGAATTGCGTCACAGGCTGCAAATCACTGGTGGATTGCCAACGCCCAAGCTTTGTTAGACATATGACAGAGCTCACTATGATGAGCTTGAAAAGCTTATGCAACATCTACCTGACCAATATAAGAACAAAGCTAATGACCTTATACAGGAGGGTAAACTAATGACCAACACATCTATAAAATGTGCCCTCGATGCGGCTGATACAGCATCTCGTGCTATTACTATCAGCGTTTTACTACGCAAGCACGCTTGGCGCCGCATATCCGGATTCAAGCAAGAGGTGCAATCCACTATTCTTAATCAGCCTTTCGACCAAGAGCTTCTTTTTGGGCCCACAGTCGACACATCTTTAGAAAAGATGGAAAAAGATACTGAGACTGCCAAGTCCATGGGGGCCTTGCAATTGTCTTCCCCTAGAGGCTCTTTTCGTCGCTCCTTTTACAGGGCTGGCTCCAAAACCACTGGCTCAGAACATCCCTCTTCATCATATAAAAGTCCCAATCAAACTACCTCCTCTAGAAGAGATTTTCGAGGAGGATACAGGGGTAAGAACAATAAGGGAAGAGGCCGCTGTAACAACACCCGCAGCTCCCCTACCACCAAGCAGTGACTTCCCTCCACTTCCCCCCGATCATTCCACTCCTGTCGGGGGATGTCTCTCACAGTTCCTACCTGTCTGGAACTCCATCACAACAGACAGGTGGGTAAGACAAATTATCGAGTATGGTTATTGCCTGGAACTCACCTCCATACCCCCAAACATTCCTCCCAGACAACGTCCAATGTCCTCGGAACATCTGACGCTTCTAAAACAAGAGGTTCTCTCTCTATTACAAAAACATGCAATAGAACCAGTCCCCTCGCCTCATCAAGGCACAGGGGTTGACTCCCTATATTTTCTAATTCCAAAAAAGGACGGCTCTCTCAGGCCAATATTGGACCTCAGACCGTTAAACCTTTACATTCAGTCAGACCACTTCCACATGGTCACTCTCCAACAGGTGCTGCCACTGCTTCAACAAGGCGACTTTCTCTCCACTCTGGATTTAAAGGATGCCTACTTTCATATTCCCATTCACCCCGCTCACAGGAAATATCTCAGGTTCGTGGTAGACGGTCAACACTACCAGTTCAAAGTTCTCCCGTTCGGGGTCTTCACAAAGTGCCTCGCAGTAGTAGCAGCTCACTTACGAAGACAACATATTCACGTGTTCCCTTATCTGGACGACTGGCTCATAAAAGCCAAGTCACACAACAGCTGTGTGCAACACACACACAAAGCAATCAGTTGCGTCACCAATTGGGATTCACGGTCAACCTCACCAAGTCCCACCTCCAACCGTCCACCACACAACAATATCTAGGAGCTACAATAAACACTTCAAAAGCTCTAGCATACCCCAACCCAGTCAGGATATGCAACATTCAAGCTCTAATATCACAATTTCAGCCTCAACACTCATTACCAGCTCGAGTGTTCATGCAGTTAATCGGGATGATGGCCTCTTGCATTCTCATCGTCCCTTATGCAAGACTCCAAATGCGTCCCTTACAGGAGTGTTTGGCACGTCAGTGGAACCAGGCTCAAGGTCAGTTAACAGATCTGGTGTTGGTGGGCAGCCGCACACATCGCTCTCTGCAGTGGTGGAACACACAAAACCTTTCCAAAGGGCGGCCGTTCGTCGAACCGGTTCCACAGATAGTGCTAACAGCAGACACATCGCTCACCGGCTGGGAAGCTCATCTTCAAAACCATACCATTCAGGGCATATGGACCCCTCAGCAAAAACAACGCCACATAAATTACCTGGAATTACTGGCAATTTTTCTGGCATTAAAATCCTTTCAACTCCATCTGGTAGGCAAAGCTGTTCTGGTCCGTACAAACAACATAACAGCAATGTACTACATACAGAAACAAGGGGGGACACACTCTCTACTGCTTTCACACCTAGCTCAAAGCATATGGAGATGGGCCATTCCGCAAAACATATATCTCCTTTCAGAACACCTCCCAGGGGTACACAATCAGATTGCAGATCTGCTCAGTCGTCAAACACAGCAGATCCATGAATGGGAACTTCATCCTCAAGTTCTTCTTCCATTCTTTCACATGTGGGGCCACCCAGAAATAGATCTGTTCGCCACACACCAGAACGCAAAATGCCCAACCTTCGCGTCCAGGTATCCACACCCATTGACCAAAGGCAATGCGCTATGGATGAACTGGTCAGGCAAATTTGCTTATGCTTTTCCGCCTCTCCGCTAATTCCGTTAGTGGTTCGGAAGCTCAAACAGCATTCCTCACAATGATCCTGGTTGCTCCAACATGGGCCCGACAACCATGGTTCACAACCCTCTTGGAACTATCAGTAGTTCCTCATCAAAAGCTACGCCTCTCACCCAAGCTTCTCACTCAGAACCATGGAGAGATAAGACATCCAGATCCCAGTCAACTCAACCTTGCAATCTGGCACCTGAAGTCTTAGAGTTTGGCTACCTCAATCTCCCGCCAGACTGCATGAACATCATTAAAGAGGCTAGACGTCCTACCACCAGAGCATGCTACGCAGCAAAGTGGAAACGATTTGTAATTTACTGTACAAATAACAAAATCAGTCCACTAGATGCTTCTATTCAAAACATTATCTGTTATCTCTTGACCTACAACAATGTAACCTAGCATATACATCCATAAGACTACATCTCGCTGCAATAGCAGCTTATCTCCAAAACAGACAACACTTGTCTTTGTTTAGAGTACCCGCTATCAAAGCATTTATGGAAGGACTTAAAAGAATAATTCCACCCAGAGTTCCACCCTCTCCAGTATGGAATTTAAATATTGTCCTTACCAGACTCATGGGTCCCCCATTTGAACCTCTACACAAATGCGAACTACAGTTCCTCACTTGGAAAGTAGCCTTCCTTGTTGCTATCACATCTCTTAGAAGAGTTAGTGAACTCCAGGCATTAACCAAACAAGAACCATTTTTGCAAATCCATCATAACAAAGTGGTTCTTAGAACTAACCCAAAATTTTTACCTAAAGTCGTTTCTGCCTTCCACCTTAACCAGTCTGTTGAACTCCCAGTTTTTCCCTCTACCAGACTCAGTGGCAGAACGGGCTCTTCACACACTAGACGTTAAAAGAGCGATACTTTACTACATTGAAAGGACAAAATCCTTTAGAAAGACTAAACAACTCTTTGTGGCTTTCTCCCCTCCTCATAAGTGCAATCCCATTTCAAAAGCGGGGATTGCAAGGTGGATTGTTAAATGCATTCAAATATGCTATCTTAAAGCCAAACACACATTAACCATTCCCCCTAGAGCTAATTCTACACGTAAACTAGGGGCTTCTATGGCATTCTTAGGGAACATTGCCCTAGATGACATCTGCAAAGCAGAAACTTGGTCTACACCGCACACTTTCACAAAACACTATTGTGTAGATGTGCAAGCAAAACAACAAGCTAGTGTGGGCCAGGCTGTATTAAGAACACTTTTTCAGACCACTGCAACAGCTGCAGGTAGCCACCGCTAAGGAGATAACTGCTGTATAGTCTATGCACAAGTATATGATCTACAGCTCATATGCCTCGAACGGAAAATGCTACTTACCAGTATGCATCTGTTCTTGGCATGTTGAGCTCTAGATTCATATACGCCCACCCGCCTCCCCGGATACCTCTATCTGTTGCAGTAATCTTACTTAGATACATTACACATGGACATCTCTTTCTATTTCTTACTAACTCCATCATAACCCTTCATGGCGAAAACAATCTGGAGATGGAGTCGATGCCCATGCGCACTATCACCCTAAGGAGGAGTCACCTACCTTGTGACTACAAAGACTTCTTCCAAGACAAAAACAAAGTGCAAACATCCGAGCCCAACACCAGATGGCGATCTATGCACAAGTATATGAATCTACAGCTCTACATGCCAAGAACAGATGCATACTGGTAAGTAGCATTTTCCTTATGTACAGGAAGGTCCCCCTTCCTGTACATAAACAATCTTTAAATGCCATTTTTTTTAAAGATTGTTTATGTACAGGAAGGGGGACGCCAGCACAGTTGGAAACGCAAGGCTGCACCATATCGTTATAAATATGGTGCAGCCTTGCATTTCTGAAGTGGCAGAGTGAGGCGTTAAGCCATGACGGCTAACACCTCACTCTGCCACTTCCTTGAACATATGCCCCTCTGCTCTTTATTATCACAAACATGGGCTTGTCACAGGCTGCCTTCCTGCATTCAGGATATAGTCAATATGAATGAACGTGTACAGCAGCTGTGCCCATGGCTATCAGAGTTTCAGAAAAGAATCTGCACTCATGAAGTGGCCCTCTGTCTCTCTAAGAGAACACATTGTATGAACGATTTGCACAGATATGCAAAGGTGTTTTCAAATTGTCTTCTGGGGAGCTGTGTACAATGAGATGGCAATTTTACACCATCATAAATGCAAGTAACTCAAAAGAAAATAGGCATAGTTTAACATGTAAAGTTTTTTTTTATGTCTTTCATTCATTGACTTCTCATTTTTTCCATCCTTCAGATTATCGGACTTACTGCATCAGTAGGGGTTGGTAAATCCAAGAGCATCAAGGAAACAAAGGAATACATCTGTAAGCTCTGTGCCATCTTGGATGTGCATGTCATATCTACAGTCAAAGAAAACCAAGAGGACTTACAGAGGATTGTATTTAAGCCAGAAAAAAGTAAGTGTAATAGACTTTTGTAGGTGTCTGGACATTTGTGGCTACCAAATTTCGATCCTCTAATACAAGGTAATTTGGGACTATAGTCAAATTGACTAGTTTTGCTTTGTCTTAAGGTTGGGATTGATTTCTTGAACCCTATGTGTTTTAAAATAAATTACGAAGAAATATGGAGCAAATATCCTTCGTTCTTACAAAACTAGGGGTCTGATTTATCATTCTTACCAGTAGTGCAATGCAGCAAGCCACCTTGCTGCACTGCATGAAAGGGAAAGAGCAGAAATGCGCCTTATTTACTGCGCATTCCTGTCCTTTTGTCATTTTTTCTGCATATTTAATCTTAAAAATGGGACTGTAAGAACCCAGACCTGTCAGACTTATAAACTTTGTGTGCATTATTCCTGTCTCTCATCATTCCCTTCAAACCACTCAATGAAGCGCTGTAACCCATCCCTTCTTGAGACCCGAATGCAGTTTAATTTCTACTTTTTTTGGCATGTGTATTTTTTTTACATTTATGGAGTACTTTGCATTGATCCTTTGACCTATTCCAGGCGCTACAGAAAAAAGAAAAAAAAAAAAAAGATACAGAAGAGATACATTCTTCTATGGAATGTCATTTAAAGATTGCTGCTCCAGTCTGGCGTATATGGAAAGCTAGAGAATTCATAATTTCTGTAGGGCAAGAAAAGTAGCCTTTCCCCTCTGTCTGACATGCCACTGACCAGTGGCGACTAGCTTTTACCAAGAGTGGTGGGGCGGAGGGGGGCAGCGCAAGGTCCCTCTGGTGTCGTCTGGAAGCTCTGGACACAGGAAACTGCACTACCCAATCCTGTGCTGCTCTCACAGCATGAGAGCAGCACCAGGATTGGATAGATCAGGCTCTCTCAGCACTCTCACGAGCACTGGAGGCCTGCGCTTTCTCTAGCCCAGCTGTCTACGACAGCTAGGTTAGAGAACTTTAAAATGCGCATGTCTGGCTGGCCGTCCCAAGACGGCTGGCCAAAGAGATATGTGCATTTTAAAGCGCACATCTACCTGCTGCTGCCACTCGGCTGCACTGGCCCCGCCCCATCCCGACACTTAGTTCGGACGGGTTGCTTATAAATACAATGGCAATAAATAAACTTTATTACCATTTTATTTTTCAGCTCTGGGGCTTGTGGGGCGACGCTCCTCCACTCATATGGAGGAGCTGCCACTGACTGATTCAGCTCAAACACTGTGTTCATTCAGGCCACCTTTGCAGGATTGCATTTTTAAGCTTCTGGTACTGTTATTTTTAGTGGAAATGCGCATTGCATCACTCACTTTCTGACCGTAGCCATTTTAGCTGTACCATGATGGGTGTTGTGTTCTCACGCTCTTCACCCTAGGGGCATCTGTGACCTTGCACTTTTTACTGCAGTACTTGCTCATGAATTGGAAGCCAGAGTCAGAGTGTAGTTTTCTTAGTGACTCCCCGTCCTCTGACGCTTGTGGCATGATTGGTTTGGTGTTGGTAACAAACCCAATGACTCGCTATTGGGAGGCCACATTATTCGGTCATGGCTTGTCCTTCAGAGTACGAATTCTGTCTTTGTGTTAAGGCACATCCATGGAATTTTCCTTTTATCTAGTAGAATTGATTTTTATGTTAAGCATCGCCTGCAGTTGTCTGAATTAATTCTCTAGTGCTAAGAGCTTGTTACTCTGACTTGCATTGTGGAAATGCACTCCAAGTGCCAACAAGGGTAACCATCCTTGCCTAAGGCAGCATCGTCAAGACATCTTCAAATTGTGGAATTATGATCTTCTTGTGCAGGTTAGGAACTTTGGATCAATACAAATTCTCATCTTCCTCATACCTATTGTTAATATTAGTTGATGGTATTAAGTGTAGCGTCTGCCACTGCCTCGGCCTCTTGGCACTAGTCACCACGTTATTTAACATTTGACTACACCACAGGTGAAATATATCCATCAGTGTGGTGTGTATCTTAGTTTTGATGGCACATTGTCTACATGCTGGAAAAGGAATCGTGCAAATTATAGTTGGCTGCAGCAGATTCCACTGGTTGCTTAAACATGGTAGGCCTGTAGGCCCATAGGAATGAATGGAGTCACTTTAGCTAATAGCGATTCGCAATTTCCGAATCGCTATTAGCTAATGTTAAGGAATCGCAATTTTTTTTGCGATTCCTACATGCATAGGCATTTGCGATTACCAAATAGCGATTCCTTAAAAATCGCTATTTGGTAATCGCAAATTGTAACTTTGAGGCATGTTTCCCTAAGTGATTTTCCCAGAATCACAGGATGTTGAGCCGACGCCGAGCCTCGAACCTGGCTCCCCGACTCCAAAGTCGGCATCTCTGGCCATTAGGTCACATCCTTCTTTAAAATATCCCTAGTACTGACGGTGCAGTGTACCATGAAAAAAGGGCTGTTGAGAAATAAATACATGAAGTGCAATAAGATGTTCTGAAGGCTGATTGTCACACAACAGAACATGCTGCATTGGCGACTAATCATTAAGTATGCAGAATCTGGACCTGTCCCATACCTCATAAAACCTGAAAGGAGGAGTGGGCGGAAGGATTTGGCTACGAACAAAGATGCCAACCTCCAAACTGACGCCCCGCCCACTGTGAAATGTTTTACCCACAATCTATATATGAATGGTGAACCAAAAGGAATCCTTTCAATTCCAGTCAACGCACACCTCTGAAAATTATTTCAAATTCCATTTTTAAATGCACGTCACTTTTGAAATGTTCTTCTCACGAGGTACCGGTCCCAAAATAAACAAAAATACAAAGCTGGAAACAAACATACGAAGTGAGAACTGCGAGGTCCAATTTTGGACAAAAGGCATATTCGCTTCAGAAATAAAAATTTCACACTATCGTCAGACGGGAGATGCTGTACGGTGCGTGGCGTGTCAGGGTTGGGGTGTATAATAGAAGATGGGTGTGATTTATAGGATGATCGAGTGTTGTGACGTGAACCCTGGGTGAGTTCTAGACACTGCATCCATTGCGTATTTTCGCAGCGCCTTAGGCAGACAAAGGAATCCGCCAAGGGTCGCACACGGCGCTCTCCTTCCTCAATCTCTGACGAGAGGCCGGGGAACGAGCCTTTTTCTGCCCAATATCCCCCTTCACCCACCTTGAAAATAACACTGCAGAAGCGCCCAGATGCCGATTACATTGAAGCGCTATCAATGGCCTTTCACAATTTTCTAAGCCACACCCTTTAGTTTAGGCATCTCAGATTCAACCACACCCTTTGTGCTCGTATCACACCCTTGCCATGCCGCAGGTCGAGTCCTGTTATTTATTATTTAGCCAGTCATTATTTACTGTGCTGCGGGACAAGAAGGGGGTCGCCAGCACTATATACAAACATGATATTGTTAAATTAATAAAGACCTAGACTGGAAAGGCTATCCCGATGACACAGAGTGAGGTCTCAGCAGTTTTGGGTAACCGAAGCATGAATTCCCAACGTTGTAACATCTTAAAGCAGAATCTAGAATGGATTAGAAGGCGAAGAGACTGCATCCAGTAAAAAAAAAATGCCACCCGCTATTTATTCTTCTTAAAATGCCTATGGTGCCCTGTGCAGGTTTAGCGCTTGTAACGGGCAGTAGTGTAAAAGGAAAGATTACTGCAAGGGACACTGAGCAAAATTAAAACAAGAGCTCAAACTCTCGCAAATGCGAGAGCACTTTAATGTTGGCCGCGCCCCTTTTTTTTATGCTGCTCGCATATTCAGGTTACAGTGAGCAGCGTCTAAACAAAGGGGTGCGGCCAACATTAAAGTGAAAGCAGGTATGGTGCTTTCACCCACAGTGATAAACAAAATAATACATTTCAAAAGCTTCTGTAGCGCGGCCGCTTTCACTTTAGCGGTAATTAAATAAGAGCGGCCGCTAAAGTGAAAACGGACGGCGCCGTTTATTAAATAAGTGCGGCCGCTAAAGTGAGAACGGACTACGCCGTATATTAAATAATTAAATAAGCACGGCCGCTAATGTGAAAGCGGACTGCGCTGTAATGTGAATAAAAACATTACTATTAAAATAAAAACGGACGGGTGCTGCGATGTCGTGGGTGGAATAGGGGAAGAGCATTAAAGAAAATAGTGCTCACCAACTTATATAGCAGACCATATAACAACACCAATAACAGGTCCAGTCGTTATGGGAGGTAACAAAAGCAGACAAGGCGGTACCAAGAAGGGACTAACAAGCCGAATAACGACTCGGAAGCCAGCGTTTACGAAGGACAATGACACAAGCCAATTAAAAATATGGGTGGAGAGTGGGCGGGGCTTTAAAGCCATACTCCATTACTGCATGCCTCGCAGCAGCGCATGCGCTGCCCAGGTTCGACCTAAAAATCAGATTCCCATGCCGATTTTTTTCCATGCATATTTTTTCTTTCCCATGCAGATTTTCTTTCCCATGCAGGTATTTTTCCCATGCAGATTTTCTTTCCCATGCACATGCAGGTTTTCTTTCCCATGCAGATTTTCTTTCCTATGCAGATTTGTTCCCATGCAGTTATTTTTTCTTGCGGATTTGCTCTTTCCAAAAATACGAGCATGGACCTACATCATACCTGATCTGCAGTACAGACATGCATGTAACATACTACGCAACACAGACTTGCATGTGGGCTTCTTTGTGGAATAGGCTGTGTTCGTCATAGCAGAGACCTGAAGCTAAGACTTCACCATGGTAAAAAAAAGACAGGACTTATTTACAAGCCCTTTGCGCTGCCGGTGCTTCTCTTTTTTGTGATGCACCGGCCGCGCAACCTGCTGCCCCATATTTACAAGGACACATAAAGCCACCTTGCGTGGCTTTTCGTGTCCTTGTAAAAATGGCCCCTTTACACGCAACACTTTGCGTGAAAGGGGCGTGCCATGGGTGTTGCTGTGGTGTTCCCATGCAACACCCATGGTTTATGTTGCATTTCCAGATTTACGAGAAATTGTAAACCTGAAAATGCATCAGTATGCAACGCCTCCCCAGGAGAGATGTAGAAAGGCGCAACGAGGAGAAATGTTTTCATTTCTCCTCGTTCTTTTCCTCTTTCTATGCGTGCTGCATTCTGCAGCACACATAGAACGAGGAAATCACCTCTTGTGATTGTTTATGTGCAGGAAGGTGACACTTCCTGCACATAAACAATCATTAAAAAAAAAAATGTTTTGCAACTTCTACGTGTGCTGTATTATGCAGCACACGAAGAAGTTTAAAAACGCCATTTTGGATCGTTTATGTGGCTTGCGGCACCGCCCTACGTTAATTCCTTGTAAATAAGGCCCTATATTTACCTTCTGTCTCCAATGATTATGGCTGGGATTATAAGCAATGAAAACAACACGCAGTCTTCATGTTTCCTTTTTCTGGTTTCTAGTCATTCGAGAAGTTGGAAAACGACAGGAGGACCGCTTTCGGAGATAATTCGCTCAATGATGGCTAAAACGGAAGAAATGGCAAAGAAAGTTTTCCCCTCTTTAGGTAAGCTGTCGTGGAGTTTATTTTGTTTATTTGACTAACACAAAATGTTATACATTTCAAAGGAGTGTGTTTGTTTCACAAATGTACACTTAGTGACATGAAAGACTTAAGCTGAAATAAGGAGGCAATGTTATGTAGTCTGCCTTTGTTTAGTTCTATTTTCTTTGATGGTGAGCTGCTCAGTTTCTTAAAAGCCAAATTTTAAACAATGAGAACTAAGAGGCAATACTGTGGCCTGGGCTTAACTTTCACAATTCATTGTAACCCCATAGTTTAGTCTAATTGGTTCAGTTGATGGAATCATGACTACAGTTACCAGAATGCATTTTGTTGTTAAATAAAAGCAAAGGGTTTAAGCATTGTGTTCTTGTTGTCAGTGAGTCATCTGGTAGCACTATCTATATTTAAAAAAATCACCATGGTAAGAAAAAACAACCAAACAAGACACCAGGACTGAATGAATCCAAAAGAATATTTCCCTCCTCTCGTGTTAAATGCTACGCTTAGCCCTCTTTCCCTGATTGACCAGGGTTGTGGATTTTGAGTGTGATGCATCCTTTGAATGGCCTTTGATTTTCACCAGTGCCACATGAGGAGCCGTCTTCCTCTGAACCTCTTCATCATTGGCTGGGCGCAAGTATTAGGATTTTGGAAGTTGGTATTTTCTTCCAGTGAGTGGGACCAAGCCTAGACCACTGGAGAAGCTTTGTGTAGTAATTGCATGAACTCCCACACACAGGAAACGTAGGTAAGGGGAATTTATTTTAAAATACAATGTAGAACAGAGCTGCCTGTAACAAATGCAGCCTCCGCAACAACCATCAGCTCCAACTGCCCAAACTCCCCGCGTCATAAACAACCCCTCAACATTCTAGGTTCCTTACTGTCATTCTGGCACTGGACAAAAGGTAACCACGACCAGAACGACAGCAAGGAATATTACATTTACTCTTCCCCTTGAACAGCAAAATAAAAAAATAAAAAAACGGAAATGAAACGAACTAAAAGGAAAATGAAAACGCATCCATGTTTTAGGAAAAGAAACCAAACATTATTTTCCCTAATAATTAAATGTACAGTATGGATAAACTCTTGAACAAAAGACCAGATCATAACCTCAAAAGTTATTGTCTGAATCTCAGAGGAATCTGTTTAGGACGACAGCTTCTACGCAACACCTGCCCTGGATCAGAATTGGCCACTTCAAGTTCCTGGGGCATCAAATCTGAGGAACTATCCCCTTCCTGACTTGAACTTTGGGAAGTTTTAACCAGCTTTGCAACATTCCACCAATTTTTACCAGAAACTCTCACCGCATTCTCACACACTCTATCAACCACAAAAGGACCATCATATTTCTTCCCACATTTTTTAACAAAACCTCCTTGTTTGATAAACACCTTATCTCCCACTTCAATAAGGCAAGCTTTGACTCTATTTCGGCTGTCAAAATTCTCTTTTTGTTTGGACTGAGCATTACTCACATTCAACCTCGCTCTTTCGTCCCAAAGACTCAATTCAACACCAAATGTGACCCACTTAGACATCCAGCCCGGGTACAGCTTAGTAGCAGGCTTCCTCCCTCTCAACATCTCAAATGGGGAAATTTGGGTGCTAGAGTGAGGGAAGTGCGATAAAACCATAGCATGGATCTGACCGCATTAATCACCACACACCTGTTGTCAACCGCCCACTGAATGCAACGCACCAGAACACAGTTCATGCGCTCGACTTGACCGTTAGACTGGGGATGATAAAGTGCCGTCTTCAAATGTTTGACCCCACCCGCCAGAAGAAATTTCTCGACCTCATCATTGACAAACTGGACACCATTGTCCGAAATCACAAAACCAGTGTATCCTTCCCTGAGAAAAATCTCTCTAAGAAACTTGATGATGGCACCGGTGCTGGGTTCTGACACGAATTTGACTTCAGGCCACTTGGAATACAAATCAACCACAAATAAAGCAAAGCAATACTGCCTCGGCAACCTATTGAAAGGACCAACTAAATCAATGCCAATTTTCTCCCAAGCTCTTGCAGGATATTCAATGGGTTGAAGAGGCTGTTTCCTCATGCACAATCCCTTCTCTGAGGATAGGCACACTACACACCCAGAGAAGGCAGATTCAACTTCCCTATCCATAGAGGGCCACCACAACGTTTGCCTAAGCCTTTTTTTAGTGAAAGTAGATCCCAAGTGACCTTCATGGGCAATCTTTATAAGCCTGGACCTCAAGCCAACGGGAGGAACTAACTTATCACCTCTAAGGAGTATACCATCATCAACATAAAGCTCCTCAGACACCTTCCAAAAAGGTTGAGATGCAATGGACAAGGTTTCTCACTCGGCCACTTAGTAACAACATACTGCAACACAACCTTCATAACCTTGTCTAAACCCATTTCATCTCTCCACTCCCGCTCAGTAATGGCACATGACTCTTCGAGATTGAGAGAAGCAATGAAACAACTTTCATCCACTGTATTGTCACGCTCATCTTTGACCCCCTGAATGGCAAAATGAGACAAAAAATCTGCTCGAACATTCTTCCCACCTTTGATATGCACGATGTCAAAATGGAATTGTAACAGTTTGGACGACTACCTCGAAATTCTGGGTGTCTGGTCTTTAACCTTCTCCCCCGACAATATAAAACCAAAGGTTTATGATCTGTCTTGACTGTAAATTTAGTTCCCCCAACATAAGGTTTGTACTTCTGAATTGCCCACCAACAAGCTAACAGTTCCTTTTCTATGGTAGAATAATGAACTTCTGTGTCTCTCAGTACCCTGGAAGCATAACTGATGGTGCTTTCAGTCGCACCATCATCCTGTGTCAAAATGGCTCCCAACCCATAATTGGATGAGTCCACAGTGATACAACATTGCAGGCTAGGGTCAAATGGTTTCAAAATCTTAGAACTCGCCAACTGTTTCTTAACCCACCCAAAGGAATGTTGGCAAAAACTGTCCCAGACAAATTTGGAATCCTTCTTCATCAGTTTGGTTAAAGGTAATATGTGAGAAGCATAATCGGGAATAAACCTGGAATAGAACTCACACATGCCCATGAAAGATTTCAGAGCCGTTTTATCCTTAGGAGCTCCTACTTCCATGATGGCACTAATCAGACCTGGTCTGGGTTCGATGCCATCACCTGACACAACGTGGCCCAAATACTCTATCCTTTGTTTGCCAAACTCACATTTGGAAATTTTGAGAACCACCCCATTATCTTGGAGAACAGAAAGAACACGATTTAGTATGACATCGTGCTCCTCCTTGGTCTTAGCAAACAGAAGTACATCGTCTTGGAATGCAACTATATACTTTTGAGTAGATGAAACATGATTCTTTGAAAGACCGATGCCGCTGATGCAAGTCCAAACCGCATCCTGTGATATTGAAAAGTACCGACAGGTGAAACAAAAGCTGTATAATGTCTGGACTCTGGTTCTAACATTACCTGATGGTAAGCTGAAGCAAGATCAAGTTTGCTGAACCATTTCGCACCCGACACAGAAGCCAATAAATTGGATATCTTCGGAAGCAGATGTGAGTCAACCCATATAGCCTCATTCAAGGTGCATAGGTCAACGCAAACTCAAAGTTCCCCATTCTCCTTGCAGGCTACCACCAGGGGCGACAACTATAAGGATGATTCAATAGGCTCGATGACTCTCATATCACATAGCTTCGCTAATTCTTTCTTTAAGTCTCCTCTTACAGAAAAAGGTACATTTCTTAATTTGTGCTTGACAGGCATAAACCCGTCCTTAACCTTAATCTTATGTTGGAACCCCTTTATAGTTCCCAATTTATCAGAAAACACTCTGGGAAAGGTCGCACAAATTTTCTCTACAGAAGAGTCAGACACTGAGTTCACTTCGGACACTACTACAACAGTAACTTGGTCAGAAGTACCCGATCTCAAAACCATTTTGAACAACCCTTGGTGAAACCAACCCAATATACATAACCCTTTGATGGCAACATAAACCTTGCCAAAAATCTTCCTCCCCCTGAAAACGAGAACATCTTCAAAGAACCCTGAAAGTTCAATGTGATGTCCCTCGCATGACACAGGAGCTCGGCCCAGAGGTTCAAGCCTTTTTCCAGGCCATAGTTCGTCAAACAACTCTTGAGTGATCATTGTTATTCTTGCACCAGAATCAACCAGATAATTTGACAACCATTTCCCCAATAAGAATGTCCACATAAGGATCAACGCAGGGGGATGGATCGCTTGATTCTACTAGGTTGTCAGTAACAACAAGAATCATGTCTTGGAGATCCTCTTGCAATTTATCTAACTAGTCCTCTAATATGTCTTCTCCCAGGTTAGCAACAACAGGGTTGTTTTTATCAACCTGTTTTCCTTGACTCTGGCACACCTTGGCAAAATGGCCTATTTTGTTGCAAATTCTGCAGGTAATGTTTCTTGCTGGACACAGTCTACCAGTTTTAAAGTGTGGCAAATTTCCGCACCTAAAACAAACATTAGCTTGTTTGAAAAACCCCTTTTCCATATTGGTGGTTGTTCTTGAGTTAGCATCTTTAACAGAACCTTTCACCCTTTGTCTAACAACATTTACAACTTCAGATTTACGATCTTCTAATTCTTTTACAGACAATTTGGAGGTTTCAATGCTTTAAGTTATTCGCAAAGTCTCATCCAGAGAAGGATTATGCAATGACAGTAGCTTTTGTTAAATGGCTTTGTTTGAGCAGTGACAAATAAATTGATCGTGTACCAATTGTTCTGTAAATAACTTGAACTGGCAATCAACTACTAACCTTCTAAGAGCAGACACATAAGCATCAATGTTTTCCCCAGATAATTGTTTGCGCATAAAACATGTGTATCTTAACACCACCATACTAGGTTGAACATCAAAACGTTTTTCTAATTTCTTAACACATACTGTAAAGTCATCATAGTTTTGCGCATCATTTTCCTCTACATTAGGTAAATGTTTAAAAATTGAACGCCCCTCAAAACCCAGAGAATGTGATGGCAAACTTTTTTTCGTTCAGGACAAAACCTGAATGCTCCTATTGCCCCTAAATATGTCTCGAAAGCATCAAACCAGTTCTTCCACCCAACAGGTGGTTCTCCTGGTGATTCTAAAAAAGGTGGAGGGGGATTTACTGATTGCATAGCTTCAAGAGCAAGACAACATAGAGAAGCATAAAAACACAAGAAAAACACTGAAAGCAAACGGGAATTACCACTTGTGCTACAGAACGTTTGATGATGAAGAAAATATATGTGCAAAAAACCAACAAAGTCAAACCGTCGTTAAGATGAGGAGAAAAAAAAATGAAGGGAAATAGTTTGTAGTGGGAAAGAGCTTAGAGCGATGCGCACTTACTGAATATGCTGTGCGAATCGGCGAGCTCTAATAGGAAACAGCTTAAGAGCTTAAGGCGATGCGCACTTATTGAAAATGCCGTGTGAATCGTCAAACTCTACGTTATAAACCAGTGTGGGCTCGGAGAAAAGAAGCCCAAAACAGGATCAAAGCAAAAAGCAGATACATGAACCACGTTGTTCCTGAGTGACGACAACGCTGTGCGTATCGACGATGACACGCAAGATAAGCACAATCAAAAGCCAGGCAAATGCGGCTTTTACGTCGTTACGGAGTGATGACAATGCCGTGTGTGTCGGCGGTGACACGCTGCCTGAACCGAAGTGAAGAGTTGCTAGGTTACGCTAAACCAGGCACAATATGGCTTCTACATCATTGCGCAGAGACGCCGACAATGCTGTGCGTATCGGCGGTGACACACTGGTATAACCGATGCGAAGCGTTGCTAGGTTACGCAGGCTGGGCGAATGCAAAAATATGTTGCTGGGTACTCCGATTACCGGGGTTACCGCTGTAGGCCACACATGCGCACGGTTGCACAAAGTCTTAATGGACATGCGCCACACAATTGTCTTGACCCAATCGGAGAAAATAGTTGAAGAGTACAGGAAACACAGGGATCAGTGCCAAATGGACCAAAAAGAAAATGAAAACACTCACTCTTGGTGGCAAACAGACAAATAGTACTTGCGGGCCAGAATTGTAGGTACTCCATGTCCTTCTTCAGTATGTAGCTGACGAAATTCTCGATGTCCTCGTAGTGGAGAAGACAATGGCACGAAACTTCCCCCAGCCGCTGCTGACTCCCAAACGTGAGAGTTGTCTGGCGCAGGTTCTTTGGCAGCTCTGGGCAACTCGTCCCCAACAAAATTCTGTAGTAATCGCAGGAATGACCACACACAGGAAATGTAGGTAAGGTGAATTTATTTTAAAATACAATGTATAACAAACGCAGCCTCCGCAACAACGATCGGCTCCAACTGCCCAAACTCCCCTCGTCATAAACAACCCCTCAACATTCTAGGTTCCTTACTGTCGTTCTGGCACTGGACAAAAGGTAATGACGACCAGAACGACAGCAAGGAATATTACACTTTGATTCTGTGGCCTGTTGGGAAGATTGTGCTTTATTATCCTGTAGAGCACTGGAGCAGGCTGACCCTGAATGAGAAGGTCAAGTTCCAGCTGTACAGGACGATTTAAAGCATATGGGGGGGTCATGTTTACAAGGGGATTGCACCACAGGAACATCACCTTTTTTGACGTTACGGTGGTGCAATGGCCTGCACCATATTTACAAAGTGGCGGTAGGCCACTTTTTGTGGCATAACGCCACTTTGTAAATATGGTACCCTTTCACATAGTTGTCTGCGTGAAAGGGGCATGCAATGGGTGTTGCTGTGGGCTGTCCACTGCAACACTCATTGCTTTTCACGCTGCCTCAGATTTACAAGGAGGTGTAAATCTGAGGCAGCGCCAAAAACCTAACACCATGCAATAGCAGGCATTAGAATGGTGCAACGAGGAGAAATACTTTTATCTCTCCTCTTTTTTGCTTTTCTATGTGTGCTGCATTCTGCAACACACATAGAAAGAGCAAAAGGCCATTAATGATTGTTTGTGTGCAGAAAGGTGTCCCTTCCTGCACATAAAGAAACATTAAATAATGACGATTTGCAACTTCTATGAAATCGCCATTATTGATTGTTTATGTGCAGGAAAGGTCACCTTCCTGCACATAAACAGTCATTCCCTGCAACAAGGGCACCCTTGCAATATGGCGCAAGGGTGTCTACGTTGGCGCTAGGCTGCTATTTTTAGCACCTGCGCTAGGGAAAACACAGGTGTTTGCCATTTTGTTGTAAATACGGCACATCCTTGCATTTTGGAAATGGTGGAGCACGGCACTGCAAAATTTGTCGCAGCTCCGTGCTCTGTCATTTCCTTGTAAATATTCCCCCTGGGTTTGCCATGAAGCCATGAGAGTCTGCAGCTCACCCGACATTACCAGACCTAGGACATCTGCTTCACCAAAGTCCCATTGAAGGACTGCCCCGCGTAACGAGATTGCAGTGTCCCTTGACACCATTAGAACTTGTGGAAGGCGGTGCCCCCATTTGCAGCCTGAGAATGGTACATGGTTTTATGTTTCACTCTAGGTACTTGGCATGCTGAGTTGTCTGAGCCTGGGGCACTCTGAACCATCCAGCTGTAGTTTGAGATATATCTCGATTTTAAGGGGCATCCTTAAAATTGGGATCCTAAATAGCAGTGTTCCCAGTTGCCAGTTTAAACGGGTGGGTCTAGTGAATGCCCCAGATCCCCGAGAAGCCCAACCCACGCTCAGTCATTTACGAGTGTCGCCTCTAGTGTTCAGTAACCCGGAAGGACTATCCTTGGATGCTCCCCTCTTCCTGCAACTTGTAGCTCCCCCTATTGAGCATTAAGATTGGGGCCAGTTATGGATATAACTGGTCCCTCTTGAACTGGGTCCAGGACTCTCTTCACCGACCGTCAAATCCTTATGATCCCCATTATTAGCATACTAAAATTTTTATTTTGAGACAAGTTTATTTTGAAAACCAGAAATATCCCGTTTTGTGGGATGGAATCCCAATTCACGTTTGGTGGTGGGTTTTGAGATTGTTTTTAAATATTATAACGGATTCGGAGAAGTATAGACTTTGCCAACTTTTAAATAGCTATTCTTTTCAAAATATATAGCTTTGTTTGGCCCTTGAGTAAAATGTTAATGAGTCTGAGCACTGTGGTTACTATATTGGAGCTCCAAACCCAGTGCCATCTCCTCGATTAAGCCTTGACTGCTCGAGGATTCAGGAGTATATAGGAGTAACTTGGTTGTCCTCCTGGGTGGCATTAGCACCTGACTCACTGTGACACTTTTGGTAAAGGACATTATAGTGTTAAAGGTATGTTTACATCACGGAGGGTTCATGTCGAGTCTCTCATTTGATTATTCTGCCCCCTTGTGGTTAGATCCAGAATAGTTATTTTAATATCCCCTCGCTTCTGGTAGTAAACATCGTCTGGAATTCGACCTTGGTGACTTCTTCTAAACCCCTAGAACATCAGACCATAAGCCAAGCCATACACAAGATTTTGTATTACGCCCATGCCATCAGGGTTCCTTCGAGTTTTGGCCAGCATGGAGGAAAAGACAATAGTGTTTTTTTGCAAAAGGTGTTCAAGGAATAGGATAAAATCTAGCATTCGCTATAAGCGTAGGTACTGTTTGCACAATCACAGCACAGAGAACTGTAAAACGCGCTGTTACCTCATGCCTAAATTTCAAGTATTGATAGGCTTTCAAAAACAAGCATTGGCAAGCCAAAAACTCGGGTTTGCAATTTGAGTCCGGACTAAAACATTAAAGAAAAGTCTTCAGCTGTGAAAAAACAAACAGAAACTATTGATTGCTTACTGTGTACAGTGCATCACTCATATAACGAATTTAATGTGTAATGATTCAGTGTTCTTTTGAGATGTACAACAGTTTCTCATGCATTCCAATGCAAGGACTCCATAGGAGGTGGTGGGATAATACACTAAAAACGGCCAGTATCATGTGGTGAGAGAGAAATTTTCCTTTGGATGGACTCAAACCCGACTCTATAAAAAATGGTAACAATGCATTTAGGTTGACTGCTGCACTGTCATGCTAGATCTAAAAATGGGACAATAATTTGGTTGCCTAATCTTAAAAGAAATAGATCGTGTGGTCCAATATTTTGCAGCACGGTGCATATAACAGTTTTCCAAGCATGGCTTATTCCGCCGTCTAGTGGTTGTAGGAGGAAGTAAAACTAATTTTTCTTCTAAAGCTAAACGTTTTCTTCTGGAACATGGCATGAAGAGGTCATAAAAGCCATGTTGCGGCGCGTGCACTGCCAGGCCACACTTTCCTGAAGTCAAGATGCTTGTCACGACTCTTGTAAGGAGTTCTTCAGTCTCGAATATCCTAGCTGCGATAAAACGAGTTACACTCATTGGGGCATATTTATAATGCCCCTCTGGCACTTTTACTCAAGTGACGCTCCAAAGGCGCAGTGTGCCGACCCATATTTACAAGACCACGTAAAGCCACCCTGCATGGCTTTTCCTGGCCTTGTAGCATGGAAAGGGCGTTCCATGAGTGTTGCTGTGTGTGTTCCCATGCCTTTTGACACTGCTCCAGATTTACATCATAGCGTAAATCTGGGGCAGCGCCAAAACTAATGCCTTTCCAAAGCAGGCGTAACAGGAAGAAATGTTTACATTTCTCCTCGTTTTTACCTGTTTCCACATGTAGAACGAGGAAAACGGCTCCTATGATTGTTTTTGTGCAGGAAGGTGTCCCTTCCTGCACAAAAGCAATCATACCAATAGGACAGACACCCTTGCACCATCGTGCAAGGGTGCCTGTGTTGGCGCTTGGCTGCAGTTTGTGCACCAGCGCTGACAGAAAGGACAGGAATGGGCCGTATCTTGTAGATATTGTGCATTCCTGCCCTTTTCTTTTGACGTAGGGCATCACAGCTAGAAGGCTTGCGGAGCTGCCCTATGCCAAAATATTGTAAATATTCCCCATTTTCTCTAGTCAAACCCATAATGTAAACCACAGTAAACAATCGGTCTATCAGTGCCATCAGCCTCAAAGCCTACGACATGGACATCATCAGCACTTGCTTTGACACTGGTAGATCTGAAGAAATGCAATTACTAATGCTAGGAGACATCTTGGAATCACAAAAGATAATGTTTGGGGAGAAGACAAGAACCAAATAATATCCCATACGTGTTACGTTTCAACGGTACTTTTAAAGAGTTTTCTATTTTTGAAAAAAAGTGTGCTGGAGTCAAAAATCGCTGTTTTTTTGTGCAAACAGAAATTTGTAAAAGGACTGGGAGTGTGAACAAATTGTGTGTGAAATGTACTGTTTTATGTGGAATAAGAGCCTTAAGGTAACACATTAATTTTTAAATTTTGCTAGTATGGAGAGACCACACTATTTTTACCACATACTGTATACATAATATCCGAAGTACTAAAAGAGTCCCAGTACTGTTTCAGAGGTGAAGAATCAGGTATTTCCACTGGCATTGTTTCTGGGTGTCTGACGTTAAACACCTCTATATTGTTTGCATGACCTCGTGTGCTATCAAGGTTCAAATATGCAGAGTTATTTGGTGGAAGACTCATTTTCACAGGGAATAGAGTGCTTTCATTCTTGCTTTGTTATGATAAAAATCTGCTATGTAAAGCAGTTCATGGTGCCTTTTTAGGTCAATCGCAAGAAAAGAACTTAAAAGCGAAGAAGTTGGTGGTACATTAACAACAATACATTAACCTGCAGGGGCATAGCTACCATTGGGGAAGCAAGTGCAGGGCACCAGGACACAGAGCCCTGAGGGGCCCTTTGAACTTTAATATTTGCAGTATTTTACAACCCCCCAACTTCAGTCATATGGGCCATTTTCCTTGCTTGCACCATGGCCCATGACATCCTTGCTACACTACTGTTAACCTGCCCATAAATTGGCGCAGAGTATTGCCATAGTCTACACAATTGTGTTTGAATGGGTTTTTTTTCTGAATATGCAATTTTTTGTTTCTTTGCTACAAAAAATGTCCCAGGAATATTATTTTATGTTTTCTAGATTCCTTGTCCAACATCCAGACCCGATCCTATGGAACACAGAAATATGAGCAGTGGATTGTTGACACACAGAAGAAGTGCCGGCTGTTGAAGATGGAAAACAAGGATGAAGAGAGCCTGATTTGCAGAACTCTCTTCACGTACACTGAACACTTACGGGTAATTGGCCTACACACAATACTTGTTTGTAGAAAACTTTTAATAAGGGCATGGGCCCATATTGTTTCTTATGAGCTCGCTGTCCGCGCTTCTAAATGGTCGGTTTGTCATATGCGTAGGCTGCCTGTCCTGGACTCCAACTCATGCCTCTGTCTTCCACCCATCATTTGCATCTCTTTAATTCACCCTTGTAGGTTATTTTTTTATCATGCTTTCTCCTTTTTCAGAGGTTTTCTGTCTTTCGCTTCTTCCTTCTTTCTCCTGTTTGTCACATGCTAAAAATATGTTCCAAAAAATGAGCCACCATCTGCACCCACTGGCACAAATTAACCCGGTCTCTCAGTATATTTATGATAAAGACTAACAAGAAACTAGAGTCTTATACCCAAAAATATAGGAATGTGTCATAATTGAAGAGTTGGGAGACTACTGTTGGGTTGATTACTTCCCAAAGAATGACTAGGAAAGTGACACAATCTTAGGTTCATATTGTATGACGATTTTCATTTTGTACCACATTGCAATGCAGCATTACTCATACCAGTTTTTAAACTGCAAGCTTTGGTCCAGTGTTTGTATGCCAGGTAATTAAACATCAAATGCATCCTTCAATTATAGGTTTACAGTTAGCAATAAGCTCGTTATTCACAACTATGCAAACATACGCAGGTCAACTGTAGGGACTAGTTCTTATTTTTAGATAGTTTGCTTCTTCTTAGGTCACTAAAGGATCATAGGTAAAGTTTCATAGTAATTCAAATGTAAAGGTCTTCATTGTTTAATAATTTTCGGAGTTACAAGTTAGTCTGATTGGCTGAAATATGTTTGACCACACAAACCATGCAGGTATGGAGTTCTTAATTTTAGTTTTCTGCAAATGATGTGGGTTAACAAACCCATAGAGAAAACCTTTTCCTCACTCTGAAGCAACCAAAGCGCATAATGCGTTGCTCCATATTTCTGGAACTGTGAAATGTATGTTATCCACCATCAAGACACTCATATAAAATTTGCATTTGACTCTGGGAATCCCCTCTCAAAAAAGATTCTTACTTGAAATATAGCATCTGAATAGTCTAGATTAATTATGAGGCTGCAAACCTTAAACAAAGTTACTTGACATCCCTAAAAACAATATGATGTAACAGAAAGGTTGTGTGTTGATGCAGCGCGTACAATAAAAACTATTCTCCTCCTAGGTTACTTATAGGTCATCCAGGGGCAAACTATATTTCTCATATCCACATGACGATGGGGCCCATAAACATCGTCTAACACACATGCACACTCCTGGATTTCCTTTACACCTTTGTGAAATTCTGTACTCCTAGGAGAAGCATGAGAACTAAATGGAGAACACCATTTTATGTACCGCTGGAAGAGCCAGGATATCTTATTACCTTATTTTGTCCCTTTCTTTCAGTTATTTCTTAAGATATTCCTGCTTATTGTTTGTCGATGAATCATTCATTTAAGAAATTAGTTCATAGTGATTAAGACCAGCTGAATCACAATAACCAATTACTTATGTCACAATCATTTAGGAAAATAACCACTGAGTCATTTTGTGTTTAAAGAATCTTAAATTTTATATAATTTAAAAAGCATGAAAAGAATTTTAATACTTTATTCAATTATTCATTCTTAAATTCACAATTTTTATTAAGCATAATTAATTTATTGCAGAAAGGAAAATTTGTCATGAAGCCAAAACCCTAATTACCTGCCTAGCTTCCTAATTTAGCCTAATGATTTCTAACCTAAGTTAGGAATTAGAAATAGCCTGATTCTCATACTCAACTGTAAAATAAAGACAGCAACAGCAACTTCAGCTCGTCAGCATCAGCTACCTGCAACCCGTCTCCTCTAACAGTCTTTCAGCATCTCCCGCTCAGTAAGGGATCGATCAGGACCACCCAGCACTGGAAGCCACCAATACGACTCTTCAACTCCTCTCCTGACTGTGCCTGCAACCACGACTGACATCAACTGACTTGACCCCTCCCACTAAGAGTAGGCCCTCTTATACCCTAATTCTAACTTTGCTAACTAACTGTTGCAACATTAATATCACGCTTTTCTTTCATTGGTCCATGCATGTCAGCTTATTCATTCTTTAATCAAGTTCTCTTGGATTCAAGGGTCCTTGGATCATTTCCTTTCCCATACGCTTAAACATTTCCATCCGATTCGATCAGTTCATTTGTAACTTCTTTCGACACATTCGAGAACTCCGCAGTCATTGTCCTTTCTCTTAGACTTGTTTCCCACGGGCTCTCTGCTGATCATCATGGCACACTATCAGTTCAATTAGGTCACACCAGCCTTGACCATTTCTTGCATCCTAGCCTCTCAGAAACATCACGAGGTTGAGCTTTCTCCAATTTCATCCCGTGTCATGTGTTCCCTTGCGCCTGCGCACATCTTCCCATTGGCGGCCATTTTATCTCGCCACTCGGTTATACTTTAGAAGCACTAATTTGAGGCAAACAAAACATAATTAAAATAGAGAAAAATATCCCTTTCGTTTCCCTCCCGTCTACGTACCCCAATTAGTTGTTACCTAGCAGAAAGCAACATTTAAGCTGTTCCTTACTTACCATCACTATTTGTTTTTGCAACGACACGTTTTATTTCTATGAAGCCCAATAACATGCATTTATTTTTATTAGTACGCATTTATTTTTACGTTATAATTTAGACACACGGACATTTATTAATAGATTATTTAGCACACACATTGGCATATTACCATTCCCACACATACAGTGTTGATTAATACATTTAAACGAACATTTTATTAATAATTTATAAAATTTGTTAGGGGTTAAATTTTTTATTTTCCCTGCTCCATCAATCCCCCCTTTGGTGATTTTTAAATCACCACATAAAACCAAGTCATACTTCTTTTCAGGCAGCATGTCTTTCATCCTTTGCTTTCTGTTATTTATACATCTGTTTCTTCTTCATCTTGCCTTTTAGTCTCTTTGTACATGCTTTCTTTCATTTTCTCCAACTCAATTTCACCCATTTCTCTCTCTCTTTCTCTCATTAATCTGTTATTTCTTCTTATCTTATTCTGTCTTACTTTTCTCTTTATACATGTTATTACTATTTTCAATATCATGGCCAACAATATTACTATTGTTGCTACTATTATAACTTTCCCTATCACTAGTCTACTCATCCTAGTTAACCAATTCGCTACTGAGGAAAACCCTCTACCAAGTTTTCCCAAAACACTTTCAACCTCCAGTGGAACTAATTCTTTGTGCAAACTTGTAATATTTGTAATATACTTCTGTATATTTTCACTGTTATCAGGAATGTAAGTACAACAATGTTGGACTTTCAACATTCCACAGACTCCACCCTCTTTTGCCAAAAGAATATCAAGGGCAAGCCGATTTTGCATCACCATAGCTCTCATGGCAACCATTTCGGTATTTACCATTAAGAACCCTCCCGCAGTATCTGTAGACAAACGATCTACTACTGTGGATAACTTCCGAATTTTAAATGCATTCAAAGATATTCCCACTGCTGGTATCAATGCTCCAAAAATATCACCTACAATTTCTGAAAAACTTTCCCTCTTTCTACGTGTAAATCTATTAATCATCTTGTATGTTCCCTTTTCTTCTCTGTCCATGTGAAACATTTTTGGGAAAGACCAGGCCTACATAGCAAGTTCCATACCAATGGTCCGGTAACCTGTAATAAGCTCTATTCCCACAAATATAATAGATACCTGGAAATATTGGGTCCTTTCCACCTTTGAATCCCCAACCTCCCAGAATTTGATAATTGTCATGGCAGATACTGGAACCTACAAAGTAATTGTCATAGACTGTCTTATTTCTCCTAATGCACAACTTTCCTGTTTGCGGCCAGTCTAATGTCATTGCTGCATTTATCTTTTTCCCTTCATGATTTCCTTCCTCAAACGTCCATAAGCGTTTTCCTTCCTCTTTTATTGCTTCTTTTTGAAATTTCATTCTTCTTTCTTCAACCATTTCTAAAAATACTTTTTCTTCTTTCTTTAACTCACAGGTAAGGTTGTTACTAATTATTTCTTCTAACGTTAATTTTCTATGTTCTAAAAGAATTCTCCTAAAACTTTTGCTGGTTTTACTTTGTTAAGTTCTGGTACTACTGGAATGTTTGCAAAAATCTTATCTATATCAGTATAATAAGATTCTAATCTACCTGTTTTATAAAATAAGCTCGCTATTACACTACATGTTATTCCATAAGTCAGAGGTAGGTGATGATAAGTCACACCTTCTGATACTGATGCAGGCAATTGCATACAAACATAACAATCTCTTACGTCCATTGTTTCTACGTACTCATACAACAACTTTGTAAAAACATTCTTTGAAAAATCTGTTACTGACCTATCCTTATGCAACTCTGCACTACTTCTTAAAATAACTGGTTCTTTAATACTAGTTTCTTTTTCCAGTTTAGTATCATTTTTTGCTTCTATCACAGCTACACTAATAGGAATTGTGATTGCTAAAACTATCCATATGGTCATTAATAACCCTGTACAAAAGCAGCACATTTTGCACCATCTCTTTATAAATTCACATTTATCTCTTCTATCCCTATTATTTTCCATTTTTCTTTTTCTATTTGTTAAGTTTCAGAAAATTGTGTCACTACACCTCAGAAATGACTTAGATGCCACTCTGCTTTCAAAAAGTCTTTGCTTGGTACTTTCTTTTAATTCTCTCCAGAATTCTTTCGTTGTCACATCCGGTGATTTGTCACATCCAGTAAAATTGTCATGTCCGGCAGAAGCACTATAAGTTTTCACTTCACTTTTGTTGCATCTCACCTTTGCCCATCCGACTTCTCAGTCTCTGGTTTCCGTGAGTGTTTTCTTCTTCTTCTTTGTAATCAGTTAGTGCAATATACAGCCACTCAGGTGACTTAAATTTTGAATTCACTTTCTTTGTCCTTTTGGACTTTTGTAATCTTTTTCCACTGGGTTTTTCTTGTCCCTTTTGACTTGTTACTTCATTTACTTGTTCAGCACCTTCGTCTTCCGCTCTTATTATTCTATATCTCAATTTTCTTACATAGCTGTTGGGCCAATTATCTCCTTTTCTTGGCCTTTTGGCTTCACCTTCTCTTTCTTCTCTTTCTGATTTCCAATTTCTTTTTCTTGATTCAGTCTTTGCTTTTTCCTCTCCTCCACTTTCTTCTGTTTCTGTTTCAACTGTCTCACTATTGTCTCTTATTTTGAAACTTATAATCTCGTCATCTCCTACTGGTGGATCTGTCTTCTCCTTTTGGTTTTCCCTTATTACTGTCCCTCCTCGGTGTTTTTCCGATTTGGTGTTTTCCTCCTTTTCTGTTTCTAAATTTCCCTGTTCTTCTATTTCTCTATCTGTCCCTATTGCTCCTCGGGGTTCTTCTCGATTTTCTAATCTTTTGTGTACTTCTTTCCCTACTTCATCTATTAATATTGTTTCTGAAGGAGTTCCACCATAACTTGTACCTGGTTGTTCATCTAACTCAATTTCTTGCTCAGTTTCTTCTCTAATTGGTTTATAACCCCAAGTTCTCTTTCGGAATTCTTCCCAGTTTGCAGCTGAATCATCAGATCCTGAAGTTGTGTCAGATATTTCCAGATGTCGACTTACAGGTCGATCTTCAAGTTCTGGAATTTCTGAATTTCTTTCTTCTTCTTCTTCTTGTTCCTCTTCTTCTCTAGAGGTGTTTGCCGTTGGGGTTTCCAGATGTCGACTTTCAGGTCGATCTTCAAGTTCTGGCACCCTTTCCTTTATCTTTGTTGTCCCAGCCGTTAAACTTTTATCCCACACTTCCAGACGCCGACTCACATGTCGATCTGTAGGTTCTGGAACTCTGATTGTGTGGCTGGCATGAACCCAGTTCTTCACTCCTGCACACTTGACGGCAGTCGTTGTCACTAGGATTACCTGTCTTGGCTCGTCCCAACGCGGAACTAGACAGTTTCTTCTCCTGTGGACTTTTATGCGGACCCAGTCTCCTGGATTCAAGTCGTGAGCTGGTTTTCTTTCAAGAGTGGTCGCATCCGGTCCAACCTGATGAAACACAGAACGCACCACATCAGCCAGTCCCTTGCAATAATCCAGTACTAGATCATCAGTTATAGTTAATAACTTGTTGACGGGTACGTGTGCTTGTCTCATTGCTCGTCCCATAATCATCTCGTGGGGACTGAGTCCAGTTTTCTTTTCAGGGATGCTTCTGATTGTCATCAGAACAAGAGGCAGTGCATCTGGCCATTTGAGTCCTGTAGCTTGACACATTTTTCCTAACCTGTTTTTAATTGTTCCATTAATCTGCTCTACTACCCCAGAAGCCTCTGGTCTGTAAGCACAATGTAGTTTTTGTTTAATACTCAGTGCTTCACAAATCAATTGGATCAACTCATTTTGGAAATGTGTTCCTCTATCTGTCTCAACCGTGACTGGAAAACCATACCTTGGAATGAACTCTCGCAGCATAAGTTTTGCCACTGTTGTTCCATCATTCCTTCTTGTGGGGTATGCCTCCACCCAACGAGAGAACAAACAGACAACCACTAGAACATATCTTAATCTGTTACTAGGGGGCATCTCAATAAAGTCCAACTGCATTCTTGTGAATGGACCTCCTTCTCGTCCTATTGTTCCTAGACTCACTACTGTTTTTCTTCCTGGGTTAAACTGTTGACAAATAAGACATCTTTGACAAAGACTTTCAGCAATGGCTCTGAATTTTGGGTTATACCAGGTTTGTCTAAAAAGTCTAATCATTGCATCTCTCCCAATATGAGCTTGTCCATGGTACATCCGTGCCATGTCTGCAATCATGCTATCAGGCATAACTGGTCTTTCATCTCTGTATACCCACACACCATTATTTTCCTGTCTTCTACATCCTGCTTTTATCCAGTAATCTTTTTCCTCATCTCTTGCTGTTTCTTGTAACTGCCTTACTTCATCCCATGTTTCGACTGTATTAGTGAAAAGCAAAGGACAAGAGACATGTTCCCTTTCTCTATTTTTGTTCAGTGACGCCATGTTTTCCGCACAATATCTAGCGATCTCATCAGCATAATTATTGCCGACCGCTATGTAGTCTTCGTTTTTCTTATGCGCCTTGCACTTCACTACAGCTATTTGTTTAGGCAACTGTATCGCCTCAAGCAGTTTTTTAACATAATCTCCATTTCTAATAGGTGTTCCTGCAGATGTCAGAAATCCTCTTTGTGACCAAATCTGTCCGAAATCGTGTACGATGCCGAAACCATATTGGCTATCGGTCACAATCGTGATTCGTACATTTTTCCCCAATTTACATGCTTGAATCAAAGCAATTAGTTCTGCAACTTGGGCAGACCTAACTCCTTTCAGACAAGACGCTTCCATCACAGTTGCCACTGTGCATACTGCGTAAGCTGCGCTTAACACTCCTTCTTTTGTGCGTAAACATGAACCATCTACAAACATGACATAATCCGATTCCTTTAACGGTTCATCTTTTATGTCAGCTCTTGGTTTTGTGCAATATTCCAGCACATTCAGACAATCATGATCTACTTCGTCTTGTTCAATTATACTCTCTTCATCTGGCAATGATGTAGAAGGATTTACATTTATGCATCTGTCTATGGTCACATTTTCAGCACTCAAGATGACTTTTTCGTACTTAGTCAGCCGACTATGTGTCATGTACTGTGTTTTTGTTCTTGTCAAAAGAATTTCTACTGAATGGGGAACATACACTCTCAGTGGATACCCCATCACTATACCTTCACTTTGTTCCAGACTTACACAAGTAGCAGCAACTGCTTTCAGACACCCAGGCAATGCTTTTGCTATAGGATCTAAAACAGCTGAAAAGTAAGCGATTGGCCTTTTCATGGTCCCGTGTTTTTGTACCAGTACTGAAAATGCACATCCATCTCTTTCACTGCAGTACAACTCAAAATCCTTCTCATAATCAGGCATGCCTAAAGCAGGGGCCTCACACAGTTTCTTTTTCAATTCTTTGAAAGATTTCATTTCTTCTTTGTTTAACTCAAAGGGTCCTTTACATCTTTCTTTGTCAATTTTTGTAAGGGTTTTGCAATCAAAGAAAATCCACTTATCCACTGTCGACAATATCCAACCATTCCCAAAAACATTCTTACCTCTCTTTGAGTCATTGGTGCTCTCATTCCTTGAATCATTCTTACTCTTTCTGTCGCTATTTTCCGCACTCCTTTCTCAATTTTATGCCCTAAATACTGGACTTCTTTCTGACAAAACTGCAATTTTGAAGGGGACACTTTATGTCCTCTTTTCTCCAAATGGTTCAGTAAAGCAATTGTGTCACTTACACATGCTTCTTTAGTTTTCGATGCCACCAATAGGTCATCGATATACTGCACCATCACTGATTTTTCTGGCATTTTTAAATCTTCCAGAGATTTCTTTAGAATCTGATTAAAAATTGAGGGGCTTTCTGTATACCCCTGTGGAATTCGGCACCATGCCAAAATACGCTCTCCGAACCGGAATGCAAATAATGGCTGGCTATCTGGATGCAAAGGAATAGAGAAAAATGCGTGACACAAATCTATCACAGTGTACCACTCAGCTTCATGTGGGATTTGATATAGAATTACTGCAGGGTTTGGCACTATTGGACAACATGGTACAACTATTTTGTTGATCTTTCTCAAATCCTGTACTATTCTATATGTTCCATTTGGCTTTTTCAGTCCCATAATAGGTGAATTACATGGACTGCTCATGATTTCTTTCAGAATCCCCTGTTCAATCATCTTGTTTATCACAGGAGTTATTCCTTCAATTATTTCTGGAGTTAATTTGTACTGTGGCGTGTTTGGATAAATTATCCCTTCTTTCACTGTTACTTTTACGGGATCAACTTCTCTCATTAATCCAATGTCCTCTCCTGTAAAATCCCACACACTTTCTTTTACTGTACTTTTCAGTTCTTCTGGAAGTTTTTCTGCATCAAATGCAGGAAATAAACCATTCGTTTCAGGTTCTTGATTCATCAAAGTTACTTTATACAAAACATCTTCATCTGAAGTCTGGAAACCTATTCCATCTGGCGTACAATAAATTGTGCAATTCATTTTGCACAAAAGGTCACGACCTAAAAGATTTACAGGACTACAATCGCACACTACAAATTTATGCATTTTGCTAAAAGAACCAATTTTTACTTCCACCAATTCAGTAAGTGGGGTTTTAATCTGCTGATTGGCTACTCCTACCACTTGGATGTATTCACCTGAGAGAGGAAGGTTTGGAATTTCCACTGATCTAACAGTAGAACGGGTAGCTCCAGTATCGACAAGGAATGTTACGTTTGCACCATTCACTTCTCCATCCACAAAGGGACCAGACTGATCTACCTCTAGAGTTGCGCCAAGCACGCACTCTTTCCCCTCTCCTGCGCACCGTCAGAAACTTTCATCCGGGTCATCCTCACTCTGACGCAACCAATACTGAGAAATGTTAGCTGCTCGCGGCAACTGTGTTACCTGCTCTCCTCCGTAGAATCCTGTTTCTGTACTGTATCTTTGCTGGTTAACAGTGTTGGGAAGTGGTGGTTGTGGCACCTGACTTTGTTGAACAACTACCTCATTCTGCACCTGTGGAGTTAATGATTGATGTTCCGGATTAGGTTTAGGTGGGAACTTACACTCATTTCTCCAATGCCCTAATTTTCCGCAATTATGACATGGCCATTTCTTCTTTGCCTCTTCTAGACTCACTTGACCTTTTCCTTTACCTATGTTTGGTCGCATCTTATTCTGTCCTGATTCGTTTCCATTATTATTGTCCAATTGGGCTTCTTGTTTTTCTGCCACTTTCACTTGTGCCCACATTGCCTTTTCTTTCAACTTACGCTGTTTACTCTCTATTTCATCACTACAATACTTAGCATACCTCAGCACCTCATCTACACTTCCATTCTGCCAGTTTATCATATGTTGCTTAATCATATCGCTTATTTCTTGTTTCAGGCCAAACACAAATCGGTATACAAAATGACTCATGTCCTTTTCACTCAATTCCTCATAACCACTATACTGCTTGAAAACCAATAACAATCGCTCATAATATGCATGTACAGACTCCTTACTTTCCTGTGTAGTTCTATCAATCTTAACCCAATCTGTCTCTTTGGGAGGAATCTTATTCTTCAAAAAGGTAATCACCTTGTCGTATTTCTTCATCACATCTGGTCCTGGAGCTCCTGTCTTAGGATCTCTTGGATATTCTGTAGTTGGCCAGTCAACCGTAATCTTACATTCTGACCACAGATCCGTTGGTACCACTATGTCAAACAATCCATCCAAATCTATCCACAACACTTTTGAGACCTTTACAAACCTTTCTACTTGTCGGTACCACTCAACTGGCTTCTCTCTTAACTTTGGAAAATCATTTGTAAATGACAGGATGTCCTGCCTAGTCCAGGGAACATGCACGTAACTACCACCTGGAGTTTCTCTCATAGGGTATTCTTTAACAACAGGTTCTTTTTCTGTTATCATAAAAGCCAATGAACCTTTGTCTATACTTTTCTCATTCTTCTTTGTCCATCTAACCTTCCACCTGTCCACATCACCCCATTTTCTCAACAACACAATCAACTCCTTTATCTGTGTCAGCCTTCCTGCTGTATTCAAATTTTCAATATCTTTTTCACAAAAGTCTACTCTGTATGGTTTCTGCAATGTTTTTACTTTTGCAAAATCTATCCCGATCTCACTAGCCACTTCTTCTAATTTGTCATGTAAATTCTTTGCCCTCCATGTTATACTTTTGCACAGAAACATTATTTCATCATCCTGATAATTTTTTATCTTTTCAGTACCAATCGTTCCTAGAATTAATTCTTCCATATCTATTTTCAATCTGATCACATCTAATGGTTTTTCTTCTGTTTCTTTTATTTTAAAAGCTTTCATCCACTCATTTAACTCATCAGGAGTCGGACCTATGGGAGTACTATTTATTTCTGTCCAATTTCCACTCTTTTCAGGTGTCACTGTTGCAGATTCAGTTACCATAGGTATTTTTCTACCGTTACACTCATTTATTGTCAAATTTTCAGGTGGACTTGGTCTGTAAGCACTAGCCAAATTGCTTGTACCTGGACTTGTTTCCATTCTTTCCTTTTCTCTCTGAAATTGTGAACTCAAGGGAATCACCAAAGATCGTTCATCAATTTTCTGATTCTCAAAAACTGGTATTACTGGACCTATTGTTACAGGCACAGTAACTGCTTCCATATTTTTCGTTAATTCTCTAATTTTCTCAGTTAGTTCTTTTGTTGTCCTTGCCAATTCACTTGCATTTTCGCTTTCTATTCCCTCATTTTGAGAAGTTCTCATTTGTTCTTGTGACCTATTTACCTCATTCCTCTTTTCCGGACTTTTATTTCGCATAGTCTCTATTGGTGGCGCATTTGGTGTCACCACTGTAGAACTCTGCTGATACGGAGGTGGATTTCTATTTAATATATCTTCCAGCAATTCGTCATCCGTTTCGCTCTCATGCATATACTTTTCTCTCTCTATATGTTTCTTTTTCTCAGTCCGTTTTTTCTTAGTCCCCTCCTCAACTGTAAAAGCTGGAAACAAACCTCCTGTCATGTTAGCACATCTCCATCGTTTTATTCTGTCCTCATGATTCATTCCCCACAATCTTCCGGGCACAAACTCATAACCTTTCATTCCTCTGAATCTTTCTCGCTCGTACATCTCATCTTCCCATTCTGTTAAAGCCTCAAACTGTGTCGGTCTAGGTCTAGGTTCCAATTTAAACATCTTTTCTCTTAAATTCCGTAAAACCGCTACATTAAAAGAACCATTTTCAGGGAAAGCCAATGCTCCATCATTCTTTGTATATTTTACCCAATTGTCCAACCATATGCACGTATGATATCCATATTTCAGCATCATGTGTGAAGCTGCTGATTTCGGCGGAGGAATTACTTGTCCCTCTCTAGTCACAACCTTTTTGTCTTTCTTAAAGAAATTCTTCAATTTCGTCGTCCATGACGTTCTCTCCCTTTCATACTCGTAATACGGCATGTTTTCTATTTGTTTTTCTTTACTCTAACGCTGTTTCTGTGTACCGAACTTCGACCAATTACAGCGCGACTCACACTAAAGTACCAATCAGAACAATTCCCACCGTCCGCGAACCAACCAATCCCAGCGCGGCACTTTTCTACGTCACTCCTGCTCTGTGTTCACGTGACTAGCGCACTATCCAATCCTAGCGCGGCACTTTTCCACGTCACTTCTACTCTTTACCCCTCCTTTACAAAATTTATCGGCAATTTTCTTTTCACTGTTTTCTTCGTTAGTTACAACAAATAAACAATTCCATAGTCTGATTCGCTAAACAAAGTGACAGCCTTGTCCTTTTACACAAGAATCCTGTTTTTCCAGTAGGCAGCGCTTACCTCTACCCTACCACAGAATTATTTACTCTCACCGATAAAGTAGCACTTCCCTCTACCTTACCCTTCTTTCAAACAAACAATTTACTCGTTTCTCTGGGGATAAGACACATGTGGAGACTAGGCTCCTGAGAATTAAGGCCAAAGTTTCACAAGTAAACGTGATTTGCTATTTCGTTTACACACTTTTCACACAGAAATCCCTAACATAACACAACCTGCGTTATAACCAAAAATGAATTCAGACCATGTACCAAATTCCATGTGACTTCTCTTGCCACACGTGTTCCACTTCCTACATCCCAGAAGCGTGAAAACTTACATATAACATAACGCGACTCAACATAAAGTGTTAGTCATCAAAAATAATCAATAATCAATAAACAATAATCACTAAACTAATCTATAGAAAACCATAACTCTGCTACCAAAAAATCTGATGCAGCGCGTACAATAAAAACTATTCTCCTCCTAGGTTACTTATAGGTCATCCAGGGGCAAACTATATTTCTCATATCCACATGACGATGGGGCCCATAAACATCGTCTAACACACATGCACACTCCTGGATTTCCTTTACACCTTTGTGAAATTCTGTACTCCTAGGAGAAGCATGAGAACTAAATGGAGAACACCATTTTATGTACCGCTGGAAGAGCCAGGATATCTTATTACCTTATTTTGTCCCTTTCTTTCAGTTATTTCTTAAGATATTCCTGCTTATTGTTTGTCGATGAATCATTCATTTAAGAAATTAGTTCATAGTGATTAAGACCAGCTGAATCACAATAACCAATTACTTATGTCACAATCATTTAGGAAAATAACCACTGAGTCATTTTGTGTTTAAAGAATCTTAAATTTTATATAATTTAAAAAGCATGAAAAGAATTTTAATACTTTATTCAATTATTCATTCTTAAATTCACAATTTTTATTAAGCATAATTAATTTATTGCAGAAAGGAAAATTTGTCATGAAGCCAAAACCCTAATTACCTGCCTAGCTTCCTAATTTAGCCTAATGATTTCTAACCTAAGTTAGGAATTAGAAATAGCCTGATTCTCATACTCAACTGTAAAATAAAGACAGCAACAGCAACTTCAGCTCGTCAGCATCAGCTACCTGCAACCCGTCTCCTCTAACAGTCTTTCAGCATCTCCCGCTCAGTAAGGGATCGATCAGGACCACCCAGCACTGGAAGCCACCAATACGACTCTTCAACTCCTCTCCTGACTGTGCCTGCAACCACGACTGACATCAACTGACTGACCCCCTCCCACTAAGAGTAGGCCCTCTTATACCCTAATTCTAACTTTGCTAACTAACTGTTGCAACATTAATATCACGCTTTTCTTTCATTGGTCCATGCATGTCAGCTTATTCATTCTTTAATCAAGTTCTCTTGGATTCAAGGGTCCTTGGATCATTTCCTTTCCCATACGCTTAAACATTTCCATCCGATTCGATCAGTTCATTTGTAACTTCTTTCGACACATTCGAGAACTCCGCAGTCATTGTCCTTTCTCTTAGACTTGTTTCCCACGGGCTCTCTGCTGATCATCATGGCACACTATCAGTTCAATTAGGTCACACCAGCCTTGACCATTTCTTGCATCCTAGCCTCTCAGAAACATCACGAGGTTGAGCTTTCTCCAATTTCATCCCGTGTCATGTGTTCCCTTGCGCCTGCGCACATCTTCCCATTGGCGGCCATTTTATCTCGCCACTCGGTTATACTTTAGAAGCACTAATTTGAGGCAAACAAAACATAATTAAAATAGAGAAAAATATCCCTTTCGTTTCCCTCCCGTCTACGTACCCCAATTAGTTGTTACCTAGCAGAAAGCAACATTTAAGCTGTTCCTTACTTACCATCACTATTTGTTTTTGCAACGACACGTTTTATTTCTATGAAGCCCAATAACATGCATTTATTTTTATTAGTACGCATTTATTTTTTACGTTATAATTTAGACACACGGACATTTATTAATAGATTATTTAGCACACACATTGGCATATTACCATTCCCACACATACAGTGTTGATTAATACATTTAAACGAACATTTTATTAATAATTTATAAAATTTGTTAGGGGTTAAATTTTTTTATTCTCCCTGCTCCATCAGTGTCAACAACAAATGTGAGAGCAAGGAGTTAAAGGGGGTCACGTCCTTCTCCCCAAAGTTTAGCCAATGAACAATGTGGACGTACCCAGTACCTGAATAAATACCACTGGGGGCTCACAGTGCAGAGGAACCTTCAGGTTCTTTAAAAGACCCCTCACACACCAACCTGGTTGGTGTCATGCTTCATCATCGGGGTCCCAACCAGGCGGCCGAGTGCCGCCCGGTTGTGCTACAACGCCTGGTTACAGCGGAGCTGGTGTGGTGTGAAAGTGTGATGAAGTGTGGTGCTAAATTAAGAATACCTCCGGGAATCCTTGCCTAGATATTCAAAAAATTATTTAATTGTGGCGGCCCGGGGTATGAATAAAAACGAGGGGTAGACAACCATAAGAGGGTAATTAATCTCTGTTGTCAAGAAAGATGGTCTACATGTTTCAGCCCCAGAAGTAAATGTAGAGGGGGCTTTCTTCAGGACCAGAGGTGAAGGCAGTGAAAAAAGTGAGTGGCAAAAATCAGGCCACGTGTCAATAAGTAATCACAGCCCACGCGCTAAGGTGGGAAGGAATAAAATGATGGTCGCGGGTTGCGACTTAAACATAGAAACCTGTAAGTGAGGAAAGAGACAGACAAGACATGTATAACAAAGAGACAAGCAAGCATAAAATGCAATCTTTCTGTGTGAATGTGCCTGTCAGAATTTGATTGGAAGTCCATATGGTAACCGCGTGTCTAAAAGTGCCTATGAAACAGGCGCATATGACAAACTACACGGTACTGTGAAAAATGCAGGTACAAGAAAAATTAAAATGTAGCGTGCTCATACTGCATGCTGAGAAAAATCAAGAAGGAGCCCAAAGGGCCCCTCGTTTGTGCAAATAACGAGAATTCACCGTTATATTGAAAGCATAGCTGGACTGGCTATTGGGCTAGACCTGTAAAAACGCCCTGTGATATGGGAAACATCAAGTGCAGCTAAACATGCATTAATATGAAGGCATATTTACACTCGGTTTCATTGGTGGCAGCTGGTCGGGCCCGGGAGGGGGACCGGTAGTCCCAACACCTGGGAATGTGGCGAGAAACAAAGAAATAAGAGGAGGGGAGGTTAGAAACCAAAGATCGGTACCGAAATGGCAGCGGGCTCGAATGACGAGCAGGAGGGGCCAAGGGGTGCTTGGCAGCACAACGTGGTCTGACTTACTAGTGGGAGGCGGTGTGCCCTTGGTGCACCTAAGTTAGGCTCCGTGGGTCCCGGCTGCTCAAGTGTGGAGCCGCTGCGAATGCGGATGTAGAGATCCGGAGCTCGCTGAGTGCCGGGAAGCTGGAAGACTAGCGCGTGGAATGCGGCATCCAGTGCGCATGCGCGGGCGCCATATTGGGTATGAAGGAAGTCTTCGAATCAGAGGATTGAATGAAATAAGATGGGCTAATATCGAGGGTGGCGGACAAGCAAGGGACTGAGCTGACTGAGGGGACAAGGAAGGGTCACAATGGAGAAGGTGGGAGGCTAATTTAAAATAAGAATGGGAAATAATAAGCGACTAAGCGGGTGGCCAGAAAGCATGGTCTAATGGGTCCTCGTTGTGAGGCAAGGGTGGGATGCAAAGGGTACCCTGTGACAGAGAAGAGGGATGAAGAAAAAGAAGGAAAGGGGGGGAGGAGGGGAGGGGGAAGGAAAGAAAGAGAAGGGAGGAAGGGAAAAAAAGCGGGGGGCAGAAGATGAGGAGGGAAGAAAACGGGGGAAGGAGCTGAAATAAGAAGGTGGAACAATTGGGAAAGCGGAGGAATGGGGAGGTCTGAGAGTATCTGATTAGGACATTGCAGGAACTCGCAGAGCTCAGGATGATCTAAGGGAGTTCCACGGAATGTTATCGTTCAGGCCCCGGAGATGACTTGACAGACGGTAGATCCACCGTTGTTCTTTTCGAGGAGGCGGCTTTCAATGTTAGGGGTGGTGGGGTCCAAGGTTTCAATAATGACCCACCTCATGTCATTGGGCGTATGGCCGACTTCCAAGAAGTGGTTGGTCATTCTGGTAGTGTTCTTTTTGCAGCGGATTGTGCTGCGATGTTCGCAGATCCGAGTTTTTACCTTCCGGTTTGTCATGCCGATGTATATAAGACCGCAAGGACAAATAATGCGGTATATAACATGGGCAGTGTTGCAATTAGTATGCTTCCTGATAGTCCATATTTTCTCAGGTTCTAATGACAGCGTTTTGGTCGTTTCGGTAAGGTGGCACACGCTGCAGTTGCCACAGGGGAAGTGGCCAACCACGGCGGGCAGGCCCCATAGGTTCTGAATAGTATTAGTAGAGCGTGTGATTTTTTTTGGTTTGGTGGAGACTAGGCAGTCTTTCAATGACCATGATTTTTTGTATGACAACATAGGTTTGTCCCACTGTAGCTTGCCCGTTTGTAATATGCTCCAATTCTTCTTGATTATTTTGGACACTGTGTCGGCAGCTGAGTTGTGCGTGATCACACATGTGAGAGGGACTGTTTTGTCCACGTGCTCAATGGTCTCAAGAAGGGTTTCTCGATTCTGGTTACGGGCACGTTTTTTGGCTCTTTCCGTGATCTTTTTAGGATACCCACGAAGCAGGAGTTTAGTACTTAGATCGTTAGCTTGTTCCTTGTAATCGTGGACCTCACTACAATTTCTACGTAAGCGCAGAAATTGTCCATATGGGAGATTCTCCCTTAGTGTCCTAGAATGAAAGCTAGAAAAGTGTAGTAGCGAATTGCGTGCAGTAGGTTTGAAGTGAGTCTTGCTTTTGAGGAAGCCGTTGTGTGTTTCGATATCTAGATCGAGGAATGTGGTTTTTTGTCTGCTGATGTTGTGTGTGAATTTTAGATTGACATCACAGGTATTAATCCATTCACAGAACCTGAATAGGAGTCTGCCTCTCCTTGCCATATAAGGAGAATGTCGTCGATATACCGTTTGTAGAAGGCCATCTGTGGAATGAGTGGTTTGTTTTGAGAAAAAAGGTAGGTCATCTCAACATTGTGGACATACAGTCCAGCAACACTTGGGGCAAAAACGCTGCCCATAGAAGTTCCGTATTTCTGTAGGTACAAAGTCCCTTCGAATTCGAAGTAATTGTCCTTCAGTGCGAGGGATGCACAATCCAGAATAAATTGTTTGGGTGTTTGATGTTGCCAAGTCGTACGGTTCAATGCTTGCTTGAGTACAGCTAGAGTATCATCTTGCGGAAGGCTGGTGTAAAGGCTTTCTACATCTAGGGTCACCAGGAAAGAGGTTTCGGGGTTGAAAGGTTGGTTCTCCAAAAGTCTCAGGAGGTCCTTGGTGTCTTTGAGATATGTGTTGGTAGCCTGGACCAACGGCTGTAGGAAGAAATCACAAAACCTGGATAGAGGTTCCAATAAAGAACCAATACCCGAAACAATCGGACGGCCTGGTGGTGGTCTGATGCTCTTATGTATTTTGGGAACTGTGTAAAAGTAAGGGATCTTGCCTTCAGTGGTGGTAAGGAACTGTGACTCCTGCTTAGAAATTTGGCCAGAGTTTTCTGCTTCAATAACAAGATCATGGATTCTGGTTCTGAGGGTCATGGTGGGATCCTCGGTTAGTTTTTGATAATTCTTGGTGTCATCCAGAAGGCGTGCACATTCTTTGCGATAATCTTCTGTGTTCATGATGACTATCCCTCTGCCCTTGTCAGCGGGTTTAATGATGATATTCGGGTTATTTTTAAGAGATGTCAATGCTTGGCGTTCTTTATTACTGATGTTTTGGAAGACATGGTCATTAGGAAGAGCCTCTATCTCCTTGAAAACCGCCTGTTCGTACACCAACAATTCTGGGGGGATAGTGCTGGGAGGGGGCATAAAAGTGGATTTGATTTTAAAATTAGTATCCCCTTTGGACCCCGACTCCTCAGTCTCCGGGAGGTTTTCAAAGAAGGCCTTCAGTTTGAGTTTGCGGAAGAATCCTGCAAGTTCACAGTGAAGAAGGAACTTGTCTAGTTTTGCAGTGGGGGCGAATCCGAGTCCTTTGTTGAGAATGTTATGTTCGGCGGGGCTCAGGGCATGTGCAGAGAGATTGGTGACCAAGTCAGTCTGGGTGGTCTGAGTAGTCTGAGTAGTATGGGGCTCGGTCCTTGTAGTCATGTCTTCTTCTTGCACTTGGTCTGTGTGTGCGTTTGTTGGTCGTCTACCCGCTCGGTCAGTCTGGTTCATTTTGAGCTCGGTCCTGGTTGTGGTTCCTTGGTCATACTCCTGGTCAAGGCGCCTATTTGTTGCTCGTCTTCCCACTCGATATGTTGCTGTCTCCGCCTTCTGCCTCGTCCCCGATGGCTTCCTCCTAAAAAATGGAACCCTTGCTTCTGGTTCATGTATGTGAATGGAGGAGGCGGTGGCGGTGGGGGTCCGAAGGGTGGATTCCATCCATACATATAGTGTGGGTTGGTGTGTGGGTATGGCACCTGGAACTGTGGATGGAGTCCAGGGGGTGGTGGTTGCGCCCAAGGTTGGCGCCAGTTGTTGTATCTGCCTCTCCCCCGTTGTCTTTGGCGGTGGCTACCTGAGCTGGAGCCACTACTAGCTGAGGAGTCATCATCTGTGGATCCATCCGAGGTGTCTGAACGTTTGGTGGGTTTGAAATCTGATTCTGCATAAGGATATGTTTTGGAATAAGAAAAATTTTTCAAGTCTTTTTGGAATTTTTTGATTTTGTCTTGAGTGAGTCCTTCCTTGTACTCATTGATTTCTTTGTTGGTTTCCTCCAGTTTTTCTTAAATGCCGTCATCGTGGTCTTGAAATGAGCCTCTGTAGCTTGAATCTCAATGAATATGGCATCCGAGAGTCTCTTGGCAGTTTGGATAATGAGGACTAGCCAATCACGGATGCACCGCCACGCGATTTGGGCCCAGGCTTTACGGAAGGTCGCATCTTCAAGGAAGATGCGGGGAGCGTTGGTAACTATAAGGCCTCTGGGTGCCGTGTTGTTGCGGAGGTACTCAGTGAGTATGACTCCGTGTAGGATGGTGCGAATCCTGTTTCTCTTTTTCTCATTTAGACTGTCCCAATCAGCTGTTTGGGCGTTAGAGGAGGAGATGTTGAAGTCCGCCAGTAAAGGTGGGTCTGCCAGGATGGAGGAGACATCATCATCCGTAAAGCACAGACCCGGATTTTCTGCCATTGTGTCACTCCTGGACTACAAAATTATACCAAGAGATGGAAAGAAACAGTAGCTCTCGCAGCTGTGCGCTGCTGAATATATGTCAACAACAAATGTGAGAGCAAGGAGTTAAAGGGGGTCACGTCCTTCTCCCCAAAGTATAGCCAATGAACAATGTGGACGTACCCAGTACCTGAATAAATACCACTGGGGGCTCACAGTGCAGAGGAACCTTCAGGTTCTTTAAAAGACCCTCACACACCAACCTGGTTGGTGTCATGCTTCATCATCGGGGTCCCAACCAGGCGGCTGAGTGCCGCCCGGTTGTGCTACAACGCCTGGTTACAGCGGAGCTGGTGTGGTGTGAAAGTGTGATGAAGTGTGGTGCTAAATTAAGAATACCTCCGGGAATCCTTGCCTAGATATTCAAAAAATTATTTAATTGTGGCGGCCCGGGTATGAATAAAAACGAGGGGTAGACAACCATAAGAGGGTAATTAATCTCTGTTGTCAAGAAAGATGGTCTACATGTTTCAGCCCCAGAAGTAAATGTAGAGGGGCTTTCTTCAGGACCAGAGGTGAAGGCAGTGAAAAAAGTGAGTGGCAAAAATCAGGCCACGTGTCAATAAGTAATCACAGCCCACGCGCTAAGGTGGGAAGGAATAAAATGATGGTCGCGGGTTGCGACTTAAACATAGAAACCTGTAAGTGAGGAAAGAGACAGACAAGACATGTATAACAAAGAGACAAGCAAGCATAAAATGCAATCTTTCTGTGTGAATGTGCCTGTCAGAATTTGATTGGAAGTCCATATGGTAACCGCGTGTCTAAAAGTGCCTATGAAACAGGCGCATATGACAAACTACACGGTACTGTGAAAAATGCAGGTACAAGAAAAATTAAAATGTAGCGTGCTCATACTGCATGCTGAGAAAAATCAAGAAGGAGCCCAAAGGGCCCCTCGTTTGTGCAAATAACGAGAATTCACCGTTATATTGAAAGCATAGCTGGACTGGCTATTGGGCTAGACCTGTAAAACGCCCTGTGATATGGGAAACATCAAGTGCAGCTAAACATGCATTAATATGAAGGCATATTTACACTCGGTTTCATTGGTGGCAGCTGGTCGGGCCCGGGAGGGGGACCGGTAGTCCCAACACCTGGGAATGTGGCGAGAAACAAAGAAATAAGAGGAGGGGAGGTTAGAAACCAAAGATCGGTACCGAAATGGCAGCGGGCTCGAATGACGAGCAGGAGGGGCCAAGGGGTGCTTGGCAGCACAACGTGGTCTGACTTACTAGTGGGAGGCGGTGTGCCCTTGGTGCACCTAAGTTAGGCTCCGTGGGTCCCGGCTGCTCAAGTGTGGAGCCGCTGCGAATGCGGATGTAGAGAACCGGAGCTCGCTGAGTGCCGGGAAGCTGGAAGACTAGCGCGTGGAATGCGGCATCCAGTGCGCATGCGCGGGCGCCATATTGGGTATGAAGGAAGTCTTCGAATCAGAGGATTGAATGAAATAAGATGGGCTAATATCGAGGGTGGCGGACAAGCAAGGGACTGAGCTGACTGAGGGGACAAGGAAGGGTCACAATGGAGAAGGTGGGGGCTAATTTAAAATAAGAATGGGAAATAATAAGCGACTAAGCGGGTGGCCAGAAAGCATGGTCTAATGGGTCCTCGTTGTGAGGCAAGGGTGGGATGCAAAGGGTACCCTGTGACAGAGAAGAGGGATGAAGAAAAAGAAGGAAAGGGGGGAGGAGGGGAGGGGGAAGGAAAGAAAGAGAAGGGAGGAAGGGAAAAAAAGCGGGGGGCAGAAGATGAGGGAAGAAAACGGGGGGAAGGAGCTGAAATAAGAAGGTGGAACAATTGGGAAAGCGGAGGAATGGGGAGGTCTGAGAGTATCTGATTAGGACATTGCAGGAACTCGCAGAGCTCAGGATGATCTAAGGGAGTTCCACGGAATGTTATCGTTCAGGCCCCGGAGATGACTTGACAGACGGTAGATCCACCGTTGTTCTTTTTCGAGGAGGCGGCTTTCAATGTTAGGGGTGGTGGGGTCCAAGGTTTCAATAATGACCCACCTCATGTCATTGGGCGTATGGCCGACTTCCAAGAAGTGGTTGGTCATTCTGGTAGTGTTCTTTTGCAGCGGATTGTGCTGCGATGTTCGCAGATCCGAGTTTTTACCTTCCGGTTTGTCATGCCGATGTATATAAGACCGCAAGGACAAATAATGCGGTATATAACATGGGCAGTGTTGCAATTAGTATGCTTCCTGATAGTCCATATTTTCTCAGGTTCTAATGACAGCGTTTTGGTCGTTTCGGTAAGGTGGCACACGCTGCAGTTGCCACAGGGGAAGTGGCCAACCACGGCGGGCAGGCCCCATAGGTTCTGAATAGTATTAGTAGAGCGTGTGATTTTTTTTGGTTTGGTGGAGACTAGGCAGTCTTTCAATGACCATGATTTTTTGTATGACAACATAGGTTTGTCCCACTGTAGCTTGCCCGTTTGTAATATGCTCCAATTCTTCTTGATTATTTTGGACACTGTGTCGGCAGCTGAGTTGTGCGTGATCACACATGTGAGAGGGACTGTTTTGTCCACGTGCTCAATGGTCTCAAGAAGGGTTTCTCGATTCTGGTTACGGGCACGTTTTTGGCTCTTTCCGTGATCTTTTAGGATACCCACGAAGCAGGAGTTTAGTACTTAGATCGTTAGCTTGTTCCTTGTAATCGTGGACCTCACTACAATTTCTACGTAAGCGCAGAAATTGTCCATATGGGAGATTCTCCCTTAGTGTCCTAGAATGAAAGCTAGAAAAGTGTAGTAGCGAATTGCGTGCAGTAGGTTTGAAGTGAGTCTTGCTTTTGAGGAAGCCGTTGTGTGTTTCGATATCTAGATCGAGGAATGTGGTTTTTTGTCTGCTGATGTTGTGTGTGAATTTTAGATTGACATCACAGGTATTAATCCATTCACAGAACCTGAATAGGGAGTCTGCCTCTCCTTGCCATATAAGGAGAATGTCGTCGATATACCGTTTGTAGAAGGCCATCTGTGGAATGAGTGGTTTGTTTTGAGAAAAAAGGTAGGTCATCTCAACATTGTGGACATACAGTCCAGCAACACTTGGGGCAAAAACGCTGCCCATAGAAGTTCCGTATTTCTGTAGGTACAAAGTCCCTTCGAATTCGAAGTAATTGTCCTTCAGTGCGAGGGATGCACAATCCAGAATAAATTGTTTGGGTGTTTGATGTTGCCAAGTCGTACGGTTCAATGCTTGCTTGAGTACAGCTAGAGTATCATCTTGCGGAAGGCTGGTGTAAAGGCTTTCTACATCTAGGGTCACCAGGAAAGAGGTTTCGGGGTTGAAAGGTTGGTTCTCCAAAAGTCTCAGGAGGTCCTTGGTGTCTTTGAGATATGTGTTGGTAGCCTGGACCAACGGCTGTAGGAAGAAATCACAAAACCTGGATAGAGGTTCCAATAAAGAACCAATACCCGAAACAATCGGACGGCCTGGTGGTGGTCTGATGCTCTTATGTATTTTGGGAACTGTGTAAAAGTAAGGGATCTTGCCTTCAGTGGTGGTAAGGAACTGTGACTCCTGCTTAGAAATTTGGCCAGAGTTTTCTGCTTCAATAACAAGATCATGGATTCTGGTTCTGAGGGTCATGGTGGGATCCTCGGTTAGTTTTTGATAATTCTTGGTGTCATCCAGAAGGCGTGCACATTCTTTGCGATAATCTTCTGTGTTCATGATGACTATCCCTCTGCCCTTGTCAGCGGGTTTAATGATGATATTCGGGTTATTTTTAAGAGATGTCAATGCTTGGCGTTCTTTATTACTGATGTTTTGGAAGACATGGTCATTAGGAAGAGCCTCTATCTCCTTGAAAACCGCCTGTTCGTACACCAACAATTCTGGGGGATAGTGCTGGGAGGGGGCATAAAAGTGGATTTGATTTTAAAATTAGTATCCCCTTTGGACCCCGACTCCTCAGTCTCCGGGAGGTTTTCAAAGAAGGCCTTCAGTTTGAGTTTGCGGAAGAATCCTGCAAGTTCACAGTGAAGAAGGAACTTGTCTAGTTTTGCAGTGGGGCGAATCCGAGTCCTTTGTTGAGAATGTTATGTTCGGCGGGGCTCAGGGCATGTGCAGAGAGATTGGTGACCAAGTCAGTCTGGGTGGTCTGAGTAGTCTGAGTAGTATGGGGCTCGGTCCTTGTAGTCATGTCTTCTTCTTGCACTTGGTCTGTGTGTGCGTTTGTTGGTCGTCTACCCGCTCGGTCAGTCTGGTTCATTTTGAGCTCGGTCCTGGTTGTGGTTCCTTGGTCATACTCCTGGTCAAGGCGCCTATTTGTTGCTCGTCTTCCCACTCGATATGTTGCTGTCTCCGCCTTCTGCCTCGTCCCCGATGGCTTCCTCCTAAAAAATGGAACCCTTGCTTCTGGTTCATGTATGTGAATGGAGGAGGCGGTGGCGGTGGGGGTCCGAAGGGTGGATTCCATCCATACATATAGTGTGGGTTGGTGTGTGGGTATGGCACCTGGAACTGTGGATGGAGTCCAGGGGGTGGTGGTTGCGCCCAAGGTTGGCGCCAGTTGTTGTATCTGCCTCTCCCCGTTGTCTTTGGCGGTGGCTACCTGAGCTGGAGCCACTACTAGCTGAGGAGTCATCATCTGTGGATCCATCCGAGGTGTCTGAACGTTTGGTGGGTTTGAAATCTGATTCTGCATAAGGATATGTTTTGGAATAAGAAAAATTTTTCAAGTCTTTTTGGAATTTTTTGATTTTGTCTTGAGTGAGTCCTTCCTTGTACTCATTGATTTCTTTGTTGGTTTCCTCCAGTTTTTCTTAAATGCCGTCATCGTGGTCTTGAAATGAGCCTCTGTAGCTTGAATCTCAATGAATATGGCATCCGAGAGTCTCTTGGCAGTTTGGATAATGAGGACTAGCCAATCACGGATGCACCGCCACGCGATTTGGGCCCAGGCTTTACGGAAGGTCGCATCTTCAAGGAAGATGCGGGGAGCGTTGGTAACTATAAGGCCTCTGGGTGCCGTGTTGTTGCGGAGGTACTCAGTGAGTATGACTCCGTGTAGGATGGTGCGAATCCTGTTTCTCTTTTTCTCATTTAGACTGTCCCAATCAGCTGTTTGGGCGTTAGAGGAGGAGATGTTGAAGTCCGCCAGTAAAGGTGGGTCTGCCAGGATGGAGGAGACATCATCATCCGTAAAGCACAGACCCGGATTTTCTGCCATTGTGTCACTCCTGGACTACAAAATTATACCAAGAGATGGAAAGAAACAGTAGCTCTCGCAGCTGTGCGCTGCTGAATATATGTCAACAACAAATGTGAGAGCAAGGAGTTAAAGGGGGTCACGTCCTTCTCCCCAAAGTATAGCCAATGAACAATGTGGACGTACCCAGTACCTGAATAAATACCACTGGGGGCTCACAGTGCAGAGGAACCTTCAGGTTCTTTAAAAGACCCCTCACACACCAACCTGGTTGGTGTCATGCTTCATCATCGGGGTCCCAACCAGGCGGCTGAGTGCCGCCCGGTTGTGCTACAACGCCTGGTTACAGCGGAGCTGGTGTGGTGTGAAAGTGTGATGAAGTGTGGTGCTAAATTAAGAATACCTCCGGGAATCCTTGCCTAGATATTCAAAAAATTATTTAATTGTGGCGGCCCGGGGTATGAATAAAAACGAGGGGTAGACAACCATAAGAGGGTAATTAATCTCTGTTGTCAAGAAAGATGGTCTACATGTTTCAGCCCCAGAAGTAAATGTAGAGGGGGCTTTCTTCAGGACCAGAGGTGAAGGCAGTGAAAAAAGTGAGTGGCAAAAATCAGGCCACGTGTCAATAAGTAATCACAGCCCACGCGCTAAGGTGGGAAGGAATAAAATGATGGTCGCGGGTTGCGACTTAAACATAGAAACCTGTAAGTGAGGAAAGAGACAGACAAGACATGTATAACAAAGACACAAGCAAGCATAAAATGCAATCTTTCTGTGTGAATGTGCCTGTCAGAATTTGATTGGAAGGCACTGTAGTGAGTCCATATGGTAACCGCGTGTCTAAAAGTGCCTATGAAACAGGCGCATATGACAAACTACACGGTACTGTGAAAAATGCAGGTACAAGAAAAATTAAAATGTAGGTTACCATAAGCAGAAGAACCAACATTTTGACGTAATTAATCCTGCCAGACTCAGGCAAGCAATAGTTCCTTCCCATACGGAATTGCCTTTTTATTTTCCCCAATATATGGATGTAATTAAACCTTCAACAGGTTATCAGTTTCTGTCAGAATTTTAATTCGAATTATATAATTTGTCTCTTAATCAAGATTGCATGTTGCAGTTGTGAATTCTCAAGCACCTCAGTTGTTGATAGTTTTATTAACACCCGGATATCCTGCAATCGTCTGAATTATTTCTAATACCACATCTGTTGTCCCACCTGGGTTATAGGTCATCCGTATAGAAGTCAACATGTTTTTCTTAGGGAAGCAGAAGAAACATGTGGAAATAGCATTAATACCTTAATGTTAACAGCAGAAGGTTATATACGGACAACACATGTGGAGAAAGAAGACACTGCTACCTTGTATCTCACTTTATTTTTGATGTATTTGATATATCACCCACAGACTCAATGTATTGATTGACATGATATGTTTTTTGCAATGCCTTCGCTCAAGTACAAAATGAACCCCATCTCTACTTCCAATGTACGTTCACTGTCTCACCCCCTAAGTAATCCATTTAAAGGCATTTGCCATCAATTGCTAGAAAATACTTGAGATTTGCAATGAGTTGCAATCTCTATGAATTTTGTTCTCATTTTGTCAACATTCTAATGTACCTTTTAACACTTATACCTTACATACGTTTTAGCTTATACTGGAAATTTCAGTGGGGGTGAAGACTTTAGAAGAAGCCTCAGTGTCTGGAGAGCTCCATGGGACCCCTGGGTGCAGGGTTGCAGTCTGAGGCTTCTTGTCCATTTTTGTGGGCCCTCTACCACCAAGCAAATGGAGAGGGCGGAGTGCCACTGCTCAGTAGAAGTGTGTTAATTGAAAATAGTAGACAACAGTACAGATCCGCGTCAGACACAATATCTTGCACCCTAGTCAAAATGTGTGATGTCAACACACCATTGTGTAGGAAAAACCTCTAGGTAGGGTAGGGCAGCACAGTTTAAATGCTTTCTATACCTAAACAATGTTTCCATCAGAGTATAGCAACAGAGCCAGCATGCAGTTCAAACCTGATATAAGAACTCAAGCCACTATTGTTAAGTCTTATGCCAGACTTTTTTGGAATGAAAAAAAGTGGTTTTCTTCTTCCATTTCACAGTGTAGCATTACCTTAACATGGCACACCAAATATGTTACTATCAAAATGCCAGGTAAATTAATCTGTTTTTGATTTTATAGGTTGTTTTCAGCTTACTCCACACTGGGTCTAATTTACAGTGCCTCAAAAAGGTAAAGCATGTGCAGTTATCGGATTAGTGTACATTTATCGCATTCAGCTGTTTTAGCATAATGTAGTATCATTGCATTGCAAATGCTGTAGCATCATATCACAGAGCCAAAGTAACATTACCATTCACCATCAGCATCACACAAATTTAGGCAAGCAGCAAAAAGGATTAGACATTAAAACCAACTGCTGTATCTGTCCCCAAGCTCACAGAAATGAGCCGAGAAGGAAAGGATACATATGGTAAAAATGACATTAAAGCGAGACTTTTTTATATTTCAGAAATACAACGATGCTCTCATGATCAACGAGGATGCACGCACTAAGGATGCTCTTAATTACTTGGAAGAATTTTTCAAGAATGTGAAGAATGGAGGATATGATGAGACAGAGACGAAGCTGACCGAGAACTTTGAAGGTAAGTACATTAGTGCAGCAGTGTAAGATATAGAAAATGAAAATTGCATAGATTGTTTGCTTTAAGCCCTTATTGGACATTTTTAAGCCCTGAAAAAGAGATAAACCTTTAGAAATATGGTCCAGGGAGGCATAGAGACCATGGAAATCATTGTGATGAATATATGACTTCCATATTTAGGGCCTGATTTAGATCATGGCGGATGGGTTACTCCGTCATAACGGTGAGGGATATCCCATGCGCTGAAATATAAATCCCATTGAATATAATGGAATTTATATTTCGGCAGACGAAATATTCGTCACCGTTCTGACAGAGTAACCCGTCCACCAAGATCTAAATTAGGCTGCTAGATCCTTGGAAGTACAGTTGTTTCCCGTTTTCACTTCCTGGCGTCACTCTTCTAAAAATACCTTTGACTGCTCTGCCTTCAATTTTACCCTCAGAATTTAAGAAAATATAAATAGGGAGCCTCCTGGCTAACAAATCTCTTTCCCAAGTTATTGACTCCCAAACCTTTAGCCAGAGATGCCTCTAGACTTCCAAACAAGTGTAAAGACTTCAACAATTTTAAGATTAAAGTTAAATTAAAGTAATGCCATAGCCACCTTATTTGATGTAATTCTGATTGGTCTTTTGGTGGTCTGTTTTTTACAGATATAGCAGTATTTAAATGTGCTGTTACCCTGTAGGCAATGTCACTTTAAATGTGAGTTTTGTATCCTTTTGCCTCAACCCTATTATGTGGAAATACCTAATGCTCTCTAAGGCCACTTATATGTGGCCTTTGTGGACTTAAGAGTGGAATTTGACCTTGTCCCTAGGCAACATTTGTGGTCCACCCATGCGTCAATGGGAGTCAACCCTGCATTGTTAGGAATCCGTTTAGACTTCATGAGGAAAACATTGCCAAAGTGAGATGGGGTGAGGGGGAGAGCTCACAGATTGCATACCTGTTAAGCGTGGGGTGCGTCAAGGCTGTGTGCTAGCTCCTACCCTGTTTTCTCTTTACATAAATGACATTATAAAACATCTTAGTGCCTGCACCCATATCCTAATCTGTTATTAATAGGACTATCTACACTTTCCCACATAGCCAAATACCCACATTGCCTTTGTTGTCAGTTTCAGAAGTCTTTCTGTTACTCATTTGTGATTAGCAAAGGAGCCTAGAATTCATTGCTACTATTCTTTAAAAACATAAAGTAAAAAATAAATATAAATTAATTGTAACAATTTAATTTTAACATTGAACATATAAAATAAAATGTTACAGGGCATTATCCCATCAAATAAATGTGTAGTAAATAATTACCCATTTAAATATACTAGTTTCATTTAAGTAATAGTTTTTAAGCAGTAATTGTTTGAAAAACAACACCCTACGAACACTTTATTTTATTTGCTATTTACTAAATTTTATTTAATACATTTAAAGTATTTTACATTTTTTTTAAAGTTTACTTTTTAAATGTAGTTTACTAGTAAATTTAAAACCAATTAAAAATGAATGTATTCAACATTAGTTGCTAAAGGGTGTTATGATATTACCCTTACTCCATTGGTTCCGTGGGAGTGGGTTGCACTAGCAGTGGTTGGCCATATGTGGTGCTTAACTTACTCCAAGGCTGAGCTTATTTACATTTACACCTGTTTGACACCTTATGGTGGTAGTAACCTTGGAACTGTAGTTACTCTTAGGGCCTCATTTATGAGGCCCCTTGCTCTGCCGGAACGTCGCTTTTTGTGACGTTCCGTGGCAGAGAGCCTGCTCCATATTTACGTGGCAGCACTAAGCCACTTTTTTTGGCTTAATGTTGTCTCGTAAATATCATTCCCTTTAACGCAGTTTTCTGCATTAAAGGGGCGTACAATGGGTGTTGCTGGGGGCGTTCCCAGCAACATCCATGGCTTTTTGACACTGTCCCAGATTTACGAGAAATCGTAAATCTAAGGCAGCGCCAAAAACCTACGCCTTCCCAGGGGAGGCGTAAGGGAGGCACAACGAGGAAAAATATCTTTATTTCTCCTCGTTTTTCCTTTTTCTATGTGTGCTGCATTCTGCAGCACACATAGAAAGAGGAAAAAGCCTATTCTGATTGTTTCTGTGCAGGAATGTTTCCCTTCCTGCACAGAAATAATCATCCCTGCAACGCAGGCAACCTTGCACCATGGAGCAACAGTGCCTGCATTGGCGCACGGTAGTCCATTGTGCTCCGGCGCAGGAGAAAAGGACAGGAATGCGCCGTATCTTTTACCATAGGGCAGCGCTGCCCTACGGTAAAGCCTCATAAATGAGGCCCTTAGTCTTTTGCGTATGTGTGTGTGTGTTTGTATTAGGATTTAGTTCCCTAAATCCCTCCTTAACTCTGCCTAAACCTGTCCCATTCAGTAATAAGTATTTCCCATTTTCCAGCCACTCCCTCTTCCCTTTCCTACATTTACTATGAAAATGTATACCCACATGTGCGGCCATAGGCTTGTGAATAGTATTTTGTTGTACACGAGTAGTACTATTGTAGTGCTACATTACATACTTGTTAGACTTGGCATCTTTTGGCATGTTTCCCCTGACTTTTTGCCTTCTGACCTCCCGGTTTTGACTCTGTTTTTGCTGGCTTAGTGTCTCTGCACTCTTTCTCACTGCTGATCAGTGTTAAAGTGCAAGTGCTCCTGTTGTAAATTGTGTAATGGATTGGTGTTTCCATGATTGGCATATTTGATTTACTTGTCAGTCCCTAGTAAAGTGCACTGAGTGTGCCAGGGCCTGTAAGTCAAATGCTGCAAGTGGGCTGCTGCACTGGATTGTGCCACCCACACAAGCAGTCTGTAAATGTAACTCTGGCCTGCCATTGCAGAGCCTGTGTGCAGTCTGGGACTGCCATGTCGACTTGGCAAGTGTACCCAGTTGCCAGGCCCTAACCTTCCCTTTTCTTACATGTTAGACAGCCCTAAGATAGGCCCAAGGTACCCCTGTGGGCAGGGTGCAGTGTATGTGAAAGGTAGGACATGCCCTGGTGTGTGTGGCATATCCTGATAGTGAATTACTGCCAATTTCGTTTTTCACTATGGCAATGCTACCTGTTCCCATAGGACAGAATGGGGAGTTTGTTTCTAACATCTTATAAACAGGTAGAGAAATAAGGTTTAGTATGCCTGAACTCAGAATCTAAAGATGCATCTTTTAGTGAAGGTGAGTTTTACATTCTATGTTTGAAAATACCACTTTTAGAAAGTAGGTATTTTCTTGCTCAGCCATCCAGTAGGCCTCTGCTAGGTTTGTGGATTGACTGTCTGGGTTTTGGATGACAGGGGCTGGAGAGGAGCAATGGCTCCAGAGAGTCTAGATGGGTCAGAAAAGGGCTGAATAGACCTGGGCTGCATTTAGAGTAGGGGGAGGAGATTTCCTTTCACCTGAATGGGCCTGGTCTGCCTCTGACAAAGCTGTCTCCACCTCCTGCCAGGAAGCTGCACCAAGGAGGATAGAACTGGTTCTGGCTGGGCACAGACACTCTCTGCCTGAGAGGACAAAGGATTTTGGGCTATAAAAAGTGGGGCCCAAACCCCTAAACTTTAGAACTCGCTGGAATCAAGGAACCTGCCAAGAAGAAGAGCTGGAAGAGCTGCCAGGAGGAGTACTGTCCCTTTGCTGTGTTGTTGCTTTGTTGGGTTGGCCTGCAGTTGCTGCTTCTGCCTTGGGCAGTGAAAGGACTGGACTGAACTTTCTTTACTTGTGCTGAGTATCTCCAAGGGCTTGAAATCGAGCTGGCCTCCTGTTCTGAAGTCTCAGGGACTGCAAAGACTTCACCAACCTCTGGGTACCGCTTCTGGAACCGCTGTTTCAGTTGCCACAGAGAAGGGAACTGCAACCGACTCCGTCGCCGGCTCTGTGTCCTGACGGCACCGCAGACCGCACCGTCCGCATCTTGCACTGCAACCCTGGTCTCACCGATGACGACGACCATCGCCACCGAGCCGCTGCTTGCACCGTGACATGTGGGCACAGCAGTCCGCACCGCCTCACTTCACTTCCCATCCTGGTCTCACCGACGCTGCCGCTGCTGCTGACTCGACACCTGTGACCGCATCGTGGTTGGGGGCACCGCTCGTAAAGTTTCACAACGCACGGCCTCGTCCCACACAGCCGTCTGGGCCGACCGACGCCAGCTCCCGCAAACTGGCTCTGTCGCCTGCACCGCAACCTGCCAGCACCACATCGAGCACCGTCTCGCCCTGCACCGTAAGCCGTGGTCTTACCGACGCCGGCTGGACGATCGTCACTGAGCCGCTGCCTGCACCGCATCGAGAGGACACCGCGCCCTGCACCGCTTCCATTTTGCAACGCAACCGCGACGGTTGCCACGACCGGCTAGCACCTCCGTGTAAGCCGCAACGAGAAAGGTACTGTTACCGAGTCTGTTCACGCTTTTTCTGGCCCGTATTGACGCGGTTGGCTGGAACTGTTAGACTCTGTTGTTTTCAGCATTGCGGTAGCCCCGGACGGAGCTACCAACTCGTACGAACTGTGTTTTTGAGGTATTTCTGCAGTTTAGAAGCCATCATGCAAAGTATCTATTTTTCAAGTACTGTATTGTGGATTCTTTATCGTTTTTGGTCTTGTTTTGGGTATATACAAATATTGGATATTTTTCTAAAATGGTGTGGTGTCCTTTTGTAGTGCTTTCACTGTGTTACTGTTGGTTATGTGCAAATGCTTTACACACTGCCTCTAAGATAAGCCTGACTGCTCGTGCCAAGCTACCAATGGGGTGAGCAGGGGTTATTTTAGGAGTGTAACTCCCTTATCCTGACTAGAAGGAAGGGTCCCTACTTGGACAAGTTGCAAACCATTGCCAACTAGAGACCCCCATTTCTAACAGTACTACAATAAGCAGTTTGTGAAAATTCATCTATAATTTGAACTTCTGTGTGAGGCTAATCCATCAGTTCCAATGTCAATTCAAAGTGTGCCTTTGTTAAAAAATATCTAATGACCTTGAACTGGATGTGTGTGCCAGATGTGGACACAAGGGCCTATGTTGTTCTTACACAACACTGCTGTAAATGTATATATGGCAGGATTGTCTGGAGAAAGAGTACTCTGTTCACATTAGCAACAACATTTGGGGCTCCTTTGTCGTTAGACCCGTCCTGACACATATTCCACCAGGGAACATGTGCTGAACCATTAAGCCCCTGCGTAGGCTTTGATAGTGGTGGCAGCAGGAGCATGCTTGCAGCACAGGCACTGTGTAGGAGAGCATGTCAAATATGGACAATAACAATTATTCTGTGTAAGGTATGTTGAAAATCCAACAGCGCTTCTAAAATATACTTCCCTGATGATGTCTGCTGTATTCCTCCTTGATTAACAATTTTATTGTCATGCCTGTGGCTTCAGCCCTTTCCTAGCGATCTTCCTTCTGCCTGCTCCACTGGCCTACTCTGTTTGGACCTTCTGATAGGTGTTTGCTTCAGAGATCCATTGCCTCCTCCTTGTGTTCTTGGAGTTGGAGCTCCTCTAGAGGAGAAGGGGTTGTACATCAGAATACTGAGCACAAAATGATTGTGTACAAAATATTGTAGCCAAAATATCGGTTACCAATATATTGTATATTTGGTAGCTATAGATTTCCTATTCATAACTCCACATCTATGTAACTTGAGATATTATCACGGTACATATACTTGGAACTAAGAATAGGAAATCTGTACTTGCCTATATATGCTCTTATCTTTATTATATTTTTATAGTGGATATCCTCGCTATGATATGTTTTTACCACGATATTTAAGGGTTGACATTCTGGTACTATACTCATGATGGATTTACATTCCTCTAACAAGCCTTTCCTGCATTTTTAATTTGATATATTCTGACATTTTATGCTGACTGTTGGTCGAACATTATTTGTTTCTGTTTCTTGTAAGTCCCGGCCTGCAAGAAGGATCCAGTTTTCAGTCATATTTCAGTTGCATTTCTGCTGAGGCTAATGTTCACTTCATATCTTTAGAAGACCAATGAGCTTTGTGACATCCCTTCGGTCCTTTCTGCACGACTATGTCCCTTTTTTAAGGACCCTTTCAACTTGAAAGCTTGTCTAAAAAGGCAATCACGTGTGTCGAACAATTCACCTGATCATTACAATACAAAAGTCAATTGATAGCTATCAAAACACCTTTGTCCACTTGGAATTAGGATTCTGTATGAGCTTCCTTTATCTGTGCCATTTTTAGGTCGAGCATTCGAGACCTCTTGTATATACTTTAGTATGTACTTATATGTGTATGTACTTTGTGGGCTCTGGAGATCATCCCTAGGACTTGTCGGCTTCTGCTTAGGGACTTTTTTATCTGTTCAAATGCCTCTATTTAACTGACTTGATAGAAAACGACCTGTACAGGTCAGTAAAATACCAGAATTGCTTTCTGCTGAGGGACTTTCTTTTTTAATTTTTCTGGCAACTGCCTCTATTTAACTTTCTTGATAGAAAACGACCAGCAGAGGTCAGTAAAATACCAGAATCACTTTAACATTCTCTAGATTCCAGTCCATAGAAATTGTCTTCCATGAGCACCCGTAGACAATATTATTTTTCAAATCTTGTTTTTTCAATGATATGACCACCGAAGGCCCTAATTTTATATTAAAAACAGAGCTTTGGACTATACCATTTCCTGCTGAAAGGCAATATTTCTCTCCATATTTTCCCATACCTGGCGTGTCACGCAGTTTGGTGCTTAATTTCCCTCCATGTTAAAGAACAGTAGATGTTTCAGCACCCAGGCTAATCTGCTGCATAGCTAAATACATATAAGGTCCCAAAGGCGAGACCGATTGCATTGCAAATGCTTGTTAGATATAGCTTCCACATCATAACATCTTACTTCAAGGCAAAGAAAGTGGACGACCTCTGCTGAAATTATTGTTCCGTCCAAACAAAAGATGTTGTTTCTAGCCTGGCTAGACAGTCAGTTGTCTTCGCTTCAGACTCTACTGGGGCCTTGTTCTTCTGAGTCATGCCCTGAGTTACTGCTTCTGCCCAGGGCTGGAAGAGTTGGTTCGAAAATGCTAGGTCAGTGAGGGAGATGCCCGAGATAATTGTAGTGAGGGACTGTGGCAGATGGATGGGAAGATAATCCAAAGGTGCGAGGGCTATCCCCTCTCATGGGGAAGTGTGTACTGGAAAACACTCTTGTTTGATTTTTCTGTTTGCATGGCTTTAGAAGGGGGTTAATGGTAAGTGGTGACAGATTGTTGTTTTGTCGTTTTTGGGTGTTGGTCCTTACTTCATACACCATAGATGCTTCAAGTACCAGAAGTGTGGGGCGGGGGTGGAGGGATGGAGTTGAGTACAATATGTTGTATGGGAATTTGCGATATGTGGAAGGTTGCGATGCACTCTGGTCCATCACAGCATTCAATACTACTTTCACCAAATGACTGACGGCCCAAGCATGATATAAGCCAGGTATGGGTTCTCACATAGAACGTTAATGGGCTCCTGGACCATATGAAACATGAGGCGGTTCTACAGCCATATAGACTTCACCATCCCGGTATTCTATTCCTGCAGGAAACACATCTGATGGGCACTAAGTGCTTATATCTGCTTCACATGGTCTTCGTGGGCTCATTACATGTATACCCCTCAAGGTTCTCAAGGAAGTAACAGGGGGTAGCCATCCTGATCCGTAAGTCTTTCCCCCTTAATGTTACTTAGTTATGGTATGATAACTTGGACACATATATAGTGATGATGGGGCTAGTTCAGGGTTTACTGGTGTCCCTGCTCTGCATGTATGCACCCCTTTCATTGGTGACCCATTTTCTGGAATCTCTCTATTCTTTACTGTCCAAATTTCCCTAAGGGCCATGTGTTCTGGCAGGAGACTTATATGGTGTGTCTGTTGTGGCTCTGGGCCGATTGGCTGGAAAGAACAACCCACCCGACAGAGCCACTGTACTCACCAAATTCATGAGTGCCCTGGGTCTCACAGATGCCTGGAGAGTCTTGCATCCAAATGATAGGACTTGCATATACTATTCCAGGGCCCATAGAACATATCTCCGACTAGACTACTTCCTAGAACCCAATTCTGATGTTCTTAGGATAGCAAGGGAGCTGATCCTGGCCCACGGACTATCTGATCATTCCCCACAGGAGCTTCTATGGAGGATGGGCTGGGGCGAGGATAGACGAAGTTGGCCCTAGACACCTGGTTGCTGACTTGCCCTGATCATAAGAAAGGCATTACTGAAGAGGTTCAGTCCTTCTTTGAGATAAGCACAGAGTCAGTAGAATACCCCAAGACTCTTTGGGAGGCATTCAAGGCCATGATGTGGGAAGCTTTTATCAGACAAGGGTCAAACAGAAACAGGCGTGGAAGTTCATAGATCATGAGGGCCGTTTGCTGGAGCTGGAGTCATGGCACTTGACCTCTCCTGCATGGAGTTTAGCCAAGAACATGATTTTCCAACACCAACTCCTGAAGCAGACACTGCTCGTGAAGCAAAAAGGACATGCTTAGCAATCCAGAGCTTAATATATAAATGATGTAATAAAGCTAGCAAAACATTGCAGTGGTTATGTGGGGATTCAAACATAGCTCGAGAATTCACCTCCTATTATAGGGCCCCATACTCCTTGGATACATTGCCTTATGCAGTGGATTTGGCAAACTTCATGAGGAACCTCCCTCTGAAAAACTCAAATATGGCAGAGAAAAACTTGTTGGATGGGGTGATTATGGAAGAGGAGCTCACAGAGTCCCTCTACCAGCTTCAGTTAGATAAAACCCTGGGACCTATTGGCTTCCTGGGCCAATTCTTTAAGCTATCAATTTCTGAATTTGCCAGCAAATTACCAAGATGATCTCAGAGGCATTGGAGAAGGGGTACTTGCCTCCAGATCTCTGTATGGTTGAGATTGTGGTAATACGGAAATTGGATTATCCACCTGATCAATGTCCCTCCTGTTGACTTATTTTCCTGTTAAACCTAGAAAGTTTTGCAAAGGCCGTCGCAAACTGAGTTTGTAAGATAATCGGCTCATTTGTTAAGAGGGAGTATTCTGCCTTTATGCCCAAGCGCGCAGCATGACAATATGTCAGATGGGTCTATAATGCACTTGCACTGGAGGAGGGGCTACAGGCCCCTGACGTTCTTCCTGTCTGATTTTGAAAAAGCCTTTGACTTGGTGGGGTGGGCTTATTTGTTTTCTCTCCTAGAGAGAATTAGCATTAGACCCCACTTCTGTCAATATCAATGCCTATTATACACTGATTTATCAGCTCGAGCTAGGATTGGGAGGATCACATCGGATATATTTGGGTACAGTGAGGCACCAGGCAAGGTTGCCCACTGTCCCCTATCTTGTTCATAGAGTAAAACTCTATGCTGATGATGAACTGGTGTTCCTTGGAGAACTTATTTGGCCATGTCCACAATTACTCCAGGTACTCCAAATATTTTGGGATTTGTCAGGACTTTAGATCTACGCTTTGTTTAAGCTGGATTCAAATATCTGGCACGTTCATCACACAAGGACTCCAGATGGCCGAAGCCCTGAACATTCAACCTCAATTAGCTATATTGGCACAGGACTTACAATTCTGGTCGGCTCTCCCGCTGTCACTCCTGGGTCGCTCAGCGATCTTTAAAATGGTTGCCTTACTGTGGCTTCTCTACCAGTTGCAAAACTTCCCCAAATGCTGCTATGTAATTTCTTCGCGAAGATAAACCTTACTCTTAGGAGCTTCCTGTGTCATGATGGAGCAGTTAGGATCACCCTGCAGAAATGCTTTCAATCCGCATACGAAGGGGACATAGCAACAGCTGACATTACTTAGTACTGTAGAGCCTCCCGCTTGCTGATCATTAATGAATGGTGGTATTACACCTACTGTAAGGGAGATCAACACAGCTCCCCCTCCCATCGGTCACTAATGTGACACCACAGATTTGTCATGAGCCGCTTAAAACCCTGGAATGGTAAAATAAATTGAAAAAGAAATCCCCCTATGGGGCGGGAGTTGGCTCTCTCAAGTGACCTAATTACCAGGTTTCCATCACTGGGACATTATTGGTATCTCTATATTGGGTGATATTATAACGGGAACAGTGCTAAAGTCCTCCACTTTACAGGCTGATTTTATACTCCGTTGCAGCCATATCTTTAAATATCTACAAATTCAACATGTCCTTAGCGCCTACATGACAGGTTAAACTGAAATACCGGATTTTAGCCCATTGGAGGCTAGAGTAGTGACAGATGAACTCCGGGAATACGACATTTCCCAACTTTATAGATCACTGATTCATAACAGGCCTGACACGTTTGCTGGCCTATGTGAAGTTTGGGAGACCTTGCCCCCTTATCAGACGACAATTGAAGGGAGGCATGCACCTCCTCGTATGAGGTTGCTATAGCCCCAGAATTTAGCTGCACGACCTACACCATACATATTTCACATGTATTAGGCTATGGTGGAGAGGAATAGTGGATTCTCTGTTTTGTCTCCGGTGCCTAACACCAGCTAGAGACTTGATGCACATGGTCTGGGCTTGCAGGATGATTGTCCCTTTTGGGAGCTGGTGCTATCCGCGCTGGGAGTAGATATGGGTTGGCAGTTCACCCGAGAACCCAAGGTGGCCCTTCTGCACATTAATGCGGACCTGGACAGTAATAGGTATAAGATGGCTTTGTTATGGCTAGGTCTTCTGGTTGCCAAGAGGGGCATTGCCAGAGCTTGGAGGTACCCAAGTCCCTTTTTCCTGGAGGTTTGGAAGAAAGGCCTGGATCACTGTATGGGTCTGAAGGGCCCAGTCTGCATGGCCAGGGGGTGTCCACATAAGAATCAAAAGAAATGGGGAAATTGGGCACAGTTATATCAACATAGAAGACGTAATAAAGAGGAGGGCTCATCCTCTTCACATGAAAGTTAAACACAAATTCGAGAGCCCCACTATGCCGTATCAGCTGGCCTCCCTTTTTTGGGAAAAGCAAATGTTTTTGTATAGTAGAACCCTCACCCACCAGTTACCCCTTGGAGGCAATCTTCATTGATTTTCTTCCGTTCCGCTTCAGAGTGGGGCGTGCTGCTACCTATGAGTTACACTGGAGAACTGAATAATATCAAACCAATAATAAATTTAGAAGATAGGAAATGGAGGGTTTTGTTTGGGTTAAAAATACCTCACTGGTGGTAACTCTTATTTAAATGAATCCCCAGTTGGTATGATTTAAATATGGGAAAGAAAATGGGAAGTTTGAAGGGGTCTAATGGCCCTAACGTCCTTCTTATGCCTGGTCAACATGTTTCTGCCACCCTTCCCTATGGCTTTCGTCAGGACCGTAAATCTCACTCCTGAGACCACTCCTTACTTGTTAATACATGAATGCAAAGTGCATTACAATCACGCTCTCTGTATGCCAAATGCAACTTTTGCATCTACTTGGTATCTGTCCCACAGTATCTGCAACAAAAAGGGAGAATTAGCCTGAAATGCCCATGGACACTGAGCAGATTCCTATATGCCCATTTGCGGTGTGGCAATCAAAATTGCTGCAAACAAATTCAAATCTTTAGCCTATCACCATATCATGCCAAGCTTGTGAAATTAATGGTGGGATCTTCCAGATGGTGTAAAGTCAAGGTAATAAGTGAACGCGTCTAACTCACTCGCAGTACGTTGCCCCTGTGATTAGCCACTCACGCACACCACTCTACATACAAACTATACATATATACAAAATACTTATTCATGCTCCATAGGTCCCATGGATGTAAGGCGAGCCTGTAGTCACACCCTGTATATATAGAGAGGAAAGCGTATTTGCCAAAAAATATGCGTTAGCGTGAACGTTCAATGAGGGTTCTTACGGCTATGCCGTACTTACTTCATCATGGTCCCGCCTGGCTGATTCACCTACATTTGCGTCATCCATGCCCGCATCCTAATGCTTAGACTTGTGTCCTGATCCTTTAAACACTTGCCTCAGAGCTCTGAAGACAGAGGTTGCGTGTGTTACATGCATAACACACAGGATGCTGAGTACCGGTGAATTAGATCACGTACCAGTAAAATATCGTGGATGCTAATGGAACTTCTTCCTGGTTTAACCCTGCTTAGAAATCGGAGAAAGAAAAAAATAAGGATTAGTAGAAGAGTACCAAAACATTTTAACCAAAAGAGTATATAAGGCAAAGATGCTACTTTCAAGAGATTTGGTTTTAAAATGTAACAGAGGGTACTGGCTTGACCTTCCTAACCGCTTAGAATGAGAACCTTTAAAACAGGTTATGTATAAAGAACCCTGGAATGGTAAAATAAATTGAAAAAGAAATCCCCCTATGGGGCGGGAGTTGGCTCTCTCAAGTGACCTAATTACCAGGTTTCCATCACTGGGACATTATTGGTATCTCTATATTGGGTGATATTATAACGGGAACAGTGCTAAAGTCCTCCACTTTACAGGCTGATTTTATACTCCGTTGCAGCCATATCTTTAAATATCTACAAATTCAACATGTCCTTAGCGCCTACATGACAGGTTAAACTGAAATACCGGATTTTAGCCCATTGGAGGCTAGAGTAGTGACAGATGAACTCCGGGAATACGACATTTCCCAACTTTATAGATCACTGATTCATAACAGGCCTGACACGTTTGCTGGCCTATGTGAAGTTTGGGAGACCTTGCCCCTTATCAGACGACAATTGAAGGGAGGCATGCACCTCCTCGTATGAGGTTGCTATAGCCCCAGAATTTAGCTGCACGACCTACACCATACATATTTCACATGTATTAGGCTATGGTGGAGAGGAATAGTGGATTCTCTGTTTTGTCTCCGGTGCCTAACACCAGCTAGAGACTTGATGCACATGGTCTGGGCTTGCAGGATGATTGTCCCTTTTGGGAGCTGGTGCTATCCGCGCTGGGAGTAGATATGGGTTGGCAGTTCACCCGAGAACCCAAGGTGGCCCTTCTGCACATTAATGCGGACCTGGACAGTAATAGGTATAAGATGGCTTTGTTATGGCTAGGTCTTCTGGTTGCCAAGAGGGGCATTGCCAGAGCTTGGAGGTACCCAAGTCCCTTTTTCCTGGAGGGTTGGAAGAAAGGCCTGGATCACTGTATGGGTCTGAAGGGCCCAGTCTGCATGGCCAGGGGTGTCCACATAAGAATCAAAAGAAATGGGGAAATTGGGCACAGTTATATCAACATAGAAGACGTAATAAAGAGGAGGGCTCATCCTCTTCACATGAAAGTTAAACACAAATTCGAGAGCCCCACTATGCCGTATCAGCTGGCCTCCCTTTTTTGGGAAAAGCAAATGTTTTTGTATAGTAGAACCCTCACCCACCAGTTACCCCTTGGAGGCAATCTTCATTGATTTTCTTCCCGTTCCGCTTCAGAGTGGGGCGTGCTGCTACCTATGAGTTACACTGGAGAACTGAATAATATCAAACCAATAATAAATTTAGAAGATAGGAAATGGAGGGTTTTGTTTGGGTTAAAAATACCTCACTGGTGGTAACTCTTATTTAAATGAATCCCCAGTTGGTATGATTTAAATATGGGAAAGAAAATGGGAAGTTTGAAGGGGTCTAATGGCCCTAACGTCCTTCTTATGCCTGGTCAACATGTTTCTGCCACCCTTCCCTATGGCTTTCGTCAGGACCGTAAATCTCACTCCCTGAGACCACTCCTTACTTGTTAATACATGAATGCAAAGTGCATTACAATCACGCTCTCTGTATGCCAAATGCAACTTTTGCATCTACTTGGTATCTGTCCCACAGTATCTGCAACAAAAAGGGAGAATTAGCCTGAAATGCCCATGGACACTGAGCAGATTCCTATATGCCCATTTGCGGTGTGGCAATCAAAATTGCTGCAAACAAATTCAAATCTTTAGCCTATCACCATATCATGCCAAGCTTGTGAAATTAATGGTGGGATCTTCCAGATGGTGTAAAGTCAAGGTAATAAGTGAACGCGTCTAACTCACTCGCAGTACGTTGCCCCTGTGATTAGCCACTCACGCACACCACTCTACATACAAACTATACATATAAAAAATACTTATTCATGCTCCATAGGTCCCATGGATGTAAGGCGAGCCTGTAGTCACACCCTGTATATATAGAGAGGAAAGCGTATTTGCCAAAAAATATGCGTTAGCGTGAACGTTCAATGAGGGTTCTTACGGCTATGCCGTACTTACTTCATCATGGTCCCGCCTGGCTGATTCACCTACATTTGCGTCATCCATGCCCGCATCCTAATGCTTAGACTTGTGTCCTGATCCTTTAAACACTTGCCTCAGAGCTCTGAAGACAGAGGTTGCGTGTGTTACATGCATAACACACAGGATGCTGGGTACCGGTGAATTAGATCACGTACCAGTAAAATATCGTGGATGCTAATGGAACTTCTTCCTGGTTTAACCCTGCTTAGAAATCGGAGAAAGAAAAAAATAAGGATTAGTAGAAGAGTACCAAAACATTTTAACCAAAAGAGTATATAAGGCAAAGATGCTACTTTCAAGAGATTTGGTTTTAAAATGTAACAGAGGGTACTGGCTTGACCTTCCTAACCGCTTAGAATGAGAACCTTTAAAACAGGTTATGTATAAAGAACCAGGTTATGGAATAAAAAAGGGGTCATTGATTTAAGGACCATGAAAATTGATTTAAGGACCACAAAAAATTGCCCTAGAATTCTGATATAAGGCAAAAATTTATACTTTCGAGGGATGTGTGCTGTAGATACACATGCTTTGCATAAGTCCACCATCAAGTGTTGGGCTTGAATGGTTGCAAGTTGTTTTTGTTCCAAGACATTTTCTTCGAGTCATGAGGCTGTGTGACTCCTCCTCTTGGTAAGGATGTATGACGGCATTCCGCCTGCATTTATTACGCATGACTTCCGAACGCCATCATTTCAACGAGTGCGTCTTTAGCACACGTTTGTTCAGCACGCAAGTCGTTATAACGGCTTGCCTTAGGGGTGCACTGGATTTTGGAATAGTTTAATTTACTATTCCAACTCCAGTCTGCGCAACAGTAGGGAAGGTGTGGGACTTTAAATCCAACATCATTCCACCAATTCGCCCCCCTGAAGCAAGTCGTTGTAACGATTTGCGTGCTGAACGAATGTGTGATAAAGACGCGCTCGTTCTTATGCCGGCGCTGTGACGACACAGCGTGATTCCAGCTTCATCCTAATGGACATTTCCCCTTGGTAATACTGTGCATGGTCATCAACGCCATCTTCACATTGTTTTTTTTCACCAACGGGTTCGGATGTAATATCTTGCACTCTGGTTCGAGACTCCTTCGGGCTCCCTTCGGTTCTTTAGTATCTATACTCGACTGTATTGTCTCGATAGGTTAGTTTATTGCGTCTGAGCAATCACCCTTCTGCGTAGTGGGTCTTCAGCTCACTCCCTTGGTCTACTTTCAACACTCCAACGTCCATCGGAGAATGACCTGCTAATGGAACACACTCCGTTCCGTTTCTGTCTGAATTGTCCCTCCAAGTATCCTCATACTGACCAACACTCTGTTTGCAACCTATGCATCTCGCCCGATCATCGAGAGTAGAGCTGTGAGAACTGAAAGTCTTTAAGATCTAAAAAGACTCTTCAAGACTGACGTCCTCAACGCCAAGAAATACAGCGCAAGAAAGCGAATGATGAACCGGACATCTTCGGTTGACAACGGGAGGAGAATGAAGAAGCTTCAGCGGCACAGGAGAAATCACTATCGATCCATGATTCTAATTCCGAGTCCTAATTCGATGACGACTCGACCACTCTTCCGGCACAGAAGCATTGGACAGTGAGTACTTATACCCCTGATCCTAAGACCAAAGCATAGGCTCCGACTGAAAAAACTGCTCATGGTTCGCCACTGCCAAAAAATCCATGGCGTGCACCGAAAAACTGATTCGGAAGCCCCGCCCTCCGGCTCAGCTCTGAAAATTCGGCCTGCAGCAGCAGCCTCCACCTCCTCCGCATCCGGATCTGCAACCCCTCGATATCGGTCTCGGCACTGAAACAAAAACAGTCAATTTCGGATCTGATCACAGCTCCAACTAAACAGAAATTTCCGACACTGAAAAGCTTCGCTTTCGGATCGAAATCTCCACCGGAGCCGATCCTCGAGCGATTTCAAGAATGGCTCGACCCAAAACAAAAAAGACTCCAGATTCAGCCTGGAACTAAAAGAATAGTGCTCCAACTAGGAAAACAACAATCTTCAAAAAAGTAGTTGTCTTTTGAAGAAGCTTAGGACGTTCCTATTCAGCCTTCAAAGAAGAAGAGGGATGATGCTGCCACTAGCCCATTGCACATACCTATTCCATCTTCACCTACCACACAAACACCACCTCTACCATCTACTCCACCACCTCACTCACCACATTTAATTGAGGTATGTGACATATCTCCTCACTCACCAATAGGAGATGATCAGGACATTCCACAAAACTTACACCCAGGGGATGCTTGGGATGACTATGATATTGAACCACAAGGGGATACGGACCCTGATCTATATCCCACATGACCATCACCACCTGATGATGCCTCTGCATATCCGGATTTAGTAGCAAGGGGAGCAACTTCCCACCAGGTCCCCATATATAAAGATTCAATAGAGGAGGATTTTCTTTTTGAGACTCTGTCTAATGTCCACAGAGGGCCACAGTATTTACCACTCGTTAAAGGCATGACACGTCACACAACGACATTTTTAAAGATCCTGTCAAAGCAAGAAGCATAACACCATGAATTGACAAAAAATACAAGGCAGCACCTTCAGATCCTACCTTTATTAAAGGTCAGTTAACCCCACACTCTTTAGTAGTCTCAAATGCAAGGAAGAGGGCTAGCTCCCAAACATCAGGAGATGCACCACCTCCAGAGAAAGAATCTAAACTAATAGATGCTTCTGGAAAACATGTTGCTGCACAAGCAGCTAATCATTGGCGCAAAGCCAATAGCCAAGCTCCATTAGCCAGATACGCCATAGCCCACTGGGACCAAATGGAGGGTCTCCTCCAACACCTCCCAGAAGAGCACAAAAAAAGGGGGCAGGAAATAGTTAATGAGGCAAAACTCATTACCAATAATTCTATTAAATGTGAATTAGATGCAGCTGACACTGCTGCCAGAGGTATAAACACCAGTATACTCTTACGTAGGCATGCATGGCTGATGGGCATCAGGATTTAGGCCTGAGGTACAACAGGCTATTCTGAATCTACCTTTTGATAAAGAACATCTGTACGGACCTCAAGCAGATATAGCCCTTGAAAAAATGAAAAAGGGCACAGAGGCTGCAAAATCAGTGGGGGCTTTACAAACCAGTACACATTGTTGTTCTTTTTTTAGGCCCAATTACAAACAAGGTGCAATATCTGCCACCTGAGAAACCAGTGGGTCAACATATAAAACACAAGAACAAACCTCTTCTCCAAAAACCTTTTACAGAGGTTCTTAAAAAGGGAATAACTTTAAAGGAAGAGGTAGAGGTAACAAAACCCGTTCCTCTAACACCAATAATAAACAATAGTTACCTTACCATTCCCTCAGACCACTTAACATGTAGGGGGTCGTCTTCAATAATTTTTCAGCACTTGTATATCACTCACAACAGATCAATGGGTGTTGGATATTATCCAATATTATTACTGTTTGGGGCTCGTTACAACTGCTCCAAATATTCCACCTTGCAAACACAAACTGTCCATTCAACATCACACTCTCCTGCAACAAGAAATAACAGCTCTATTACAAAAGGAGCAATAGAACCAGTTCAAAAACAGTTTCAGGGAACAGGAGTTTATTCACTATACTTTCATATTCCCAAAAAAGATGGATCCCTACGACCCATTCTAGATCTCAGACCATTAAATCATTACATCATATCAGAACACTTCCACATGGTCACCCTTCAAGAGATCATTCCTTTATTACAAAAGGGAGACTTCATGGCTGCCTTAGATCTAAAGGACGCCTACCTCCATATACCTATTCATCCAGCTCACAAAAAATACCTGAGGTTTCAGTTTCATAGAAAACATTATCAATTCAAGGTTCTTCCCTTCTGGATTACCACGGCACCAAGAGTATTCACAAAATCTCTAGCAGTGGTAGCAGCACATCTACGCAGACAATACATTCACGTCTTTCCATACTTAGACAACTGGTTATTAAAAGCAACCAGTCTCAGCCTTTGCTAGCACAATACTCAACAAACCCTAACCTTATTACATCAACTAGGGTTTGTCAACAACCTACAAAAGCTGCATCTACAACCAGCCACCATACAATTGTACCTAGCAGCGATGCGCCACACGCATTCAGCATTGGCATACCCAAATGCAGACAGAATATGCAACATAGTAACACTAATCGTATCAGTTTCAAATAGGGGGTCAAATCTCAGCCAGAACATTTCTGCGATTTCTAGGAATGATGGCATCTTGTATTTCAATAGTCCCACATGCCAGACTACACATGAGACCTCTACAAGAATACCTATCTCATGAATGGACTCAGTCACTGGGTCAATTTCACAATCTAGTGTTGATAGACAGCCGCACACATCGCTTTTTGCAATGGTGGAATCCACAAAATCTTTCCAAAGGGTGGCCGTTTCAAGACCCAGTTCCACCAATAATTCCGACAGAAGATGCTTCCCTAATAGTTTGGGGGCTCATCTCCAAGACCTCAATATTCAGACAGATTCCAAGCACAAGGATCTCCATATCTATCACCAAGAGCTGTAAGCTGTTCACCTAGTAAAGCCTTCCTACGTCACCTAAAACACAAAGTTGTCCTCATTCGAAATGACAATATGACAACTATGTATTACGTACAAAAACAGGGGGGGGGGGCGCACTCTCTCCAATTATCTCAGTTAGCACAGAAAATATGGAGATTAGCAATACATCACAATATTCACCTTCTAGCAGAACATGTCCCTGGGACAAGCAATCAGATTGCGGACTTTCTAAGCTGGACACAGTAACAAGTCCACGAATGGGAACTACACCCCACGGTTTTTCTCCCGTACTTTTAGAGATGAGGGTTCCCACAAATAGATCTATTTGCAACAAAACAAAATGCAAAATGCTCACACTTCGGAAGCAGGTATCCACACCAACAGTCCAAAGGCAATGCTCTATGGATCAACTAGTCAGGGATATTTGCATATGCTTTTCCACCTCTCCCACTACTTCCATTAGTGGTCAGGAAACTCAGACAAACATCTCTTACCATGAAACTAATAGCTCCAACTTGGGCTCGCCAACCATGGTTTTCAACACTGTTAGAGCAATCTCTAGTACTACATGAGAAGCTTCACCTCAACTCGGATTTTCTCACACAAAACCAAGGGACCCTAACACATCCCAATCCCAAGGAGATAAATCTTGCGGTTTGGCTCCTGAAGTCTTGGAATTTGCTTACTTGAATTAACCTCAAGAATGTATGGACATTCTTAAAGAAGCTCGCAAACCTACTACAAGACAATGTTATGCGACTAAATGGAAAAGATTTGTTATATTCTGTTACAAACAAAAGATTAACCCTCTTCATGCAAAAGTACAAACAAAAACTAGTTACCTATTGCATCTACAGATTATAGGGTTAGCATTTACTTCTATACAATTACACCTTGCTGCTATTGCAGCATATCTGCAAAATAGATAGCACTTATCATTATTCAAGATCCCAGTTATCAGAGCCTTTATGGAGGGACTTAAAAGAGTCATTCCTCCTAGACTTCCACCTGCACCAGCATAGAACTTAAACATTGTATTAATGAGACTAATGGGTCCTCCTTTTTAACCACTTCACTCTTGTCAGTTGCAATACTTACCATGGAAACGTGCATTTTCCATCGCTATTACTTCACTTAGAGCAGTCAGTGAAATACAGGCACTGACCCTTGAGGAACCCTTCTTCCAGCTACATAGAGACAGCGTAGTACTTAGAAGAAATCCTAAGTTCCTACCAAAGGTAGTCTCCAATTTTCATTTTAATCAATCCATTGACTTACCTGTTTTTTTTTCTGCAACCTTTGGCCTCCACACTTCTGGTGTTGCTTTTGCTGGTATTAGAACTCTGAGAACTTTATCACTACTAACTAGTGCTAAAGTGCTTGTACTCTCTCCACCTAAACATGGTAATATTAGTTTGTCCCCAATTGACATATTTAAATTACTTATAAGACCCTAATAAAGTGGTAATACATGTACCTAGGGCCTGTAAATTAAACGCTACTAGTGAGCCTGCAGCACTGATTATGCCATCCATTTGGACCATGTTTCGGGCCTGCCATTACAGAGCTTGTGTATGAAGTTTACACTGCCATGTCGTCCTGGCGAAAAAAAACCTATTGACTGGCTTAAACCTTCCCTTTTTATACATCTAAGTCACCCCTAAGGTAGGCCCTGAACAACCCAGAGAGCAGGGTGCAATGTATTTAAAAGGCGGGACATGTACTTTTAAGTTTTACATATCCTGGTAGTGAAAAACTCTCATAGTCGTTTTTAGGTCTCGCCTACCCTGAACAACCCAGAGAGCAGGGTGCAATGTATTTAAAAGGCGGGACATGTACTTTTAAGTTTTACATATCCTGGTAGTGAAAAACTCTCATAGTCGTTTTTAGGTCTCGCCTAGCGATGCAGCGCATGCACTGCTCGCTTGCGAGATCTATTGTCGTCGGTTTTCTTTTGGAAGTGGGGTTGGTGACTGCCCTGTCTCCCTTAGGCCCCACCCACCCGGACTGGACTCGTCGTCTGCAGCAGCATCGCATTCGTCGGTTTTCTTTTAGAAGTGGGGTTGGTGACCGCCCTGTCTCCCTTAGGCCCCGCCCACCCGGACTGGACTCGTCGTCTGCAGCAGCACCGCATTCACCCACGGGGATCCCCGCTGCCACGGCAGTGAAAGGCCTATTTACAGAGTGCTTCGAGGAAACCTGTCAGGCTAGTAGCAGCAGGGCTTTGGCGCGTCGTACCTGAGGTACAGGGGGCAGGCTGCTTGACGAGGCCGACTCTCTTCTCGACATTTAATAAAACGGAGGCGTCGTTTCTCGGGGTTCTGTTTAACTGTATTTGCTTTATTTTTCCGCAACCGCAGAGCAGCAAGGGCTGGCGGCTTCTGTACAGCGTTTGTCCATTTGGGTGTTTTCAGGTAGTGCTAGCCTGCTGCTTTGATGGCTTCGGTGTGCTTAGAGACATTGTAGGGAAAAGAGCAACGCAAAAAACAAAGCAGATTTCACAGAGTTCCACTTAGCGCCGTGAAGTCGTCCATCTGAGGGGGGCACTGGTGGGTGATTTAAGAATTTGTATTCAGAGGTCGCAGACCATAGCCCGGGCGAGGGTCTGTTGTTAGGTTAGATGGATGGGACAAGACTCTCTCAAAGGAGTGAGGGTGGTGACAGGTCGGCAGTCCGCCTTCTTAATGGAATGTCTCCTCTTGAGTACTGGACCCCTGGAATCCCCCCCCACCCCCCAATCCTCCTTAATTTGGGTCTTCCGGAAAGTCCCCGTATGTGTCACTCTTCACGCTGTGCTGCGGTGGCTGTCTTCCTAAAAGCACAAAAGAGGTATTATCTTGTGTGTGTTAATGCTGTATGGGTGAATGTAGGCCTGGGCTCCTTCTAAAGTAATGCTTCTCAAAGTTTGGGACGGGGGCCTCCAAGTAGAGGTGGGCATCGATACCCCGCCAATTGATATGAAGAGCCTAGCCAAGGGTCTGGCTTGGCTCCTACAGCCATACCACGAGTCAAGCCGCCAACATATTTAGCATGTAAATCGTGCACCAAACGCAACTAAAGATAAGATAAGGACTCCTTAAAATTTAGAACGGTTTATTTCTTTAACCCGCATTTCACTTTAATACATTAGATTCTGTGACTGCATTGAGGGGCATTCATTAGAAGTAATAATTTCTAAACATTAACTTAGAAACAACCATGCCATTAGTGAACCGGAAGGCAGATCAGTTGACAAGTGCTTCCTGTCTGTGGCCTGGGTTGTTACTACAGATGGAGAACCATTATAGACTGTTATAGCAACATCTTGGTGCCAATTAGTGTGTTCAGAAGGCGAGATTACCTTCCTCTACAGGGATCTACATTGTGTTAGTGGGGTGAGCACTTGCCCCATAAGGACCTATATTTTCTTCAAAATGGGGTGATGTGTGCCCTATAAGGGACCCTTTATTTTCTTTGGGTCAAAATACCTGTCCTTTACATTTCCATTGTTTAGAGTGGGAGGGAACAAATACCCCATATTTGTCTTTCGGTCAAATGGAACACTCGCACTATAGGGATCGATCCTACGTGTGAAGAAACAGTTGCTCCATATAGACCTATATTGTAGTTAGAGGGAGCACCTGAGCGAATGGGACCTCCATTGTGTTAAGTGAGAGGGAACAGCTCACCTACCTGGACCTAGATTGCTTTCAGATAAGAGAGAACACTTGCCCATGGAGATATGTATTGATTACAGTGAGAGGGAGCACAGACCCAAAAGGGACCCTTTAGAGGAACCTCTTTAGTGTTTATTTGGACTGAACACTTCCATGGGTGACAATGAACCCTATGACCTATTTTATGTTTGGTGGAAAGCAACATCTGCCTCATGAGGTAGTGTATTACGTTTTTTTGTGGAGGGCATATCTGCCTCATAAGCCCCTATAGCGTGCTTAGTTTAGATGGCTCTCTATGTGCAGTGAATTAGACGTGGCAGGGGCCACATAGTTGTGCTGAACACAAGAAATAACTTGTGATAATATTTATTGCGTTGAGGTCAAACCGAAACCATGGTGACGTATAGCGCTCAACACTGCTATCATAGCACTGAGAGAGGTGCGGGGGCATGTTAGAAGTGTTTGTGTGGGCGTGGGACTCCTTTTCGGAGTGTGTGCTTAAAACTAACTGTGTGGTTGGCTGCGGGACGCCTGTCCAGACTGTGAGCATGCATGTCTGGGGTAGCAGTGGCTACCCCCCCGATTCCCGACCAAGCCTTGCACTCAGGCGCTAGCACCAGGGAAGACACTTGTGCGAGGGTCACTTTCCACACTGTGAGCAGCTCCTCCTTCCATCCTTTGAAAATTACCAATGGAGCCCTGGAAACATTTGTTGTAACCGACGTGCAATGCAAACGAGCTGCACTATCTGTCACTAGAGCATAACGCGCACCTCCAGTCACGACCTCATAAGCAGTGAACGGTGAAATCCCACCAGATACACAGGGTATTAGCAGCGCTCTATCATTTCATGGGCGGAAAGAATCTGAAAACCGAGCCCTCAGGTGGGAGGGGACTTCCAGTTGGGCGTGGACAAGGAAACGTGTCATTATTGTGACACTGTCGGTCCTGCCTCAGGCTGTAACAAGCATTTGCATTGCAATAGGTCTCGCATTTGCGAGAGTTTGAGCTATTGGCATTGTAATGACAATGCCTTTTATTTATGCGTTTGAAAACCTGCAAGCTGTGCGTAAACAAGCACTTTGTACTTATAGTCCTTGCTTATGAGAAGCAAGGCTGGCAGTCTCTTTTACTGCCAGCCTTGCTTTTCGTAAGCAAGGACTATACGTACAAAGTGCGTGTTTATGCACCACTTGCAGGTTTTCAAAACAAATGAATAAAAGGCATTGTCATTTACAATGCCAATAGCTCCAACTCTCGCAAATGCGAGACCTATTGCATTGCAAATGCTTGTTCTCTACTGCAAGGCCTATCTCTCTCATAGGATAACATTGGGATTACCTTATTACATGTTATAAGTGTAATTTCCAAGTTCAGTGTCTCTGGAATCACAATTCAAAATTCAACCTTAGGGTGAAGTTGAATTTCAAATTACAATTCTGAAAATGTCACTTTTAGAAAGTTACAAAAACTGGGGGGGATAGGCCCAAAGGACCAGAACCAGGTAGGGCCGTACTAAATTGAATACAAAAAGGAGAACCTGGCTCCGTTTGACGTTATGCTCTTATTATTTTTGATTCAAAACACAACATGAACACCTGGCTCCTTACTAACCTACACTCCTACTATTTATGGAGTAACAGGCAGACTATTCTTTTATCTGTCCAAGTAAAAAAAATTATTAAATAGTCTTTAAATTGATTCAAATTTTTTTTTCAAAAGACTGAAAAAGAAACACATATTTCTCAAATTGACACAGAAACCTTCACATATAAATAACTCAATGCACAATCAAAAACAATTTGGACATACACCAAAGTGAGAATTATTTGCAACAAATTACAACTAGCGACAAGATCACTAAATGAAAACAAACATAAATCAATTGCAAAAAACATTTAAAGCTTGCATCATCTGTGAAAAAACACAACGGTGATTGCGAAAAATGTCCAATTTCATGGACTAAACTTATTGTTTCAGCAAGAATATCACAAAAGTGTTGGAAATAATGAATTAATCTTTAATACATCCGACACTCAACACATTTAGATTTAACTAAATGCCTCTCAAAAATGCCAACGCGTTTCAAGACCCAGGCTGGATAGTACTGGGACTCTCGTCAGGGCTTCAAACAAATGATCAGGATATTCTAAAAAAACAAAAATGAAAAACGTGATGCAACAACAGCATCAACCCCAAACTACCTTTCTCTCTCATATATATAGCTGATTTTTTGTGTACCTGATTCTTGAAGTAGGAGCAGCCGCTCCAGTTCGTTGATTCCACGCGTTTTTATCTATATGTCAGTTGACTCGTTCTACTGTAGCTTTAAAGCACCACGTGCACACTTTAAACTGTATATAATTCTGCAAGAGAAGATCATTCATAGAATGAAAACTTCTACTCGATCCCTGACTTGCCTCTAAACCTTTTAATGCAGGTAAAAAGAATTAATTTAAATGTACCTTGCGCAAAGGCTGCAGAGCATGGACAGGAGATATTCGGATTGGGACTCACAATTCTACAAAAGGGAAAGGTATTGTGTTCATTATTATTTTTGAGCCACAAACAGACCACTATCTTTTCTGTTTGAATGGAATTTTTATTAAACCATTCCTATCTTTGCAATTGTTTATATTTACCCAAAACATTTTAGTTGCATGAGAAGTGAAGAGACACACACTTTTCAAATTAACATACAAAGCATGAAAAATACTTATGACAATTCACAATAGACAGTGCATGAAATACTTATATACAAACACATTTATATACAAAAACGTTGGACTTTTGCATCATCACATCAGAAACTAGAATACTCTTATTGCTATCTTGTTTTTGAGGCCAAACATGTGCCTAACGCGGGAAAATATTTAGAGTGTGTGCGTGGGGCATACTATTCAATACAAATCCCTCACGTCACAACAGGTTTATTCAAATTCCTCCGTGTTGAAAGAAAGTGCCGACGCGTTTCAAGACCCAGTCCTCTAGTACCGGGACTCTCATCAGGGCTTCATGTTAATGGTCAGCGATTTCTAAAAAACATAAATGAATGATGCAAGCTCCACATCAGTGAAAACGAAAAATAAACACTACTCTCCTTAAAAATGCTTAATTCAATTTTCTGTACCTGATTGCCTGATTCTCGGACAGAGCTGCTGCTCTGACTCCTATTTGCGTGGTAACCAGAATTTCTCAACGGAAATTGCTGCAGTGCGCTTCGTAATTTATGCCGGGGGGAATTTCTACAAAACATTAAAATGATTATGTCTATTTTAGTAATTTTAATTACATGGACATTGGGCAACTCGACGTGACAAGGTTAAAAAGTACCTTTCAAACGTTCCCGGGTTGCTCAGAGGCAGGCGTCTATTTCTGTATTCATTCCATCCCTACAAACAAATGTGGGACATATTACTGAAGCCATAAACTTGTTAACAATATTATAAACCTGCTAGATTCCAGCATGAAGCGCACTTACTGTTTTTAAGTCTGAGCACATCCATATTCTAAATCCGATATGAACCGCAATTTCACTGTCAGCTAGGCATTCCCCGTGTGAACACTTCCTGTATTTTTACCCTATGGATCGTGGGGAAATGTTTTGGACCAATCACATTGAAGTTCAGGTCCCATTGTGGTTAAGACCGGAATAGTGCATTCTGGGACATGCAGTTCTGAGCTATACTCTTGAAAGTTCTGTCATCCCATTCAACCCAGTGACTGCACTGTTAAACTTTAGAATTAGGTAAGCTTCTTTTTGTATCAACGCATTGTCGATGTCTATCAGATGTTTGGTTGTATCCAGACCTGACAAGACTGTCCACTTGAAGTCTCTTTCACTGTGCAAGTTATCCATGTTACCATCCAAGTTACCATTGGTGCAGTAACCACCTTCTTTTTGATCCTGGAACGATGTTGCGTGATGCGCTGGTTGATCTGCTGATTTGTCTTGCCAATATATAATTTCTCACAGGGGCAAAGTATCGCATAGATAATATTCTTGGATTTGCAATTCGTGAATTCAGAATGACGCCATTTAATGTCTTTGTGTGAGAACTCAATCCCCTCTATTGTGGAGTCACATGCAGCACAAGTTCCGCATTAGTGATGCCCTTCAACTGGTTTTAATTGCCATTGTGTCCTTAGATTTTGTTTGCTTAGCGATGGAAAAATGTCAGCTCTCACAATCTGCTGGCCAATGCTCCTGTTTTTCTTCATGGCAAAGAGTGGTTTCGGGAATGGACACTCCAGGTTTTCCAACAGGTGCCAATTTTTTAACACAATTTGTTTGAATTTGTTGGTATCTGGACTGAAAGTTGTAACACAAACCAATCTTTCCAATGGTGGTTTGATTTTCTTTTGTAGCAAATCATCTCTAGGCGTGTACCACGCTCTTTTTATTGCATGCTTGAGTAGTTTCTTAGAATATCCTCGCAAGATCATCTGTTCCTTGAAGATTTCTGCATGCTGTTCATAATCAGATTTTCTTGAGCAGTTTCTCCGTATCCGCAACAGTTGCCCATACAGCAAGTTTTCTTTCAGGCTCCTTGGGTGAGCACTTCTGTGATGTAGAATAGTATTCTTATCAGTAGACTTTCTGTGTAAAGTGGTTGTCAATCTTTTCTCATTGGGGGACACCTCCATGTCAAGGAACGTCAGGCTCGTCCTGCTGGTGTTCAAGCTGAATTTAATGTCCTCATGGCGCGTGTTAAGCCAACCATAGAAGCTTTCTAACTCTTCCTTGGACCCACTCCATAGACACTAAATATAATCTATGTAGCGCAACCATTGCGCGATTTTTTCTCTAAATGGGTTGTTGTTGAAGATGAATCTATCTTCATATTTCGCCATAAAGAGGACCACCATCTCTGGAGCGAAGGGACAACCTATGGCAGTACCCTTCACCTGGATGAAGAATGAATCTTCGAACTTAAAATAGTTCTTCCTTAAAGCCACCTCCGCAAGTTGTAGAATGAATGCTGTTGGTACCTGCTGGGGACGTGGTCTTTCCTCCAAAAATGCCTCTATTACTTGGAGCGCCTCATCTTGGGGTATCTGTGTATACAAGGAGGTTACATCAAAGGAAACCATCCATTGTGAAGAATCATCAAACTCTTGGCCTTCAACCTTGTTGATGAAATCAGCGGTGTCTCGCAAGTATGATGGCACATCCACCAAAAACGGCTTGAGGAAAAAAATCAACATATTTCGAAATTGGTTCTAAAAGGGAATCCCTTCCTGAGACGATAGGTCTCCCGGGCGGGTCATCAAGTCGCTTGTGTATTTTAGGTAAAAGTAAATTACCGGGATCCTGGGAAATTTTTTAGATAGATAATCAAATTCTTTGGGACCCAAAAACACACTATCCAGTCCTGTCTTCAATATTCCTGAAATGAATTCCTGTGTGGACCTAGTTGGATCTTCTTTAACCTTCCGGTACCATTCCTGATTGTATACCTGGTTCCTTCCTTCTGATATATATACATCTGATATATATACATCTCCCTCTTTGGGAGAAGTGCTCCCTCTTTGCTTACCTAATTCTAAAGTTTAACAGTGCAGTCACTGGGTTGAATGGGATGACAGAACTTTCAAGAGTATAGCTCAGAACTGCATGTCCCAGAATGCACTATTCCGGTCTTAACCACAATGGGACCTGAACTTCAATGTGATTGGTCCAAAACATTTTCCCACGATCCATAGGGTAAAAATACAGGAAGTGTTCACACGGGGAATGCCTAGCTGACAGTGAAGTTGCGGTTCATATCGGATTTAGAATATGGATGTGCTCAGACTTAAAAACAGTAAGTGCGCTTCATGCTGGAATCTAGCATGTTTATAATATCGTTAACAAGTTTATGGCTTCAGTAATATGTCCCACATTTGTTTGTAGGGATGGAATGAATACAGAAATAGACGCCTGCCTCTGAGCAACCCGGGAACGTTTGAAAGGTACTTTTTAACCTTGTCCCGTCGAGTTGCCCAATGTCCATGTAATTAAAATTACTAAAATAGACATAATAATTTTAATGTTTTGTAGAAATTCCCCCGGCATAAATTACGAAGCGCACTGCAGTAATTTCCGTTGAGAAATTCTGGTTACCACGCAAATAGGAGTCAGAGCAGCAGCTCTGTCCGAGAATCAGGCAATCAGGTACAGAAAATTGAATTAAGCATTTTTAAGGAGAGTAGTGTTTATTTTTCGTTTTCACTGATGTGGAGCTTGCATCATTCATTTATGTTTTTTAGAAATCGCTGACCATTAACATGAAGCCCTGATGAGAGTCCCGGTACCAGAGGACTGGGTCTTGAAACGCGTCAGCACTTTTTTCAACACGGAGGAATTTGAATAAACCTGTTGTGACGTGAGGATTTGTATTGAATAGTATGCCCCACGCACACACTCTAAATATTTTCCTGTGTTAGGCACATGTTTGGCCCCAAAAACAAGATAGCGATAAGAGTATTCTAGTTTCTGATGTGATGATGCAAAAGTCCAACATTTTTGTATATAAATGTGTTTGTATATAAGTATTTCATGCACTGTCTATTGTGAATTGTAATAAGTATTTTTTATGCTTTGTATGTTAATTTGAAAAATGTGTGTCTCTTCACTTCTCATGCAACTAAAATTTTTTGGGTAAATATAAACAATTGCAAAGAAAGGAATGGTTTAACCCGTTAAGTGCTTCTGTCGGCCAACGGCCGTCGCGAGCACTACCTCGGTAGTGCTGCGCACGTCCGTTGGCCGACGCGGCCCCGCCCGCTTAATAGAACGTTCCGCACTGGCGCGGAACGTTCTAAGCACTTAACCGGTTAATAAAAATTCCATTCAAACAGAAAAGGTAGTGGTCTGTTTGTGGCTCAAAAATAATAAGAGCATAATGTCAAACCGATTCAGGTTCTCCTTTTTGTATTCACTTTTAGAAAGTTGGCATTTTCTTGCTTTAGCCATTTGGTGCCTGTAGCCTGTCTCTGATCACATGATGGGCTGTAGTTGACAGTTGAGCTTTGTGTGTTCCTCCTAGACAGCCACACACAATGGGAGCTTAGGTATGTCTCAATGGGCCATCTCTGGCAGGCTGGGAGGGAGGAGCTGGTCACAGCCTCACTTACACCTAAATAGGCTGCGTCTTGTTCACACACAAAGGGCTGTATACTCCCCTGTAGTGAAACTGGAGCCAGGGCAGGAAGGGAGGCCATCTCTGCACTTCAAAGGCATGTCTTTGAAGTTCCCCTCCCACTTAAAAGGCACCACTGGGTACTGCACTCAGACACCATCACTTTAGTACACTTCTGGACCTGTGGATACTTTGCCAGGAAGAAGAACTGCTATGCTGGACTGCACTCTGCTGGACTCCTGCTTTGCTTTTTCTGCTGATCTGTTGCCTGCTGCCACCTTGCCTGGGTGAAAAGAACTGGACCCGCATCTCTTGAACCAGAACCCAGAGTGACTCCAAGGGCTAGTTGGCTGGCCTTCTGATCTGAAGCCTCAGGGACATAATAGGCTTCCAAATTGATTGCATCTGCACCTGAACTCTGCCATCTGTGTATCTACCCTGCCAAGTGGTACCACCCAGCCTTGCACCCTTGGAAGTGGGCATAGTGTGCTTACCAGCAGACCCGTTGCATCTTCCTTGCTGAGCGATGCATCCCCGAGCAGAACCGATGGATCTCCGCTGCTGCGTGGATTGGACCCATCACAAAAGAATCCCATCGTTGCCATTTCCTGCATCTTGGTACTGAAGCATCGCCTTCGTAACCGCCACTGCGCAACGCTTTATCCGGCGCAGCTCCTCACGTCTCTCATCAACAGCAGCCTTGACAATGATGACCAAACTGTGCATTGCAGCTTCACCGCTCATCGGAACCAACGCATCACCGCGACTGTGCATCGCATTGCCAACACTGGACTTCACATCGCAAGCCCCATCGGAGGGATCCTCGATGTCGACACAACAGGACCTCGCACCATAGCCTCGCCGCATCTCGGAAGCAACGCATCGCCTCGGCTGTGCAACACATCTTCGATGCAGATCCGCGCAATGCAACCAGGATTTATGGTACTCTATTCAGCGGGCCCAACTGGACCCTATAGCCAGCCGCACTCCATCGTGGTCGGCCTTGACATGTGACTTTGTCCCAGTCTGGCGCAACCAGATACCCCCAATAGTGCTTTGTGCTTTTTGGTGCTATTTTTCACTACAAACTTTAAACTTCTATATCTCCGGTCTACTGACTGGATTTTTGTTGTTTTGGTCTTGTTTTATTTATTAAAATCTTACCTATTGTTCTAAACTGGTGTGGAATCATTTTTGTGGTGATTTCACTGTTTTACTGTTTGAAGTGTTGCACAAATACTTTACACACTGCCTCTAAGTTAAATCTGACTGCTCCGTGCCAAGTAACCAGAGGGTGAGCACAGGTTAATGAATTATTTGTGGTGACAACCATAAAGGCGAATACAGTAAATGTGTTCTGATTTTGCCTTGTAGCTAAAAAGCAGAAGTTGTGCGAGGTTTCCGAAGATGACTTGAATGAAAATCCCAAGCTGGATGACCTCATCTGCATTTTGAATGATGAGTACCGCCAGAACCCACAGACGAGAACGCTACTCTTTGTCAAGACAAGAGCGTTGGTTACAGTAAGAGATAACTCTACTAAATTTTGAGTTAGTAATAATATTCATCAGCGTACAGGCAAACGATATCAGAATGTGGATAGAGAGTTACAAAAGTGGAAATTGTTGTCTTACTTTTTTTTTTTTAAGTAACATGCAAACTGCTAAATGGAAAACTAGAATTGACTGATTTCAAGTTTTCTAGAAAACTAACTAGGCAATCGTTTCGGTGCAGTGTGTGTATCAGTGCTTAATTTGAGCCAGTGGTTTCCGGCCCTCGGCACCGGCAGTTAATCATCAATACTGGCGCTTTTCATGAGCACGAGTTAAGGACACATTAATTTATGGGGGATTAAGTGATTTGCCCGGAATCACAGGATGTTGAGCCCACGCCAGACTCGAACCTGGTTCCCCAGCTCCGAAGTCTGCAGCTCTGGCCATTATGCCACATCCTCTCCTCACTTTCATGGTTAGCAGTTGGTTCTATTTTAGGTGGCACTAACTGGAGAAATGGACTGGTGCAAGCTACCACCTGACAAGAGCCCCGGCACTTATGTTTTTGACAAATTAACCACTGGTGTGTATGCATAAATGGGCATGTGTGTACTTGTATCAAATTCTGGGGCAGTGTATGTGTGCACCATGCATTGTGAATAAGGACAGTCCAGAGCAAAGGTTGCAGGCCGAGGTTGGGATTTTTTTGTGTGTGCGCAAATGGTGTACCACATATGTGTGCTAAAACATTTCTTAAAAAATGCAATCATGAATTATTTTAGAATATCTTTCTATTATGAATTATAATAGAATATCTTTACCAAATTAATGACATTGATTAAACATGTTAAGTAGAACTATTATGACATTCATTAAAAATGTTAAGTAGAACTAAGGTCCCCTACCAAGCATATGTAATGGACTATTCTTAACAAGTTCACAGAAAATGAAAAGGTTTCCACTGAGGGGGAATTAAGGTTACAAAAAATAAAAAGTAAAAAGCAACTTTAAGCCACTCACTTGTTTCCATCGTACGACTGCAATTGTGAACACAGATGTAGTAATATAATGTATGCTATTTTTAACTCAGTAAACAAGTTATTTAAAAAAACTTTTAGCCCCTCACAAGATGTACTGCCCCGGGTTTTGCACGTGACCTCACAGAAGACTTTACAAATGAGACTATTTCGCTAGAATCACTGATGACATTATCGGAGACAACACTGATAACATCACCAATATTATCAGTGATGACATCACCATTAAACACATCCGCCAAGAGAGACAGGTGGGGAGGTTCGGAGATAGTGAACTGAGAGGCCATGCCGTGCTGTGTCCATTGTGACATCAACTAGACCGATAGGTTTGTGGCCATGTTGGTAGTACAAATGGCCCCAGCCTGTTTTCAAATTCTTTAGTCTTGCTCTCTCTTTAGAATCACCACATATCTTGTTGGCATAAGTAACTCGTTGTCTGCTGGTATTTGTTCTTGTGTGTGACTGTTGCTTTAAACCTATGTTTTAAACCTATGTATCTGTGTAAAGTGTTCTGTGTATCTTTAACAATGTAACTGCTCTTTTGCATAGTGCTTGAATGTGGTAGTAACTGATCCTATGCAGAATGCTCAGATACTCTTTTGGGAATTGTTAATACTATATAAAATAAATAAGCTACTCTTTAAAGGATTTACTAAAGTATCACTGCACTCAACAGTTCAAAGTGCTCCTGTTGCATTCTGGCATTTGCTACTCCAGATAGTTGCAGGTCAGTATCTTTTAGCGAGTCATAAGTTGAAAAATGGGAGTGTCAGAGTCCAGACAAATGAGGCCGCTCCCTGTTTTGTTGCTCAGACCTATTTACGTGTCGCCCCTTGGCCAAAATACAACTAGGCCCAACCCACGCCTCTCTGGAAAACCTAGTAACTTGCACTCTGATTCAGTGCTTCTAAGGCACTCTAAATCACAAGCCTTTGTGGCTTACGGACACTCGTGATGAAGTAGCCCTTCTCTCCTCCACCTCATCAGGGGCATCATCTCCTTCACTGGAGGTGATTACCCACAAGTATCACATATCTCTCTCTTGGGGGGAGCACCTAACAGACAGCGTCTTGAATTCACTTTCAGAAAGTGTGAGACTTGTATCAATGTCTATGGTCCGGTGTCATGAGCTCTTGGGCAACAAAATAGGTTCCAACCTTGCCCACCTGAATCGGTAACTTCGATGGTGACTTGAAGATAAGACTCTTTCAAGTACTGCCGACACATGAATTGTAGAGTTTAGAGAGTCATCTGTATACTCTTTTGACTCAAATTATTAATGAAGGTCTGTGAAATGGATGACCCCAAAGGAATCGGTCCACTAGTATCTTGGGTCTAATAGGGACAAGTCCATCCTCCACCAGAGGGCTCACTTTGGTCTGGGGTGCTCCAGATGAGAGATTTTCTATGCTACTCCCACCCATGTTGAACTTCACAGGGCCAAAGCCCAGGAGATCTATCCCGCGGACAGCATTCTGCAAACAACTTACACCTGTCTGGAACCATGCTAAAACGAATTATCTGGAAGCCTGGCGGCTTCACGTTCAATCAAAACAATCAAAACATACCATTGAAATAACAGACTTCCCTGTCAATCGTCTGGGATTCGATCTGTAGCCATATCCATTTTGTCCTTTTTCCATCAAGAGTAGAGATACATTGTTGAGCTCCGGCTTACCAGGGCTCTGCAGAACATGACATCTACTGCAGTCTTTCTCCTTGCACTGCAGTCACATATACATAAACAGCCGGAAGGTCACTCAAATACATGCATACATTCATACAAGGAGAAAGAGACAGGCCTGCTACAATGTGAAATTTCAAAGCATAAACCAACACCTCCGCTTGTCTGAGCTTTATGTATTGATACTTACTTGTGGGTAACTATATGAAATAAACATTTTTAATGGGGTTTGCAAGCCACCATAACGTTCTACGGTTTGGTTCTCCTCCATTGATTCTCTTTGTTTTCATATTCATGTGTGTGTGTGTGTATGTGTGTGTGTGTCTGGGAGCACACGTGTATGTGTATTCACTTGTACATAGAAAGGAAGTGAAGGCAGACGAGAACAAGCCCTTACATTCCATCAAGGTTCTCAAACTAAAACATTATCAATAAAGTGCCCAACAGTGAAGCAAACAATAACACTAGTATTCTCCAAGACTGCAGAGAGAAAGGTCACACTGTGGCAGACCTATTGCATTGCAAGGTCACTGCTGGTAGAAAGCATCCACTGCTGAAGGCCTACATTTTTGGTGAGATTAATGAAAGATATTGCAGAGTGCTGTGATAATATATTACTGACCAGAGACTGTGGAAACCATCAATTCTGCAGTCTTGAGTCACTGACTAGGCACCTGACTATGCTCTGGCTCTTTATCTTTGGCAGGTCACTGGAGTGAGTTCTCACTGCCACTGGAAACATATCAGTGCTGTGGCCAACATCACTGACTGTACATTGCTGTGAAAATCTCATAGGATGGAGTGTTTTGCTGGTAATAGGGTCGATCATATAACAGGAATCATGTACACAGTGCTAAATCAGGTCATGGGCTGATGGCAAGAGGGGGGAACGCCACAAATACACACTCGAACATAGACCTGCGCACACCATTTACATACACACACCATTCACTCTCATAAACTGGCAAACACATATCGATCACATTCATGATCACCATTCCCACATGCGCACACTTCACACAGCCATAATTCAATAACTCGAAAATAATACACACAAAAACGGGTTTAGAAATGCTTGAAAAGTGTAATGGTGCTAATTTTAAACAAAAACATTGCCAGGCAAAATATCTCAATGCCCTCCTTTCCTTTGTTGTTATTTCGCTTACATTTCCCTTATTTGGACAATCTTAACTGGGCCAGATTACTTTTAAAAATACACATCTGTGACAATAAAGTGTTTCTTTATCAAAAGAAAAACTATTTGGGGGTAGCGATCCACATACCTAAAGGCATAATCTTTTAGAACACTGTGTTAGAAGGTTTTTTACAACTTTGTGCAACTGCAAACTCTTGGTACACGTTATTTGGAGGTAAGCAATTAAGAACCAGCCAAACATTCTGGAAAAATGTCTGTTGATCCATAAGCATTCTATTTTCTAGAAAAGATCTTCACTTGGAGTTTTTGTTTGAGCCTGCCCCTGTTGGTTGTATTGACCTACAATCTAGTCTTCCCAATCTTTACTTGGTTAGATCCCTGGCTGTGTGTTCTACTGAAACTGTCACAATTTGGTTCTATCCTCTCCTCTCAGTATAGAAGCTGTCCTTTTCCAAGCTCTGTTTCAGTTGACCCCAGCAGAAAGAGGAACCCTCATACTGCCACTGGTTAAATGCACCATTTTAAGAATGTATGATAGAGACATGGATAAACATGTGCAAAAATTAAGGCTGGGCAGTTTACTATACGGTGGTTGAGCAATATTGAAAGCTTAATTTACTGGGCGCCATTTTTCAGCGGTTAGAAGATAATTTTACACAGCATACAAACTGTATAAGATTTACCGGATTTTTGTGTGTTTCAATACAGTTTCTGGCAGGGAAGGGGGGTTAATTTAGGTGTAGACATAGTGAGAATAGTTGAGTTTTAAGGTATTTTGTGAAGTTGCATGAAGAGGGTACCTAGTGAAAAACGAAATTCTTAAAATTCATATTTAATGCAAGGAGCATGTCCGTTTTATGGCCAACCTTAATATACTTAGACTGGGTGAGCTTTTAATAGAGATTGGTCTTTCAATTCATAGCTTTCTGCTTCTACAACAAATTTTATTTCTGTTCAATGTAAATTTAGAGAGATTGTTTTTTTTTTGTTTTTTGTTCCAAGAGGTGCTGGGCCAGGCGAATGGTGCTGCTGGGTACATATTGTAAATGCAAATCAACAAATTACATTTGCTTTTTCCAGGCTTTAAAGAACTGGATTGAAGAAAGTGAGATCCTCAGTTACCTAAAGCCAGACGTACTTATCGGGCGTCGAAAGAGAGACGAGAGTACAGGTGAGAAAAGCACAAAGAACAGTTGCCCTGAGGCTGGCCTCGTCGAGCTACCGAATAGTAGATTCCGATCTTGTTTTCCCGATTTCTCAATCAACATGTATGATGCCAATATAAATTCAGTGCACTATATGGGCCGTATTATACAAAGCGCCCCGGGCTTGTGCATCCTTTGCTTGCACCCTAAGGCACTTTGGTATTAGATGAGAGCTGCAGTTGCTTGCACAGCCCCTTCTGCAATATGAATATTCTGACATTTGAATTGCACCAGTGTGATCGCAACAGGCATTCCCTCATTTGCAGGATGCTCCTTGGAAGGGTGTTGTGGGTTTCACAGTGTCCTTTGGGTATCCTCCAGTAGGCAGGCTCAATAACCCACTGCACCTGCCTGCAAGAGGACCCCTACTCCCCCTTCTAAGTCAGGCCAGTTCAAATCCAGTGAAAGACAGAGCTCTGGTTTCAAACCTCAGCACCTGCCTTTCTCTAATGCACTTTAAGTATCACAGACTAGAATTGTCAGAGTTTGGGCCCACCATGAGGACAGACTTTTTTTTTACTGCAATTGAGTGCACACTCCCAGTCTGCTCCAGGCCAACAAAGTTAAAGATGTGCGGTGGCGCAAAACAAACCAGTGTACCTAATATATAAATTAGCCCTTTATGTATGTTTGATAGTCATTTTGAAAACTAGGCTGAGCCGAGCCCCGATTGTAGCAAAGTGAATCTGTCTGGCATAGTTTGGCCTCTAAAAGTACTTTAATTAATATAAACCAACATCATTGCAAAATTCCTTTTTCATCCCCACCTTAGACTACAAGTAAATTACACTAAAGTAGGGTGGCAGCATTTTTCTTTTCAGTGTTTTTTTTAGGATTTTGGTTATTTGCCTTTTTAGGTCTTGTCTACAGGTAGCTCTAGTGATCTGTTGGGCCAGATCCATCGTTTTCAAAATACGTAGTGTGAGCTAGCTGTGGAACAGCTCTTGCTCATGATATGATGGCTTTGTTGTCTGTTCTTGTGTTTGTCTTGCCCAGGTGCATTTCAGTCTCACACTATTCTAATTGGTAGACTTATATCCTTCCACTGCTGACTTTGCGTGCATTTAAGTAGCTACTTTTTTATTTTCTGGGCGCATGTGTTTTATTGCTCTCTCCCTGATGCACTCCTTCCCATTTCAATTCCTCTTTCTTTCTGTGACGCATCTCCTGTCCCCAACCCATTTTTTTAACAAGCATTTGCAATGCAATAGGTCTTGCATTTACGAGAGTTTAAGCTATTGTTATTTACAATGGCAATAGCTCAAACTCTTGTAGATGCGAGACCTATTTCACTTTAAAAAAGCGGCCGCCATGTCCGGGGCTGCTTGAAAGTGAAAGCACGCAGGCGCGCTGAATGTAAGGAAAGCCCATTGTGCCTCCAGCAGGAGAAACTCATTAAAGAAAATAGTGCTTACAGACTAAATAAGACATACCATGTCGCAACAGAAGTAAAAGGTCCAGTCACCATGGGAGTTTACAATGACGACAAGGCGGTACTAAGAAGGGACTAACAAGCCTATTAACAAATCAGAAGCCAGCATTTACGAAGGCCAATGACACAAGCCAATGAAAAATATGGGCGGAGAGTGGGCTGGACTTCAAGTACATACTCCAATACAGCAATTCTCGCAGAGCAGCCCATGTGTTGCCCAGGCTCGACCTAAAAATTAGACCTTACCTAACTCCTCTGTTGCAGCCCCACTCCTCTCGCCACTCTGCTGCATTTACTTTCCCCAACCAATGCCCATTGTACTCTTTCTCCCCTGCGCCTCTCTGTCGCATCAAATTAGTTAAATATTTTTTTTAATTATTTTTCATTTTTTTAGGACACTGCAGCTGCAATTTGCTGCTAGGCAACTCCTTTCTTAAAATGTGCTTTCATACACTTTGAATTTTTTTCATTTCCCGCTCTTAGATTGACATCCACCATCTTGGAACAGTGATAAAAAAAAACTGGTGGCAGCATCATGACAGATGCGCACACATATGTTATCATGCATGTGCATGCATCATCAAGCATGCATGCATCACAGCTCATGCATGTGCACATATCAACATGCAGCCGTCACAATGTGTGTGTCATGACGGGTGCATGCTCATGCTTTGTGACTCATGGTGGCCATCTTCAAATGGGTTTCCTTTAATAGGAAACCCATCCCAAGATTGCTCGGCATGCATGCACATGCACCTTGATGCATGTGTTCTCATGTCGGTCCAAACAAGCATTTCAAAGCCAATAGCTCAGTTATTTAAAGCCAAGACCTATTAGCTTTGCAACTTTTTCACTAGTATGAAATTAAATGAAATGAAAATGTCTTTTATATAGCGCATGGCTACCCAGGAGCATCCCAGCGCTGCAGCGGCAACTAAAGTAGACAGACCCCCTAAGGAAAAAGCCAGGTCTTTAGCTGTTTTCGAAATGTGAAATGGTTAGATTCCCTACGGAGATGCAGCGGAAGGGTGTTCCAGAGTTTAGCGGCATTGTATGAAAAGAGCCGGCCGCCACTTCTGGCCTTCTTAATCCTGGGGACCACTGCTAGGTGGAGCTCATCTGAGCGGAGTCTTCTGTTAGCCTTATATAGGCAAATCATGGCTTTGATGATAGGTGGTCCACTCCCTTCTAGGGACTTGTGGGCAAGGCAGAGGGCTTTAAAGTTAATTCTCTCTTGCACCGGGAGCCAGTGGAGGGAGCGTAGCGCAGGCTTTGCTGAACAACGATTGTGGGTCCCCGTGAGCAATCTTGCTGCAGAATTTTGTACGATCTGCAGTTTCGTGACCACTGAGTTCGGGGCACCTAGGTATAGGGTGTTGCCATAATCTATCCTTGAAAGAATTAGGGCCTGGATTAGCAGTTTTTTTGCTTGACAGGGTAAAAGGGGAAGCACTTTGCGGATCATTCTGAGCAAGCCATAACATGAGGCAGCGGTCTTCCTAGCTTGAGCTTTAAAGGTGAGGTATTGATCTAACCAGATGCCTAGACTTTTTATCTCGGTTTTTGGGGCCGGTACCGGGCCCATACAGGCTGGCCACATGGTACTTGATTTAAAGCTTAGGTGGTTGCCGAGAAGCATAAGCTCAGTTTTCTCGCCATTAAGTTTTAGATGGGACAAACTCATCCACTTGGCAACTTCCTCGAGGCAGGAATGGAGGTAAGTGGGTGTCTGGTCAGCCTGGCTCAATGCTACAACCAGCTGTGTGTCATCAGCATATGTTACTATATGGATCCCAAAGGGGGATACAATATCCGCCAGTGGGGCCATATAGACATTAAAAAGAGTGGGACTCAGGGATGAGCCCTGAAGAACTCCACACTGTAGGGGGATAGGTTTTGAAATGGTGTCGCCTTCAAAAACCTGGTCACTCCTGCGCTCCTGAGACGGTGAACCAAGATTCGATGGTTCACCGTGTCGAAGGCCGCGCTCAGGTCGAGGAGGATTATGGCAGATGATCCTCCTGAATCAAGGATCTTTCTCGCTTCTTCCACCACCGCTAACAAGGCGGTCTCAGTGCCTTGACGGGGGCGAAAGCCCGTTTGTGAGGGGTGGAGCAAATTATGGGACTCGAGGAATGTGGAGAGCGTGTGGTTAACATGTTTCTCCGCAATCTTACTGATTCCAGGAAGGAGCGAAATGGGGCGATAGTTGCCCAGGTCGGCAGGATCCAGGTTAGGTTTTTTTTAGCAATGCTTTTACCATTGCCCTTTTCCACTCGAGGGGGACCGTACCCGATGCAAGTGAGGCATTAATCAGGCTGGTGATAGTGGGGGCAACTGTTGGTACTACCAGTTTCAGAATGTTAGGTGGTGCAGGGTCCAGTGGCGACCCACTTTTGACTGATGATAGGATAGCTAGAAGTGATTCCTGAGTCAACGGGGTATAGGTCTCCAAATAATGTTCACTTTCGTGCTGACCCGAGTCCATAGGCTTGATTATAATATCACTGTCTTTATGGGGAAGACGCTTGAGAATATTTTGTACTTTGGTGGAAAAATATTCTGCGAGTTCATTGCAGCGGTGTCCCGACGGATCTAGTACCGTCGGAGAGTTGGGGACTTTAAGTAACTTTTTAGCAATGAGAAAAATTTCTCTAGGGGAATTGGCCGCTAGTGAGATCTTTTCCTCGTAATAGGAGGCCTGAGCTCTTTTTATTTCTGCCTTGTATGTTCCAATGGCCGCCCTGTATTCCAGTTTCTTACTGGGTGAGAAATCTTTCCTCCACATCCTTTCCAATTTTTTACATTGCTGTTTTAGGATACGTAATTTGGGAGAGAACCATGCGGACTTGTTAGGTCCAGCTTTCTTCTGGATTGATTTCTTTGGAAGCACCGTATTAAGTGATCCCTCAATCCAGTTGGTAAAGTTTTCATTAGCTGCAACTGGATTAGAATCAGGGTTCGGTTTGGTCTTTTCGAGTTCATGAGATAAAAATATTGTTTTTATCAATGTGTGGATGAAACAAAAACGAATCTATGTTAAACACACAAGTGAGCCTATTACATGAGAGACTTTTCTGCAGAATTTTTAATTTCCTATCAGTAGTAGTTGATGAAAAGGGATTGCAAAATGCAATTTGTAGTGACAGCAACACATCTTCTTGTAAATAATAGGACACAGCCTGATGGTCTATCGGGTCCATCTATGAAAGATAAAGCCCATTTGAAAACTCTGTTACAGGCAACCAACATATATGCACTACAGAATCAACCGAAAATGCACTGAGTACTGGCAACAATAGTATATTCTGAATAGATTTCACCTAGGAGCGACAGAGGAGCAACCCAAAGGAATGTACTGGCCAGAGGCAGCCGGGATATTACAGAATTTACCCTAAAAAGTCCACCCATGGACAGTGGAAGAGCAACACCTATGAATCCACTTGTTACAGGCATGCAGACTATATGCTCTGTAGAGTCCACTGATGGAACAGCCCTCATCTTATGGTTACAGTCAGCCAGGATATGTGGTCTCCCAAGTCCCCTCAGGAGTGGTAGAGTTACAACCCATAATAAAGTGCTGGTTACAGATGGCCATGGAGTATGATCTATAACCTTCACCCAGGAGCGAAGGATCAGCAACCCATAGGAATGCACTAGTTACATGTAGCCAAGGTTTATGCTTCATAGATTCAATCCATAAGCAATAGCGGGGAAATCAATAGGAAGGAACTAGGTACATGCAACCAGGGCACATGCTGTGTACAGTCCGTGTGTGAAGCAACCTGTAGTAATGCGATGTTACAGGCTGCCACGGTACGTGCTCTATAGAATGCATCAAGGAGAGATAGAGGAACAACCAATAGAAATGCACTGGGAACATGTGACTAGAGTAGATGCTCCATAGAGTCCTCTCAGACGTGATAGAAAAGCCACCCACGGCAATGCACTGGTTTCAGGTAGCCAGTGGATTTCGTCTTCAAAGTCCACCAATAAGAGAAGAGGAGCAGCCTATAAAAATGCATTGGGGTAGACACCTGGTATAAGGACTATAAAGTCAACTGGTGGAGCAAATCATAAACATGTGCAGGTTACAGGCAGCCACAGGTAATGATCTGTAGAATCCACACCGGAGAAACAAAGGGGCAACCTGTTAGAATGTACTGTTTACAGAAAGCCATAGCGTATGCTTTATACAGTTCACCCAGTGGCAACATGATAGAAGCAAGACAGTTGACACCTGAAGCAACAGGGAGGTATAGTATCAGAAGGAGCATAAAGGTGTGAAGGGAATATAATTATTAGGTAGGGGGAGTGATGTAGACCCATAGTCATCACTAGCCCAATTAGGTCCAAATAGGAAGGATGCTGCAGGAGAATGCCATTACCTTGCTGTCCTCCACCTGGATGTATGACTGAACACTCTGGACAGAGGGGGTAAGGAGAGTTATGAATAGGACCAGTCCTACAATCACCACAAGGAAAGCAGACAATAGGCTACTTAACCGCTACTTCATGGAGAAGCAATTGAATAAAAGGCAAAGTACCTACTAACAATTTAGAGCCAGAGTCTGAGGCCAAATCAAGATGGATGCCTCTGAACTCAAAAGCATGGCTGGATATCAAAACAAATCCAACCTTTACAAACAGTTAATGCACAGTGTTGACCATTCTTCTCTCTAGCAGTGACGTTGAGACAAGTGTGATTTTCTGAACTACTAAGTCGAAATACTATGGTCGGTACTTCTGGCATAACCCCTTGTTGATTGTGCAGGGTTCCTGGTATCAGATGCAGTTAAGGCCCACCATTTTCTTTCATGCAGGCCCCTCAAAAGGTACTTTTCATCAGCCAATAAAAGGAGGTTTTCAAGTGCTCTAAGGATGGTGCAGCTGGACTATTCTAACATATAGGGGCCTGATTATGATGGCGGTCGGAGTTGCCTCCGACCGACATCTTTGCGGTTTTGGAACCAACCAACCTTGGGTCGGCAGTCCAAAACCGCAATTACGAACTCCCATTTCCCTATGGGAGCTTGTGCGGCGGTCGGAAAGCCCGACGTGGAAAGCCTGTCGGAAACCGACATCATAATCCAGACGGCACAAATGCCGTCTGTAAGGGATTATGTGGCAGTTCCGACTGGTCGACGGGCTCCTTGAGCCCACCGGAAGCCAGTCGGATTGACCAGCTGGTTTGGACTCTGACCGCCGTGATTGAAATACAGCGGTCGGACTTCAAACCAAGGATGTCAGTCGGTAAGCCTCCGACGAGCGGTCGGAAGCTTACCGACCGACATCCTAATCAGGCCCATTGCCTTCTTAAGAATTTAGTGGTCAGGGTACTGCACCATAAATGTGATGGAGTACCCTGTCACCAAAACTCTCAGTCTGCCTGCTCTGTTTTGAATCGCGCAAACTGCCATGTTTCTGCAGGTAAAATCTCCGATGGCTCCACCGGTGGAATCCATTGATCGATGGCCAATTCTTCATATGACCATCAGTCATGGATGTCACACTGTCCATTGTATTCAGGGTGTGCATTTTGACATAATTTTCTCCCATACAGGTCCAAACAGGAAAAAATTTAAATTACCCTCACTCGCTAGTAGAAAACTCACAGGGTGTTAGTTTTGTATAGAAAACAAAAACACTTCCGCTTTAGAAGTATGTTTTTGAAAAACAAAAATCGTTATGGTGCAGATGTATTGAACATAGTGCCCACACAGCAAAGCGTCAGCGCCTACGGAGGAGCTGCCTTGGCAGTAGCTCCTCTGAAGGCACAGAGATCTCTGCCAGGCAGACAGAGATCTATAAATATGGCAGGCTGTAGTCTACCAGGCAGGCAGAGATCTATAATTATGGCAGGCTATAGTCCACCAGGGTGGTAGAGTATATTCCTCATCTGACCTGTAGGAACAGAGGACAGTCTGTTTTTGCCTGAATCACTAGAAAATATGACATTGTGAAGCCAGAACTCAAAGCTCTCCACTGATACATAGGGGAATCAAATAACAAATTTAGGACCTCATGTACAAAGAATTGATTCTGTAAAAGTGGTTGCAAACTGTGCACCTACTTTTACTGAACATAAACACACCCTTCAAAATACTAAGGCGCTTATTTACAAACCCCTGTGCTCCGCCAGACCGTCACTTTTATAGACGTTCCGGTGGCACTCAGTGCAGTGCCATATGTACAAGGCCACGTAAAGCCACCCTGCGTGGCTTTTCCTGGCCTTGTAGATATGGTGTGAGGAAATGCAGCACAAGTTGCTGCGTTGCCTCACACTGCGATGGGGAGGTGTTCCATGGGCATTATGGTGGATGTTCCCACGTAACACCCATGGCAACTACTCATTCCCAGATTTACTACAAGCTGTAAATCTGAGAATGCATCAAAAGTTTACACCTCCCCAGGGGAGGCGCAACGAGTAGAAAGGAATCACTGACAAAATATCGACTACCACAATATCGAGATACAAAAATATTGTGACAAAAATATCGAAGTCAAGAATATCGACATCCTATCTACATCATGGTAAGTACAAAAATATCGAGATAAAAATATCGTTGTCAAAAATATCGTTGTTAAAAATATCGGCTTTTTTTATGCTAATAAAATAATGTAAAATAAGGTAAATAATACATATAATTAAAAGAAACATAGTTAAAAATATTTTAAAATGTTTAAAAATGATAACTAACACATATAATGTAAAAATAAATTAAACATATACATATAAAATATAATATATATACTTACTTAATAATATTCATAAATAATTACTTTAATAACTTATAAATTGTTAAAAAACATTTTATAAATTATAAATACATATATACACATACAACAATAATATAAATAAAAATATAACAAATATATATAACAAATTAAAAAATTACAATATTTTTAAACTTTTTTAAAATAAATTATACACTAAATTAACTAAAACAGTGGAGAAAATAATGGATAGCGGAGGGAATAAAATTCCTATTCCAACTCCAGAGAGTGCAACAGTAGCGAAAGTGTTGGATAGCGGAGGGGTAAAAATTACTATTCCCACTCCAGTGAGTGCAACAGTAGGGAAAGTGTTGGATAGCGTAGGGGTAAAAATTACTATTCCCACTCCAGAGAGTGCAACAGTAGGGAAAATGTTGGATAGCGTAGGGGTAAAAATTACTATTCGTACTCCAGAGAGTGTAACAGTAGGGAAACTGTTGGTTAGAGAAGGGGTAAAAATTACTATTCCCACTCCAGTGAGTGCAACAGTAGGAAAAGTGTTGGATAGCGTAAGGGTTAAAATTACTATTCCCACTCCAGAGAGTGCAACAGTAGGGAAAGTGTTGGATAGCGAAGAGGTAAAAATTACTATTCCCACTCCAATCAGTGCAACAGTAGGGAAAGTGTTGGATAGCGTAGGGGTTAAAATTACTATTCCCACTCCAGAGAGTGCAACAGTAGGGAAAGTGTTGGATAGCGTAGGGGTTAAACAGACCCCCCAGGATATTGCGGCATGGATTAGCAAATTTAGCGGCACAAATATGGAAATTTAGCGGCACAAATATGGAAATTTAGCGACATTTTTGCGACACTGTATTTTACTCATAATCATCCATTTTCAGCTTTAAAACAATGGAAACTGTTTTAGCAGAGTATTCCACTTTGAAATGGGCAACCTGGGATATGGAACAGAGGAAGCAGCCCACAGGTGAAGGCTGCTATCCCTTGGAAATGCAATTCTCCATTTGCTTAGCCCATTCCATTCCAGAATACATATTCTTCTTGCCAGCCCAGATACAGCAGCCATTTTGGAAATCACAGATGCATTCTTGCCTATTTGTTATAGGTTGCACACAGTTCCCACCTGCTTAGAATTGGTGGTAATTTGCATGTGCAAAACTGTGTTTATGACTAATCGCTATTTGCAAATGCATTGACATAAGAATAGTGATTCGCTATAAACGATTTTTTAATAGCGAATCACTATTTTGAGCTGATAACATACCAATTCATAATTAATTTGTATTGCTAAATTGATGCCTGCAAATGACTTTCTTACATACAAAACTATTGCTTTTGCGACCGGTAACCAGTTTGTGACTGATTACTGAGTCGCACAAATGTAGTACACATGGCCTCATCTTATACTCTATTTTCCTCTATGTGCTGATGCAGTCACAGAGCTGTTATAGCTCACACCTCTCCCTCCCTCCTTCCTGATAAAAAATATACTAAGCTAGTACAATGTCCAATGGAATTCTATAGTTTCATGCACATCTACAGGTGATGTGAAATGGAGAGTGGAGCCAGGAAGGGCCAATGTTTAGCGTGGGGGAGGTGCCACAGAGTCAAACGTAAGTCCAACTTTACAATTGACTGTTCAGTGTCAATCAGATTTGAGTGTGCAAGCAGCCTGCTCTGCTTAAGTATTGCAGGTACAAAGCCCATTTGTGAAGCTGCTAGAGGCATCCATTAAGGTGGCTAGTTACTGTTGTGGTACATCCAAATTGCACCCAAGACAAGAAGCTGTTCCTCAAAGCTGGCATTCTTAAAGAGGCAACTGCAAGCTGTACAGAAGACAGTCTCTCCTTCACGGCCTCAACCATCGGAGACTTGCTGCAAGCATTCTGCAACCATGACTTTTCAGCACAAGAGCAAAATCTCACATTATCACAGAGCAGCTGACATCTCGTGACCTGCTCTCGACTGCTGAATAACTGTTCCATTAGTTCCGATCTGGCAGGTCTTGAACAATATAGAGACTATGAGCTACTGAGAGCCCAACCTCTTGCAAGCGACTAAGGACAGTATAATACACATGCACCAGTGAATTTAAAAATACTACTGCATCCTTGCTGAAATGCCAGGTTAAATTCCTATAATTGTATCCCTTGCTTTCCCAACATTACTCCACCCCACCCTAGAGACCCAAAGCCCCCACAGCTTATCGTAGGTGCTAGAAACTGGTAATAGAAATTAATGTTACTTCTCAGGCTTACTTAATGTATTGAAACTGTTATTCTGTCTGTAGGTATTTTTTCTGCTTTGAACTAGGCATTTTAGCTTCACATAGCCCTCCAAGAGTAATTTGTTTTTAAAGTTTCACAGTGCTACCATCTGAAAGTCCGTGCCTGAAAACTAAGCTTGCAGTGGAACATGAGTTTTGCATATCCAGAGACAGCAACTATACTTGTTGCAAGGATTGTCTTTGGCTTCACAAGCTGCGTCTTACTAGCTGATAATGTTTGTGATTGTACATTTCATTATTTGTGTCTGGACTATTTGAGGTACAGTTAAGGCTAGCTAGCTCATGCATAAACTATTTTTTTCATATTTTACTCGAGATTTCGGGCTCCCTGTTTTATCAGCAATCCTGTATCTTCCTTGTAATTTTCTGTAATTGCTTATATACAGTGTTGGAGTATTTATGCCTTTCTATGAATTGGCATTGCACCAACAACCTGTTCTATTGTCATGTTGAGTGTTAAGTGTTAATCACCGCCATCAGACCTCCACTCCCACCCATGACACAAGCAGCTGGTACTGAAGGAGGACCAATGCTCCCGTGCTACCCCACAGTACCCCCACCCCCCCCCCACCCTCCCAGGTACCGGAGCATCCTTTTGCTGCTGAGCTGCTTCAGCTTTTCCCTGCATTCCTTCATTTTCGGGGCACTTATGTAAAAATCGCAGCATTTTTACAAAAGTGCCGATTTCGCGAGCACTTTTGTAAAAATCGCGGCATTTTTACAAAAGTGCCGATTTTGCGGCAAACCGCGAAATCGCGGAATCGCGGAATCCTGGAGGGTCTGGTTAAAATTACTATTCCAACTCCAGAGAGTGCAACAGTAGGGAAAGTGTTGGATAGCGTAGGGGTAAAAATTACTATTCCCACTCCAGAGAGTGCAACAGTAGGGAAAGTGTTGGGTAGCGTAGGGGTTAAAATTACTATTCCAACTCCAGAGAGTGCAACAGTAGGGAAAGTGTTGGATAGCGAAGTGGTAAAAATTACTATTCCCACTCCAGAGAGTGCAAAAGTAGGGAAAGTGTTGGATAGCGTAGGGGTAAAAATTACTATTCCCACTCCAGAGAGTGCAACAGTAGGGAAAGTGTTGGATAGCGTAGGGGTAAAAATTACTATTCCAACTCCAGAGAGTGCAACAGTAGGGAAAGTGTTGGATACCGTAGGGGTAAAAATCACTATTCCCACTCTAGAGAGTATAATTGTAGGAAAAGTGTTGGATAGCAGAGGGTTAAAATTAACATGCTTATCAATTAAATAATTTTTTTAATTAAATAACGAATTAATAATTAATTAACAATAAATTAATTATGAATACCAATAAATTTAAATGAATAATTACTTCAACAACATTAAATTACTTCCCACCCTATTCCCCTATAAACCCACAGCCCGCTCCTAAAATAAATTAACACAATTAATATAATAAACAATTAATCAATTAATAAAAATTAATTACCAATTATTAATTAACACTAAATTAATTATCAATACCAATAAATAAAAATTAATAATTAATTAATTATAATAAATTACTTCACACCCTATTCCCCTATAAACACACAACCCACTCCTAAACTAAATTAACACAATATATTTATCAATTACTAAAAATTAATTACCAATTAATAATTAATAAACAATAAATTAATTATCAATACCCAAAAATTAAAATTAATAATTAATTTATTATAATTAATTTACTTCCCACCCTATTCCCCTATAAACCCACAACCCGCTCTGAAAAAAATTAACACAATATAATTATCAATTAATCAATTAATAAAAATGAATTACCAATTAATAATTAATTAGCAATAAATTAATTATCAATACCAATAAATAAAAATTAATAATTACTTAATTATAATAAATTACTTCCCACCCTATTCCCCTATAAACACACAACCCGCTCCTAAACTAAATTAACACAATTAATATAATTATCAATTAATCAATTAATAAAAATTAATTACCAATTAACAATTAATTAACAATAAATTAATTATCAATACCAAAAAATAAAAATTAACAATTACTTTATTAAAATTAAATTACTTCCCACCCTATTCCCCTACAAACCCACAACCCGCTACGGAACTAAAACGCAAAATGTAATTAAAAATAATTAATAATTTCTAAAAATTATTATTTAATTTATTATAATTAAATTACTTCCCACCCTATTCCCCTATAAACCCACAACCCGCTACGGTACTAAAACGCAAAATTTACTTTAAAAAAAATTACTAACTTCTAAAAATGTAATACATATATTTAAAAAAAAATACAAAACATAACAAAAAATGTGGAGCACATACATATAAAATACATACTAAAATACATAACACTAATATAAACATCGATATTATTAACAACGATATTTTTGCAAACGATATTACTAACTTCGATATTAACAAAAACGATATTTCTTACCTTCAGGTCGATATTCTGGTCACCGATATTCTTGATGTCGATATTCTGTCCCTCCGATATTTACAACTTGATATTTCTGTAGGTCGAAAAAAAAAACTCGATATTATGTCTGTGCACCAGTATATTTCTCCTCGTTTTTTCCTCTTTCTATGTGTGCCTCATTCAGCAGCACATACAGAAGGAGGAAATGGCCTCTATTGATTGCTTTTGTGCAGGAAGATGTCCCTTCCTTCACGAAAACAATCATTCCCACAATGCAAACACCCTTGCACCATGGTGCGAGGGTACCTTCATTGCCGCAAGGCGGCCAATTGCACACCAGCACTGGGGAAGAGGACAGGAATGTGCTGTATCTCATTGATACGGCGCATTCCTGCCCTTTTTATTTTTACTTAGGGCAGTTCCGCCAGAAGGCTTGCGGCGCTGTCCCACCCCAAACGTTTGTAAATGAGGCCCTGATTCCTTAGTGTTACCTAAACTCGTTTAACTATTAAAAAAAACCTTTTCCGAATCATTAATTGGGTTTATTAAAAAAAAATTGTAAATGCGCTTGAATGGCCGCAGACCTTCAGACTTATTGAATCTAAGGGTTTGCAACCGTTAAAACTCTTTGTACATGGAGTCCTTAAACCGTTGTGCACCATCCGGAAGGCCTGTGACAGAATCTGGCTTCACACTACATCTCACATAGATGGGACCCTCCCCTCATTCAGACTGCACATAGGTGAAAAACAAACCTTCCAATAAAATAAACAGAGTGTGAGTGCAGAATCCATCATTTCCGAATCAGAAATATTTTAATTACCTAACTTTTCATTCAGTCTTTCTGCTGAAAAAGTTGAAAACAGGAGCAGTGACAGAGAAATAATGGATAGAGTGACGGCCTCACATCCAGTTGGAGTCTTCCAGCCCTTGCTAGGCTTGTCAAGCACCCGATAGTTTTTCCATGGTAGTCTGCAGAATTTCTTGTAGGTGCTTTATAAAACTCCAAAATAATAAATACATTTCTAAATAAATAAATTCTGTGTTGGATCAGGGAGACCCACAGACAAACTGAAAACATACATCTGACTGGAAGCAACGCAAGGCACAGCGCCTCTCCAATCCTCCGCAAGGAAACAATACAGCGCCAAGCAAGGCCCCATGCAAGCACACTGAACAACGAAACAAACAGCACAAAAATATCTGATACGTAAAACAGGAAACTATAACACACTTGAGAAACTGATAGCGCCCTAGTGCATCTGGAGGAAGGGTCTCTTACAACTAAACACATATAAAATACACTCTGATGCACAGCACTATGAACACTTTGTACATCTATGCCACGCTGTGGCACACGGTACTCTGAACAGTGTGCTCCCTGTGTTTGCCAGCCTAACAGGGCACTTTACTTCAAGTCTCCTTTAATTGCGCAGAAGACTTTGAAGAAAAGACTTCTGACCATGTCCGTCACTTCACCAAAATAGCGGAAGTGACAGCACTCGCCATTTGACCTATACTTTCACTCAAACACACATGCTTACACATAAACACACATTCACTCATACACACTCTCTCTTACATATGCGCATTCTCACCCGCAAGCACACACACAAAACACATTTAAAAGCATTTTTTACTTACCTCAGATGCCAGATAGGGTCCTATTCCATCTAACTGTACTCCATTTTTTTTAGTCACTAATAGTGAATAATATGATATTATTCACTATTAATGTAATAAAAAAACTGACTGAAAACAAGGAAAGTGATGCCTCAACCATCATCCATAAGAAAGCACTGAGCCAGTGTTCCTGGCACTGACTTTGCCACGTCTGACGTCAGGGGTCGCAAAGGCAGTGCCAGGGTTGGCAAAGGGCAAGCCAGAGGTCGCAGCTGGGACCCCTAGAGACCCCTGAATGCCGTCCATGCTTCTGACTTTCTCGAACAGACACCCAGTCAATCTTGTGGATCTATTTCCTTCCAAGATCTCCAACCATGTGACATTCTTCCATGAAGTACTAAATGCTTCCCTAAGCTGTCAAAATAAAGGACCTTAATTTCGCTATACCTATTTGAGAATGGTTCCCAGGTGTCCGAAAACATAAATACCTTGCATATAATATAAATCTGTATAACTTTTTGCAGTACAAATAATTTGCAGAGCCATAGCTGTCACTTATGCCATCAATTCTTTAAAATTATCAGCATACTAATTGATATACACAATTTTTATTGTACACTCCAGTCTATTGTTTTGAAAGACAAATATGGCCGTGCTTTTTGTCTATATTGGGCATTATAATTTTAAACACTGACACACAATTAGACGAGGTGAGGGGCCTGAGAGTTAATGTGATTGTCACCAGTCTTAAACGCACTGCTCTAGCTCCTTGTGCAGAATGCAGTACAGGGTCAATTTCAATGATCTTACATCATGCCCAAGGTGTTACAATAGAAAGACCGAAAATATCTAGAGAATCATGCCTCTGAGGGCTGTAAGAAAAACTGCCCCTTTGCTAAGTAAGGGGAGCCCCCCCCCAACACTTAAACGGACTTCTAGAGCGAAGATGACAGATAGCTGGGGCGCTCCCCCAGCCCGCCCAACCCCTGACCAAGAGGCTGGGAGAACCAATGCACTGCAGGGGATGAGGGCCCTGTGTTGTGTTTCGCCCTCGAGAGCTGCTCACAAAGCAAAAACCTTAAATCAAGCAACAGTCTTTCAATCCAAAATCTAAGTTAAAGTGGTCAAAAAGGGGGGCAGGTCGCTCTGGGCACAAGGCTCTAGGTTCTGGAATGCCCTCTGTCCACCTTGATGCTCTTCAGATTACTCAGTAGTCACGCTGGCCTTTAAGTGTGAGGCGGTGACAATGTATTGCGACAACCCGAGAAGGGGAACCAACTCCGCTACCGGCCGAGCATAAACTGTCCAATCACTGATGAACAGACACCCTCAAGCATCCTAGTTGTATCCTCGTCCAAAAAAACAATGATCCTTAGGGGCATATTTATCAATATGTCACACAGCGCAGCAAGCCACCTTGCTGCGCTGGGTAACAGTAAAAGGGCGCAGTGTGCTGTATTTAACATAATACGGCGCATTCTTGCCTTTTCCAGTGCTGGTGCACAATGTGCTGCCTAGCGCCAATGCAGGCACTCGTAGTGCAACAGCGCCTGCATTGTAAGAAGGATTGTTTGTGTGCAGGAAGGGACATGTTCTTGTATAAATACAATCCCCTGAGACATTTTGCTCTTTCTATGTGTACTGCATTCTGCCTCCGATGAGTATGCGTAGCAGTTTTGACACATCCCCAGGTCTATCCCTTATGGTAAACCTGGGAATGTGCCAAAATCCATGGGTGTTGTGTGGGAACACCCACGCACCACCTATGGAACTCCTCCCTGGGGCAGAGTAACGCAGCGCAGTGATTTGCGCTGCGTTGCATTACTCTAGATTTGTCAAGCCACTTAGGGCCACGCAAAGGGGCCTTGCAGGGGGTTGATAAATCGCATCTTAAGGGTTGCGTTGCTCTTGCACCCTGTTGCGTGACGCCCCTTGTATTTCAGCGACCTCAGTGCTTGGGGGTTGTGTGTCTGAAACTGAACCAAGATTACAAAGTTTCCAGCTCACCCACCTTGGTCAACTAGCCCATTGTGTATCTGCCTCATAGGGCAAAAGTGCCTTGAAGTGACCACATGGTCACATGTTTGGCGCACACTTGACAGACAAAAGATCTTAATAATCAACCAAGTGCAGAAACACTTCTATTGTTCTATTATACATCTCAGTAACAATGCTTGGATTGTTAAACTCCAGAACAGATTTTATTATCAGCCTGCATTTGCAAGGCATCCTATTTATCAGAGATATAATCAGATTATATTGTCACTTTGAGTATAACAAAGGACTAAAAGTATTCTCAGTAGTAGTCAATGTCCACTGACAGAAGAGGTTGTACATTAATTAAGAACGCATTAATAAATAGGCCTATGCTGCTACTTTAAGGTGATATAAGTTCTTTCTCATGTTCGACCCTACAAAGGTAGATTGTGGCCACAAGTATTCAGACATGGAAAGCCTGTCGGAAAGCGACTTTGGGGGCCCCTAGCAGGGCCCCCATTCCTCCACGGCCTCCGGTTGGGGGCCGAGGGGGCACCTATGGTGCCACCTTGAGGTGCCTGCCACACAGTGCAGGGATTAACAGAATCTCTCATTTCTCCATGGGAGCATGTGCTACAGCCGGTTTACGGCCGCAGCACAAGCTCCCATAGAGAAATGGGTGATTGCGACTGCACCATGTGCGGTTGCATTGTAATGGCGGTGTCAGGACCGCCGACCGGAGGTTGGTCGGTCAAAAGACCTCGGCGATCCGCCTGACATCGTAATCAGGCCCTTAATGTACAAGAAACTACTCTGGAAGTTTCAAAGGCAAGCATTTGATTAAATAACAGTATGTTTCCTGAACCCGGAAATGTAAACCAGGAACATGTTTAGTAGTAAGACTTCAGGAAGTCACTCAGTGAGACAGGTTAAATGAAAGCCGCAATCCAACAAGTGAATGTTGGAGGGTATTAAACCATAACCAGCATGTCCTGGTGTTTAAAGGGGGAAAAATCCCACTGTCCTATTTTAAGGACAGATTTATAATTCCGACACCCGTGCAAATAAGAGTTCAGGGGTTTTACCTCTAACATCAAAAACAAAGATTACAGAATCTGAATTACGATCTCTAAGTTTGATAACAGTAAGCAAAATAGTTCATAGATTTAAAGAAAAAACTCTAGCTAAATTCCATAGAGCAACTTTGATATTGGCATGTGAGTATTAATAATATGTTTAACATGTATCATGTATCTGTTTTATGTTCGCTGTGTTTGAATTTCTTGACAGTTATACGAAAATATCCATTTCGCATCAACAGATTTGTGTTGACTGTAAAAACTGCCCGCGGCCCTTAAATTTGATAAAAAAATAACTTCTTTTGTACTTGAGTTTAGCATCCTATTGCACTATATAATATGGTTTTCAATGTTGACGGTGGTATTGCAATAAAAACCTTTTGCAAATCAAATTGAAATAACACCAACAGCTTTTACCACCAATTCAGACCACACAAATATACCTGTTTACTTGATCCGTCAATACCACTGAAAAGTTCAGATATTGAAGACATGCATCTGTTTTCAGGTATGAATCAAAAGAATCAATTAATACCATTCAGCTGTGTGGCAGTGCCTTATAGCGCTAGGTTTAAAGGCCTCGTAGCGCTGGATTTAAATACTCAATTTCAATTTTTTTATGTTTTTTGTATTTTTGCTGGGAACTAGGCAAACTCCTGAAATTGATATCCTTTTTCAATCTTCAATACTTTAGGCATGACCCTGCCAAGTCAGAAAGGCGTGCTCGATTCATTTAAAAGCAGCGACAACAGCAAGATGCTTATAGCGACGTCAGTGGCTGATGAAGGCATCGACATTGCTCAGTGCAACCTGGTTCTTCTGTACGAGTACGTGGGCAACGTTATCAAAATGATCCAGGTCCGAGGTAAGAGGCTAAATGGACTTCAGCAGTTGGAGCTGGTGGTGATTTCTCACCATACCTTTATGGCAAGAACTTCGGTTTGAGTGTCTAATAACATTTCATTATTTTCAGTTTTAGTTGCTTGGATGTTGTCATTTTTGTGCGTTTCCTTCAGCAAAAGACCCATGGCTTCCAAGGACCCACTGCTGTTGATGTATGAAGGTCATTGTAATCAACTGCCTTACGAAACCACCACAAATGGTCACAAGAGGCTACCAGATTTCAAAAAGGCTTGCTGCTTCCAGACGGGGAGCTCCCAAATGGCAAAACAGAAGTTTGCCCTGTGGCTTTGAAAACTCTTGCTCAGGAGAGGCCTTACGCAGCATCCAATGTGTGCAGTTTGACATTTTAAAGAAAACGTGAAGGTCAGAGTATTCAAATGTGAGGGCCAGATTCCTTGGGAGTCTCAAAAGCCCCCAAGTAAAGCTTGTTTGCCATGTCTGATCTAGCTAAACAATAACTTGTAATAACTGATTAATATAATTTATTTTTATTGTGTAGTTAATTAAAATCATTACAATTTAGCGTAAAATGAACCAAATGCAACAGAGTTCTCAATTAAAAATTGGAATAAATGAACATCACGTTAAGCATTAATTCCTTGTGTTGAGACAGTCCAAGCAGTTGCATTATTTAAGAAAACAAAATACATGACGCTAGCCGGAGCTAGAAAATTCAGAAGTCGTTCTTAAAAATGAGACAAAATACACATACATCTAAAATTGGTGATCAATGTACAGCAAAGTTGATTCAATGTGCAAAATAAGCAAAGTATACGCTGACCCTCTTTTACGAAGATTATAAAAGTGTATTGTGCTATCTTGAGCTACCACAACACTGGAGTTCAATGTGCAAAATTGAAAATTCGATACTGTAAACATCCCTACTATTAAGTTTAAGTATGCAAAATGGGCAGAGTAAATTTGTAATAGCTGTATAAACGCCTCTCACTTCTTACATCACTACTCATCTATAATATGGACATGGCATCAGAACTTCACTGTAATTATTGCCATTTAGTTGATACTTCACAATAGCAATTGCCTGAACCAGCAAGCCACATGAAAGGCATGTAACTAAGAGAATTACAGCTATTGTTTCACCAATGAAAAGAAACATGATTTTTCAGCTCTCTCTTCTGAACTATTAGCCATTGAAATTCATTAGCTGGTAATGAGACATTTATTGCAGCGTGGTTACATATTGTACCTCTGGAGTTCGTTACAAGAAAGCAGAAATCTCTCTGCATGTGTGTAGGGAGCTGGCTCTGTATATACTATACCAAAATGAGGTATATTGTGCACAGAGTCCAGTGGAACCCCAAAGGTAGGCAGAGGTAAAAGTAGATAGCACCTTACTCTCTATTTCTGGTAGTGTAGGCGAGCAGTAAGGCTTTATCAGAGGGTAGTGTTAAGCATTTGTTGTACACACTCAATCAGCATATGATGTCACACACTCAAAGACTGAACTCAGACCAATTTGGTTTGTATAAAAATATTATTTAGTTGTATTTATTTCCTAGAACCAAGCAAGCCTGGCACAGGTAAGTGTATAGGATACTTTTCAAGGCAGGTTGAACAATACAAACAAGCTGAATGAAAAACTTTCGTTACAGGTTTGTAAATGCTTTCAATACAGTTGAAATTACTGTTAGATTACTTTTGGTTACTGTACAGATTACTTTCTGGATTACTTTTTCTATTCAGTGTGATACACCTAGATATCACACTGGGACATTTCCTAGAGAAAAAGTAAGTAAGCAATTTTTAGTTCTTTGCATTTTTTCAAAGTTCAATACAAAACCAACTCCACACTTAGAACATTTTTTGCAAGGAAAAACAGTCAATGTATTCCTATGGAGGGAAATGAAGTTATCGGTTAAAAGGTAAGTACAAGATGTGGGAGTTGGTATTCTGGGGTTAGAACCAGGGTTCCCCCGGGTTCAAGGATGCACTCTCAAAACACCCTCAGCGGCACTAGGAAGGCTGGGTGCAGAGTGCTGAGGCCCAATGTTATCCAATGGGGGATAGGGGGACTCCGGTTGGTGACTGCACACGAGCAGGCCACAAGGTTGTGGGAGCAAAGCTCCTGGTGTTAGGCTCAAGGCAAAGGGGGATCCGGTTTAGCACACAAAGTGCACCCGCAGCGGCACAGGGGCGGCTGGGTGCAGGGTGCTGTTTTGGCGTCGGGTGCCTTGTTCTTTTCAATGGGGATTGCTGGTTTTGGTTTTTAGCTGCAGGCTCGGTCCAGGACGACTTCCGGGAGAAACCAACAGCTGGGCAGGTAAGTTGGAGGGCTCGGGGACGTAGGTGCACCTCGGGTTCTCTTCTCCAGGGCGCAGGGCGGCTGGATGCAGGGCTGTCTTTTGAGGTCGGATTTCACCTTACCGGGCCACTCGCGGTTGGGGGGGTCTCCGTGCAGAGGCTGCAGGCGACGTCGGGGAGTCCTGGCGGGGTCAACCCACAGTGGACTCGGACTTTGGAGCGCTGGGACACCTCACTGGGACCAGTAGGCCACTCGGACATGGGCCGTAAGCTTCGGGTGCAGTGGTGGTTGCAGGCGTCGGGTTTCTTTGTTCTCAGCAGGCTCTGAGTCTTTCTTGGCTATTTCTTTTGAACAGAGCTGCTGTTCACAGGAGATCCGGTCTTTGTTGAAGGCAGTCAGTCATCCCAGGGGTTCTGGAGGTCGCTGGCTGCAGGACAAGGTGACTTTTGGCGCAGGATCTCTGGATACTGCAGACGGCCCGGTAGGGCTGGGGCCAAGTCAGTTTTTCTCTGCAGTCTCCTCTGCTGGGTGTCTTCTTTCGTCCATCTTCTTCGTAGGTTGTGGGAATCTGCCTTCTTGGTTCAGGGCTTCCCCCTAAATACTATATTTAGGGGGCGTTTTAGGGGTCTCGAGGTCAGTAGTCAATGAGCTTCTGACCATAGGGTGACTACACCCTTTGTGTGCTCACCCCACGTGGGGGAGTGGGAACAATCCTTAATCCTGATTGGAGAGTGCCTGCCATCTGCATCTGCTTTGCCTCGCCTCCCCCACCTGAGGGGTGGGGATGGCAGAGGTGGGCACACCTTCTGGGCTGTGCTAATTTTTCCCGCCTGTCTTCCCCCCCGAAAAGGAGGGGAGACAGGAAGGGGGCTTGCTCCTGATAGCAGGAGAGGCTGGGGGTCGCATTACAAAGGCGGCAATGCCTTTGAAGCTTCCCTGCCACAGATGGCTCTTCCTGGCCTGGGGAGGTGTGACCACCTCTGCCCAGGAAAGGCTTTGTTTCTGGGCTCAGGGAGCGAAGGCTCCCACACCAGAGGTCCTGAAACATGTCTCGTGGTGGCAGGCTGGTGTGTACCAGTCAGGGAACCCACCAGAGGCTGGCCATTTTTCAGGGGGCATCTCTAAGATGCCCTCTGAGTGCATTTTTCATTAAATCCTACACTGGCATCAGTGTGGGTTTAATGTGCTGAGAAGTTTGATACCAAACTCCCCAGTTTTCAGTAAAGCCATTATGGTGCTGTGGAGTTCATTATGACAAACTCCCAGCACCATATACTCTTAATGGCATTACTGCACTTACAATGTCTAAGAATTGGCTTAGGCACTGTAGGGGTACAGGGCTCATGCACCTGTACCCTCACCACTGGTATAGTGCACCCAGTTAGAGGGGTGGCTGACCTATGCCAGGGTAGTGGGTTGTAGGCATGGCACACAGGGATGTGTGCCATGTCGACTCTTCACTTTGTTCTGCACCAAAACACGCAGCCTGCAATGGCAGTGTGTGTGTGTAAAGGTACAGGGCCTCTAAGGGTGGCACAATAAGTACTGCAGCCCTTAGAGGCCTTCCCTGGTCACAGTGCCCTTGGTACCCATGGTACCTTTTGCAAGGGACTGACATGAGGCCAGAGAGGTGCCAATTGGGGGTACAAGGTACAGTTTTGGGAAAGAACACAGGCCCTGGGAACCTGAATGACAGGGACCCAGGGCACATCAAGTAAAAGTGCATCAGTAGTCTGGCAAAAAGTGGGGGGGTTACTGCAAAAGAAATCCAGCTTGCTACAATGTGAAACAGTACCATCTCTGAAAACGACTTGCATTAAACAGATTAAAATATTTTGCAAACAATTACAAGCTGCATATTGATGTGTTTATTTTCACAGTGCATACTTGTTGGAAAGTGGATTATTAGTAAATATTTATGTACAACTGGCAATAAGGCCACTAACACAGACTAGGGCTCAGAATAGGTTGCAGAAAATTATTCCCATGCTCAACCCTTGGTAGTTTGGCTGCGAGCAGGCAGGCTTAACTTCCAAGACAGGTATGTAAAGCATTTAAAAACACCAATTCAGTAAATAATTAAGACACAACACACAATAAAAATCCAACACAAATTTATGAAATAGAAAATATTTTTATCTTTAAAATGACCCAAAAAAATCCAATGTAGGGAAACAGAGATATGATTTTTTAAGGATTAAACACCTTCTAGTGCTTAGAAACCAATAGTGCCACTTCTGAACATTTGTTCACCTCTGACCGGGACAAAGTCAAAGTTTAAAGCCGACCACGATGGAGCCCTGGTCGGATACATTAAGCGGGAGGCTCCGGTCAAGATTTTACCTTCACACTTAGAAACTATTCTGGAGGATTTCAGACGTCGTGTAGCCTCCTCCAGCAGGCCGAATTCTGTGAGGGTTCGTCGGATTGCCTTACTGTGAGGGTCCAGTCACCCTCAAGAGCTTTTCCACAAACGTTCACCAAACTTCCCCAAACTTCCCCAAACTTCCCCAAACACCTATTGAGGGTCCAAAAAGTCCACAACACAATCCAAGGGTCTGGAATCTCCAAGATGGTCCCCGAAAGGTTGGGGCTACAATTCCCACAATGCACCTGGACAACACCCTTAAAAGTCCACTGGATACACTCCAGGCAGGGGACTCTTGGTTGAGTTGATGCAGGTGAGATCGGTTAACCTGTAGCTTGCAGGGAGTCCACTCTTTAATCCTTTTAAAGCAAGGTACATCAAAAGGGCTGTAGTTCCAGATAATTCAGCAGGATCAGTCTGTCAGAATGCAGGGCCTGGTGGTGCAAATCAAGTTTCCAACTCGGCAATCCTTCTTCTTCTCTCAGTTTCAAGCAGCAGAGCTGAGAGGCTCTGCCCCTTTCAGATACTTATTCAGTGTCCTCTGGGGTCAAGCAGGAGGGCACTCCTGTCCAATGAGGTGCAGGGCAAAACCCCGGAGCATGACCATTTCCTCCAAAGTGTGGCACAATGGTCTCCCAGAAAGCCCTATTCTTCCAAAATTCAATACGACTGAAGTCGCAGCAGAGAAGCATGAGGTAGCTAAACTAACCTCCAGGATGGCTCATTTCCATAGCTCCTCTCCCTCCTACATCTGCAAACTCCTTCCTTAAGCCTGCCATCTGGCTGGGTTTAGAGTGGTAGGGGGTAGATGGACCTGGCTGTCTCTTTCTACCTTTAAAGCTGAGGCTTTACTACCCCTCTCCACTGCTCTGGCATTCCTGTGGAGCAGGGTCCTCTTACAAGAGATAGCCTTTCCTCCCTGGGTGCCACTTATCACTTCATCAAGGCTGCCTGGCTAATCCACTTAACTCTGACTAATCAGGGCAGATCACTGGAAGTCTGAATTTTGGCTTACAGACAAGAAAGTCTTATAACTTATTTTCTGTACATTTTAGGATAAATTCAACAACAGCATATTGTTGGATTTATCAATACCATTCTCCCAAGTTCTTGAATATTTTTCGGTTGTCCCTTGCGGTAGTTATGAATTCATAAACTATTGCAATGTTAATTTATGTGGCTGGGGATCTACAATGGGGAAAATGAAATGTCCAATTTCTCCAACAACAGGGCCAATAAAACTGCTTTTATAAGGAACCTGCTTATAGCTACGTGGACCCCCCCCCTTCTCCCACCCCTGGTACACCTAGGGGGACTTAAGGGTCCTAAATATACAAAAATAATGTAGATCCTCACTCCACAGTGCTCCTAGCACAAAATTCGATTTTGGGACGCACTTTACTACAATGAGGGAAGTGAAATATGTAATTTCTCTACCCCCAGGGCATATAAAACTCCTTTATAAGGGTCCTCCTTATAAGTACCTGCCCCCCCACTCCTGGGACACCTAGGGGAGACCCCCTGGGGGTACCTCATATGCCAAAATATTGTAGTTTATACATTTTTAAGTGCCCCTAACACCAAAGTCGAATTTGGGCACAATTTACATTTAAAAGCAGTTCTGCAACACAGGGCTGCTTTTAAAACGACCTCAGGCTCTTGGCAGTGAACACATCCAAGTGCAGAAAGGGCTGCTGGCCTCTAAACTGCCATGCCATATTATATACTAGGGACTTAAAAGTAGTTTTAATCCCCATGCCCTATTATGTACCATGGCCTTAAAGGGGAGGTCATGCTAATCATAGTGGTACCCTCACCCATAGTGTACCCTAGTGTGTTTGGGTGTGTTCGCTGTATTGTAAGTGTTTTCAGCATAGCACTGGCCCTTGGCCTGGTTAGGCTGAGCCCAGAGGCAGTAAGAGGCAGTTACCACCAGTACCTGTCAGCAAAAAAATGGGGGTGCCCAGGGCGACTTTGAAACAATACTCAACATTTATTCTATGTATCTGCAAACAGAAGATATCTTTCATAAGAAGCAACTGGAACCCAAGCATTTAAGAGGGTTGAGGGAGAGATTAAGGGACCCTGTATCATAAGGACTAAAATACAACCTACTAATGATATGAAGATATTGTTTTTCACCTCAAAGTAGTGTGACGTCGTAAATTGCCTCTGGCCTTGTTCCTCTACATCCGTGGTACTCAAAGTACGGCCAGGGGGCGCATGTGTCCCTCCTGACCTTCACATGCGGCCCACAGCTGAATGACTGCACGGGGCTGCTGTTTACTTCAGAAAGCACTAAATATTCAAAAATATGTTAAATAAATGGGAAAATGTTTATTTACAGGCTAACTGAATTAAACGAAAAGAAGCAGATGAGGTGTTGTGCAAAACTTAATTTAGGAATACATTCATTTTTTAATACATCTTGCAACAAATGTGTAAAAATATGATAAAGTCTCTTCAAAATTCAAAAAGTGTATTTCATTAACATTCAGAAGTGCTACCACTTAGCACATCAGAATAGATAAGTGCATTCAGAATTATTTTATTTAAAACTGATTACTTTGAAAAAAAAGAGTGTAGAAATATTCATGTCTCCTCACACCCTGACAACAATGCCAATAGTGAACTAAGAGGCAATTCAGTTGCCACGTGGAACCCTCTGGGTGGTCAGGGTTTGTTATTATACATGGACAACATTATAGTTTATTAAATTAAACACGAGGTTTGTACAGTATATATTCTGTACTCAATGTATTTCAAGGGGATCTTATATGTCATAATGAAGAAAAAGGAGGCAAAGTGAAATTAGGCAAATGCCTAAGATCAAACCATTGGATCAAGTGGAAAAGTCTGGATTGATCCTAGGTTTTCTGGATTCTTGTTGTGCAATTCTATTTCATTTGAATTCAATTCAATAATCAAGTTACTTCCTTTTTACACTTGCTTCTCCCAAGTTAGCGATAGCACGAAGAGAAGGCTTACCTCAAGGTGCGGTAGAAATTTAGCGATTCAGATACAGCATAACACAGTATTGTCAAATCTATGACTCTTCAGAGACTAGGGGCTTACTTTAGAGGATAGTATGGAAAGGAACGCTCAAAATAACTCCATGACTCACTACCACACCATGTATGTGAATCGCTTCCCCTACGCACACCTTAACCCCCCACAAACCCCCACTCCCACCGTGCTGCCATTAATGCGGCCCTTGGACACACCACAGACCATAGTTTGTAGCCCCTGGGGAAATGTTTGCAAGTACCCATGCTCTACATGGTCACAAAGCTGCTTGGTGACCTTCAATATCCTTATAATGTACGGTAAAGCTAACTATATCCGGCATAGCTTATGAAATTCCATATGTATTTTCTAATGGTATTTCTGTTATTAATAATAATAATTAAAACAATAATGGTAATGATAATGTAATGCTAAGTCATCATTTTTACTTGTTATCACAAATGTCTACAAGACCTGGAAGCAAAATTCCACTAGCGATCTCAGGAGACTTTTATCTTTGGTAACGCTGTTTCTGGTAGATACTCTATCCAACTGCAGATTCCTTACCGGTAGAGTATCCCCAAGTGCCAGACTGGATCCAGAGAATTTTACAGCAGAGCTCCGACATGTCACCAGCTGGTGCTGTGTGGCTCCTTGGCGAGTCTGTCCCACCCCAGAAATTACTGTACAGAGCCCCATATATCTGCCATACCTGCATGCTGACATCAGCTTGTTAATCTTCCTTCTCTGCCCTCAGACGTGGAGGACTTCAAACAAATTGCAGGTGACAGTGTGTCAAAATCTAACTTTGTACCTTATTATGATTTCTGGAGTCCACTCCAGAGAATGGAGAGGTGGAAGGTCAGAGAAGAATCTGCAGTTAAAGTATTCACCAGAAAGAGTGTTACTGAGGATAAGTAACCTGTTCTTCTACACAGATTACTTACCTTTAAAGTAGATACCACTGCAGTACCTCCCAAGGTGGAGGGCCTGAGGAGAGGACTCAGATTTGGCAGTCTTGCAGGACTAAGTCATTAGAATTGGCCCTCCCTTTGGACCTCACTGTCAAGGTAGTAGTGTCTAGTGAGCATGAGTACTAACGCCTATGTCACAGCCTGGCAGATTTCCAAAACCAGTATTTCCGCTTTGCCAGTGCCGCAGTAGGACCCTTGACCTTAGTGGAATGAACCTCAGGCCTTTCGACCGGGGGGGGTTGGGGGTTGCTTCTTAGCCAGCATGTAGCTGATTTTGATGACGAGGACTGTCCTTCTTGACAGGGTCTTTTCTGCACCACCTTACCTTTCTTTGCACTAGAGACTCCCATTTAGAGATGAATATCCACACAATGTTCTTTCATGTGGTTGATATAGACACACAAAGCCCTTTTACTGGCGACATGCGTGCATAATGAAGAATCTGCTGTGCATCTGCACAAATGGAAGTCAGAAGCAGGACAACGTCTGCATACAGGGAACAGTAAAAAAAATACCCTTTTGATCCGATAGTACGTATTCAGACGGTTTGACTACGCCTCTGCACATGTTAGACAGACACGTATTGGCCTGAACAGAACTCTCCTCCAATTGAACGTAATCGGAAATATGCTCCTCATGAATGCTGCAGTCACTCTGTATGCCGACTAGTTGCTCATATATTGCAAAGTAAACAACCAAGACTGGCAGCCAGGTCAGGAAAAAAGTTCCCTTTTAATATCTTGCAAATTTGCACATAGGACAGTGATATATAGTAATTTTATTGTTCTTCTTTTAGGAAATATGCTCTTATGAATGCAGTAGTCGCCTAGCATGCTGGCTAGCTGCCCATATATTGTAATGCAAATAACTAAGACAGGTAGCCAGGCCGAGAGAAAGTTATTTTTTTAATAACTTGCTCATTTGCACATAGGATATCCTAATCCACTACACTTTTTTTGGTTGTTTTTTTTTTACTCGCTTAATATTCCTAATTTTGGAAGTAGAATGGCACTTGTTTTGTCCCTTTTATGATCACTTCTTGATTATTGTACTATGGAAATGGTTTTAGATGCTCAATTATCTTCATGGTTTTAATGATGCAAAGGTTTTAATTAACCATGCAAATAAAATAAACTTTTAAACTTTTATGTTGGCAGTGGAATAGATTGGCTGATGTGAAAAGGTGGCATAACCAATGCCACTGCAATTAGGCAATTTTGCATCTGCTGCGTTTTCCGCATAATTAGGGATTTGCCAAATAATTCATCATCTGCTGCATAATCTGCAACCTATAACACAAAATGTTGTTTCTAGCTCAAACAGATAAAAAGTTACTAAAAACATGGCAGCTTTTGTTGCTGTGCAGTGAAAGGTCTTTCACAAAGGTTGACTGGTCATCTTTCTGTTGCTTATTGCTGCATTTGGGTGTCAGGCTGATACGAATAAAGTGAAACCTGTGCCCAGATAGTGTTAACATGTGTAACGTGTAAAAATGACAAAACGTGCTGCATCATTCCGCATAATTTGCCTTTTCTTTCCACATAATTTAGCAAACCCTGACACATAATTTGGTCCTCCCCTGCGGCATAATTCCAGTGGTGCATGTCATAACTTTGGGTAGGAAGGCTGCCCCAGTTTGTCTGGGAAAAAAGGGGTTTAGGGTGATGGCACTGACAACACCTGCCATTCACTCATGCAGCCCACAAAGTGACAGCAATCAGGAAAACTGTTTAGAGCACCAATAGACGCAGTGAGGTGTTATGCATTGGCTCAAAGGGCATGCACATAAGAATTGTCACCACTAAATGCAATTTCCATTGTAGCATGATGAGCGGCTTCAAGGCAATGTGTGAGTCAAGCCTTTGATAAAGTGCATCACAATAGGTGATTTCAATAGAGAGGGTTTATCAGGTAAACACAAAAAGGCTGAAAGGGCCAGCAGATAACTCATAACTGTGCCTACTGCAAGGTCCTGCAGGGCCAACTATAGAACAAACAATAATACATCTGAAAGCTTGGCCTGTAAAGAGTGGATATGATGAGCGCCACACCAGGCAACAAATTTTTCCCAGCGCCCAGCATATATGTCAGAGAGGCTTGGCTGCAAGGATAACATAGACTACTGCATCTGGCAGACTGAATGCATTTAACTGCCACCACTCAACCTCCATGCATGAAGGTGTAGTTTGTGGAGAGTCAGGTGAAAGATCCTCCCCTGTTGCTGAGACAGGAGGTCCTCCTGAAGTGCGAGTCGAATTGGCGGGCATATGCTCATCTTCAGGAGCTCTGAGTACCGTACTTCCCTGGCCCAATCCATGGCTATTAAGATGACTTGGGTCCAGTCTGTCCTCACTTTCCTCAGAACTCGAGGCAGAAGAGGCAGTAGCGAGAATGCCTGTGTCCTGTCACAGTCGAAAGGCTTCTGCCAGTGACTTTACTGGACGACACTCCAGTGTGCAATAGTTTTGACACTGCACATTCTCGATGGTGGTGAACAGATCTAACCAGTGCACGCACCACTGATAAAAGATACCCCTTGCTACCTTTGGATGGAGACACTGTGAGAAGTTGGCCTGGTATATGCTGTCCACTAATTAAAGTGGGCACCTTGCACCAGTCCAAACGACCCTTATGATGTATGAGGTCAAAGATAACCTTTATGAAAGCTATCCTAGTGGTAGCTGTGGAGAGCTGCCTTCAGGCTTAGTCTTGAAGGAATGTAAAGCAGCTTGTTTTACCAGAATATCACCTTTAGTATTAATCAAATGAAAGAAGAACCACACAGTAGTTATAAAAATATGTATTTATTTATATAACACTCCCTAGTATCCTCTACACGAGGGTACAACACAAAGCACACAATACTTTGGCAAAGAAACAGTTGTAAGTAGCACAATACACAGTGGGCTCCAGGGGGAGACCAAACTATATACTAAAATAGTGGTATAAGAACCACGACTGGAGTCAAGACAGTGTCTAGAACACGTAGAATCGCTGGGACCCCAAGGAACCACCCAAGGTAAGTAAAAAGGGACCCCATGGAGGACGGGTGAAGTGTGCTAACACGACCGCGGGCTCCGTACAATTCTATGGGGAAGTCGCAGTTACAATTTTAAAGTTTAAGGACCCTTCTCGGTGGACTCCGAGGAAACCCTTTGGAACTTAGGAGGTTGGAGAGCCACCCCACCTGTGGATACTGGAGTAACCGAGTTACCTATTCCAGAGGAGCCGGGTGCATAGGTCTGGAGTGGTGTCGGAAACCGCCGTCGTTTTCAATGGAGGGCTTCAAAGAAGAGCTGCTGCAGGGAAGGAAAAAAGTGTCCGTAGGAATCCAAGGATGGATTCGTGATGAAAGGAACCTGAAAGCAGAGGGGACAGAGTCTGGGTCCCTTCAGGGTGACCAGGGGCTCAGTAGACGAATGCCCACCGATGTCGGGTGCTTCAGGTGCGAAGAAGGGATGCTTGACTCTGCAGCCACGAGGTCCAGGAAACGTAAAGGACGACCAGGAGCCAGATGCAAGCTGTTCCACGAAGGATGTCGAGTGCTGAGGGGTCGGTGTCTGGCTGGAGCACCAACAAGCCTTGGCAACAGCAACCCACGCAGGAAGGTCAAGCAGGTTACGGTGTGGACCATCAAGGTCCAGGGGACTCACCAAGCAATGGGGAGTCAGGGCACGGCTGGAGCAACCAGGGAAGCCCAACAGAATTCAAGATTACCCTCAAGAGGACCCACAGGTTGAATGACCAGGAGTCGCAAGGGTACCTTGAGCAAGATCGCAAAGTACCAGCCCACGGAGCACTCGGTGTGAGGAGGCCGGAGTTCTTTGGTGGAAATACTGCTCAAGTTCAGGACTACACGGAGTCCAATGCACAAGCTCGGGAATCACCAACAAGCATATGCACTTGCAAAAGTACGTGGTGCACAGGGGTTCGGGTTATGCGGTCCCCACGAGAGATACTGGCCTCAAACTCGGTCAGAGGGCAGCTCAACTTCAAGGAACTTCGGAACCCACCTCCTGTGTTGCTGGAGCCTTCGGAGTCTGCAGGAGCTCAGGATCAGCAGACCGGTCAGTTGCATTACGGTGCCTGCGAATGCAGGGGAGTGACTCCTTCACCCCAAGGGAGATTCTTCAGTTGTCCTTAATGCTCCACAGGTCCTGCAAGGAGCCTGTATGGTGCAAGGGCACAGACGATGCTTTCGACGGAGAGGGAGACGAAGTCGGGCCCAGTCGAAGTCCAGCGAAGTCCAGAGTGTCCAGACGGTCGAAGGTCAGTGGTTTTCTGTTCAGAATCTTGTCCACATCAAATCTAAGGTCCTACAGCCAGGTAGGCCCTTATGTACCCACAGGAGAGGGTTGGACAGATTCGGGGGACCCTCCTAGGGGAGGTTCAAGACAGAAGGGAGGTTACTCCCATGTCCTTTGTCCAGTTGCGCGCCAGAGCAGGAGCCAACGGCTCCCAGAACTGGTTTGAGCTGGACTATGCACAGGGACACCAAATGTGCCCCAGGTGATGACTTTCAGGCACTTTGGAAGTGAACCCACCCAGCCCCAATAAACTAAATCCTGTCTGGGAGGTGGTCACACCTCCCTGTGACAGGATGCCTATAGTGCTGCCTTCCTCTGCTCGAGCTTGGCTCAGCAGCAGAAGGGCAGAAATGTTTCTCTGGTCAGCAGCATCCATTTTGTGCTGTCCGGGTCGAGAAGGCTGGCCCCGGAAAGACCAGTGACCCCACGAAGCTCGCTTCAGAAGGGTGGATTCATACCTCCCACACCGGTTACCAGTGTTGAGGTATGATTCCAAGGTGTTTGATACCAAACACGACATGTTTTGTTTCAGCCGTTTTCGAGATAGCATTTACCGCAAGGTTATAATGCATCTCTAACTATATGTCTGGCTGAGTCACAGACAACCCGAGAGAATGGTCTCCGAAGGCTGCAGAGGGGCTCTGCTCATGCAGGGGCACCCTCTCATGTAAAACCCAGCACCCTGCCTTCAGGATTGTTAAGGCCTGGTATAGGGGTGACTTATAAGTGTTAAGTGTAGTGACCTATAGATATAGTGAACCTATATCTAAAGTAAGTGGTGCAAGCACCAGCTCACACAGGCTGCAATGGCAGACCTGTAGATCCATTTTGCATGGCCTCTCATGGGTGGCATAATACATGCTTCAGCCCATGGGAGGCCTCTGGGGTACCTATGCCCTGGGTACATGTACTAGGGACTTATAAGGGTACCCCAGTTTCCAATCTGGAGTGTACCAAAGTACATGGCATAACATTTTAAGGAGAAAGCGGATAGACTGGGGTCCTGATTAGCAGGATCCCAGTCAGACTAGTCAAAACAGTGTAACATCAGGCAAAAAGTGGGGGTAACCATAAGAAGCAGATCCTACTTTCCTACAGACACCATTCATGATCCGCCAGCCATCATCTGCTCAGCTTGTCTGTTCTGGCATTCATAGACCCTGCTAGATGATTACCTGCAAGAAAGATGTTCTGCAGGTTCAGCAACCCCCAGAGATGGTGGGTCACCTAGCACAGGATCCAGGACCCCACTCCATCCTTCTTGTTGCAGTACCATATGGTGGTCATGTTGTCTGTGAGGACCGACAATAGGTTTCCGTTGATGGATGGCAGGAAATCTTTCAGGGACAGATGGATTGCCCAACGCTCCAGAAGATTAATCTGGAGCCAGCTATTTACCAGAAACCAGAGGCCTCTGATCTCCACCTCCCCCCAATGAGAGGCCCCTCACCCACCCAGTAGTGATTCATCTGTCATAACCAAAATGTCTGGGTTTGTAAGGGATATTCCAAGAACCCTCAGAGCCATCCTTATCCAGACCTAGACTTGAGCCTGAAACATCAAGCTCATATCCTGAATGTCACAGACTTGCTGTGGCGGTGGAAAGGCCTTGAACACCTTGTATCTAGAACAGTCCCAGTAAAGGATTCCTCTGCATTGGGCCCAGTGGGTCTTCGGCTCATTGAGTAAAAACCCCAAAGATGTCAGGAGTTCGGCCATCATCCGAAGGTGGTTTACGACTGACTGAGGAGAGCCTGCTTTGAGCAGCCAGTTGTCGAGGTACGCAAACACTTATGTCCTTGACCCCGAAAGTGGTCAGCAACCTCTGCGATCACTTTCATGAGCCACTGAGAGGCAGAGATGAGACTAATGGGGAGCATGGCAAATTGGAAGTGTTCCGACCCACAGCAAACCAGAGATAACACCTGTGGGACTGTAGGACATCCATATGAAAATAGGTGTCCTGCAAGTCCAGAGACACCATCCAGTCTACCGGGTTCAGGGCAGACAGAATCTGAGACATGGTGAGCATTTTGAATTTGTGTTTCTGCAGAGGGGAATTCCATAAACAGACTTCCAGCATAAGCCCTGAGGCTTTTGCCTATCTTCAATATGGGGAAGTAGTGCAAATGGCAACCCTCTCCAAGAGCTGACAAATGCTCAGTGGCATACTGGACCATCAGAAGGTTGACTTCTTGCCGCAAAATGGTGGAATGATTCTTTGATAGTGGCTCTGACATGTGGGGAAAATGGGGCGTGTAGCTGATGAAAGGCTGTGCCTGGCTCCTTTGAATAATTTGCAAGACCATTTGTCGGACCTGACGGATCTCCAGCTGGTGAGAAAATGTCATATCCTGCCTCCTAATGGCTGAGTATGGGCCTGTGAGTACAAGTTAAAGCAGCTTGGCAGCCTCTGCAGCAAAGGAGGAAGACTCATAAGAGAACTGTCCCTCCTTGTACAATCGGTCTCAGCCTGCTGCCACAGCCTCTGCTCGAAAAGACTGAGCCTGCTGCTGCGGCACAGATTAGGTTGGCTGATGTCAGTAAGCTAGTCCCCTTGAATAACCCCTAAACTTCCTGTACTGTTGGTGGAACTGCTTGGCGGGAGACAAGAGTCCCAAGGATTGTGTTGTGGCTCAACGATCCTCATTCGAGCATTGAATCCACCTTCTCCCCAAACATAGAGCCATAAAAGGGCATATCCATAAAGGTTGCCTAGACATACCCTATGTTGGTGCCATTAGCTCTGCCAACACAGTCTGCGGTGTCCAAGACACCACTTAAGGCATACTTTGCCACATCATAGCCATCATGTATTGTTTGAGCCAGCAAGGCTCTGAGGTCTCCCGGGACGGCCAACAAGTTTACTTTGTTGGCCCAGGTGGCGAGTTTAGCTCTGTCTCAGGAGATGTATCCAGCCCACTGGCATTCTGTAAATCTATGCATAGCCCATCTTCAATATAGTGAGGGGGAGCAGGTTGTCCACTTTCTCATCATCATCGGTGTCATGGGGATCACTTTGCATACCCAGAACTCTGTCAGATTCAGATCCAAATGAGCCCTATAGCCTTTGATGGTACTGGAGTCAAGGCATAGGTTAAGGATTAGAGTCTGGTTGCAAACTGACAGGTTGAGCTTTGTAATTTCATAACATGACATAGGTTTGAAGCAGTCGGCGATGGTGGGGGGTCAAATACCAGATTCGAGTCTGGAGCCGGTACCAGGAGAGTGGGCACTGGCATAGAATAAACTGGTATGGACCAAAGGACCAGGGTAGAGTGTGAACTGGAGTCAGAAGAGGCCTAGGAAAGGGTCTCATGGAGTCAGTTGGCACCCAGGATGGGCCATCCAACAGAAATACAACTGGAGTCTTTTTCCAGTAGAAAGGGGCCCAAAAGCATGCCAGAGGAAGCCAAAAGCACAAGAAAAAGCTGCAGCGCTATCTTCCTGGAAGGCAGCTATTTGCTGCAGGGTTGACGACAGCCAGGGGAATTCGGTGGTCTGCCACAACCAGTTGCAGGACTGAGTTGGAGTCAGAAGATGCTTCTGAGTTATGATCTTTTGATTGACACCCTAGCAGGAGGTGGTTGAGTCCTGCTTATCTTTTTTGCGCTTATGGTATGACTTTGGCTCACTGAAGAATTGGGAGTGGGAAAAGGACTCTAGGTGGGACTGGCTCCTTGAACGGGATTGCGAGCTGCGTTGAGACTTGGAGCAGGAGCGAGAATCATGTTTCAACCCCAACCTCTTCTTATGTTCGGCAACCTAGATTTTCACGTGCTGCTCCCAAATTGACTTTGGGTGCATGAGGGCACGTTTATCGCACAGCTCCCGAGTCATGACCGGAGCCTAAATACCAACGACTCACATTGTAACGGCCCGTAACCAACATCTGCTTCCAGCAGTCATGGCACAGTTTGGTTCCTGTCATTTTTGCGGGAGACTTCGTCCTGGCACATTGTCTGAGGTAAATTCAAACTGACAAAGTTGGGAGCTGAGCTCTGGATCCATGTCAAATTGCACAGAAAGAAAGGAGCTGAAGACAGCATGGAGGATTGGCAGGTTTGGCACTTATATTTAGCTCCACTCTGTCACTTCCAGGTCAGTACAGAATCACTGTGGAACCACATGACAACACCTAGCAGCACGCCAGAGCATTTCTGTTAAATTCTCCATATCCGGTATGGTGCCTAGGAATATTCTAAAGGTGAGGAATTTGCAGTAAAAAGCATTAATTAGAATGATACATTTTAATTGATCACCATCTATTGATCAGGCTGATGGCTTCCTGGGCAGAGAAGTGACCTTAAGTGCGTCAGTAACAAAACAAACCTGACCCTTTGCAGCACAAATGAATAGTGATTGTGATCAGCTATCTGATAACACATTCTGAACTGCAACTGCAACTGATGGGCTTCATAGAGAAAGAACAACTGCAAACACTGGAGAGTGTATTGAGGAGAGAGCAACACATAGCTAAACAGCCTGTAAAGAAAGGGGTGAGGAATGACTGCCTATGTTATGCTATAGAATGTTATTTGGGGTTTGTAACTAGCTCATGCACTGTGATGTGGCACTAGGATTTAGTAGATGTGTACAGCATTATTTGTTCTCCAAAGGTCTCTTTCAGTGGTGTAGCTGCAGACTTGTTTGATGAGGAGGCACATGTTTGGGCAATCAGTGTGTTCTTGCCCTGTCTCAAATCCAGTTTGATCTAGTCTGAATAATATTATCTTGTATGTGAAGGCCATTGTGGTCTCATTCAGTGATATGGTTTGAAGTGTTGCCAGTGTGCTTGATCACCAAAAAACATGATGGGTAAAAATGCTTCAGCCAAATATTGTTAACCACTGGGAATTCGGCTGGTTGGCATTCCATCCCATGATTTTGGAGTTCCTCTGTGCCATTATTAGAAATGGGCCATTCAAATGCAGAACAGGACCTAGCACTAAAAAAGAGCGTTTCAGCTCAAATTGCCAGGAAGCCATTTCACAAAACATTTCGTTCGTTTCTTTGTTTTTGCCATTACTCCAGTCTTTGCAGCATTCCACCAATACCCCTTGAAAACATTTGTGAATTACCACTTAAGTCAATGAAAAGGTATTTCCACATGCATAACTGTGTACGTCGCGTGCAATTGTGTGTGATTCCTTTCATGAATGTGATTGCTAACCTTTTCTCCTTCTCCTAGCATCCAAGAATGTTAGTGTGGGATCCCTTTCAATTCCCACAGCGGAACTGGATTTACTTGTGCTGTTGACAGGAGTAAATCCCTGATCATTTCCAGAGTGAGAATGAGCAAAGAAAAGGTTTTTGAATATCCACAAACAAGAACATTTGTGTGTGTGTTCCTCAACTTTAAGAGCATTTTTCCCCTGAATAGCCATTGCCACATCCCGCTTTACACAAACATTTACAAGTGAGTATGGGCCATATGTATCAAGCCTTTTTCCATTTGCAAACGGGCCGATTCTCAGAATCTGCCCGTTTGCGAATGGGAAAAAGCCTTTTGGGATGTATCATCCCAAAAGGCCATCGCAAAATAGAGAATCGCAAAATTTGCGATTCTCTATTTTGCGAATGCAATTAAGGAATTGCAAATTGCGATTCCTTAAATGCAATTCTGGAAGCACCAGAAATTTGCTATTTGGCCTTAAGGAATCGCAAATTACCACCAACTTCAAGTTGGTGGTAATTTGCGATCTTCTAGAAAAAAACACTTTTTTGCTTTTTTCAAAGTGCCATTTGGCGCACATTCATGCCCTTAGGGCATGTATGTGCGCAAAATGTGCACACATGCATATTTCAGGGGTGCAACAGGGTGTCCTTTTGGCACCCGTGCAACCTTGAAATTGCATTCTCAATTTGCGATTCTCTAATTGGTAATCGCAAATTGAGAATTCTTCCCATTCATTCCTATGGGCCTCCTAGCCCATAGGAATGAATGGGAAGGTATTCCTTATTTGCGAATCTCAATTTGCGATTCGCAAATAAGGAATATGTAGGATTCGCAGAATTTTTAGCAAATCCTACATACATTGCATTTTGCGATTCTCTAATTGCGATTCGCTAAAAATCGCAATTTGAGAATCGCAAAACTCTTTTTTGATACATATGGCCCTAAATCTTTTCAGAAGTGTAATACCAGTTGCTTTACGCTCCTCCATAAAACAGGCTATTTGCAAGTTTAAGTTGAACATATATGTGCAGGGCGCTTCTAAAATTGTGGAGACTTTATGGAAAGTACTAACACATGGTAAGCAAAGATAGCACAAGGTATTGAGGAGGAAGTTTTTTTAGGTGCATAAATTATGAAAGCAATATCACACTGCAGGGTGTAGATATTGTAGATATGTTATTAAGCTACAGGTTCATTATATAAGACAGGGCACTGGAGTACCCATGCAGCACATTGTTAATGCTGTTTGATATTGTCAGTGAATTCATGAGCAGTGCATGGCAGAGGTGTGAGTTATGGTTTGTGTAGTTATCCATAACTGGTTAGTTTCAGTGGTTTTTAGGTTTTGTTTTGTCATCATAACGTCAAAGCAACGAGTCGAAACCTGGCTCAAAAACATGAACCTGGATTTGAGCTCTAGCTTTCACCCAACGTGCTTCAGATTCGCCCGGGACACCAACCTCAACCTCAAAGAGCATGTTGCCAAGAAAATCCAAGGCAGTCTGGTACCAGCTCTGACTAGTGGAGAAAGTAAAGCAGTTTCTCCCAGAAAGCGACTTCAGTACTGCTGTTCAAGCCCTTGTTCTCTTGCATGTGAATTGAGCAACACCCTACTTTAAAGCCTCCCCGCCTCCACAGTGACCACTGTAGGAGATTCATGCGCGCTGCAGCATACCTCATCAAGGGCCTGGAAAAATATGGCAGCATCATCCCCACTCTGAAAAAAACTCTACTTGCTACCCTTGCCAGCCCCCATCATCTTTAATACTAACTGCATCACCTACAAAGTCAGCAGAACGGCACACTTGCTTATATTGCGTACAAGCTCACCACCTCTGGTGACTCTCAGCACACCCAAAGCTAAATCACCATCAAACTGGAGTGGCAGAAGTGCAATAAAAAAAAGAAAAAACAAAGCAACAGACCTCCATTTATGCACCTACGTGCCATTATTCCTCAGGACTGCCCCAACCCTTCTCCAGTTTGCGAAATAACTGAGGACACACCTCTTTAAAGAAAACTACATCATAATGAAGTAGCAGCTCATACCCTCTCTTAATACCCATCTTTGAGTCCACTCAATTATCACTTATTGACTGTATCTTTGCCTTTGACCCTATACAGCATTCTGCTACCATTAGGTGAGATTCCAGCTACACAAACTACATACATACATACTTTGCCTGCTTTTTCTTAGTGAATTTCAGAGGCATTTTAAACATACGTTAATGAATTATGAGCATAATAAATCGTTTTTTACCATTAACAAAGTTTTTCAGTTGTATATATGTCCCATACAGCCCGCTGACAGAACATATATCTTTACTGTCCTTTGAGTAAATTCAAAGAGCCCTCCAACCATCTGTATTGTTGCAAAAGTGTTTCTGCATCAGATGAAGGAGATGAAAAAATTCCAGAAATGCTGAAAAAACAAAGGTGTGAACCAGGAGATGTCTTTGTCCATATAGAAGGTGTTGTGGGACCTCACAATAAAGGACATGCTTGCACCTGTATTCCAAAAGTCTGCCTGCCAAGAAACCTATTCCAGTTAGTAGGCACCTGTAACCTCAAAAGGCATGAAAAGAGTTAAAACAACAGTTAGACTGGGTTGTGCTTATAAAAAAGTGAAGCAGTCAATCAAATTAACGTCTAACAGTGGCCTTCCACGTGTTAAAGCATTCAAGGTCCCTTACTGCTCCTGATTGGCCTTGATGGATTCAGTCTGGACATCACACCTTCTCACATCAGGAATGAGAAAAAAAACTTTGTCATGGCAGCAGTGTAGGGAATTAACTTGATTTTCTAAACCACAGTAGTAGAATATCAGCCACTTGCTCCTGCGGTGCTTCTGGGGGCAGGGATCCTCCCTCACAATAATAATGTTTCTCAGGTAAGTATTCTGGCTGGTTGTAGGCTTATTTGTCAGTCATCGAGTAGTCAAGTTCAGCTAGTGAGGGCAGGAGATTTGCACCAAACCCTCACCCTGAAAGAAAGGAGTACCCCAGCCAGAGGAACTTTAATGAGGATAAAAGTTCAGCTCCAGAAGGCCTGAGCACCAAAACCCGTTTTGTGAGTTAATAGCAAGCACAATTCTAGAATACACTCTGCTCCTGTGAAATTTGTGAATTGTCTTGGGAACAAGAGGCAGATAAGAAAAAGAATACACTACTTGTTAATCCCAGTTGATAAGAAAAGGTTGCTTAAGGTGCTCAGTCTTCTCTTCATTTATGCCTAAATCGTTTTGTTCAGTTGCACCTGTGTTGATTTAGAAATTGAAATAAGACCTCTTCAAGTTTTGCAGAGAGCCGGTTGGATCCACCATGGATACCCAATGGATAAAAGTAAATAGGTCACTGCTACATTGATATAGTATGCTCTGAGAGTCTGCTTTGTTTTTTTCCTTTTCTAGTGAGGAGTATACGTCACTCACACTTTGTTGATATAGGATATTATGCCAGGTTGCCCAGGTAAAGCAGTACACTTTTCCTGTAACTTAGGACAAGAAACACAGCTTTCAACTAGAATCTATTGATGTGATGGTTATTGCCCTGCTGTGATCAAGGAATGCGAACCTTCAGGAAACTCTGAATGCCCTCACCCCCATTCCTGCAGTAATTAATCCGTTATGAAAGTCCCGAGTGCCAAAAAGTTGAGAATGAGAAAAAGAGCCCCAATCATCAGATTCAGTTCAGAATCCCTCCACAGAAAGTCTTGTTTCTTAGGTTGGAAACTGAAATCATCAACAGCTAATGATCAGACTTTTGTCTCCAAAGAAAGGCTATAGGGGTGATGTTTGAGTTTAAGGTTCAGCCAGGAGGCCCACATGGACAAGTGAAGGTAGTACTCAGTGACATTGGAACTGAATGCAACGTTGGCCCTCTTGAAGGGACCACCTTTTGAACAAATGCATAAATGCGCTATTAAGTATTTGTTTTTAAAGGAAGCATTCCTTGTTGCAATTCCTTCTTTCTAAAGGATTGGTGATTTACATGATTTGGCTGCAAACATTATCTCCATTCAAATATATAGAGAAGGTGATGGAATGCACACTTTCTAAAACTCTATCAAATGTATGTCACCATTTTATGTTATATCGACAACTGATCCTCATTAAATGTTCTTGGGGACAGCCGAGCTATAACCGTAAGCATAGATGCCCAGATGATTCTGTTGTACCATTCACATAAAACTAGAGGTTTTAGATTTTCCAGTTAATTATTCCTTTCATTTGGAAGCAAGAATAAGTAAGTGGTCCTTAATAAATCTGCATTGCTCATAGGGAGTATTCAGTGTATACATATGTGTTCCAAGAATGCAGGATGGAATTTACTAGCAAATGATGCCTTCATTAGAAATGTTCATTACCAAGATATCTTCAGAGCAGCAACTTGGAGTTCTCCACATATATTTACAACAGTTTATTATATTGATAAACACACAAGGATGGATACACAGATAGTACAAGTGGTGCTTACAAATTTATTTAAGAAAGCTTCTACCTCACACCCACTGCCTAGCTAAAGATACTACCTGCTAATTTATGCCATTTATGTTAAATTATAGTACAGAGGGAGCAGTTACATATGCCAATAGTTTCACCTGTCACCTACACTATCTCCAAAGGTGGTTAGAGCACTAACAAACTGAAACACACACATCCACACTGTGATGAACATGCAAAAATATCAGTAGATGCAATCAAAGCGTCTACAAAATTTGATGTATTGCATGACCTCATTACAGACTCGCTATCTTAGATGCCAGGAGAAAATCTTCAAAATAAGTCACACTTTTCTAACCACCTACTAGATTGTAGCAAGAATATGCAAAGCATGTGACTGCAAATTCGAACTACAAAATTTTTGTTGGAAGCAACTGTTTTCACCTTATACAGTGCCTGACAGACTCTGAGCTCTTAATTAAGGATATGATTTGGTTTATGCAACAGGCAGAGTAACAGGGCACCCGGTATGTGACCTTATCAGTGCTTTCTTGGAGCAGAGCAAGAGTATGCAAATTCACATTGTTACAAAGATCAGCAAGGAGTCCGTGGATTTTTGGGAGATGAAGTCCAATGGTAATGAAAGAAGTGTACAAAGGTGTGTATGTGTATGGTATTTCTATAGTGCGAACCTAGCCAAAAGGCAGTGGAACACCATACATGGTCAAAGACAGGCATAAAGTTAACCCATAAGAGGGGAGGAAGCTGGGTTGGGGATGGTTAATGCACTGTGATGGAGTGTTCTTTAACGCAGTGATTCTTCAATGTTTCTAAATTGGAGCAGCGTTGGTGAGGTTTTGATGGATACAGGGATGTTGATCCTGATCTTGACGGCATAGATGGAAAAGGATATCTTTAAAAGAGTGTTTGCCTATTTTCAGAAGCTTCATCTAACTTGGGTTTAAGGAGAGGAGGTGTAATTTTGAAAGGAATGGCTATTAGGTCTATCAGGTTTGAGAGGGAAGTTCAACAATGAATCAATTGGTTGGTAGGCGATGATGAGTTCAAATACATTTCTATTCAGTTTGGAAGACAGTCGTGGAAGGAGATGTGATAACCATTGGATCTGCACATAACGAGAAGGTCCATAAATGAAATGGAAGCTTATGCTTTCTGAAGATCATTTGATGCCAGCACTTCTTTATGGAATTCTGTACCATCAGAACAGAGTCCATGAAGAAGATGGCAAAAGTCAAGAGTCTTTTGCAAAAGGAAGCGCTAACATTTGTGTCTAATGAGCCCTGCTATCCGGCGTCAGTGTATAAATGCAGAGTGTCCATACAGGTCCATACACACATTAGCATACAGGTCTGAAATTCTATAATCATAATAGATTGGTATGTTATAATCAAGCAAATGTTTCTCAGGGCGATGTCCTTCCCTTCTGCTTTAAGAACTGTGAAGAGAGCAAGCCTGGGATAATGGACTTGATGGTGTACCTATGACTTGCTTTGAGGTACACTTTCTGGCTTCTCTCAGGCCCTACAAACATGGAGCCTGGGTCCCACCTACCTCTGCTGAGATTGTCTCTAACGTGGCTGCAGTTGTTGGATCGAGAGAGTCTGAGGGAGTTACTCCTTCTGGTATCGTTTGTGCAAAGTTTCCATCTTAAACCAATGGTCCAGTATATCTGGGTCAAGGGATGAATGGAGCTGATTGAGAGGCCCACAGTGAAAGAAAACTGCAGAAAGGAGGGTCTTGTGCAGTCTACAGCTGTTTTACTAAGAATGAGTGGAAAACTCATGCCATAGGAGGACTGCAGTGGGATGCACTAGAGGAAAACTTTCCGGATGCGTTACTCCAACACATGAATGCAAGCAAGGAGCTATGATATCCCCACTCACTTAGCTTGTGCAAAAATTGGGAAAATTCAGTGAATATCTTGCCATCTGGCTGGCCCAGTGTCCTTAACGCACCAATGCCTCAGAAAGAGAATAAGAGAAAGACGTCTCCAGGGGAGCACAATTAGGAGTTAAATAATGGAAAATGCAGCGCCCCCGCATTTGCAATGAATGATCCTGTGATATTGGAGATCCTCTGTGATCTGTAGAAAATCCCGAAGGGCATACAGCCTACATTCACCACTGTAGTACGCTGCATGAAACGGAGACCAAAATGAAACACTCGGAGAAGAAGATACAGAAAATGATCGAAGCATGTAACAAGGGTAGATACTAAAATCCTGGCGTCATATCCACAGTTGTTGACTGTGCAGATGGAGGGCCTACCCTGAGCATTTGTGAAATCTTGCAAGTGAAGGCTTTACATTTCACTTCCTCTCCTGCTAAAAGAAGGTGAGAAAGTGAAAGGGAGTATACAGAACTTCCTAAATTCTGGGGTATTAGTTGTTGGCTCCCCCTATTCTGTTTAGTTCTTGAAAATCAGTGTTTGTGATGCTCAAAGCAAGGTTTCACTGGCAGAGATGAGGAGTAGCTGCTCAGTCTGAGGGAGCACTAGGGAAGCAAAAGCAGCTGCATTGATGGAGGCAGTGGATGGATCAGGCCTAACAACGATGGCATGGCCCTACAAAATGACACACCCTTCAAACATGTTCTTCTACTCAAGACATTCACTTTCCCCCCAGCTTCTACTGTTACACATGCATCTAATTCACATGCTTAGAGAGCTTACAACCAGGGCAGGAGATAAGTGCATCCTAAATGATGAGGAAAGATTGTTAACTCCGAAACAGACACACATACCAGTGTGGAGGAAGCAAGGCTTCACTCTGTTTTCCAAGATGAAGTTGCCAATAATCAGAAGCACTGTTAGGAGCCATGCACAGCACCACAGGAAAGAGTCACAGAAGCTGCTTGGTAGCAGATCACTCATTCCTCAAATGTTTCACATTTTTGAAAAATAAAATGCTAGGTGTGGACCAAACACATGCAGGGAGGAGCAGTGTCTTGAAGCTCTTAGACCAGAAGAAAAGGCGAGGGAGAAGAACATGCTGTTCTTGAAGAGTGGTAGCACACTGGATAACGAGATCTGAATTCACAAAATATTTCTGTGAGTTGTTGAGTCTGAATCCTGACATATTCTCAAATCAAATACAGCTACATAGAAAAAGCTCTATGAAACACGCCAAAAATCTAAGGGTGATATAAGTTGGAACTGAGGAAAAGTATGCACTCATGTATATGTGATGGGCAAAGCAATACTTAATTCAGATTGTTGCACACATATCGCATGCGCTTATGTTGACTTGATATAATCTGATATTGGACTTTACCAGAAGGACTAAAACAACCACCATCATTCAGCTGCAAAGCTACCCAAGTATGGGTAACTAGTTTCAATGTGTAGAACTCCTAGACGTACACAGTACTTGTTTTGTGCTCCCGTCACAAGGTGTACAATTTGTCTTTGCAGGTCGTGGGCGCGCAAAAGACAGTAAGTGCATCCTGGTAACAAGTAAACCAGATCAAGCGGAGAAGGAGAGAATTAATATTTATCATGAGACTATGATGACTAAAGCTCTGGAGGAACTGCAGCTGATGAAGGAGACAGAATTTTTAGACATGGTAATTTTACTACTTTTCGAAATTTGAAAATATAATGTAACAAATATTATAAATATGAGAATGGTTTGCTATCAATGCAAAATCAAATAATTGATTTTCTCACAAACAAATGTAGATATAACAAGTCTGGTTAGGTTAGTGTGCTCTTTCAGTGAGTTATAGAAGCACGGAGACCACCCAGAGAAATATTCTACAAAAACACAGTTAAATGCATCAGAGTGGGTGAATGAGTTGGTGGGATTACTCATCTCTTGAATCTTTGATATTTACTCGTATGGCAGAATTGTTGACCTGCTTGATCATAAAAGATTTGAGGTTTTAGACAATGTCTGAATATAACATAATTAGGACCAAGGCAGAAAAGTCCAGTCACCTCGCTGCAGCAATTTTTAGGAACTGGTGGCCTCGTGTACAAAGCCTTTTGCGATCACAGACCCTTCAATTTGCAACTTCATAGGATTTAGCTACAGCAAAATGGCTTTTTATTTACAAAAGTCCTTTTCTGAGTTGGAAAATGCTTTCTGACTGGTAAAAGTACTTTTGCGATCTTTTCTGAATTGTAAATATGGGGTGCCCTTCCTATTTCAGATTTGGAAAGGAATGTATTAATGGTTCACGACCGTAATTGTGGATGCAAACCATTGATGAGTTGCCCACCCCCAAATTGGGGTGGTAACTGATTCGCAAAGGGGAGGATCCCCTTTGGTCCCCTACCCCTTTCCGAATCGTGTTGGCACCCTCAGAGTGGAGAAGGCAGTGGCCCAGGGGACTACTGTTTGCTCACCGTGAAGTTTTTTCAAAATAGATAGCTTTAAAAAAAAAAGCAGCAGTGGTTACTTTAAGGAGCAAAGGCTACTTTAAAAAAAAGTTTTTTTTAAGTTTTCCGTTTTGGAATGCAGTCATAGGGATGGTGATCTGCTGCCCCTTGCATGGTGCCACCAATAGGGGGTTTCAAATTGTAACCAACCTAATGAATATTAATTGGACAGGACGTTTATGCGATCCTCTGCGATTCAGTTTTTGTGAACTGACCTATTAGTACATAGGTTGGTTCACAAAATACTATTCCATTTTCAAAAAGTGGAGCGAAATTTGCGACCACGTTTTGAAAATGGAATAATATTACATCAGGCCCTGGAATGGGTGAGCGAAAGAACCAAGGTAGGGCACTAATGCAAGTGTGGTTCCCCCATATATTGCTGATCAGAGTTAACCATTTGTGAACCATGCATGCTACCTCTCTGACGCAATGCCTTATGTTATTGGCATCCAATCAATGCTGTAAAGTGTAAAAAGAAAATATGAAACCATGACCTCACACCAACATCGTTGCACAGCTTTGGGCCTGCTGAGGAAAAACAGCTATTTCTGTGGAAAAGCCCCTCCTAACATATTTTCTCATATCTAGCCAGCAATTAAACACTCAGGGCCTCATTATGAGTTATCTGGTATTTGGTGCGGCTACACTGCACCCAGGAAATACCTACACCATGAAATGTTCTATTTACCAGGTGTGGGAGTAACACATTGTTCCAAGTTTGCATCTTAGAGTGACGGATAGGGCACTAACATTGCATCCTGTAGCCCGTCCCAGCTGCAAAACTGAGAATGCAGGGGTTTTTTTCTGCACATACATTTTACCTGGCAAAAAAGTGAAACAATGCTGAACAAGTTCTTAACCTGAATCTGAATCTAACTCCAGCACCATATCTACAATGGTGTGGTGCTGTTCTGCCCTCTCCCTATGCTTACCCACTTTTGGCAGAATGGTACCAATGCAGACACGTTTGCGCCAGGGTGCAAAGGTGTCTGCATTGTGGTCAACATAGTTTTTGAGCAGGAAGGGGTGCTTTCCAATATAAAAACTATGCTTTAAGGCGTTTCCCTTAAGACAGACAGAGAGAGACAGCTGCCTCAAACTCATCTCCGACAAAACAGAAGTACTGATCTTCGGGAAGAAAACACCTCCGTAAGGGACCACGGCTGGTGGCCAGCAGAATTTGGACCCACACCCACACTGACAGACCATGCACGCAACCTCGGCATCATGCTCGACAGCCAACTAATGAAATGAAACGACAATTCAACGCAGTCGCCGCTTCCTGCTACCACACCCTCCCTATGCCCCTCAGACTCTTCTGATGGATCCCAATCAACACCAGAAAGACCATCACGCAGGCCCTCGTAACCAGCCGCCTTGACTATGGCAATGCTCTCTACACCGGATTCTCCACCCAGCTCCTCAAAAGACTCCAGACTATACAGAACAGTGCAGCCAGACTCGTCCTGGACTGCCCCAAACGGACCCGCCTCACCCCACCTCAGAAAACCACTGGCTCCCATCCAGAAGAGATGCCAGTTCAAGATCCTCATGCACGCTTACAAAGCTGTACACGATCAAGAAACATCAACCATTGACTGAACTTCCACCTGCCTGCAAGACACCTGTGCTCCGCCTCACTCGTCCTCGCACACACACCCCTGCATCCGTTGCAGCGGGGGCCGCTCCTTCATTACTGCCAAGATCTGGAACGACCTGTCCCTCCACCTCCGAACTACACCCTCCCTGGCAGACTTCAGAAAGAAACTCAAGACCTGGCTTTTCGAATGGAGACACGACACCCTCAGCATCCAGATACCCTTAGGGGTGACAGTGCTGCACTATACAAATGCTGATTGATTGATTCCCTGTTTGTATGTGTACAGCACACCTGTAGAGGGCCAAAACAAGGAGAAATAAAAACTTTTCTCTTCGTTAGGCCTGCCTCAAGGAGGCACAGGAGTTTGGCACAAATCCCTGTCTACAGTTCTTTCTAGATAAGGATTTGTGTCAAAACCCATGGGTCGGTCCTTAGGACCACCCATGTACCGTCCATGGAACTCCCCCTTTACCCAAAGTAATGCCAGCTTGAGTTACTTCTGGTCACAATCCAACACAAATTGTGATTTAAGTTGGATTGTAAATATCAACCCAACACTTTGCGCAGGTCTGTTTTTAAAAAAAAGTAACACAAACCATATGCAACGTCTTTGTAAATCTGGGCACTAGATCTCACCTGAGTGTTTGATGAGAGAAGAGCACCTGTCATGCGGACCTCCTACTACTAACACCATCCCCTCAGACTTGAAGGATACAAGTTTCTTTTCATCCCCATCAGTCAGTTTATAATTAGAACACCTGAGCAGTGATTTTCTCTTGTATCAGGAGCTCTGCAGTTCTATGTCTATTCATCTCCCCAGCATACAGCCAAATGTAAGTGCAAACATGGTGTTTGCAGGGGGGGCAGAATCTGCCAGTGTCCGTAATTTTGACATCAACACTGGAGACTGTGACAAAACATTTAGAACTGATGTAATCAGCTGGTATTGCTTCAAAAGCGAATTCCCATCCCATTGCTTTAAACAGGACACCTTTAAAATTATTAACTACAAAAGGAAAACACAACTTCAGAAGAGTTTGCACACAAATTATATAGCATGTTTCTGCAATCTACATTTTTGAAATACAGCATTTTAAGAAACATTATTATGTGCTTTGTTGTACATTATTAACAGTCTGTGAGGCCGGGCATCTCCAGTTGAGATAGCATTGACATAGTTAATTTTTCAATTGACTTTTAGTGCCACAAATGTCATATGAGATACACTCATACACTTGCAAATCTAGCTCTGAATTCTTCTGTAACAAAATCACCTCTATACACAGCAATTTCGACCCTCAACTGGACCTCATCACCTTTGCAACTCAACTTCCCATCACTGCAGATGAACGAACCCTGACCTCATGGCCAGCTTTCACCATCGTCAAAATTGCTGCTACCCTGAAGACCATCCAGACAGGGACTCCATCTGACCCTTGCCCCCACCATGCCTTTACCTAAGGACTTTTAATCGATCAGCGTAGCACTAACATCCAACCTCAATGCCTCCATCGACTCAGCCTTATTCCCAAACACTTGGAAACATGCCACCATCATGCCCCTGCTCAAGAAGCCATCCACTGATCCAGCCACAGTTTCCAACTACAAACTTATCTCCGTCCTACAATACCCTGCAAAGGTCTTAGATAAACGAATCAACCAATGCCTCACTGACTACCTCTGCACCTCGCTGTCTGGATTCAGGCCCAACCACAGTACAGAAAAAGCACTCATGGCCTCCACAGACTCCACCTGAATGATCCTTGACAAAGGAGTCATGGCAGACCTCATTCTTCTAGAAAACTCTGCAGCATTTGACACAATTTCACAAGCCATCCTCATCATCCCCATCCACAACTCACAACCCATCCTCATCAGACCTGCACAAGATTGGCATCCAAGTATCTGCTCTCCACTAGATTTGCTCTTTCTTAATGGATAGAACAGAAGCTCTCAGTCTGGCACCTTGCTCCACAGAGGCCTGCAAACTCATCTGTGGAGTTCCTCAAGGTTCATCGCTCAGCCCCACCCTCTTCAATGCATACATGATCCCTCTGGCCAACATCATCTGTGCGCACAACATCAACATGCTCTCCTACACAGAAACATGCAACTCATACTCTCCCCCTTTGATAAGACCCCCCCAACACAAGAAACAAGTTCACACCCTCCATGAACGAAGTCGCTAAGTGGATGACAGCCAACTGTCTCAAGCTCAACACAGACAAGACAAAAGTAATGATTTTTGGCAAGAACACATCACCATGGGACTCCCAACAGGTGGCCTGACGAACTTGAACCCACACCCATAACCCACGCCAGGAACTTGGTGTATTCATTGGAAACAAAGTGGACATGACCACACAAGTCAATACCATCACTGCATCCTGCTTCCACACCCTGAAAATGCTGAGGAAGGTATTCAAATGGTTCCCAAGCAACACCAGAAAAACGTTTACCAATGCCTTAGTCACCAGCAAGTTGGACTATGGGAACACTCTACGCAGGGATCACCAAGGAACTCACTAGAAGACTACAAACCATCCAGAACTCGATATTCAGACTCATCCTCAACCTCACACACACAGAACTCATATCACACCACAACTCTGGGAGCTTCACTGGCTCCCAATACACAAATGCACTCAATTCAAACTCCTCACACACATTCAAGGTACTACACAACTCAGGCTCCACCTACCTTAATAGTTGCATCTCCACCAACCGCCCAGACACCTCCACTCAGCAGGACTTCAGCTCGCACACATCCAACACATGCACAGAACCAGATTAGGAGGACAGGGGTTCTCTTATATCGTTCCCAAAGTGTGGAATGGCCCCCTCCTCTCTTCTTGAATGCGGCATGAAAGAGAAGACCTAGCTTTTCAAATTACCAGCCTACCATACGCAAGGCTAGGCTCACACACCTGCTCAGCGCCAGGATCCCCTTGCCGGTGATAGTGTGCTTTACAAATACACATAACATACCAAAAGGAAGTTGCTTTTGTCACATGTGAACAGTGATGATGTCAATAACTGAAGCAAGGTGGAAAACTAATGTTACCATTTTTCACTGATACACAGTCAAGAATGCTTTATTCGGCAACTTAATGTCATAAAAGTGATCATATCATACGACTATACATTTCATTAACACAAATTAAAATAAAAAAACAAAGCATTCCTGATATCAACCCTGAGACCACGACCTAAAAATACAATACGATAGAGAAACATTATATAAAATACAATGTGCAAATGAGCAAATTCATTTAAATACAAATAGTCCCTGTTTTTAACATTCCTAATATCCACCAGAGAACCGGGTCCTAAGGTATAATACAGTACAAAAAACGTTATATAAAATACCAGGTGCCAGAAATCCAGCTCAATCGAATACCAAAAGGATCCCCATTTGTAATATTCCTGATATCAAACCAGTAGAGCAAAACCTAGTATATAATACAATACAAAACATTTTATAAAGTGCAAAGTGCGAAAGAGCAACTCAATCAGATAGAAAAAGTCCTCGTTGATGGCATTCCTGATATCGAACCGGATGACCGAGATCTAAGGTACATACAATGTAAAAGCATTTTATAAAGTGCAAAGTGCGAGGGAGTAAACTCGATCAAGTATTGTAGTCCCAGTTTATGACTCATAGTGGGCCTAGAAATAAAAACATGTAAAAAGCAAGACATAATAACTATTAAAAAAACAGCTTTTTTCTGCACCTAATGACTCCAGTTAAAAAACTTGCAACCCCAAAACAGACCATTGGGGAAGATAATATTTGGAGGTACAGTAAGGCCGGCCTTACTTGGGAAAAATGGCAGACTCTGAGTAGTGGCAGGATAAACTTCTTACGTAATGAAACGTAATAGTCGCAAAAAAATATAAAATGAAGGGTATCCTGTTCAGAGAAATTGTCACAAGGACATGGTTTTAAAGTGCCAGGTTTTGAAAACACTTGGGGAACCGACAAAAGCCAGGGAACCATTTGCAAACGGAATCTCGTTAAAACAAAACGATGAAAGGGGTTGCCGACGATTAACAGGTAAGGTTGGACTTGGTTATGCATAGGTAGTGTGGCATAACCTCTCACCGTTGGTTTTACCAACTCCTTTTCTTCCCTTAGTCCCTGGCGCTTAATCATAAACTGATGTCTAATATTTCTAATTTTGAATTTGTCCAGGGGTTTAGGGCTTAGAAATAAATCAGGGCAACCTAACCATTTTGTTAGTTCCCTTAGGTACTTTAACCAGGGGATGCAATCAGCCCTGTCTAACGCTAGACAATCAGTAATTATTATTTGGTTTAGATTTATGATAGGGCTTGCCCAAATTCTCAGCCAGCGCATTAAGGGTGCTACTGCTATCTGATCTGATATATATCCCACCCCTATTTCTTCATGTAATATGTATGCAGGGGTAGAGTGCGGGACTGCCAAAATAAAAACTTGTCTTCCTCATGTTGGATGTCTTTTCCATCCTTAAGTCTCCAGATGTCACTGCCATAGGTTACCATGGGGATACATTTTTCCTTATATATCTTCATCAGGGCCGGAATGGGTTTAGATCCCAATCTCTTTGCAAAATTTAATGTTGCCCCCGTCGCTCTAATGAGAGTATTCTTTTTTTGCGTAATTTGTGGGCACCATGACACACGCTCATCAAAAAGTACCCCCAAATAGGGGAAAGTTGGGACCTTTGTTAACTCAACCCCTTTACAATAAAATGTAATCTTTTTTTGGGACTTTCCAGGGCCAATGGACATAGTATGGGATTTCTTAAAATTTGTTGAAAGATCTAGGGAGTCCATAAAAACTATAAAAGCATCTAAAAGTGATTGAAGGCCCACTGCGGTTCTAGCTAATATGACTGTGTCATCCGCGTATAAAAGTGCGGGGATCATCATTTCCCCAAACCTAGGGATGTCTTTACAACTGGTTATTAGAAAATCCCCCAACTTGTTTATGTATAGTGTGAATAAGAGGGGAGCCAGGATACAACCTTGACGTACCCCTCTCTTAGCATCCCAAGGGGATGTCAGATCTCCACAACTGTTATATCTAACCGCAGCTGTATTATTCTCATGAATAACATATAAGAAATTCACAAGCTCCGGTTCGAGACCCATATCACTTAAGATTGACCACAATTTTGATCTATTGACACAGTCAAAAGCTTGTGTCAGGTCCATAAACGCCAAATGTAGAATACCCTTTTTGGCTATGGTATACTTCCCTATTGTTAAATGTAGATTTAAACATTGGTCCAGGGTCCCTTTACCTGACCTAAAACCATATTGCAAGTTGGAAATGACATTTCGGTGGTCCAGCCATGTAGTTAGGCGATTTAATACAACTTTACCCATTATTTTGGCTGCGGAATCTAAGAGTGAGATCGGCCTATAACATGTGGGCTCATCTCTCACACCCTTTTTAAAAATGGGAACAATAACTGCCTTCCCCCAGGATACTGGGTATCTCTGTCAACACGCAGCATTAAAAACATTTGCCAAAATACTAGCCCACACATCTGGGTCAGCTTTGTATAGATCGGCCGGGACCCCGTCTGGGCCCGGGGCCTTTCCCCCAGCTGTGGATGTGATTGCTTCATGGACCTCCTCTACACTGAAGTGCAGTGGCATGCTAGTTTGTCCACCTTTTCTATACCCATTTGCTTCACTCAAGTTTGCATCACTGAAAATATTTCCAAAATGTGATACCCATTTATCTGCTGGGATTAAACAATCAGTGTTAGAATTAGGGGTTTCTGAGAGGAAAGGACTATTAACTACCAACCAAAATTGGGAACTGTTTTTCAGTATACTAGCCTGTTATAGGGCATCCCATGCCTGTTCTTTTAACTCCTTCTTCCTATTCTGAACTGCTAGCCTATAGGCCTTTCTTTTATCCCTAATTTCTGTTTTGTCTCTGGGGGTGGATTTTAGAGCATGTACAAGCTCCTTATGGGTCATTGAGCATGCACTGTCAAACCACCTTTCAGCCTTCGGCCGTCTGACCCCACCCATAACCGTGAGGTCAGATTGTATTTGTTTTGTTAATTTTCCAAAGTCTATCAGAATAGAACTGCCCTGTGTATCTGGGTCCAAACAGGACTCAATTTCCGGGGCACAGACTGTATACAAATTTTCCCAAAAGTTATCTGGTACTATTTTTTCCCACTTTAGTCTACGGGCCTGATCTTTGGTGCTAATATCTTTATTTGTCAAGCAAATGGTAGGTTCTCCAGTTTCTATAATTGAGAGTGATATAGCGACAGTAAGGGGATTGTGGTCGCTAAAGCCTGACCAGGTAACAATTAGGTCCTCAGTAAACAAAAATAACGGAGCCGACAGTAAAATATAGTCAATGGTGCTTGTCCTTCCATTCCCCACATAAGTTGGCACTGACGCCAAACTATCTATTTGCTGAAGGCAACATAGATTTTGATTTGCAAGGATGCCTTCAAGCAAAATACCTGAGGGTGTATGCTTAAAATGACTAAGTGGAGAGGGAAACTCACCCTGATCCTGATTTGTAAACCAATTTAAGTAGCATTGATGAATATTAAAATCCCCTAGGATTATAACTTCATAGTAAGATTGTTTAGTCTCCTCATAATATTCCAAAAACTCCTTTAAATCATGTAGATGTTCCAGCTCATGCCCTCTAGAAAAAGAATTATAAAAATGTATCACTAACATGGTGGCACAATTTTTAAAAGACAATTCTACAGCCAAAACATTTTGGGGTTTACAATCAACCAAATGTGTCCTACAAGAGAGCTTCAAAGAAAACATTAGGAGTAAACCCCCTCTAGCTCTACCCATATTCGATGGAACAGCGTTTTTATTAAATGAAATAAAACCATCTAAATAAAAACAGTCAATTGTTTCCCAAGTTTCCTGGAGAGCAATGATATGATACCTAGAAAGAAAGTTTTCCCAGAGCGGGTTTCCATTTTTTGATCTTATTCCCGCTATGTTCCATGAAAGGATCCTTTCATAAGTAGCCGTAATGGGAGTTAGAATGGGGGAAGTTCCTGGGGATGTAGTATTTAATTCAACATGATTCAAGATTGGTAATGTATGTGCATTTTGAGGCATGTTAACTGGAGGTGTACCCTGATATGTTTTATCCTCTAGTTTTAGTCAGTCATTTTCATCCAGGTTCTGGAGTCTAGCTAGGCATTGGAACCGATTGCTCATTGGTAAGTTAATGTCTGTATTCGTTTTATTAAACGGCCTACCTGGATTTCGGGGTATCTGCCATTCTCCTAGCGTAGGGCATCTGCACTGGCTAGGAGGATAAAAATGTTGTAGTGAGACTACTCTAATTGAGGAGTTTGAACTACTCTGATATGCACAGCCTATTAGCCTCTTCGTGTTCACTGGGTCCCTAAAGTTGACAACAATGCAGTCTCCTGTACCAATCTTTTTTGTTTGACGTCCTGTCCACCCCACTCTTCAGGCCATAATAATGTCAGATGATATACTCAGGCCGTTTATGACATTTTTATTTCACCAATGAGACACTTTATGTATTAAGTCCTGAGCGGGTTCCCTAATTTCTTGAGAAAGAGGGGGGACCTCCAGTAAAACTGCTACTAAAGGGGCAGATGCAGGGGGTAAATCAAGTATACTTTGGTTCATGACTTTAAGAGTAACGTGAGTAGATTGGCTACGTATAGATGGATGAGCCCTCTCAGAGTTCAGAGGTCTGCTCACCTGAGCAGTCTCTGCGCTCTCAGCTGCAGATCCTATTGCCTCGGTTATATTTGACTGACTAGGGCCTCTAAATATTCCCTCGGTCCCTGGAACATTTACATTTAAACATAGACCAGATGGGCCAGATTGAATTAGGTTCAGGTTCTGTGATGGGCTTGCCGCCCCTTCCTCCGTTAATTTTAACATGGCACATTTATTACAGTTGACAATTTGGTCACAAACTAGTTTCTCAATTTTTGCCACTTTTAGCATTATTGGAGCTAAGAGAGCCTTTGTCATTGACTCCAGTTTTACAAATAGAATGTCGAGTGACTGTTCTAAATTCAGACCCGATTGTAAAGATGATTGTGTCCGTGCGGATTTCCTCGAAGACTTATTACAAACAGTTTGTTTTCTCTTGGGCGGAGGTAGGTCTGAGGCCACTTCATTCCCCTCTATTATTTTGTCAGCTAGAATGTTTGATGACATGTCCAATTCGTCCGGGGGGAGTGTTTGACATGGTGATAGGGAGGCCATTACACTCAATGAGCCTTGTGAAAGACCCACAGCAGCTGCCAATTTCCCTTGTTCCCCCTCCTCTCTGTGAGTATGTTTCTGGGAACATTTTCCGACCTCTAATGATAACCTTCTTTCAGTCAGGGCTATCTCCTGTGTAATTGCACGTGCAGCTTTGGTCAAAAAGGAATCAATTTTTCCAGCCATACAGACTCCCGACGCCCCCCCTTGCGAAGCGGTTGTTTTCCTTTTACCCATTTGCAAGACACTGAATCTAGAAACCTAATGTTCCCGTATTGTGTCTCAATAAAATACTGTGTTACTCAGGGCTAATGAGATAGCTAAAAAGTACCTTAATTTGGTGACTGGTTTCCGTCGATGCCCAAAGTACGTTTTGTAGGATCCAGAATCGAACAACCAAGGGTTCTGGCCCAGCCCGGCCTCCTCCGGTCGCAGACGGGCGCGCCCGCGGCCCGGCGCGCACCCGCGCCCCGCGCTGCGGGAGCCCGCCGCACCTCTTATCGCGCTTCCGGGTGCGGTATGTGCTCGTCGGTGGCGGTGCCGGCGCAGGGGTGCCTGGGGCCGGTAGTTCACCTTTTCAGCCGTTCTCCTCACGGCATTGCGACCGAGGGCACCTAATGCTGCTTTGCTGGCCGTCCTTCACGGCGTCGGAATCACGGGCTTCCCGCGCTGCGGGAGCCCGCCGCACCTCTTATCGCGCTTCCGGGCGCGGGATGTGCTCGTCGGTGGCGGTACCGGCGCAGGGGTGCCTGGGGCCGGTAATTCACCTTTTCAGCCGTTCCCCTCACGGCATTGCGACCGAGGGCGCCTAATGCTGCTTTGCTGGCCGTCCTTCACGGCGTCGGAATCACGGGCTTCCCGCGCTGCGGGAGCCTGCCGCACCTCTTATCGCGCTTCCAGGCGTGGGATGTGCTCGTTGGTGGCGGTGCCGGCGCAGGGGTGCCTGGGGCCGGTAGTTCACCATTTCAGCCGTTCCCCTCACGGCGTTGGGACCGAGGGCGCCTAATGCTGCTTTGCTGGCCGTTTCCCTCACGGCGTCGGAATCACGGGCTTCCCCGACTGATGCACACTATGGGACATATTTATCAAGGTTTTGTGCCATCCTTGCACCACACAAGGGGACACAAGGGCGATGCAACACCTAAGTGAGATGTATCAAGTCACGCAAGACCACCTTGCGTGGCCCTGCATGGCTTGACAAATCTAGAGTAATGCCAGGCAGCGCAAATCGACACACTCTGCCCCAGGGAGGCGTTCCATGGGTGGAGCATGGGTGTTCCCATACATCCACCCATGGAGTTTGGCGCGTTCTCAGATTTACCATTAGTGGTAGACCTGGGAATGCACCAAAATGCAATGCTTCCCCAGATGAGGCGTAACAAGGAGAAATATCTTTATTTCTCCTCGTATTTCCTCTTTCTATGTGTGCTACATTTTGCAGCACACATAGAAAAAGGAAAATTTCTCTCAGGATTGTTTGGTGCAGGAAGGAGTACCATCCTGCACAAAAACAATCCTACCTATATTGCAGGCACCCTTGCAACACAACGCAAGGGTGTCTGCTTTGGCGCTAGGCAGCCAAAAGTGCACCAGTGCTGGGGAAGGACAGGAATGCGTTGTATAATGTTAAATACAGCATATTCCTGCCCTTTCGCTTTCACGCAGCGCAGCAAGGTGGCTTGCTGCATTGGGCTACATGAAAGATCGATAAATCTGCCCCTCCATTTTCAGATGCAATGTGAACTTAGCATTTCTAAACATAACTTGAATCGTGGATGGACATGAACAGAACTGATGATTCCGCTAAACATGCCTTGTATAGGAAATGTTCCTCTCTGTAACGATGGAGGAAATTGCATTTATACCTGAACCTGTGATTAGTCCCTCTGTGACTAAGAAAATGCTTTTTCCTGGGTCTGGATAGCCTGCAGTTTAGTGAACGTTGAAATGCTGATATGCACGCATCTCATCCTATGTATTAGCACCAACTATCATTTTTCCCTTAATGTTTTCAGTAGATTTCAACATTCAACTTGATTCATAGACATATCTGGGTTTTGCCTAATAAACTCTCCTATTCAGAAATCTGCTTTGTAAAAGCCCATGCCACCTGTCGGTTTACCTGGGCAAAAAAACAGGCTCCGTGTCCGTTTTCTGGCATAGTTCTCTGGTAATGTTTTTCTCCTTATTAGACCTGTCATTCTAAGGGTGCTCTTCCCCCAAACTTTTTTGCCTACTTACCTCCCTTTTTTTGCCGATTCCTTTTGTTGGCTTTAGACCTCTGAGCACTTTACCACCGCTGACCAGTGCTAAAGTGCATGTGCATCTCCCCTGAACATGGTAAAGTTGGTATATATACAATTAGAGTATTTAGTTTACTTGTAAGTCCCTTGTAAAGTGGTATACCCTATACCCAGGGCCTGTAAACTAAATGCTCCTAGTGGGCCTGCAGCACACAAAGGTAGCCTTTCAAACCTGTCTTAGACCTGCCATTGCAGGGCCTGTGTGTGCAGTTTACTACCACTTCGACTTGGCAAACTACTTGCCAAGCCTCAAACTACCCTTTAATTACACATAAGTCACCCCTAAGGTAGGCCCTAGGTAGCCCACACGGCAGGGGGCTGTGTAAGTAAAAGGCAGGACATATATTGATAAGTTTTGTATGTCCTAGTAGTGACAAACACACACATTCATTTTTCACTATTATAAGGACTACTCCTCTCATAGGTTATCATTGCAAATTCCATAATATACTTTTAAGCTGGAATTCCTGATTAGAAAGGATTAGCTGCATCATGTTTTAAATGGTAATGATAAATCCTCTGTTCGAGGCATGTGAGCTGTAGATCACATGCGGTGCATAGCTCGCCATTTAGTGTAGGGTCCGGATGTTTGCACTTTGTTTTTCTTCAAAGAATTCTTTCCAGTCACGACATAGGTGACTCCTCCTTTCGGTGATAGTGCGCATGGGCATCAACCCCATCTTTGGATTGTTTTTTTCCGCCATCGGGTTCGGATGTGTATTGCTGCGCTCCGGTTCGGCACCATTTCTAGGACCCCTTCGACGTGCATTGTTATCGATCGCAGTTTCCCATTCTTCGCGTATCGTCTAAAAATTTCCACGCACTGACTTGCACGAAGTGTGCAACCTCTGTCTGTCCCCACAACACGACGAGAAAGACTGCGACGCGTGCCGATCGCTTCGATCGAAGAAGACGCTTCGTGACCTTCGGCTCGACGTCACGAGATGCAACATCAAAGCGGCTCCGCACCGGACATCCCCGGTGAAGATTCCGACACAGAACATCACGCTCAGGGAGCCGAGAAAGAAGAACAGCATATCTCCGTGTCCGAAGTCGACTCCGACATGGAAGAAGAGAAGCAGGTTACTCCGGGTCAGTGTACCGTGAGTAAAGATACCCCCTTGCCCCCTCAACAAACAAAGAAAAAGGCTCCAGTCCCTCCTCTGCCTTCGGGCCAAGGTTGGCACCGACAAAAAGTTTCAGACGCCCCGCCCTCCTGCCTGACACCGAAACACAAAGATAAGCCTTCCGGCTCTGGCTCGAGCCGGCCCCATATTGATGCCCAACCAACACCTTCGGCACCGAAACCCAAACCGAAACATCTATCGGTGACAATTCCATCGTTACCGAAGAATCCACCTTCGGCACCGAAAAGTTCGGAGCCGAAACCTTCGACGCCGAAACTGGCGAGTAAGGACAAAGACACTCCGTCTAAAGAGCCTCGGCCCAATGCCCGCCTTAGGATCCGAAACAGAAAAAGCTGGTGATAAACCCAGATACGACACATATCCATTCCACCCTTCCAAAAAACGGAAAATAGACCAGCCAGAGGATTACCACATTCCTCTCAAAAGGAAAAGTGTGGGTACTAACCCTTCTCCACCGTACATTCCACCTCCTTCCCCCACTGATCCCAACCCACTCATCACACCCACAAATTCACCACCACCACCACTATCACCTGACCCACAGGATGAAGGGGATGGGGGTGAGGATCAGGATAGGCCACAGGACATTGACCCAGCCGCGGTCCGTGCAGGTAACAGCGGTGGGTCCGTGTAAGGGGGGATTTCGAGGGATGATGCTGAAGGAAAATTAATTATTTATTTAATTTTCCCTCAGCATCGTCCCTCAAAATCCCCCCCCCCCTTACACGGCCCCACTGCTTTTACCTGCACGGACCGCGGCTGCACTGACCCCGGGAGGATTATCACACTGACCCAAACACGGATAATGCCCCTTATCTATATCCGTCCAGACCCTCACCACCTGATGATAACACTGGTTATATTGAGCTACTTAACAGGGCTGCTCAATATCACGGGGTGGAGCTGCATAAAGAGGCATTAGAAGAGGACTTTCAATTTGAGACCCTAAATTCCACTCAGAGAGCCACTCATACACTGCCAATGCTTAAAGGGATGTTAAAGCACGCAGATGAAATATTTAAAGATCCTGTGAGGGCAAGAATAATTACATCTAGGGTGGAGAAAAAGCGTAAACCTGCACCTATTGACCCCACTTACATCAAAGGTGAGTTGCCCTTAGACTCTCTTGTGGTTTCCGATGCTCGCAAGAGAGCTTATTCACAGACCACAGGCAAGGCTCCTCCTCCTGACAAGGAGTCCAAGCTAATTGATGCCTCGGGCAAAAGAGTAGCTTCCCAAGCGGCCAATCATTTGCGCATTGCTAATACTCAAGCTTTGTTGGCCTGATACGAAAGGGCTCATTACGATGAGCTAGAAAAACTCATGCAATTTCTCTCTGATGAGCATAAGTCTAGGGCTAATGATCTTATCCAGGAAGGCAAACTCATTATCTATACTTCCATCAGATGTGCCCTCGATGCAGCAGACACGGCAGCTCGTGCAGTAAACACTAGCGTACTACTACGCAGGCATGCTTGGTTGAGAATCTCAGGATTCAAGCCTGACGTGCAAACCTCCATTCTCAATCAACCGTTTGATAAGGAACATCTCTTTGGCCCAGCAGTTGATACCTCGCTGGAGAAAATGAAAAAAGACACGGAGGTCGCAAAGTCCATGGGGGCTTTGCAGTCATCTACAAATAGGGGTTCCTTTCGTCGCTCCTTTTACAGGGGTGGCTCCAAAAATGTATTCAAAGAAACTCCCTCCTCCTCTTATAAGGGTAACAACCAATCGCCCTCATCAAGAGGCTATTTTAGAGAGGGTTTTCGAGGAAACAACAGTAAGGGAAGAGGCAGAGGCAACTCCACACGCACTTCCCCTGCAAACAAACAGTGACTTCCTTCCGTTACCCCCGATCATTCCACTTCTGTCAGGGGACATCTCTCTCAATTCCTACCTGTCTGGAATTCAATCACCTCAGACAAGTGGGGACTACAAATTATCCAATATGGTTACTGCCTAGAGCTTACAGACATTCCCCCAAATATTCCTCCAAGATCACATACAATGTCACAAGAACATATCACCCTCCTAAGGCAGGAGGTTCTCTCTCGTGGTAAAACATGCTATAGAGCCAGTCTCCAAGGAACCGGGGTATACTCCCTGTACTTCTTAATTTCCAAAAAAAGACTGTTCTCTCAGGCCTATACTAGACTTCAGAGAACTAAATCTATACATTCAGTCGGACCACTTTCACATGGTCACACTCCAGCAAGTGCTCCCACTACTTCAACAAGGAGACTTTCTATCCACTCTGGACTTAAAGGACTCCTATTTCCATATTCCCATACACCCTGCTCACCGACAATACCTCAGGTTTGTGGTAGAGGGCCAGCATTATCAATTCAAGGTCCTCTCATTCGTAGTAACTACCGCACCCAGGGTTTTCACAAAGTGCTTGGCAGTAGTTGCAGCTCATCTACGAAGACAACACATTCACGTCTTCCCATACCTAGACGACTGGCTCATAAAACCCAGCTCGCAACAAAGCTGCCTACGTCACACTAAAAAAACAGTGCAACTACTCCACGACCTTGGGTTCACCGTAAACCTGACCAAGTCTCATCTACAACCATCCAACATACAGGTGTATCTAGGAGCCACAGTAAACACTCAAAAAGCTCTAGCGTGTCCCAACCCAGCCAGAATCCATAACATGCAGACTTTAATCTCTCAGTTTCGGCCCCAACACTCATTACCAGCTCCATTGTTCATGCAGTTACTAGGAATGATGGCGTCTTGCATCCTAATCGTACCTTACGCAAGACTTCAAATGCTTCCCCTCCAGGAATGCTTAGCACGTCAGTGGAACCAGGCTCAGGGTCGGTTATTAGATCTAGTGTTGGTGGACGGCCGCATCCATCACTCTCTGCAGTGGTGGAATACACAAAACCTTGTAAAAGGGCAGCACTTCATCGACCCGGTTCCACAGATAGTGCTAACAGCAGACGCATCGCTCACTGGCTGGGGAGCTCATCTCCAAAAACATACCATTCAGGGCATGTGGACTCTGCAACAAAAGCAGCTCCACATAAACCATCTAGAGCTGCTAGTGATTTTTCTAGCGCTCAAAGCGTTTCAACTTCATCTAGTAGGCAAAGCTGTCCTAATTCGTATAGACAACATGACAGCAATGTACTACATACAAAAACAGGGAGGGACACACTCTATCCAGCTGTCACAACTAGCTCAGACCATCTGGAGATGGGCTATAAGTCACAAAATGTATCTCCTTGCAGAACACCTTCCAGGAGTAAACAACCAGATTGCAGATCTGCTCAGTCGTCAACGACAACAGATCCACGAATGGGAACTCCACCCTCAGGTTCTCATCCCATTCTTTCAAATGTGGGGCTTCCCAGAGATAGATCTGTTCGCCACACACCTAAACGCAAAATGCCCAAGCTTCGCATCCAGGTATCCACACCCATTGTCCAAAGGCAATGCACTATGGATGAATTGGTCAGGGATATTTGGCTACACTTTTCCACCTCTCCCACTCATTCCATTAGTGGTTCGAAAGTTCAGACAGCAGTCCTTGGCACTAATCCTAGTTGCTCCCACATGGGCCCGTCAACCCTGGTTCACAACCCTGTTGGAGTTATCAGTAGTTCCTCACCAAAAACTACATCTTACTCCCAATCTCTTCACTCAGAGCCATGGAGACATAAGGCATCCAGATCCCAGTCATCTCAACCTTGCGATCTGGCACCTGACATCTTAGAGTTTGGCTACCTCAATCTTCCGCCAGACTGCATGAATGTCATCAGAGAGGCTAGGCGCCCTACCACAAGAGCATGCTATGCAGCAAAGTGGAAGAGGTTTGTGATATACTGTAATAACAATCAAATCAACCTGCTTGATGTTTCAATACAAAACATCATTTGCTATCTATTACATCTACAGCGTACCAGTTTAGCGTACACATCCATACGCTTACATCTTGCTGCAATAGCTGCATGTCTACAGAACAGACAACATCTGTCTCTTTTTAGAGTGTCTGCTATTGAAGCATTTATGGAGGGACTTAAAAGAATCATTCCCCCAAGACTTCCACCTGCTCCAGTGTGGAATCTGAACATTGTCCTTACCAGACTAATGGGTCCACCTTTTGAGCCATTGCATAGATGTGAACTGCAATTTCTCACTTGGAAGGTAGCTTGCCTCATAGCTATCACATCACTGAGGAGAGTGGGTGAGCTTCAGGCACTAACCATAGAAGAACCCTTTTTACAAATACACCAAAATAAAATGGTTCTTCGGAGCAACCCTAAGTTCCTACCTAAAGTCATTTCTGCCTTTCATATCAACCAATCTGTTGAGTTGCCTGTGTTCTTCCCTCAACCAGATTCTGTGGCAGAACGTGCTCTACATACCTTAGATGTGAAAAGAGCATTACTCTACTACATTGAAAGGACAAAACCTTTCCGTAAGACCAAGCAACTATTTGTTGCTTTTGCTCCACCACATAAAGGCAATCCTATATCAAAATCAGGTATTGCACGGTGGATAGTCAAGTGCATTCAAACATGCTACATTAAAGCAAGACGCACATTACCAATCCCCCCTAGAGCACACTCCACTCGCAAACTAGGGGCCTCTATGGCATTCTTAGGAAATATACCCATAGATGACATTTATTTGCAAAGCTGCAACATGGTCTACACCACACACATTTACAAAACACTATTGTGTAGATGTTTTAGCTAGACAGCAAGCTAGGGTGGGCCAAGTAGTTTTGGGTACACTATTTCAAACAGCTGCAAAAGCTACAGGTTAGCCACCGCTTTGGGAGAGAACTGCTATATAGTCTATGCACAGCATGTGATCTACAGCTCACATGCCTCGAACGGAAAATGCTACTTACCACAGTATGCATCTGTTCTCGGCATGTAGAGCTGTAGATTCACATGCACCCACCCGCCTCCCCGGGTACCAATACCTGTTGCAGTACTATCTTACTTAGATACAATATACATGGACATCTCTCTTTACTACTCTTCCTAACGCCATCATCACCCTCTGCGGCAAAACAATCTAAAGATGGAGTCGATGCCCATGCGCACTATCACCGAAAGGAGGAGTCACCTACCTCGTGACTGGAAAGACTTCTTCGAAGAAAAACAAAGTGCAAACATCTGGACCCAACACTAGATGGTGAGCTATGCACAGCAGGTGAATCTACAGCTCTACATGCCGAGAACAGCTGCATACTGTGGTAAGTAGCATTTTCCTTACTGGTAAAGTTGGATTCACCATTACTGTTTTAGAAATGCCACTTTTAGAAAGTGGACATTTCTCTGCTCTTACTGCTCTGTGGGCCTGCAGCCTGTCTCCAATACTCTTCTGGGGTAGGTGACAGCTACACTTTGTGCATTTCCTGTAGACAGCCACAAACACAGGAAGGGTAGGTGTTACAGAGAACCCATCTGCATTCATCTGCATTCTGATGGGTAAGCTGTCACTTACACCTGAATAGACAGTGTCCTGTTTCCCACACAAAGGGCTGATTCTCCCCTACTGATAGTCTGGAACCAGGGCTGGGAAGAAAGGGCCTGTGTGCACTTTAAAGACCCTTCTTTGAAGTCACCCCCACTTCAAAGGCACAATTGGGTATAAGTACTGAGGCTCTGATCCTACCAAGACAGTACACTCCTAGACCTGTGAGGAACTCTGCCAGAAGTAAAGACTTCTGTGTTAAAAGGATTGCCACTCTGCTTGACTTCTGCTCTGGAAGAACTACTTTTCTGCTTTGCTGTGCTGCCCTGCTGCTCTCTGCCCTGCTGAGGACAAGGACTGGACCCATCTCACTTGACCCTAGTGCTACCAGATGTCCCTGGTTGGTGCTTAATGACTTTAAGCACTATAATTTGAATTAATCTTTAGAAATTCATAACTCCGGTTCTACTTATTGGATTTTTGTCGGTTTGGTCTAGTTTTACTCATAAAAATATAATCTATTTGTCTAACCCTGTGTGGAGTATTTTTGTGATATTTTAATTGTGTTACTGTGTGGGTGTGTTGCACAAATACATTACACATTGCCTCTTTAAATAAGCCTCACAGCTCTGTGCCAAGCTACAAGAGGGTGAGCACAGATTATATTTTAGTGTGTATCTAACTTACCCTGACTAGAGTGGTGGTTCCAGCTTGTACAGGGTGCATACTCTGACAACCAGAACCTCCATTTCTAACACTCCTCTGCTGCTTTTTCGACTTTGAGAGCAGAGTAGCTGACACTCCTTTGGAAGTCTTCGTTTCAAATGAAAGCCAATGCATGTGTTCAGGAGTTTCAATGAGTTGGGTGATGCTTCTGTTTCTGTTTCAGATTGCTAGTCTGCAACATCATGAGAAAATAGTACGTGATGCTAAAAATCTAAGTGCAACACGAACTCCAGAGGGCGGCAACAAGAAACTGCTCTGCGGAAGATGTAAAAGATTTGCATGTTACACAGAAGACATCAGAACTATACAGGTAAGCAGCATATGGTAATACACCTGGCATTTTCACAAGTAAATGTTGTAATAATTCAAGTGACGGGTTGGCAAGGAAGGCTGTGAACCAGATATTTATTACTATCTCCTGCTTGAGATGAATGACATTCTCCATGGCAATTTGACTGTAAACTCCAATTTTCTTCTGTGGAGCTTGATTACCTTCGGTAGGGCAGAGTTTCTTCACACCACGGTGGAGAGACTCAGGGTTGGAAAAGAATGATTATCTCTGGTACCTCTACCCATCCAGCAACAGTGCTTCACTGTACACTACTGCCAGAGTAACAGGGTTACATGCAGTCCTCGTTATGTCTTCTTAAGCTCAGGGTTTGGTGCCCCTCTGGTTCCTGCATCACACCTGAATATTACGGATGGCCTCTACCTTTGTGTTAACTGTGACCACCACTGGTTTTGAGCAATACTCCCCTCCAAGCCTCCAATTGTGACCCATCCCTTCAGTTACAGCATGTGAAGACCCAGCACCCGGCTCAAAGAGATGGCAGTGTTTTACCATGAAATCAGTTGTGTAGGATGGTTGTTTGGTCCTGCCTCCTCCAGTTGCAGTGACTTAGCACTATTTAATGTCTTTCTCCTCCTGCCTCTGGAATCTCTGTGTCTGTTGCCCCCACTCTTTCTCTTCTGCCAGTTTTATGTCTTCCTCAGCGAGTTGCAGGTCAGCATCTTTCTCCACAGGTTTTAAATCAACATTTCATTTGGTGTTCTTGGAATTGCTTCCAAGAAGGGTACTATTGTTGAAAGGAATAAGAGTGGAGAAAGTAGGCATCCTTGTTTCGGAATTTGAAAGGTTACCATTAATTCTTACTTTAGCTTTGGGTTTTGAGTAGAGGGCCAGGGTCATTGTAGTAAAGTCTTGCTCCAGGTCAGACTTGCCTAAAATAGCCCTGAAAAATGTCCAGGAGACCTTATCAAAGGCTTTTTCCACATCTAGAACTATTATGGCGGATGGAGATTCTAAGGCCTTTGCTTTTTTCCAGGACGTGGCAGAATAATCTGATGTTGTTGCACGCTAATCTGCCTTTGAGAAATCCAGACTGTGCTGGGTGAATAAGCTGATTAAGAACTTTTTGAAGATTCATGGCAAGGATTTTGGCATAGAGCTTACAGTCTATAAGCGTATTTATGAAAAAATCACGCAGCGCAGCAAGTCAATGTGCTGCACTGTGCTACATGATAGGGAAAGGACAGGAATGTGCCGTATTAACATAATACAGCGCATTCCTGTCCTTTCCCTGCGTTGATGCACAACGTGCTCCGTAGCACTAACGCAGGCACCGTCCTGAGTGGCATAAGTATACGACTGAATGCTGACTTCCAAGCCTCGAATGATGTCAAAAGGAGTGCAAGGTATATATCAGATGGTCATGAGAGTGGGAAATAAAGAGGCACACCTCAGAGGGGTGTGTTTCTCGAGAAAAATATGGGCCCAGGGAAACCTGAAGAGCCTGATACTTCAAGGAGGAGACAAACGATTTGAATATACCATGGTCTTTCGTGCTAAAGATGGAAATCTACTCAACAAGAGAGGATGATCAGCTGTGTCAGAAGCCATGGACAGATTCCGCAAGATTAATAAACAAACCTCTCCCTTTGCTGTAAATCACAGGGTGTCCAAGGAAGGCAGTCTCTGTGCCATGTCGGGTCTTAGCCTGATTGCATAGAGGTAAGATAGTTTACAAGAAAGCTCTACTGCTGGGGAACTAATATATTTTTCAAGAATAGTAACTAAAACTTTAAGGTTTGAAAATTTGTCTTTAATTAGTCAGAACACTGGGATCAAGCATATTTTATTTTGTAGTATAATTGCCAACCTGGTTGTTAGACCTGACACCATTGGCGTGTGTTTCCCCTGTATTTTTGCCTTTGCCTCCTGTGTTTTTGCTGTGTGTTGGACTTCGTTTTTGCTGGTCTAGATGCTTTGGGCACTTTGCTTTGTTCAGTGCCAAAGTGCAAGTGCTTCCTTTGTAAATGATTGTTATGGATTAGTGATTCCATGATTGCCATATTTGATTTACTAGTCAGTGCCTAGTACAGTGCACTGTGGGTGCCCAGGGCCTGTAAATCAAATGCTGCTAGTGGGCTTGCAGCACGGATTGTGCCACCCACATAAACAGCCTGTAAATGTAACTCAGACCTGCCATTGCAGAGCCTGTGTGCAGTCTAGTACTGCCATGTCGACTTGGCAAGTGCACCCACTTGCCAGGCCCTACTCTTCCCTTTTCGTACATGTTAGTCACCCCTAAGGTAGGCCCAAGGTACCCCTGTGGGCAGGGTGCAGTGTATGTGAAAGGTAGGACATGCCCTGATGTGTATGGCATGTTCTGATAGTGAAGTACTGTCAATTTCATTTTTCACTATAGCAAGGCTATCTGTTCCAATAGGATAGAATGGGGAGTTTGCTTATGACCTCTTATAAGCATAACTACCCCTGGGAACAGGGTAGTAAAATAAAGTTTAGTATGCCTGAACTCAGAATGTTAAAATGCATCTTTTAGTGAAGGTGATTTTTACATTCCCTGTTTGAAAATACCTATTTTAGAAAGTAGGTATTTTCTTATTTAGCCATCCAGTGTGCCTCTTCTAGTATGTGTATTGATTGTCTGGCTTTGGAGTGACAGGGGCTGGGGAGGTGCAGTGGCTCCAGAGAGTCTGGATGGCTCAGGGCTGGGCTGAATTGACCTGGGCTGCATTTAGAGTAAGGGGAGGAGATGTCCTTTCACCTGAATGGGCCTGGTCTGCCTTCCACAATGCTGTCTCCACCTCCTGCCAGGAAGCTGCACCAGAGAGGACAGAACTGGTTTTGACTGAGCACAGGGCTTCTCTGCCACCAGAGAACAAAGGATTTTGCTGCATAAATATTGGGGCCCAGAACTTTAGATCACTTTTGGAACTTCAAGAGGAACCTCTGCCAAGGAGAAGAGCTGGAGAAACTGGAGGAGTACTGCCCTTTTGCTTTGTGCTGTCTAGAGTTGGCCTGCAGTGGCTGTTTCTGCCAAGGAGAGGAACTGTGTGTGTATCCTGCTTGAGAAAGTATCTCCAAGGGCTTGAAGTGGAGCTGCCCCCTGTTCAAGAGGTCTCAGGAACAGTAAAGACCTCACCATCCTTCTGGGCACCGTCTCTGGTTCCGCGCTGTTCCAGTCACCGCAGAAGTAAAGAGCAGCATACTCCGTCACTAGTCCATCGCAGACTCTGTGTCCTGAAGGCACTGCAGAGAGCACCGCCTCGCTCCGTAACTCAACCCTGGTCTCACCGACTCCGTTAATGAGCGGCTGCTTGCACCGCATCCTGTGGGCACCGCACTCCGCACCGCTTCACTACACTCTGCACAGACATCACCGACTCCGTCGCTGCCCGACTCACACATCAACCAGCTCAGTCGTCACATCATGACCTGCCAGCAATGCATCGTGACCTGCCAGCACCGCATCGAGCACCGTCTCACCCTGCAACGCAAGCCTTGGTCTCACCAACTCCGTCAACGAGCCGCTGCATGCACCGAGCCATGAGGACACCACACTCTGCAACGCTTCCATCTCACATCGCAACTGCGATGGTTGCCTCTGACCGGCCCTTACCATTGTGTCGGCCGCAACAAGAAAGGTACTGCCTCCGAGTCTGTCGATGCTTGAGCTAACCCGTAGCGACGTGGTTGGCTGGAATTGGTAGACTCTGTCGTGTTCCGTATCACAGTAGCCCCAAAAGGAGCTACTGAGTCGAAGGAACTGTGTGTTTGAGGCATATGAGCTGCAGATTGTACACTATGCATAGATCGCCAAAGGAGGAGTCACCTATCTCGTGACTACAAAAGACTCTTCCAAGACAACAACAAAGTGCATGCATCCGAGCCCAACACCAGATGGCGATCTATGTATAGTGTACAACTCTGCAGCTCTACATGCCAAGAACAGATGCATACTGGTAAGTAGCATTTTCCTTTCACGTTATTCCTGCAATTTAAAGGTTATTTTGCACAGTAACTATTTTTACAGTATTGTATGTTGGATGTTTATGTCGTTTTTAGTCTTGTTGGTTTAGATAAAGTTTTGCTTATTTATCTAAACTGGTGTGGTGTCCATATTTTTGTGTTTTCACTGTGTTACTGTATGCAGCACAAATGCTTTACACACTGCCTCTGAGATAAGCCTGGCTGCTCATACCAAGCTACCAAGGGGGTGAGCAGGGGTTATTTCAGAAGTGTACCCCCCTTACCCTGACTAGGAATAAGGATCCCTACTTGGACAAAGGTGCCTACCTATGGCAACTAGAGACCCCCATTTCTAACACTGGTTTTAGGTGGTCTGCGGTAACTCCTTGTTGACTTAAGAGATTAAAAAGTGAACAGATGGTAGGGGTTGTAAAGGGTGAACATTGTTTATGGGCCATGCTGGAGCCATAACAAAGGGGGTGTCTGTGGGCTTCAGTGATAGCAAGATCGTTTCTACCTCTCCCCAGGATGTTATAAGGCTTCCTTGCCTTCAATAATGTCTATGTCAAGTAAAGGTCAGATGGCAAGGGAGCCCTCTCATTAACTTTTTTTAGTTTCCATGGCATAAAAAGAAAGCAAGGGCTATAATTCAGGGTCCCTGGCTTCCTAGAATTTATTTATGATGGGACAAAGAGAACACTGTTTAGAAGGCATGGCAAAACATAGTTTTGGTTCTAGGAAACAAAATAAGAAAGAAAAATACTTGGCCACAGTGACACTAACAAGACATTGCCAGAAAGGAAGGATGGTGAGGAGAACGAGAAGTGTTGGCTGGTGGTGAGAACAAGTAGCACACAAGGAAAGGAGGAATTGGTAAGAAACAAGAAGGGGTGGTGAGTGGGGAAATGAGGCACATACATTGGTGGGAGAGAGGAAAGGGGGTGGCAGGCAGGGGAAACAAAGAGCACATAGACAAAAGAGAGAATGGTGTGAGGGAGGAATGTGAGAGGGTGGCATGCAGGAGAAAGAAAGATCGGGAAAGAAAGAAGGCCAAGGGGGAGTCAGCAGAAGCGGATAGAGAGGGAGACATTTGTAAAGTAGTCAAACATGCAGTTCAAGAGAGGAACTGCACTGGAGGTGACAGCCAGTAGCATCACATTATAAGAGCTACAATTCTCTGGGTTGACTCAATTTGCGAATGACAACGTATCAAACCAATGGCTGAAAGAGGCTGATCAGGAAAAGCCAATTTTTGAAGGAGGGAGACGAGAAGCTCACTCTAAGTATATTGTAAACAAAATATCTGTTTGAAAGCTGTGCTGCCAACCAAGACCTATAAAGGATGACTTTCTAGTGCAGCAATTTTATCTGCTAAATAACACTTTTGTGCTTTGTTAAGAACATAAGTAGGCCTCTTTGTCTGCTGGCTGTTGGTGCCTCCTCCAGTTTGGTCCCTGCAGTTGTATAAGTGGGGAGTAGGGTCGGTTAGTTTTGGAGTGCAGAAGTCTCCGCTGTAAGTATACTCGAGCCGTCCATAGTAAAAGCATGTGAGGGCCTCCCATCTGGTGCCCAGGAGTAGGAAGCTGAAGAGGTGTCCCTCATGAATTTCTGTTTGGGGAAGCCCTGTCTCTTCTGTGTGATGGCCCGCCAACCAGAGGGCCACCTACTGTATTTGAGCTGCTAGTTAGTAGTGCAAGAAATACAGGGCACCCATACCTCCTCTAGAGGGAGGGAGTTGCAGCGCCTGTAGTTCCAGTTTGATTTCTGCCAGTTCCCCAAATCAGGTCAAGGACAAGGAGTCAAGTTGACGGAGGTATGTTCGGGGATGGCGAGCGGGAGGTTTGTAAAAAAGTAAAGGAGCCGGGGAAGCATCACCATTTTGGACAGTGCAACGCGACTTGCTACAGACATTGGTAGCGCTGTCCAAAAGGATAACTGGGACCTCAGAGAATGTATGGCTCTGCCAAGGTTGCCCTCAAGCAGATCCTCCTCTTTGTAGTATATTTGGACCAGGTTAGTCCTATGCTGCCCAGTAGTACAAACCTTTCAGGGAGATCCTCAGTAATTGGAAAGACAAGAAATTTGGCATAGTTTACACTAAGGTCGGAGATCTCGCAAAAAGGGTTCAGGATTGAAAGAAGCGGGGTCAGGTTACATAAACATTGTGAAGATAAAGTATATCATATCATCAGTGTATAGGGAGACAATGTGTGTCTGATGTCCCAGTGGTACACCCCAATTTCGACCTCTAACCCGGAGTTGCACTGCAAGCAGTTCAAGCGCCAGAATGAACAGCAATGGGGACGGGGGCATCCTTATCGGGTGCCCTTGGACACTGGGCATGCCTTAGATATTTGGCGGCTCATTATGACACTGGCAGTAGTGTGGGTGTAAAGGAGACAGATCCATTCCAGGATCGGGAGGGCGAAGCAAAAATGTCAAAGGGTCGAGAAGATATAGTTCCAGTTCAGTGAATCAAAAGCCTGTTCCACGTCAAGAGAGAGCAAGGCCTCACCTGGTCAGTGCCAGGGAGCCAGTTCTTTGATCGCTTAAAGGCGTTGAATATTCAGAGAGGTTTTGCGGTGGCGGATGAACCCATTTTGGTCTGGGTGAATCAACTCAGATGGAATGGGACGGAGACAATCTGCTATGATTTTCAAAAGAATTTTATAATCTGAGGAGAGGAGGGAACTCTCTAAAGGAGGAAGGGAGGGATTGATTATGACCGGGCTTCGGTATTGGTACCACCAGGGCTTCGCATAGAGTAGGCGGGAGTGATCCTAGGTCCCTAACTTGGTGGAACATTTGTAAGAGGTGCAGCACGAGGGAGACCTCATAGTCTGCGTAAAATTCAAAAGGCAGTCAGTTGGTCCTGGGTGATAGGCTTCGCGAAGGGTTCTGATCGCCTCGCCGATGTCTTGCTCCGTGATTGGGCCATCTAGGGCAGACTGGCAGACACACAGTATCTGTGGCAAGGTTTGTCTTCTAGGGAAGGGTATTGTGTGTTGTTCGTCATGGGGGTCCTCTCTTGGTGCAGTCTAGTGTAATATGAGCAGAAGATGGTGTTGATTTCTGTTCGTGAGATACTCATCATTCCAGTCTGATCTTTGATTGCGTGTATAGGGGTCACTGAACAGAGGGGCTTGATGAGCATGGCTAGGAGTCTGCCCAGCTTGCTAGCCTTACAGAATTTGTGTGCTGTCCAGTCGAGACATCAGAGGCTCTGCATCAGTGTGGCATGGGTCTCCCTCTCCCTGTCTAGGTCCTCTCTCAAAGCAGTGTCTTTGATTGCCCTCATCTCCAACCCCTCAGATACCCATAAATGTCTCGGATTTGGTTGTTGATAGCCTGTCAGGCTCCCACAACTGTGCTAATACAGTTCTCCTGTATCATGATTTTGAAGGCTTCTTACTCTACAGTGGGGAGGAGGCTGAGCCTGTATTTTCAGTAAAATAAGTAGTGACCGCTTCCAGGAGTGTTGATCTGAATGCAGTATTCTCCAGCCAGAAGGGCTGCTGTTTCCAAGCTGGGACCGGAGTGGGTACTTTCTCCCATTGCACATCTGCATACAGGAGGTTGTGGTCAGAGAAAGTCTTACTGAGGCAGGACATGCGGGTAGTTTTGATAATGAGGTAGTTGGAGCATATTATGCAGTCCAATCGAGGGTGTAGCCCATGGGGCAGGTAAAAAAAGAGAATTACTTCCCGTGGGGATGTTTGGCTCACCACATGTCTGTCAGGGACCAGTCTAGTAACCACACTACCAATATGTTGGCATTGCGGGCTACTGGGGGGCCTCCGAGAGGTGGGATGGGATCTATATAGTAAGGGATCCAAAACGCAACTGTAGTCACCTCCAAGCAGCCATTGTATATCAGCTCATTGGGCAAAGTTATCACACAGGGAGTCTAGGAACAGTGGCTGATCGCAGTTGGGAGCATATATGCTTCCTAAGAGTATGGGCTGGCCATCAAGTTGGCCCAGGAATAGAACAAAGTGACCGTCTTTGTTGGTTATGGAGTTTTCAGCTGTGAAGGGTACTCCATGGCAAATCCAAATTTCCACTCCACTGAAGAATGAAGAGTAAAAAGTGAGGAATATTTGGCCTCACCAGCAGCTATGCAAGGTATCACCGTCGTTCCGGTCAAGGTGGGTTTCTTGCAGAAAAATGGGGGCCAGATCTCCTAAGTTGGGAGAGGACTTTGTAACATTTAATGGCATTCCCCATTGCCTTGACGTTTCATGTTATAAATTATTGGGTTTCCTTCTGTTTGTGAGGCAGGGTAAAGTGTGAACTGTGTTGGGAGGCCTACCCTCGGCCTCAAGGAAGGAAAGTGGTAACCCCCATGACTTCAGTGGCGTGTCTGGGAGGAAAAGGTGGCGAGAGCAACGTGATTCAAGAAAAGTAATACCCCAGAACCCCCAAAACTGAAAGGACAGAGGCCAACGGGCCATCCGACCAAACACTATAATTAGACAATCCGTAAAAACAGATGCTTCAAACAAGATGGTGGCAATCGCATGGGGAAGAGAAGCATTTGCCACAGAAAGCAGGTCTTATCGGTGAATGGGGCCCATCTGCCCGGTAGGATAGAGAAAAGGGTAGAGAGTCGAGCCTTCATGTGAAGGGGGATCTCCCAAGGACCATGTCAGGCGGGAGGGGGCAGGACTTCCACCATTGAGGCCTCCTAACAGACAAGTTGAAGGGAATGACCACAGGGAATCAAGTGTTCCAATATGGGTATTATTAGGTTGTCCGCTGTCTGAGAGGTTACTTGCGGTCTCTCCCGCAGCGATGTTGTCAAGTCTGAGTCTGAGGATGATTCCGAGAATCCTTTATCAGGGGGTAAAGCCATGGTGGATCGAAGGTCAGCCGCTGGGCTCAGGGCACCCTCAAGTTCTTGGATGCTTGGTCCATTATGGGAGTCCCTGCACCCAACCGTTACCAGGCATCCATGACAGTTGTGGCCTGATCTAGCCCCTGATGAGAGGAGGCCAAGGCCATTTGACCATCCAGTGGGCCCCTTGGGCCATGATGTTGATCCAACCTAGACCACACTTCTGCAGGTTCCTCAAACAATTGTGTGCGGTCTTCAGCCACCACTCATAGTAGTGAAGGAAAAAGTTGGGCATATTTGAGTATCGAGTTACATAGCTTCCTCTTGATGCCAAGGAAGGAGGCCATTCGGTTTTGAACCGGTAAGATAATGTCGGAAGAAAGCATAACCCTGGAGGAATCCACCATAATTGGGTCCATCAATCTAGCTCTCTGAAATAGGAAATCACGGTCTTTGAAGTTTGAGTCTGGCAACCATAGGACGTGGGGCCAATGAGGGGGAAGGACTCCGGCCGGCACACAGTGAGCCCGTTCCACCATGTACAGAGTGAAGAGCTCCTCTGGGGCTACCACAGTACGCAGCCAGGAATCCAGGAAAGTTGTTGTATCTTCTCCCTGAGTGCCCTCCAGGATACCCACCCCTTATGTGTTATTCCGCCATTGCTCCCACTGCAACAGCTGCTAAGGCAAGGTATTATTTAGTACACAGGACCTGGCTCCACGTTCAGCCGGAGGGGGGGGTTCCAGTAGGTCGCTGTCCCAAAGGGAGAGGCGCGTGGGGGAGGCTGTTCGCTCTCTGCGCTCACAAAGTCTCTTGTCACATGGGCAGCACCAGCGATTCACCCTGAGCCAGCCCAGGGGAGCCACACTCCGCAGTCCGGGCAGCAGACATCGTGTCTGGCGGGTGGGACCGAAGGCCCATGGTAGGATGCCTTTGGTTGGTCCAGCAGAGGCCCGGACAGACGCCACCTTGAGTTCCAGGATGCGCCTGCACATGCGGTCCGGCATAGCCACTCGTTCAATATGTCGGTCTCTGCAGGTCCCCCTCTGCTTCAGGGGGTCTTTTAGGAACCCCCTTTTATTATCAATTATTGGGAGAACCTCAGTAGAAGAAATGGTTTTCCTGCCACATTGCTATTACATGTTGTAAAACTCTATCTGGCATATCCCACTTAAATTTTTTCCGGAATTTGATGTTCTGTTGTGCTCTTTGGTTTGGGCGAACAAATGCCCCCGAGTTAAACTGAGCACTTTGAAACTCCCATGAACAAATAGTGGGTTGTGACTTATTCCTTTATAATGTAGCAGCGCAATTACAGCATGCAGTTCAGTGGTTTGATGAGAGACCTACCTGGGAGAAATATCTTTTAAGGGGAATCTACCCCTCAGGCACTCTAACGGAGTCATTTATTTTTGTTTGTTCTATCCTGAGCAAACTGTAAATGTTCGAGGCATATGAGCTGCAGATTGTACACTGTGCATAGATCGCCATCTGGTGTTGGGCTAGGATGCTTGCACTTTGTTGTTGTCTTGGAAGAGTCTTTTGTAGTCACGAGGTAGGTGACTCCTCCTTTGGACGATAGTGCGCATGGGCATCGACTCCATCTTCAGATTGTTTTTTTCCGCTATCGGGTTCGGATGTAACTTCAGTGCTCCGGTTCCGGACTTTATTTTCCAAACCTTTTCGACGCGCATATTATCTCTAACTCGACGGTATTGTTTTCGATCGCGTAATCTTTGACGCGCATCTCTCCTACTCCATTCCGGTCATCGACGCGGGCCGTTGGGCCTACCGACGCCGCTCGGGCCTACAGCTCATGGAAAGAACTCCATTAAAAAAATGCCCCCAGTGTGGAGCCAAATTCCCACACAGTGACCATCATAAGGTCTGTAACCTGTGTCTCTCGCCCGAACATGACGAGAACGACTGCCAGGCCTGTGCCTCTTTTAGATCCAAGAAAACCATCCGTGATCGCCGGGCCCGATGACACATCATGGCGCAGACACCAACTCCGGCACCAGCGGACATCTTCGATGAAGGCCCCGATGTTCCGGAGGACGATTCCGAAGACCTACAAATCGTGTCCGAAGCAGACGACTCAGACTCAGACGACCACATCACTCCTGGTCAACGAGTGAGTACAACTGCCCCTACCCCAGCTCCACCTCAAAAAACCAAGGCCCTGGTCAAGACTTCGCCTGCTGGCCCCAGTCGCAACCTAAAACAAGCTTCAGAAGCCCCGCCCTCGGGCTCGGCTCCGAAGTCAAAGGCCAAGACTTCCGGTAGCTCGGGACCGAGCAAACCTCATCTCACAGTCCCACCAGCGCCTTCGGCACCGAAGACGGGAGACCAACCTACTCCCAAACACAAGTCGGCACCGACCACTTCGAGGCCGAAAGACAAACCATCGGCTCCGAAGCCAAAACCTTCGGAACGAAGAACATCTCCGGCTCCATACCAAAGCCAAAGGACTCTAAACAAACTCCTAAAGCTAAGGAGCACAAATCAAAACCTTGCTCGGACCCGAAGACTTCGGCGCCGAAAGCGGTTATCGACGAAGAAACACTTTTTCACCCTGATCCTCTCGATCCCAAACAGAAAAAGCTACACATAGACCCCAAAACAGGACATGTGGATACTATTCCACACAGCAAAAGGAAGTTGGACACAAAAGACACTCCTGTAGTGCCTTCAAAGAAGAAAGACTGTGCCACTTCACCTATCAGACCCTCTTCTCCTGTTCTTCTTCCCCCTAACCCTATCCTTTCTCCTGAGCCAGGTCCTCCTTCTAAACCTGTCTCTCCTCCACACACTCCAACACCTCCTCCACATTCACCACAGGATGATGTTGATGATGATTTCGACAATGGGGGGCACACCAATGACCCTTATACTGATCCTGACGATCATACAGATATGCCACAAGATCATTGGGACGATTACAATGACCCAATAGACCTCCCTTCTCCACAGCCATACCCAACAAAACCATCTCCCCAGAAGACAATATTGGTTTTGGACAACTCGTAAACAGGGCTGCTCTCTACCATGGCGTCCCCATACACCCAGACCCTACGTAGGACGACTTCCTCCTAGAAACCTTTGAACAGTCCCAGAAAACTGTCCAAACCCTCCCAATGTTAAAAGGGGTCATTAAACACGCCCCTGACATATTCAAAGACCCAGTCAGGACCAGAATTCTCAATCCTAGGATTGATAAAAAATATAAACCTGCCCCTGCCGATCCCACCTACATCAAAGGGCAACTACCCTTAGACTCACTAGTAGTCTCTAATGCTAGGAAGCGCGCCAATTCTCAAACCTGCAGTGACGCACCACCTCCGGATAAAGAATCCAAATTGCTAGATGCCTCTGGCAAAAGAGTTGCTGCTCAAGCAACTAATCACTGGCGCATAGCCAACACCCAAGCATTACTCGCTAGGTACGACAGGGCCCACTACGACCGCCTAGAGACCCTGTTACAACATTTGCCTGAACAATACAAAACAGAGGCAAATGACTTAATTCAAGAGGGCAAACTAATAAGCAACGCATCCATCAAATGTGCCCTAGACGCAGCCGACACAGCCTCCAGGTCTGTCAACACTAGTGTGCTACTCAGACGACATGCCTGGTTACGCATTTCAGGCTTTAAACAAGAGGTTCAAACGGCTATCCTTAATCAACCATTCGATCAGGAACACCTTTTTGGGCCGGCGGTAGACACCATTTTAGAAAAAATGAAAAAGGACACTGAGACCGCTAAATCCATGGGAGCATTGCAGTCTCCATCCCCACGTGGTTCCTTTCGTCGCTCCTTTTATAGGGGAGCATCTAAAAATATTGGAACAGACACCGCCTCCTCTTCATATAAAACCACCACTCACGCATCCCCCAACAGAGGATATTTTAGAGGTGGATACAGGGGAAATAACAACAAGGGCAGAGGCCGAGGTAATACCAACACTCGTGCCTCCTCCGCTACTAAACAGTGACTTCCCTCCACTCCCTCCAGACCATTCCACTCCGGTCGGAGGGAGACTCTCACAGTTCCTGCCTGTCTGGGATTCCATCACAACAGACAAGTGGGTAAGACAGATTATCCAGTATGGTTACTGCCTCGAACTCACAGCAACCCCACCCAACATTCCACCCAAACAGCGTCCAATGTCCACAGAACACATTACGCTCTTAAAACAAGAGGTTCTCTCACTGCTTCAAAAGCACGCAATAGAACCAGTTCCCTTACAGCACCAAAACACAGGGTTTTACTCGCTGTATTTCCTAATCCCCAAAAAGGACGGCACCCTCAGACCAATACTGGACCTCAGACCCCTCAACCTCTACATACAGTCCGATCATTTCCATATGATCACTCTGCAACAAGTTCTTCCACTTCTACAACAAGGCGACTTTCTCACCACACTAGATCTCAAAGACGCCTACTTCCACACTCCCATACACCCTGCGCCCAAGAAGTATCTAAGGTTCATAGTGGACGGACAACTCTATCAGTTCAAAGTCCTACCGTTCGGGGTAACCACCGCACCCAGAGTATTCACAAAGTGCCTTGCGGTAGTAGCAGCACACTTAAGAAGACAACAAATCCATGTCTTTCCATATCTCGACGACTGGCTAATAAAAGCCAAGTCCTTCAACCAGTGAGTTCATCACACTCATCAAACTATCCAACTCCTACACGACTTAGGATTCACACTAAATTACCCCAAGTCAAACCTCCAGCCTTCCCACATACATCAGTATCTAGGAGCCACAATAGACACTTCCAAAGCTCTAGCATTTCCAAGTCCAGATCGCATAGCCAGTATACAAGCCCTAACCACCAAATTTCAACCGCAACAGCCACTCCCAGCAAGGGTGTTCATGCAGCTCATAGGAATGATGGCCTCTTGCATATTTCTCGTACCTCATACAAGACTTCAGATGCGCCCCCTACAGGAATGCCTAGCACGTCAGTGGAAATAGGAATGCCTAGCACGTCAGTGGAACCAGGCTCAAGGACAACTTACAGATCTGGTGTTGGTAGACAGCCGCACCCATCACTCTCTGCAGTGGTGGAACACACAAAACCTGTCCACAGGGCGGCCGTTCCTCGAGCCACTTCCACAGATAACACTAACAGCAGACGCATCACTCACCGGTTGGGGAGCCCATCTCCTAAACCATACAATTCAAGGCAAATGGACCACTCAACAAAAACTGCTCCATATCAACCACCTAGAATTACTGGCAGTATTTCTAGCATTAAAATCATTCCAAGTACATCTACAACACAAGACTGTCCTAATCCGCACCGACAACATGACAGCCATGTACTACATACAAAAACAAGGAGGCACACATTCTCTGCAGCTGTCCCAGCTCGCACAAACCATATGGAGATGGGCCATCCCACAAAAGATATACCTGCTAGCACAACATCTTCCAGGAATTCACAATCAGATTGCGGATCTGCTAAGTCGACAGACACAGCAGATACACGAATGGGAACTTCATCCACAAGTTCTACAACCTTTTTTCCAAAAGTGGGGTCAACCAGACATAGATCTGTTCGCCACACACATGAACGCAAAATGCCCAACCTTCGCCGCAAGGTTTCCACACCCGTCGTCCAAAGGCAATGCGATATGGATGAACTGGTCAGGCAGATTTGCGTACGCTTTTCCGCCACTCCCACTGATTCCCCTAGTAGTACGCAAGCTCCGACAACAGTCTCTCAAAATGATCCTGGTGGCTCCCACATGGGCACGCCAACCATGGTTTACAACTCTGCTAGAACTGTCGGTGGTTCCACACCAAAAACTACGCCTCTCCCCAACATTGCTAACGCAGAACCATGGAGAGATACAACACCCCGATCCAGGACAACTGAATCTAGCGATCTGGCTCCTGAAGTCCTAGAATTCGGTTATCTTAACCTTCCGCCAGACTGTATGCACATTATTAAAGAAGCCAGACGCCCTACTACTAGAGCTTGCTATGCAGCTAAATGGAAAAGATTTGTCATCTACTGCAAAAATAATAAAATTGATCCACTGGATGCTTCCATCCAAGACATTATTTGCTATTTGCTACACTTACAAAGATGTAATCTAGCATATTCCTCCATACGATTACATCTAACAGCACTCGCCGCTTATTTACAAAACAGACAACATTTGTCATTATTCAGAGTGCCTGCAATTAAAGCCTTTATGGAGGGACTTAAAAGAATAATTCCTCCCAGACTGCCACCCTCTCCAGTGTGGAATTTAAACATTGTCCTTACCAGGCTCATGGGTCCCCCATTCGAACCTCTACATAAATGTGAACTGCAGTTCCTCACATGGAAAGTTGCTTTCCTTGTCGCAATCACCTCTCTCAGAAGGGTAAGCGAGATCCAGGCTTTAACCATACAAGAACCATTCTTACAAATACATCATAATAAAGTGGTTCTCAGAACAAATCCAAAATTCCTTCCCAAAGTAATCTCAGCTTTTCACCTTAACCAATCTGTTGAGTTACCAGTGTTTTTCCAAAACCCAGACTCTGTAGCAGAAAGAGCTCTTCACACACTGGATGTCAAAAGAGCCCTACTTTACTACATAGACAGGACTAAGCCTTTTAGGAACACAAAACAACTGTTTGTAGCCTGTGCACCACCTCATAAAGGTAACCCCATCTCTAAAGCTGAGATCGCTAGGTGGATAGTAAAATGCATTCAAATATGCTACCAAAAAGCTAAACGCACATTAACAATTCCCCCTAGAGCACATTCAACACGTAAACTAGGGGCTTCCATGGCATTCTTAGGGAACATTCCCTTAGATGATATATGTAAGGCAGCAACATGGTCTACACCACACACTTTCACCAAACACTATTGTGTTGACGTGCAGGCGAAGCAACAAGCTTCTGTAGGCCAAGCTGTTCTTGGAACATTATTTCAAACTACTGCAACTGATACAGGTGACCACCGCTAAGGGAGACACTGCTGTACAATCTATGCACAGTGTACAATCTGCAGCTCATATGCCTCGAACGGAAAATGCTACTTACCAGTATGCATCTGTTCTTGGCATGTAGAGCTGCAGAGTTGTACACGCCCACCCGCCTCCCCGGAACCTGTATCTGTTCCAGTATTATCTTAATTAGATACATTCACATGGACATCTCTTACTTCTTACTAACTCCATCATTTTCCCATCATGGCGAAAAACAATCTGAAGATGGAGTCGATGCCCATGCGCACTATCGTCCAAAGGAGGAGTCACCTACCTCGTGACTACAAAAGACTCTTCCAAGACAACAACAAAGTGCAAGCATCCGAGCCCAACACCAGATGGCGATCTAGGCACAGTGTACAACTCTGCAGCTCTACATGCCAAGAACAGATGCATACTGGTAAGTAGCATTTTCCATCTGTTTGAGGCATGTGAGCTGTAGATCACATGCTTTGCATAGCCTGCCATCTAGTGTTGGGTCCGGATGTTTGCACTTCGTTTTTCTTCAAAGAAATCTTTTCCAGTCACGAGATAGGTGACTCCTCCTTTCGGTGATAGTGCGCATGGGCATCGACTCCATTGTTAGATTGTTTTTTCTGCCATCGGGTTCGGATGTGAATTGCTGTGCTCCGGTTCGGCACCGTTTCTCGGGTTCCCTTCGACGCGCACTCCACTACCCTCAACGGTATTGTTTCTCGATGGCGTTTCCCATTCTCCGTGTATCGTTTTGACTCAAAGAACTTCGATTGGAAAACTCGTGGAGGGCCGTTGGGCCTACCAGCGCCGGGCTCGCTAGCAGTCGATGGAACGGACTCCATTCAAGCTTGTCCTGGGTGTCGCGCTAAGTTTCAGCGCACAGACTTGCACGAAGTGTGCAACCTCTGCCTATCCCAGGAACACGACGAAAAAGGATGCGACGTGTGCCGATCGTTTCGATCGAAGAAGATGCTCCGTGACCGTTGGGCTCGACGTCAACAACAAGGCGGCTCCGCACCGGACATCTTCGGCGAAGATTCCGACAGAGAAGAACTACACGCTCAAGGAGCCGAAGAAGCAGAATATATCTCCGTGTCCGAGGCAGATTCCGACATGGAAGAAGAGGAGCAAGTTACACCGGGTCAGCGTACCGTGAGTACAGAAACCCCCTTGCCCCAGCAACACAAGACCAAAAAGGCTCCGGTCCTTCCTCTGCCTTTGGGCCAAGGTCGGCACCGAGAAAAAGTTTTGGGCGCCGCGCCCTCGGGCCCGCACCGAAACACAAGGAAAAGCCTTCCGGCTCAGGCTCGAGTCGGCCCCATGCCGGTGCCGAGCCGTAACCTTCGGCGTCGAAACCGGAGCATGTTGTGGTAACCATTCCACCGTTATCGAAGAGTAAATCTTCGGAGCCGAAGGGTTCGGAGCCGAAACTTTCCACGCCGAAAACGGCGAACAAAGACAAAAAGACTCCCCCAAAAGAGCCTCGGTCCGACGTTCCACCTTCAGATCCAAAACAGAAAGAACTGGTAATAAATTCAGACACTGGACATATCCATGCCAAATTGACTGAAAAAAGGAAAATGGGCCTGCAGGAGGATTACCACATTCCTCTGAAGAAGAAAAATGTGGGTACTAACCCTTCTCCACCTTACATTCCACCTCCTTCGCCCACTGATCCAAACTTACTCATCAAACCCATAAATTCACCACCACATCTATCACCTGACCCAGGATGAAGGGGATGGGGATGAGGATAGGCCACCGGATACTGACCCGTGGGAAGATTATGACACTGACCCAAACACGGATAATGACCCTGATTTATATCCGTCCAGACCCTCACCACCCGACGACACTATAGGATATATTGAGCTACTTAACAGAGCTGCTCATTATCATGGGGTCGGGCTGCATAAGGAGGCTTTAGAGGAGGATTTCATATTCGAAACCCTAAGTTCCTCTCAGAGAGCTACTCATACACTGCCAGTGCTTAAAGGGTTGCTTAAGCATACAGATGAGATCTTTAAAGATCCTGTGAGGGCAAGAATCATTACACCCAGGGTGGAGAAAAAATATAAATCTGCACCTAGAGACCCCGCCTACATCAAGGGTCAGCTGCCTTTGGACTCTCTTGTGGTTTCCAACGCTCACAAGAGAGCTAACTCACAGACCACAGGTGAGGCCCCTCCTCCTGATAAGGATTCGAAATTAATTGATGCCTCGGGCAAAAGGGTAGCGTCGCAAGCAGCCAATCATTGGCGCATTGCTAATGCTCAAGCTTTGTTAGCTCAATATGATAGGGCTCATTATGATGAGTTAGAGAAGCTCATGCAATTTCTACCTGATGAGCATAAATCAAAGGCTAATGACCTTATTCAGGAGGGCAAACTAATCACAAATACCTCCATCAGGTGCGCATTAGACGCAGCAGACACCGCATCCTGCGCAGTAAACACCAGTGTACTGCTACGCAGGCATGCTTGGTTGAGAATTTTAGGATTCAAACCTGAAGTGCAAGCCTCTATTCACAACCAACCATTTGACAAAGAACACCTCTTTGGTCCAGCAGTTGACACTGAAAAAAATGAAAAAAGACACAGAGGTCGCCAAGTCCATTAGGGCTTTGTAGTTACCTTAAAATAGGGGATCCTTTCATCGCTCGCAACAAAGCTGTCTACGTAACACTAACAAAACAGTGCAGTTGCTCCACGATCTTGGATTCACAGTAAATCTGTCCAAGTCCCATCTCCAACCATCCAACACTCAAGCGTTTTTGGGAGCCACTATAGATACACAAAAGGCTCTGGCCTACCCCAATCCGACCAGAGTCCGCAATATGCAGACTACTCTCTCAGTTTCAGTCTAAACACTCATTGCCAGCTCGAGTGTTCATGCAGTTACTAGGGATGATGGCGTCTTGCATCCTAATAGTCCCTTACGCAAGACTTCAAATGCCTCCCCTGCAGGAATGCTTGGCACGTCAGTGGAACCAGGCTCATGGTCTGTTATCAGATCTAGTGTTGGTGGACGGCCGCACCCATCGCTCTCTGCACTGGTGGAATACACAAAACCTTTCAAAAGGGCGGCCCTTCATCGACCCGGTTCCACAGATAGTGCTAACAGCAGACACATCGCTCACTGGTTGGGGGGCTCATCAATTCAGGGCATGTGAAGCTTGCAGCAAAAGCAGCATCACATAAATCATCTAGATCTGCTAGCGGTTTTTCTAGCGCTCAAAGCATTTCAAGTTCATCTAGTAGGCAAAGCTGTCCTGATTCGTACAGACAACATGACCGCAATGTACTACATACAAAAACAGGGGGGGACACACTCTCTCCAGCTGTCACAACAAGCACAGACCATCAATACATTACTAACCCCACGCCCATTTTTACATTCACGATTCACAGGCTTAGGCATGCTATAAAGTCGCATTATTCGAAATATCCAGACGAACCGTCTACTCTACAGTCTTTGCAAGTATTATTGACTACACCTACGCGGAAAAAGTTGGTCACCAAGCTCTACAGAGCAATACGAGCCGACATCCCTAGAGCCCCAGACAAGAGTCTAGCCCGGTGGAATGACAAGCTTCCCAACCCCCTAACGCTCTCAGAATGGGAAAGTGTATGTAACTTAACCAGCCAACTTACACCCAATGGCAACCTTCGTATTATACACTTTAAGTACATTCATCAATTGTATTACACACCGTCTAAGCTATACAAGTATGGCCTCCGGGACTCTAGTCGTTGCACGCGCTGTCGCCATTTAGAGGCAGACTTTTGGCATTTGGCGTGGGAGTGTGAACGTGTTGCGGATTTCTGGGTGCAGGTTGTGCAACACCTACGCCAAATGACTGGGATAGAGTTACAATGTACGCCAGAAATGTGCTTGCTGGGTTTGCTGCCACAAGTGAAGGGCACTGTTGGTAAATTTACACGAGTATCACTGTTGATGGCCAAAAGGCGGGTTGCCATAACATGGGGAGGTAAACATGCACCGAAAGACACTCACTGGCTCAAAGACCTAGTATATTGTAAAGAAAGATTGGAGTTATATGCAGAGGAACTGCCGTCGACATCAAAACCCAGGGACATTTGGGAGCCATTGTGCCAATTTCTTCATCAGCGTGCCATAACTAATTCACCTATCCAAGATGCTTAATGGTATTATAATGTGGAGGATGCACGGAAGATTACAGAGGACTCATTAACTTGCACTATGTAAAATGTTTACGTACTGTACCGATGGATCACGAGTTATGACAGTTGTTTGCAATGTTGCACTGTATTGCATGATACCTATATTGGTGAACTTTGTCTTTGAAATGCAATAAACAAAGTTAAAAAAAAAAACAAGCACAGACCATCTGGAGATGGGCCATACGTCACAAAATGTATCTCCTTGCAGAACACCTTCCAGGAGTAAACAATCAGATTACAGATCTGCTCAGTCATCAAAGACAACAGATCCACGCATGGGAACTACACCCTCAAGTTCTTCTCCCATTCTTTCAGATGTGGGGCTTTCCAGACATAGATATGTTCGCCACAAACCTAAACGCAAAATGCCCAAGCTTCGCATCCAGGTATCCACACCCATTGTCCAGACGCAATGCACTATGGATGAATTGGTCAGGGATATTTGCCTATGCTTTTCCACCTCTCCCACCCATTCCATTAGTGGTTCGGAAACTCAGACATGCGTCCCTGACACTAAACCTAGTTGCTCCCACATAGGCCCGTCAACCCTGGTTCACAACCCTGTTGGAGCTCTCAGTAGTTCCTCACCAAAAACTACATCTCACACCCAATCTCCTCACGCAGAGCCGTGGAGAGATAAGACATCCAGATCCCAGTCATCTCAACCTTGCGATCTGGCACCTGAAATCTTAGAGTTTGGCTACCTTAATCTCCTGCCAGACTGCATAAACATCATCAAAGAGGCTAAACGTCCTACCACAAGAGCCTGCTATGCAGCAAAGTGGAAGCGGTTTGTGATATACTGTAATAACAAGCAAATCAACCCGCTTGATGCTTCAGTTCAAAACATGATATGCTATTTATTACATCTGCAGCGTTCAAATTTAGCGTACACATCCATACGCTTACATCTTGCTGCAATAGCTGCATACCTCCAGAATAGACAACATCTGTCTCTCTTCAGAGTGCCTGTCATTAAGGCATTTATGGAGGGACTTAAAAGAATCATACCTCCAAGACTTCCACCTGCTCCAGTGTGGAATCTCAACATTGTCCTCACCAGACTGATGGGTCCACCTTTTGAGCCATTGCACAGATGTGAGCTGCAATTTCTCACTTGGAAGGTAGCTTTCCTTATAGCTATCACATTACTGAGGAGAGTAGGTGATCTTCAGGCTCTAACCATAGAAGAACCATTTTTACAAGTACACCAAAATAAAGTGGTTCTTCGGACCAACCCTAAATTCCAACCCAAGGTAATTTCTGCCTTTCATATCAACCAATCTGTTGAGTTGCCTGTGTTCTTCCCTCAACCAGATTCTGTGGCAGAACGTGCTTTACACACCTTAGATGTGAAAAGAGCATTACTCTACTACGTAGAAAGGACAAAACCTTTCCATAAGACAAACCAACTATTTGTGGCTTTTGCTCCACCACATAAAGGCAATCCCATACCAAAATCAGGTATTGCACGGTGGATAGTCAAGTGCATTCAAACATGCTATGCAAAAGCAAAACGAACATTAACAATTCCCCCTAGTGCGCACTCCACATGCAAACTAGGGGCTTCTATGGCATTCTTAGGAAATAGACCCATAGATAACATCTGCAAACCTGCAACATGGTCTACACCTCACACATTCACAAAACACTATTGTGTAGATGTGTTAGCAAGACCGCAAGCTAGTGTGGGCCAAGCAGTTTTACGTACACTATTTCAGAAGACTGCAACAGCTACGGGTTAGCCACCGCTTTGGGAGATACCTGCTATATAGTCTATGCAAAGCATGTGATCTACAGCTCACATGCCTCGAACGGAAAATGCTACTTACCCAGTATGCATCTGTTCTTGGCATGTAGAGCTGTAGATTCACATGTGCCCACCCACCTCCCCGGGTACCTATACCTGTTGCAGTGACATCTTACTTAGATACATATATACATGGACATCTCTTTCTACTACTCTCACTAACTCCATTATCACGCTCTGCCGGAAAACAATCTAACAATGGAGGTGTTGCCCATATGCACTATCACCGAAAGGAAGAGTCACCTACCTCGTGACTGGAAAAGACTTCTTCGAAGAAAAACAAAGTGCAAACATCTGGACCCAACACTAGATGGCAGGCTATGCAAAGCATGTGAATCTACAGCTCTACATGCTTAGAACAGATGCATACTGGGTAAGTAGCATTTTCCTTATTGTCTGATTAATGAAAATCATTACAATTGAAGAGAAGTATAAAACCATATGCACATTAATTCATAGAATGACTTACAAAAGATAATGTTAATTAGATAAAACCATTAAAAGTTCCATAGAGCTCAAAGCAATAGTGCTACAAATATTATGATGCTTTGGAGGTAACTTACCATATCGGGAGATTGATACCGCGTATAAACATCATAGACTATATTTACTTATGTATTAAATGAACAGGTGGATAATTAAAAAAGTGTCTCTATGCTTACATCTCTTTGTTGCACTCCACATTGGTCTGCAAGAATTTTAAATCTGAATTCTGCATATTGACATACCGTATTGGGGCGTTGGTACCACGTATACACATCATTAAAATCACATTTCATGAATCAGATAAAACTATTAAAACTGTGGTTCACTGAACATATGGATGTTCAATAAAGTGCCTCCATGCGTACAAATCATTACTGCACTCAACCTCAATCTGGGTTAATATTGATTCCTGATCAGTAAAGATCCTCCATGATTACATCTTGTTACTGCACTCCAGTTGGGGCTATGAGACTTTTTGGAGGCCGAATACAGTGTATTAGCATACCGTACTGGGGTATTGGTACCACATATATGCATCTATAACACCAAATTTCATGAATCAGATAAAACTGTAAACACTGATTCAATGAACGGATGCATAAACAATAAAGTGCATACATGCATACAAATCATTACTGCACTACACACAGTCTATGGGGTTTTAAATCCCGGTTCAACATATCTACTATAAGAATGAACGTAACAAATTGGGTGGTTAGACTCGCTGATTTCTCAGAGAGGCAAAATATTATAGCTTGGCTGCATGTTCTCACCCTCTGGTTGATAAAAGCAGGTTTCAGCTAAGCTTGCCGCTCTTGTAGTAAGCGGGGACAGATGCACACAATGTGTAATAAAGTTTCATTTGGGACACCACAAACTCAGCAACTATTCGCTGACCATTTTCCATCCTTTTTTGGGTATCTTCCAAATTTTAACCTGAGAAATTGATCCCTTATAACAGTACTGCAAGGGCCTCTTTATCCAACAATAAGGATAAAAAATGTGTTAATCGATTCAATATCTGCTTAAAAGAGGTTTTGTTTATATCCAAATGATCAAAAGGCTGAAAATTAAACAGTATGCAGGCTCTCATATAGGTAGGTTCTCCAAACACTTGCATAGTCATGTTTTAAAAGTTCCTGCCAACACATATGTGCTAGAGTCCCAGGGTCGGATAAATACAAGAAATATAAATATTTAAAAATGCTGATTGTCTCACTAGAATTTGGCTGGTCAGGCCAAACTCCAGTCGGATATTAGCATGTCCAGTATTTTTCGGAATCTTAGAAATAGACTTAAAAACTTTAATTTGTAGATTGTCCAAAAGTTTTGAGTCTATGTCATGAAAAATTACTGACCCATAGGCCAAAGAGGGGATCAGCTTTGCCTTCATAGTTTTTACTAGGTGCTCATGGCTGAGACATGAAAGCTTATCTCGCAGTGTTCTAAAAACAAATGAGAGTGACGTGGCTTTGACCTTTACATTAGTAAAATGATTTGTAAAAGCTACTCAATCATCAAATGTAATTCCTAGAGACTTATAGGACTTTACAGATTCAATCATTAACCCATTTACTTTCCATTCTCCCATACCAGGTTTAAATTGACCTATTGTCATTATTTTAGTTTTCTTTATATTCATTTGTAAACGATTGGTTATAATATAGTTGTTGAATGGTTCTATTAGCCGTTGTAAGCCTATTGGTGTATGACTGAGCAATATGGTGTCAACAGCGTACTGTAGTTATTTTATATTGGAACCTGAGAGATTTGGCGAATGAGCATTAACTTTTTGCAAATGGAGCTGTAGGTCGGCCATAAAAAGATTAAAGAGACGTGGGTTTACTACACAGCCTTGTTGTAATCCGCTAAATGTTTCAAAACGGCGAGTTGTACGGCGGCCATTCCCCAATTTTACCTGGACCCATGTATTTGTGTGTAACAGTATAATCATGCCTAATAATTTCTGTGGTACACAACATGCTGCCAACTTTGACCAGAGTAAACTGCAGGGAACAGAGTCAAAAGCGGCTTTCAAATCTACAGAGCAAATATATAACTTTTGGCTTTTCTGTATTGCCCTCTCCACTAGCAATGTGAAGGGCAGTAAATTTGTGATTGTTGATTGTCCTCTTCGGAATCTAGATTGAAAAATTGGTATTTTATTTGATGATGTGGCCCACTCTTCCAGATCCTTAAGTGGGCGTGTTACAAAAACGTTCGCCTCCACATCGGTTAGAGCTATTACCCGATAATTGGCTGGGTTATCTGCTGGGCCACTCATGTAAATAGGTTGTATAATACTCTTTTGCCGGGATTCCGTAATCAATTTAGTTGTTACCACATCTTTAAATAACGGAGTTAAGATTCTTGCCTACAGATCTGTGTTAGCTTTAAAAGCAGCGTTGGGAATGCCGTTGGGGCCGGGTGAACCATTTGATCTGATCCACCTATTGCTGTTATTACCATTTCCTCATTTATAGACTCAGTTATTAATAGATTTTCATCACAAGGGTTTTCGTTCTTCTTGCTCCCACAGCTTATATTGGTTATGGTGGCTGGACTAATCCATTGGACGTTGTTGGTTCCTATATGAGTTTCAGGCAGAGCCCCGTACAGCTTGGAGATAAAGGTGTTCCATCCAGATTCGGAAATGTTAGCACTGTTCGCCCTCCTGCTACCATATTCCAAATCCTTGATTGTTCCCCAAAAGGCTTTTGTATTGGCTTTTCAGGGGTAATGCTGCTTTGTCCATATTTTCTCGTGATGGGCCCTTTTTGCCTCCCAAATCTCCTGTTTATACGCTCTTCTCAAACATTTCAGTGAGCGCATTTTGGAAAGATTGAAAGTACAATTTGGTTGCTTATATATTTCCCTTGTTGCTTTGTTGAGAGCCTTCTTTTGAACATATAACTTGCGCAAATACCACCTGTTATAAGTTGGCCTGATAAGGTGACCCCTGGCTGTTGTTTTAACTGAAACATGTTCTATTAATGAAGTACATAGACAGGGCTAAATTTCCACCATAGATTTTTCGAACTGTAATTCGCAGAGTTCCGATTTTATTTGATTCTTTGTAAAGGCCAAATTCTCAGGCTGTTTAGATGACTGCCATATCAACATTTTTAAATTAAAAGTGGTTGGTATATGTTGGATATTTCTTGACTTTGGCTGATATTGAGCAGCTAGAGCCACCGTTATAATTTGGGGACTGTGATCACTGTCCACTCGGGGAGCAACGTGGTACCCACCAATTCCAGATGCTAAGTCCTTTGACTTAAAACTAGCAAAAGCTCAGGAAACAAGGATCGGTCTCATCGAAACACAGCTACAGTGACCAATCATTATCCGAGTAGTTATCCATATGTAGTCCGATAGGTGGCAGCTGTGAGGGAAAAGTAATAACAATGGTGTTTTAAAAGGCCACTATTTGCCCCCGATATTCCACTATGTCCCATAAACCCATTAAAGACACGACAAAATAAATGACAAGGATTAGATGGAGAGATGGAGGCCATGAAACCATAGGGGACATATATCCAAATAATAAATTTGTCACTTTCACTGAGGTGCAGGAGGTATTAGGGGTGGTCCTAAGTAATTTTTTTCTATATGCAAAATTGGCACACACAACAAGAGAGGTCTGGATAACATTCCTGAAGGCAGCTATAACAACTAACACAACGACAATAATACGATGCCTGATGGGCAGCAGAAGACTAAATATGAATATATATATGATACTGATGCAGGATAGGAAGCAGGAGATTGAGCTGGCATGCAAGACATTGTCACGAGACTGCCCTGAACCACTGACAGACACAGATTGGAATAAAGCAAGTATTAGGTGAAAACTTTCCCAGACAACACACGGTTCAGACAGATTGTGGGTCATATTTACATAAAAATGTCGTAGCTCAGAGCTGCACCAAAATCAGCTGCGACTCGCTCTGACATTTTTAAAGCGCAGGGTTGCGCTGTATTTACAAGAATACGGCGCACACTTGTGCTTCCCCTAATGCTGGGCAACAAAAAGCTGCCTAGTGCCAGCGCAGGCACCCTGGCACCATGTTGCAAGGGTGCCTGCACTGCAGGGGCGATTTTTTATGTGCAGGGAGGGACACCTTCCTTCACATAAACAATCATTCATGGCGATTTGCTCTTTCTATGTATGCTGCAGAATGCAGCCCACATGGAATGAGCAAAAAACTAGGAGAAATAAATAATTTCTCCTCATATCGCCATTCTAACACCTGGTACTCCATGCTGTTAGAATGGTGCTGTTTTTGGCGCTGCCTGAGCCTTGTAAATCTGGGGCAGCATCAAAAAGCAATGGGTGTTGCGGTAGAACATCCACAGCAACACCCATTGCACGCCCCTTTGCCGCAGAGGACTGCGGTGAAAAGGTGCATATTTAAAAGGTGGTGTTAAGCCACGTTAAATGGCTTAGCACCACCTTGGAAATATGGGAAAAGGTGCTACCACCAGAGCGTAAAAAAAAGGACACTCCGGCGGCATTTGGGGCTTGTAAATATGCCCCTCAGTTTCACTACCTCCGCAAATCAAATATACTCTGTAAGGTCACCAGCATGTGGATGATGTAGAACTCTAAATGCCGACTTCCTACACATGGTGTGCGCTTGCCTGCAGATTTCTGAATTCTGGGACAAGGTGATTGAGGGAATAAGTAAAGCAACATGAACAATACCTTAAAAGAAAATGAAACAGTGCCTACTAGAGATACTCCTTGTGAAAAAGGTAATAAAAAGGGGAAAAAACGTTTGTGGTTTCAGGCACTCTCTTGGCGAAGAGATGGATAGCTATTCACTAGGTGAGCACTGGGAGACCAAAATATGATATATGGAAAAAAGATTTCAAGGAATAGGTGCTAGCAGATGAGCAACATATGAAGCTTATGAGAAAAGATGAGAAAGTAACTGACGACTTAGGGCCCGATTATGAGTTCCGAACCTGTGGTGGAGGTGCGGTGGTGGTCGGGGACTGCCGCACCAGTGGTCTGACTTCTGTATTATGATTACGGCGGTCAGACCGTTTTGGGCCTCAGGGCCAAGGGATGCCTGCAGGGGGGCACATGTTGGGCCCCCCTGTGTGCAGTCACCCCCGTTCCTGCACGACATAGACTTTACAGTCCATGCTGTGCAGGGAACAGGCTTTGCTGTTCCCATTGCGGTGCCTTTTTAATAGGCACCGCCGTGGGAATGCCAAAGGTCCGCCCCACCAGACCATGAGATAACTCGTAATCTGGCAGGCTGCCCCGCGGTCGAATTTGGCGGTCCTGGAGCGGGGCGCTGAAGTGCCGGCCCGCTCAGACCGCCAAACTTGTAATCAAGCCCTTAGATGGCTGGGCCAAAATGCTAACAGAATTAACACGAGATCCTGGACCAACTTGAATGCTAAAGGCACAATTGATACAATAATAAGAGACTAGATTGCAAACACCGAATGGAGATTAAAAAAAGAGTTTAGCTATCAGGGAAGTAAAGATATGGTGATAAAAGGAAGCAAATCATCCTAAGCCGGTGTAGCACATCACATCGCCGAAAAAGTGCTTTGACGCCTCGTCAGGGGTAGTAAGCGTTATATAAATGCAATTACAATACAATACAATATAAAATGGCATCAGCTGAGATAGAAAGAAACTGAGTAATGACATATGCGATTTCAATAACTGTGGACAATGAGTCCTTTTACCTGTATACCTGAAGGTATGTAACATGGTGTTAAAATCTCATACAAATAAACCTAAAAAAGGCATCAGAGCTATATTTGGGAGTGTTTAACTTGAGGATCACCATAGACATTTGTAGGACAGGCTAACGAGGCCCATATCTGAAAGTCGAACCAGAAATGATGAGAACAAATAAAAGGATAAATATTAGCAATTATGTTATATGAGTTGTTTGAGAAATTGGCAACCAGCATGTGACCTTTAATATGGATAGTAGATGTCACCAATTCCTGAAACCTTATGTTCGAGGCATATGAGCTGCAGATCGTACACTGTGCATGAGATCGCCATCTGGTGTTGGGCTCGGATGCTTGCACTTTGTTGTTGTCTTGGAAGAGTCTTTTGTAGTCACGAGATAGGTGACTCCTCCTTTGGACGATAGTGCGCATGGGCATCGACTCCATGGTTAGATTGTTTTTTCCGCCATCGGGTTCGGATGTACCTTGCTGCGCTCCGGATCCACATCGATCGGTTCCCCTCTCGACGCGCAGAAAAACCTCCTACCGTTCGACGGTATTGTTTTCGATCGCGATCCCCTCATCGCGTCTCCACTCCAACACTGTTTCGAGTCCGGTCGCCGACGTTGGTCCGTTGGGCGTGTCGGCGCCATCATCCAGCATATGGAAAGGACTCCATTTAAAAAATGCAGGTGTGGGGCTAAATTCCCACACACAGATCTCCACGAGATCTGTAATCTTTGCCTCTCTCCAGAACACGAGAGCCAACACTGCCAAGCCTGTGACTCCTTTCGGTCCAAAAAGACCATCCGTGATCGCCGGGCCCGACGACACGAAATGTCCAGGTCAGCCGCTCCCGCACCGGACGACATCTTTGACACAGGCTCCGACAACCCGGACACCGGAGATTTACAAATCGACACCTCCGGAGCCGAAGACTCAGGGTCCGACGACCAACTCATCACACCACACCAACGTACTGTGAGTACTGACGTCCATGCCCCTGCCCCCAAGAAACAAAAGGCTTCGGTCACACCTTCGCCTTCGGGCCTAGGTCTGCACCATCACAAAGCTTCAGGAGCCCCGCCTTCCGGCTCGACTCCCAAGCACCTAAAGCCTTCTGGCAGCTCGGGACCGAGCCAGCCACGTCCCGGAGCCGAAAAACACTCATCGGCACCGAAACACAAGACTAAGGTCTCGGCACCAACAGACCCTTCGGCGCCAAAGTCCAAGGTCCCAGACACCTCGACACCGAAGCATACCAAACCTTCGGAGTCGACAAAAAACCCTCGGTGTCGAAAACTTCACCAAAGGACACCAAACAACCTCGCAAGCCCAAACAACACTCGGAGCCGAAATCTTCGATGCCGACCAAACACGCCAGCTCAGAAGAACTCTTGGTTCCCATCGACCCAAAGCAGAAAACTCTGCACATTGACCCTATTACCGGACAGGTACAATCAGTAATACCTCACAAGAGGAAGATACAGGAACCAACCACACCTGAGCCACCTCATAAAAAGAAAGACTCTTCCACATCACCTATAAGGTCTTTCTCTCCACCTCCACAACACCTCAGCCCTCTACACTCCCCGCCTCACTCTCCTCCACCTTGTTTTTCACCACAAGGGGATACAGACAGGGAGGATCATGATGATGACATACAGTCACCTCACAACACCGACACTGATGACGACCTTCACAGTATCCCACCACAAGACCCCTGGGACAATTATGACCTCCCAGATATACCTGTCCCTGAACCATACCCATCAAAAGCCTCACCTCCAGATGATGCTATAGGGTTTTCACAGGTGATAAACAGGGCAGCACAATACCATGGTGTCAAATTACACTCAGACCCCCTGGAAGAAGACTTTTTACTAGAAACTTTTAGCCAGCCTCAAAAGTCTACCCATACTCTACCTATGCTTAAAGGCATTATTAAACATGCCCCTGAGGTCTTCAAAGACCCAGTTAGGGCTAGGGTTCTTAACCAAGGATCGAGAAAAATATAAACCTGCCCCTTCTGACCCAGCTTATATTAAAGGCCAACTCCCTCTAGACTCATTAGTAGTTGCTAATGCACGGAAAAGGGCAAACTCCCAGACTACTGGGGAGACACCACCACCAGACAAGGAGTCCAAATTACTCGACGCATCGGGAAAAGAGTTGCGTCTCAAGCAGCAAACATGTGGCGCATCGCCAATTCCCAAGCCTTACTGGCGAGATATGACAGAGCCCATTACGACGAGCTTGAAAAGCTCATTGAGCACCTTCCAGATCAGTATAAGACCAAGGCCAATGATCTAATACAAGAAGGCAAGCTTGTCACAAACACCTCAATAAAGTGCGCCCTTGACGCAGCAGATACAGCAGCACGCACAATAAACTCAAGCGTTTTGCTGCGCAGACACGCATGGCTACGAATATCTGGCTTCAAGCAGGAGGTACAATCTACCATCCTCAATCAACCCTTAGACCAGGAACACCTGTTTGGGCCTAATGTGGACACTTCTCTAGAAAAAATGAAGAAGGACACAGACACAGCCAAAGCTATGGGAGCTCTACAAGCCACACCTAGCAGAGGTTCCTTTCGTCGCTCCTTATATAGAGGCGGCTCCAAAACTACAGCCACAGACACCACCTCTGCTAACTACAAAAACACCACTCAAACCTCCTCTAATAGAGGTTACTCCAGAGGTAATTACAGAGGTAATAACAACAGGGGTAGAGGACGCGGGTTTAACACACGCACCTCCCCTACCACCAAACAGTGACTTCCCTCCGTTTCCCCCGATCATTCCACTCCCGTCGGGGAAGACTGTCAAAGTTCCTACCTGCGTGGAATTCCATCACCACCGACAGGTGGAGTAATACTAAATTATCCAGTATGGTTACTGCCTCGAACTCACTTCTACTCCCCCAACATACCACCCAGACAGCGTCCCATGTCCACGGAACATCTAACGCTCCTCAAACAAGAGGTTCTCTCTATGCTCCAAAAGCACGCAATAGAACCAGTCCCTCTACAACATCAGGGCACAGGGGTTTACTCACTATACTTTCTAATCCCCAAAAAGGACGGTTCCCTCAGGCCCATACTGGACCTCAGACCCCTCAACTATTACATTCACTCAGATCATTTTCACATGATCACTCTTCAACAAATACTTCCACTACTCCAACAAGGCGACTTCCTTGCCACACTAGATCTCAAGGACGCCTATTTCCATATTCCCATTCACCCTGCGCACAGGAAATACCTAAGGTTCATAGTGGACGGACAACATTATCAGTTCACAGTCCTCCCATTCGGGGTGGCAACAGCACCAAGGGTTTTCACCAAGTGCCTAGCAGTAGTAGCTGCGCACTTACGAAGACAACACATTCACGTGTTTCCGTATCTAGACGACTGGCTAATAAAAGCCAAGTCACACAACCAATGTGTACAGCACACACTCCAAACAGTTCGGCTACTACACAATTTGGGGTTCACAATAAACCATACCAAATCGCATCTCCATCCCTCCTACATACATCAGTACCTAGGAGCCACAATCGATACCTCCAGGGCCCTTGCATACCCCAATCCTTCCAGGATAGCAAGTATGCAAGCCCTCATCAACAAATTCCTACCTCAACACTACCTTCCAGCTCGAGTGTTTATGCAACTCGTAGGAATGATGGCCTCGTGCATCTTTATTGTCCCTCACGCACGACTTCAAATGCGGCCCCTGCAAGAATGCTTAGCACGTCAGTGGAACCAAGCTCAGGGCCAGCTTACAGATCTGGTGTTGGTAGACAGCCGCACTCATCGCTCTCTGCAATGGTGGAACATACAAAACATTTCCAAAGGGCGGCCGTTCCTAGAGCCAGTTCCACAAATAGTGCTCACAACAGACGCATCTCTCACCGGGTGGGGAGCTCACCTCCTTACCCACACAACGCAGGGCAGCTGGACCAAGTCACAAAAACTGCTCCACATCAACCACCTAGAATTATTAGCAATATTTCTAGCGCTAAAGTCATTCCAACCGCATCTTACTCACAAGACTGTCTTAGTCAAAACAGACAACATGACAGCAATGTACTATGTACAAAAACAGGGGGGACACACTCTCTGCAGCTGTCTCGCCTGGCGCAAGCCACTATGGAGATGGGCCATTCCTCAAAACATTTACCTCCTTGCAGAACACCTTCCAGGAGTTCACAATCACATTGCGGATCTGTTAAGTCGACAGACACAACAGATTCACGAATGGGAACTGCATCCGCAAGTTCTACAACCTTTTTCCAAATGTGGGGCCATCCACAAATAGACCTGTTCGCCACACAAGAAAACACAAAATGCCCAACCTTCGCCGCCAGGTTCCCACACCCGTCGTCCAAGGGCAATGCAATATGGATGAACTGGTCAGGCAGATTTGCATACGCTTTTCCGCCTCTCCCACTCATTCCCCTAGTAGTACGCAAACTCAGACAACAGTCTCTAACAATGATCCTAGTTGCTCCCACATGGGCAAGACAACCATGGTTCACAACACTTCTCGAACTCTCAGTAGTTCCACACCACAAACTGCACCTCTCTCCACACCTCTTAACTCAGAACCATGGAGAGATCAGACACCCCGATCCAGGTCAACTGAATCTGGCAATATGGCTCCTGAAGTCCTAGAGTTCGGTTACCTTAACCTTCCACCTGAGTGTATGCAGGTCATTAAAGAAGCCAGACGTCCCACTACCAGGGCTTGTTATGCAGCAAAATGGAAAAGGTTTGCTATTTATTGCAATAACAACAATATCAACCCACTAGATGCCTCCATACAAAACATTATCTGTTACTTGCTGCATCTGCAAACATGTAACCTAGCATACTCATCCATAAGATTACATCTTGCCGCTCTAGCCGCATACTTACAAAACAGACAGCATTTGTCACTGTTTCGAGTACCTGCAATTAAAGCCTTTATGGAAGGCCTTAAAAGAATCATTCCCCCTAGATTGCCACCCTCTCCAGCATGGAATCTAAATATTGTCCTCACCAGGCTCATGGGTCCCCCATTTGAACCTCTGCACAAATGTGAGTTACAATTTCTTACATGGAAAGTAGCCTTCCTAATTGCAATAACCTCTCTCAGAAGAGTGAGTGAGATTCAGGCTTTAACCATACAAGAACCTTTTTACAAATCCATCGTAATAAAGTAGTTCTCAGACCAAACCCCAAATTCCTACCTAAAGTAATTTCTGCTTTTCACCTTAACCAATCAATAGAGTTACCCGTCTTTTTCCAAGACCCAGACTCTGTAGCAGAAAGAGCTCTACACACACTAGATGTCAGAAGAGCCCTACTTTACTACATTAACAGGACCAAACCTTTCAGAAAGACAAAACAATTATTTGTAGCTTTCTCCCCACCACATAAAGGTAATCCCATCTCAAAGGCTGGCATTGCTAGATGGATAGTCAAATGCATTCAAATTTGCTACCAAAAGGCTAAACGCACCTTAATAATTCCCCCTAGGGCACATTCCACACGTAAACTAGGGGCTTCTATGGCATTTTTAGGGAACATCCCCCTAAATGACATATGTAAGGCAACAACATGGTCTACGCCACATACCTTTACCAAACACTACTGTGTTGATGTACACGCAAAGCAGCAAGCTGCTGTGGGCCAAGCTGTTCTTAAAACACTTTTTCAGACTACTGCAACTGATACAGGTGACCACCGCTAGGGGAGACACTGCTATACAGTCTATGCACAGTGTACGATCTGCAGCTCATATGCCTCGAACGGTAAATGCTACTTACCAGTATGCATCTGTTCTTGGCATGTAGAGCTGCAGAGTCGTACACGCCCACCCACCTCCCCGGAACCTGTATCTGTTCCAGTATAATCTTAATTAGATATATTCACATGGACATCTTTTTCTTCTTACTGACTCCATCTTTTCCCATCATGGCGAAAAACAATCTAACCATGGAGTCGATGCCCATGCGCACTATCGTCCAAAGGAGGAGTCACCTATCTCGTGACTACAAAGACTCTTCCAAGACAACAACAAAGTGCAAGCATCCGAGCCCAACACCAGATGGCGATCTCATGCACAGTGTACGACTCTGCAGCTCTACATGCCAAGAACAGATGCATACTGGTAAGTAGCATTTACCTTCCTTTATGATGACGAATATGAAGCTAAACTATCATCAGCTGTGCCTAAGGAGTATATCAGACTATGTCAATAAAAGGTTAAAGTGCAGAGATATTCTTACCCGGGGGAAAGGTAGCAAAGCAGCCATGGGGAACTTAATGAAACACCTTAAAATGTGCACCTGCACTTATTGATGAGCAATTCCTAACATTTCCAAGAAGCTCAAATGGCTAATTTGTGTTCCTCCTTTGAAGAGTGTCTCATGTAATAAGAGCACACCTATGTGCAGAGGTTTAAGATGTTCTCTGTACATATGCTGGTCATTTGTATTTCTTCTCAGAATGTAGTCACAGGTTTCTTCTGCTCCGGATGCTCTAACCCTGTGGGCTGCTGTTATTTTGGCCTAGACCGAGTTGCCGTAGTCATATATTTTGAGCATGATCCTAGTTTGAAATTGTACTCTTTTTTACTTCTTCTGGATCACAAAACTACTAAATTCAATACAGATTGGGTTGTTCTAAAGCAAAGGAGGAAGCTGATGAAGTCACAAAATGTGGGAAAAGGTGAGATCTAAATGTAGCAACATACAAGCAGTGAGAAATGTGTAAATAAATAATAAATAAATACATAGAAAAATAAGAAGCATAAGTGTAGGGGTCCAAAGTTTTTTCTTAGGGGCATAAAGTGAATGCTAGCTTTGCTGAATATCTAGGCTGCCTATGCTTGATTAAGCCTTTATGGATAACTTTCATGTCTTCCTTCTTTCTCCGTTTCCCCCTTTTCATCCCCGCAGCCAAAATCTGATAATTTATTTCACTATTCTTGCTCTCTGTAAGAATCTTATAATTTAACATAAGTTCCGTTCCTTAAAGATGAGTGCCGGTGCACCCCGCCTGCAACCATCAGCACAAATTAAACACTGCCTAAAAGTTGGAATATTTCTTAGGATTCCTCTGTTAACATGCTGTAGTCAACTAATTACGAACTTTAAGTGTTGCTGTACATCTGGTTTGGTGTCCATATTGTAATTTGTGTATTTTTTGCGTTTTTGTTTCAGAACGCGCACCATGCCGTTATCGACAAGACGTTTGCGGAACGATACCGCACCAAGCCTCACACAAAACCGAGATCATTTCAAGGCTTCCAAAAGAGGAGCAAGCTCATGTGCAACGATTCGAAATGCCTCCACGACTGGGGGATCACTGCAAACTATCTCACTCTTCGGGACATCCCACTCATAAAGATTGAGAGTTTTGTGGTTGAGGATATTGAGACAGGTGAACAGAATTTTTTCCCCAAATGGGTTCTTGTTAATTTTGCGATGAAGGAATTTAGCATGGATGAAATGGTCAAGAAAGCACCGACTGACCTGCAGTGATCAAGTCGTTGTTGATCACCGGGGAACCAATCGCAGTTGAAAGGCACACTATGAAGTCTGTCCTCATAAAATAGTAAACAAAAGTTGAGCTTCTTCATCCATCTCAGCACCAGTTAAAGTTTGTATTTTAGTACATTATTTACTGCCTGCAAAGCTTTCGCATGAAAACCCAGACCATTGTTGAAATGAAGGTACTTTTTGGTCGCAAATACTTATCTCTCCTTCTTGTTCTCCCATGATTTTCCTTGTTTTTGCTTTAAATGCTTATACAAAAGACATACCGTTTTAATATTTTTTTTGGTGGTTTCTTCATGAACAGCTCCACTGCATAAATGATATTTCTCTAAAATTTTGAATTCCACAGCCCTTTCAGAAAAAGCATCCAAGTTTGTGATCCTTTGTGTTCAAGCTTTTTAAATAAAGCTGCCCTCGTCAGCTTTGTACCTTACTTTATTTTCCTGCAAAAACTGTCATCAGCAATGTACCTACTTATTTTCTCGTACGAGTTGGTGGAATTTTTTTATTCAGTCCAGAGTTTTATCCTGTTACATTATTCTCTTGTGTTTAATTATATATTTAGCAAAAAATCTCTATGAAATTATATTTTTTTCTTCGGTCTCTTTTTACAATTTGTTGGGTGCACTATGTTTTGCTTGGTGCCTGGTTAGAGCACAGAGTGTATATAGATGTCTCGACCATTACAGATCAAGATGGCAGATGGGTGGGCTTTATTTAGTCCCTCAAGTGTTCCTTTGGCATAGGTTTTTTTTGTACTGTTAATGTTGTCCACTAGGAATAAGGTGCCAGATCTATTGTACGGTGTAGGATTCAGCTCCATTTCTTGAAGCAAAGGCTTATTATAACTTTGTGGACTGCAGGAGTTCATTCCCAAAGATCTGATTTTTGGAGAAGTTGCGAAATAATAATGACAGCATGTTTTATATAGCTCTTCCCCACACAGTTTTGAAGTCTGTAAACACTGCATATTGCCGGTACTACTATTACCAAAATTGATTGTGCTGGATTTAACTATTTTGGAAGGCTGGAAGACTGAGTTAAATTTGTGGTAATCAAGATTGTGATTGACAGGTGACAGCCGACTTCAGCAGTGGTCCTCCTTCCACCCTCCTCCTTCCCTCCCTCTCCCTTTCTCTTAGAGCCCAGAGGCATTCGCAAAGAGTTGAGAAGTATTTGTTGCCATAACACTTTAGCCAATCATTACTGTTTCTTCCTTCAGTTGTATGTTGCTTGTTGTCATCATTAGCTAAAATATCCTTTCTAAGAGGACCTTCTAGGAGGCACTGGTGATGTAGATTAGGTGGGTGCCCCTGCAGAAGATAAGGCATCCCACTGCATCAGAGATTATCCCAGGAGAGACCCATCCATAGAGAGAATAAAACAACTGCAATGTGCCGTATGTCAGAAGTATTTGAAAAATGTACTCTACTAGGAGATTATGTTTGTGCTATTCATTCACGGAACAGATAAACTCACTCAGAGAACTATGAAGTGTATCTAGAAACACTTTTACATGAAATCATAGGCACACATGCCTGTATTTTTAAAAGTATTGTTTTTGCATTAAAAAGGTTTTACATGAAAATAAGCCTCAAAATTAAAGTAAGGGAATGCAATATTTCTGTGGGAAGGTACCACAATAAAGCACAGTAAAACACTGAACAATAACAAGACATAGCTGTCTCTTATATACTGCACCACGGAAGCACACAGACAAATCTCAAATAAAACAAAACAAAAGCATCCTAAAAACCACAAAGGAAATATAAAGATGGATTGGCTTTTGTCAGAAACTGATCACTTTTCTAAATCCGCAGCTTCCTCGTAGTACTTCAGGAGAAGCTGAAGTCGGCTATACATGAACCAATGGAAGTGAGAGATTCCTGCTCTAAAATAAATTCTTATAATTGGCCATGCCTCTCCTTGTCTGGCCCCTATATGTCGCTTGTGCAGAAAGGGAAGCCATGGGGATTTTAATTAGGCTAGGTAATTTGGGCAATTTCACGTTATTCTTGTGGCGTAAAATTCCAGCAATAACACCATTATGCCACGTCATGCAATTAAGTGCCATTCGCAGCAAAGTTTTACTGCAGATGTGCAGGAATACATAACAAACAGCCTAACAGCGACCAGCTGTTGCTGTCACCACTTGTGTTTTTTTGCGTTATTTTCCACTGTAAAATACATCCTTGTGTCAAAAATCGATGCAAGGACGCATTTCTTACTAAAGTATAGCACTAAATGACGAATTTGCATTTTGTGTAATTTCGCGTAGTTTCATGAAATCAATTACACGAATTTTAACACACACCCAATTTTAATACATGTGTTCCTATTCCTACCTCCAACCATTCTTTACAAAATTCCCACTCTCACACACGAATATATAAAAATACCTGCTTTCGTGCCTTACTCTGCCACCAACCTTAGGGCATCCCACTTTCAGCCCCAATAATTACATTTAAAATTAAATATCTGGTCTCCTGCAACCATACCTCGAAAATCCCACCTACCTTATGCTTTCTCTGCCCCCCCTTTAGAATTAAATAACCAGTGTACTGACAACCCCCTCACCTCTCTCTTCTTTACACTACCTGCAGCAAGTAGTATAGCAGTCTGTGCTTCCTTCCTGCCTGGGTACACCCGAGGAAGGCAACGCCAGAGTATCCCACTGCTTACCTCAGGGGTGTGGAGGTGATGGATCAGCATTTGTCATTTCATCGCTCCTCCCTGGTGTAAGCACACGCTGGGAAGGTGTGAAAAGACATGAGAGATTGCGATTGCACTGCTTCCATGAACTGTAACACGATTGTGGTGAACAGAAAGTGATGTTGTGGTGGTGAAGTTTTGGGAACAGATTTATGCGTTGTGGTAACGCCCTTTACCCTTTTAACCATAAAAAGTAAGACATACAATTTGCAGATTTCCTGAACTCTTTGACAACATATTGATGGTTCTGAAGACGTAGAACAGATTGAGCAAGTTACAAAAGTCCTAATAAACTGAGCCTGAATGTAAACTATAGCTTGGTAAAGTAATAGCAGAATACAGATGCCACCAATGTTTTGAAAATATGATAACTGATAAAACAAGCATTGGCAAAGTCAGTTGGTGTGGCTTTTCCGTGCCAGTGCATGTGAGCACAGGCATTCACAAATGCCGCTTACATGCTTTATGACATTAAAGCCTGCCCTGTTGGCTTTGCCATTACTAAGTAGAAGAGTAATAAAGATTGCTTTCTCTACAAAATGCATATATGAGATGAATGTAACAAACAGCGTAATGATTGTACTTTTCAGGTGTAAAATAGTCCCCTATGCTTTCTAATGGAAGAACAGCTGGGAATTAACCAATTAGCAGATAGCATATGGTGAGAGGACGCTACTGGAGAATTTGTAAGAATACCTCTTGCAGACCGCTGGGCTGACAAACCAGACCTAAAAATGAAATTACATTTTGAAAATAAAATGCCTAAATGAACATTATTCGATGAAAGTCTGTTGCATTTCCAATGAAGGGATGTGTAACTTGCCACATCTAATGTAGTCCTGTTGTATGTCAAAAACTGCTTGTGGGGAACATCGACCTGGACTGTCACTAAGAGATTAAGCCCCAGTCAAAACTCTTATTTACAGTAGATAAAATAAGAATATTGACTGTCCTCTTTCTGATAGTGGAAGTACATTAGGAATACTTTTAAAACAATGATACTTAAATAAGATATTCAAAATTAAAGAGTTAAAATTGATAAAATATATGATTGGATTGTGTTAAAAAAGATGGCTGTACACAAGGATATTAGGAGACGTGCATCATAGGAGTGAAGCCATCAATACATTAATTAAAATTGTTCTTCCCCTCACCCACTGCTTCATTTTGATCAAGTTCTTATTGATTGTCTAGAACTTGTATAACTTTATTATTTAGGAAACATTATAGTTTTATTGAAAGATAAGCCTGTAATTGCATATGGAAGTTGCAGAACTAGATTTCATCTGTATTGTAAATTGTCTTACAAATTGGAATCCTGCCTCGAAAATAATAAAAATATTTATCAAAAACATGTGCACAATTGTCTTTTATGTGAATACTATTAGTGCTGTTTTTAAATTGCCCATAAGTAAAAGTTGAACTGTCATAAGGCCTAACACAGTGAGGCACAAAGGAATTAGAGACTCGAAAGGACCGAGGCCACCAATAAGTGGTACAGATAGATATTTAAGTGTAAGCATAAAAGAAGAACTGAGACACAGACCCTAAAGTGTGAAGTCAAAATTGTCTGATAGGTTTTTCTGTCATATGTTCCTATCTGTTTATTCTTCTGCCAGAGGACCACCATAAAATGGCAGATTCCCTGCCCATGCAAAGTCGTGGTTCCCCAGGTCTATTTAGAGTCAGGATAAAGTCTGGTTACACTGGCGGAGTCTCCACTGGCTCCACAAGTGTAAATATCTGACCTGGCTGCCCTCTTTGGGGCCACAGTGACCAATTTCTGGCTTTTTTAGGGCATGTCAACTGTCGCTGATTTCCCCCGGATGTGATGGTGGACACATATAGAGAAAATGTAGATTGGCCACCACTTGCTGAGAAAAAACACTCCTGCCATTTGATATTTTTTTGTTTAGAGAAAACAAACTCCTGTTTTGGGAGTTTGATTTCTCTAAATAAAAAAAGTTTCCTGAGCAGGTACTTTAAAAATGGCGCCCGCTCGGCAAAACTTTAGTGTATGAAGGGAACTGCAGAAGTGGCAGGTCCGTTCCCAGCACAGATATCCCTCCAAGGCAGGCATAAAACTCTAAATAGGGACGACGGTCCATCGCCAGGTAGGTGGAGGCCATGCTCTCTGTCATCCCCAGGTGTACTGGTGAACCATCCTCCAGGGTTTAAATGACCACCCAAGTCATATAGGATGTCATGTGTCTTACAAGGGAGCAATACTAGTGAAAAAGCAATAGCAAAGCTATGGGTCAAGAAAAGTCTCCAAAGGCAACACCAGCAGGAACAAGGCAACAATTTATACTACCGTAGGTAAAGTCAGATTTTGCCACACCACATCTGGCATTAGGACAACACTTTAATCTTAAACGGGCACTCATGTGCCTCCTACTGGAGGCAACCCCTGCAGCCACCTAGTCTTTACTTGCCCTAGAGCCAATCCTGAATACCTGATGGAAATTGGCCTTACAGTACTTGCCATCCATCCAATTAAATTTTCATATTTTCCTAGTCATAAAAAACTGATAAGGTAATGAGTAAATGAGTCTGTTTCTGCAAATCACACTTTACACACCTAATCGCCTTTATGTGTTTGGGTGAATTTACAGTGTGAATTTCTGGAGCATGAAAGGTGCCTGTGTCGGAGCACTCAAACTAAAGTTCTGCACAGAAGTGAAAGGTTCCACACAATGACTACTAGTGCTAGAGTGCATTCAGGACAATCAGTTGGGTGAGAATATTCACTCAAGTCAACTGCTTCTTCTCGGAAACTATCAAAAAGAGTGTCAATAGTGCTAGTTGTTATAATGGTCTTATGTGGCATTGGCTTCTGCAAGTTGGGAGCTGGTCAAAGATCACAGACTTGCGTCATCCAGGCAACCAAACTATCAAGAAAACCATGGTTAATTTTTATGACGTAAGACCTAGATTCAATGCAAGCGTACGATCTTTCCCTGAAAGAGTCTTTTACTTTGCCGATCCACTAACCTTTCTGTAGCAGATACGTTTTTATTTTTACATAGTCTATTGTTCTTGTTGTGCGTGCACCTTTTAATTACAATCTTCCAAAATATGAAATAAAATGTATTAGCTTATTAAACCTAATTTCATGCCATTGTAGTGAAGTGTGAATTTGAGAATGTGAATAAGTGTCTATATATGATGGCTGCATGCCATCGGGGACAGACAGTTCAGTCTGTGATACAAGCACGTGTACCACTAACAGAATTGCAGACTTTGTCGAAGATAGTTGTCAGTGACAAAACTTCACAAGTCTTGAACCCACGACCTAGAAAATTGCCTTATGATATTCTCTTGTCAGCTCTACCCTCAGATTGTAGATCTGTCCAATACTAACATGTGTCACAGAAGCATCAACCAATGAACTGTGGGTGCAGGGCCGGCTTTAGTGCTGTTGGCGCCCAATGCGACAATCATTTTTGGCGCCCCCACACTCTATGACCGCCTCCTCAGATTCTCTCACTACCACCGGGCAAAAGTGTCCCTCAACTCACCAATCATAAGTTATTTCTAAACACAGCGTCCCCCTCCCCTCTGAGGTCAGCGCCCCTTAAACAGGTCAGCGCCCAGTGCAGCTGCACCAGTTGCACTGCCTTAAAGCCGGCCCTGTGAGGGTGTTGCAAATAGTTGAAAAACAGTCTTTTGGTTGCCATCATGTCAGCCCATTAAGCCAGTGAACTCCAGACTTTCTGCTTCTGAACTGTACATTATTTTCTGTTTATCAGCATAGGATCCCTCTGCACACAATCAACATGTTCTAGTCTCTAAGATATTATGGGTTTCAGGGTGAGTGCAGGTGATGGATGTCACAAATGTTTTGCCATTCAGGACCACCCAGAAACTAGGGTGTGCAAGCGTTACTGTTTTGATATCTTCTGGATGCCGTTGTAAGCAGTAGATCTGATCTAATTTGGTGACTTTGGAGTCTTTAGTAGGAGTGGAGTGGACCGAGCCTGGTCCCCATACCCAAAACAAAGCAAAGATGGATTACCACTGTATAGACAAGCTGGACTTACCTGACCTTGCAAGGACCTTGAGTCCAACAGGTGACAGTCATGCCTATGTTGACATGTGTCCCCTGCTGATGAGACACCAAGTAAGAACGCCTGTATCAATGTTCTCCATCCAGTGATGGTTGGGTGTCAGAATATCGATACCGAAAAATACCACAAATATCTTTGACTAAATGTCATTTACAAATATGTCTCTCCAATGGGTGTAGATATTCTATCATTAACAGCAATGGGACAATATTTTTGTAAATGCTATTTACAACACAATATTTTTGTAAGAGGACATTTAGGCCAATTAACCCTGATATCATATCACAATGGTGGTACTGGAAGCTGTGCTGAAGACAGGAACCCTCTGAGTATCCAGTTGCATCCACCCTGCCTAACACGTTTATTTAGATTTGCTGATAGCTGTTGTTCTCATTGTGAATCTAAATCTGTAAAAGCACAAATGGCACATTTTGGGGACAGACCACTTCATGACAAGCAATTCTAATTTGCAGATCATGTAGTTCTTCGTCTGGCATGCTTCAGTTGGTATGAGTGAGAGATCTGGAGGAGCTACACTCTTATTGGTTTAACATGGCTTGTGGGCCCTCAAAGCCGATGCTGTGGGGCAGCAATTGATGGGACACAATGTTAGAAGCAGTGATGTAGATAGCTTCTCTGTCACTCTTTTAATTGTCAGTAGACAGATTGTTGAGGTATACCAAGACATCAGTAAGTAAGTAATTTATTTTGCATAGTTAATTAAAACCGTTGCAATACAAATTAACATCAATTAAAACAGTTTTACATAAAATGGTCTCATAGTACACATTTAAAAAAAAAAAATCAAATTCATATCAGAGAAACAGGTTCTCCTAATCAAGTTATTATCAGTTTTCTAGGTTGAAGGTACTTAATTCCAGTCCATTTATTCCCTTCACTACTGCTTCAATAAAAGTGCAAAAAGTACTTTAGACTGTAGTAAAGTGCATTACTGTCAAGATTTAAATAAATAAAAGGGGAACATCCTCTTAGATCCTCCGTACTAACCTTGCACTTGTCCCAGGTGACTAGAATAGTTTATTGCTGTTGTGCTTGCATTTTCTTTTCACATAGCCTCAGGAACTTTACTAGACAGCAGTTCAGTTGTGGGTCATTAGGTGCAAAACAAGCCAGCACTGTTTGTCTCTTTGTACGTACCCCTCTCTGATTGAAATGACATTTCAATAGTTGTTTCCGTTCTTGTGAGAGATCTTTACATGTGCATAGCAGGTGCAGCAGATCTTCTGGTGTTGAGCCGCATAAGCGGCAGATCGTACCCGCTTTTTCCATTAGCCAATGCGGAAAGTGCTGTATACAGGGTAACAGACCAAGTCTGTGCTTCAAGAACTTAATTGTTGTGGCTTTAGCATAGCCCAAATCGAAATAGTTTTGAGCAGCTGGCGTTGTGTAAGTATTCAGGGTCATCCATCCGTGTGCCCTTTTCGAGAGAGATGCCTTGTCCTCAATCCATGAAAGATATTTGACCGTCTTCCAGACCAATTTTTTAAATGAACGAGTATCTTTGGGGGTATCCCAGAGCTGATTCAGACCCATATTGTGCAGGCTGCTTTTGAGATATTTAGCAGCCGGTGAGGCGGTTTGTTGTAACTCCTTCCACAGGTGTTCATTTAGTGTTTCTTGTGTGGATTTCCGCACTTTGTCCCAGGTGATAATATACGCTCCTTTTCTTGCCAAGGACTGTTTTTGTATACCAAACTCTAGCCTGATTTGCGCAGGTGAAGTATATTTGGGCAGACCAAAAATAACCTTGTAAGAAGCTGTGACTGTAGTGTCAAGTGTTTTAGCGTCTCTTTCTCTCTGCGCCTCGCTGCCATAGGTAATTGTTGGCAGAATCTTAGCACGTGCCACTTGTATCAAGGGCAGCATCGATGGACCCTTTAATTTATTATTTAGTGCTTTTAGAGAGATTGCCAAGGCAAGACCTTTATATCTGATGCTGTCTTTCTGTGCTGTGAAACGTCCGCCTTTATCTATCTTCACGCCAAGGTATTTATATTCCATCCTGTCTTCAATTCGGGTCTTGCCCCAGAACCAAGCTGCAGGTTTTTTCCTTTTTTTGCTGATCGTCATGGTTCTTGTTTTTTCCAAGTTTATCATTAGGCCATTTGTTTTAGAATAGTCTGCGTGATGTTTAAAAGGTGTTGCAGGCCTACATGTGTATGGCTAATCAGGGCTATATCGTCAGCATAAAGGAGACATGGTATATTTAATCCTCCTAGTCTTGGGGCGTGTGAGGTACAGCTATTTAACAGGGGAACGAGGTCTACTAGAAATAAGTTAAACAATGTGGGTGCTAAAACATATCCTTGTTTAAGCCCCTTTTCAGTTGGTATACGCCTCGACAAGAGTGCCCTATCGCCCAGTTTAACCTGAACCCATGTGTCCATATGCAGATTGATCAGCAGATTTAATAGGGGCTGTGGGATCCCCCAGCTGCGCAGTTTGGACCGTAGGCTGTTACGATTTACATGATCGAAAGCTGCCTTGTAGTCTATAAAACACAAGTGTAGTGGCATTTTTGTATGTTCTGCCTTATCCATTAGCATTGCTATAGTTAGAATGTTTGTAGTTGTTCCGACTGTTTTTGCAAACCCAGTCTGATTTGGTGGATTAGCACAAAGAAACTGAGAGGGGCCCCTTTACCACAAAGGAGTAGGGCACCAAATAGACCGCAGTCAAAATAAAATCCCCCTTGGGCAACTTAATATAACACGGCACGCACACTCAGCACAACTAATATATCACCAGGACAGAAACACCACCACCCTCAAAGGCCAAGTGTTCACAATTATAACATCATTTATTTAAAAATAACCAAACATGTGGTCCAATACATTCAGTTGTAATGCAATTAAAAAATATATATATATATACACATAAATACAAATTTAAAATGTTATACACCAAAAAACACCATCAAGGGAGAACCTGCAGGAAAAGATGGTTTCCAATCAAGAAAAAGAAGGCAAATACATTAGATCAAGAACTGTAATTCAACATATCCAAATTACACAAGAAAACCTTTCAATATAAAAAGATTTAAAAATTGTTTGGAATTTGTCTTCACAATCTACAGTATGCCTTCCAATAATTGCGTCGACGCGTTTCGGTGGGTGTCACTACTAAGACGCCACCTTCCTCAGGACACGAAAATAATGTCTCCCACACGAAGTCTTGAATCTGTAGACAAATCTTCTGATTCATCCAATGTAACCTGCAGGAGCTAGTCCTTGCAAACTTGGAATTGAGGATTATTAGATCTCTCAGTGTATTATCTTCAATTAAGAAGAACAAACGACAGTTTCTTTCTATTTTCCACTGTTATCACCTCACAAATTACGTTTGCAAACAGCTATGCACCTCTTATAGAACGAATGTGGAACACATCGTCTATGGGGTATCTATCATCAGTTTACTATTTTCATTTCTTCCAGACCACTCGCGTTAGTTCTCCTGAACCAGCGTATCAGCCCCCTGCGGGATCCGACTAATGCCTCCGTAAAGCAGTCCTTCTTTTTCTTGATTGGAAACCATCTTTTCCTGCAGGTTCTCCCTTGATGGTGTTTTTTGGTGTATAACATTTTAAATTTGTATTTATGTGTATATATATATTTTTTTTAATTGCATTACAACTGAATGTATTGGACCACATGTTTGGTTATTTTTAAATAAATGATGTTATAATTGTGAACACTTGGCCTTTGAGGGTGGTGGTGTTTCTGTCCTGGTGATATATTAGTTGTGCTGAGTGTGCGTGCCGTGTTATATTGAGTTGCCCAAAGGGGATTTTATTTTAACGGTGATTTGGTGGAATTAAGCCTGGAGCTCCTCTAGTAACGTTCCTGCAAAGAACTTTGCCTCATTATCCATGAGAGCCACTAACCGTTAGTTTTGTGGTAGCGATTTTTCACCTGTCTTAAAAATTGGTGCGATAATTGATCCTCTCCATGAGCTTGGAAGTATGTTCAGCAACCTTATTTCTGTGAATAGTGGTTCCAATGCGGCGGCCCATGCATTTGCGTCTTGTTTGTAGAGTACCGGTGGAATACCATTTGGGCCTGGAGCCCCTTCTTTCCTTCCCTTTCCTATTTGCCGCTTAATGGACATAATTTTGCTCTTTAGAGGGTTCTCTGTTGGTAAGTATCCCTCTGGTTTCCCCAGAGCTATATTGTTACTTGCTGCCAAGGTAGTGTTGGTTATTATGCCTCCTGGAGAGGTTTGAGTTCTTTGACTAAGGGCCATGATTCCAGAGTCTTGATGGAAATGAGTCCTGAGGTAGTTCACCCATGCTTCCTCTGAGATGTTAGAGGACAGTAAGTAATTTCATTTTACCCCTGCATCATTCATTTGTCTTTGGAATGTTGAAGGTCCTCTTGAGGCTCTCTGGGCATTTTTCTGAATTTCTATCAAACCTGCAGGTAGAAGAAAGCTGTTTGTCCTTTTATTCATTCACCATATGGATCTGCTCCACAGGTCCAACATTGAAAGGCAGCTGGTCTGAGCAGTGACGCATGGGCCTCGCACACATAATCTGAGAATAATCTCAGAGGCCTTTTGGTGGAGTCAGGGACAACTGCTTTATGCAACATGTCAAAGTTATATTTGTCCCACCAGTTTTAAAATTCATCATTGCTGTTTAGCCACTTTTAGTGTTGTGTGTGAGGAAAAGTCATAGCGTGTGCTTGGTAAGACATTCTGAGCATGAAAGAAAGCAGACAGAGCTCCAGACAGCTCATTGCCAGGTTCACTGAACTATTTTCTAGGGTGTTAAGAGCCTGTGAAGGTCATTCTCTTCGCTCATGCACTGCAGTTGCAAAGCTATAGCCTCATCTGAAAAGCACTAAACTGCCGTATTCTGACCAAAGCGGTAGATGGCCATGGGGGTCAGTGCTGTGAATTACACTACATCCAGTGACAATATGGTACTTGGTTCTCCCCTACATTTCAACTCCTCCAAATCTAAAAAGCTTGGCCCCAGGTGGAGCTAGTGCATCAACATTTTTATTGTGGCCTTTTATGGACATAAAATATGTAGAAGGCAAGTGCAAGCTCCTGATGTGGCGTCTGGGTCCTGAAACTAGACACATAATTGATTAATTCTCGGAGGACAAACCTGACACAGGTTAGTCTCCGTCTCTACTTCAGGCCTTAGTCCTGTGAATTCCATGAGGAGAAACATAAGGATGCATCATCATTTTGCAAGGAATGTCTATGGAAGTTGTGAAAGCCGTGAGAGATCCAAATAATGGTATATGCCACTTAAAAAGGAATCATTCAAGCATACTTGTGGTGATGTCCTTCTTTTGACAAGATGGCCTTTCGGCTGGGCCCTGGTACGTGATTAATTTCAAAGGAGTCATACCCTGTCACAGGCAGATGTAGCTCAGACCTTGGCCTGCCGCTTCTATTGTCCTTCTAGTTAGGCTAGCACCACTCACTGTAGTGTGGGGCGATGGGGGGTAGAACTGCCTCAGAACTGTTTTAGAGCGACCACAGGGGAGGGGTTGCCCATTTTCATAGCCACACATCTGGATGGGGAAAGGGAGCTCTGACAAGGGGAAGAAAGGTTCTGCCATAATAGATTTACGGAGAGAAGGGCACTGTGGGATAGTTTACTCTAAAACATAAAGGAAGTTCCACAATAGTAGATAGGGTCTCCCCTGGGAACTTTTATCCCATTGGTTAATGAGTTGCCCCCACCCACAGGTTGGCACTGGACGTAAATGTGGAATCCCCTGTGCCCTCTTCAGAACTCTTCTGGCCCTGTGGCAAATTCAGAAGGACTCGCCTTCTGCTTGACTTGATCCATTCTGCTGGTTTCGGCTGGAGTAAGTCATGACCCCCAAGTGCTGTCCCTTCGGTCCTGGACCCTTGGCTGGTGTCAGAGTGTACTCCTCCCTGCCTAACCCTAAAAACTTTTTGTCAACTTTTTGGCATGAGAACCAGTGTGGGACGGGGACCAACCTACCAAGCAGATCCGCTGAGGGAACATAGCAGCTGAGCTTGAGCTTGCTGGGGCTCCTGCTACATTCTTCTCCACAGCTACAAACCCATTTCAGCAGGACTGCCATCTGAGGACGTCGAACCTTCTTCAGCTACAGCATGCAGCCTTGCCCTGCTAATTAAATCCGACTTCCAAAAAAGTTTATAATTCTGAACGTAGAAGGCTTCACTGGACAAAGCCACCACCTGCATCCGATAGAAATTGAAGACTGTTTGGGCATGAAACCTATACTTTTCCTGCTCAGACCTTTTCCCGCCTTTGTTGACTGCTTCACCAAGATCTTGTCCGATGGCTTCCCATCGTCTATTTATTTTTTATTTATTTATTTACGAATTTATACAGCGCATAGCTGCCCCAGCAATGGGGCGTCCCAGCGCTACCCAAAGAACAGGTGCCAATAGACCACTCTAACAAACACAAACAGTTACACCGGAAAGAGCCAGGTCTTTAAAGCCTGTCAAATGATTCTGGAGTCCTCTGATAGAGATCGGAAGGGAGTTCCAAAGGTGGGCCGCCTGGACCTTAAAAGATCGACCACCAGCTCTGGCTCTTTGAAAACGGGGGGTACACACCAATCCCGAGTTGGCAGAGCGAAGGGGGCGATTCAGGATGTACTGAACTAGCAGGTCCACTAAGATCGGAGGGCCTTGTTGTGACAGAATTTTGTGGGCTACACACAGGGACTTAAACTGGATTCTTTTGGCTATTGGCAGCCAATGAAGCTTAGGTAAAAGATTAGATATCGAGCAGAACTTAGGCAGTGCCAGCAAAGCACGTGCCGCGGCATTCTGAATTCTTTGGAGGCGTAAAATAGAAGATTTATTAGCGCCTAGATAAAGGGAGTTACCATAATCCAACCTGGCTAAAATTGTAGCCTGGAGAATAGTATGGCGGATTTTTGGTTCAAAATATCCAAGCAAAGGTTTTAACCCCCTCAGGAGTCCAAATCAGACCCCTGCGAGAACTTTAGATTGGGTATCAAAAGAAAGATCTCTATCTATCCAAAAGCCTAGATTCTTAACCGCCTCTTTGGGCGGTGGCGCTGGTTTGAGTTTATCCGGCCACCACTGTTCTGACCAAAGAGCACTATCTCTCCCCAATATAAGAATTTCCGACTTAGCAGCATTAAGCTGCAAGCAATTGGCTGTCATCCAGTCTGCAATCGCTAACAGGTCCTCCTTAAATTTAAAGAGGTTGTTTTTACACTTTTTTGAAAAGGCAATGACTAGCTGGGTGTCATCGGCATAGGATACCAATGACATCCCTCTACTTTTTGCTACCATTGCTAGGGGTTGAACATAGATGTTGAACAACGCAGGACTCAATATTGAACCCTGTGGGACCCCATGCTTAATGGCATACACCTGCGAATGGTGCGGTGGTACAGCGACTTGGAAAGTTCTGCCTTCCAAGAAAGAGCGAAACCAGGCCAGGGCTAGCCCCCTGACCCCGATATCCTGCAGCCTACATAACAGGATGTCATGGGAAACAGTGTCAAAGGCGGCACTTAAATCCAACAGAATCTAGGCTGCCACGGATGTCCTCGGTCACAGCCAACAGCGCCGACTCGGTGCTGTGGCGGGGGCGAAAACCATTTTGTGAGGGGTCAAGGATATTGTTCTGCTCTACAAATTCAGCCAACACTGTATTTACATAGGAATCAGTAACTTTGGCTAAAAAAGGGAGTTGGGAGATCGGACGAAAATTACCTGGGTCCGAAGGTTCTAAGGACGGTTTCTTTAGCAGAGGAACAACTTTTGCATGCTTCCATGTTGCAGGCAATGATGCAGAGGTCAGTGACAGATTAATCAATTCCCTGACCGCTGGTAGAGTTGAGTTATAAACAAGACGGAGTTGGTCTGGTCTCAAAGGATCAGCTGGAGAACCTGATTTAATTTTTAAGACAGAGAGATTCCGTCTCAGAGAGTGAGAGTGAAGGAAAAGAACACAGCGTTAATTCAGGAGTGACTAACCTGTCCTCGATCTCAACTATTCGATCAGTGTTGACCCTAACTGAATGGGAGCGGGCAGTTGGAAGGTTGTTATAAATAGTCTCCACCTTACGCAGAAAAAAACCTGCAAGTTCATTGCACTGAGCATTGGAGGAGACTGAGGAGTCCGCTTTCACATTAGAGTGTTGCATCTTTCTAAGAAGGGAAAAAATCATTTTAGGGGGGTTCTTACTCTCCATGATTTTAGCAGCAATGTATTCAGCTCTAGCTTTCGGGATCAGCCTATGATACGTCTTAATTGAATCACGGTATTTATTTTTTGCTTCCAGGTCATAAGCACGCCTCCAGGATCGCTCCAGTTGCTTACAGACCTTTTTAGCTTTCACCAAGGTGTCATTGAACCAAGGATTAGATGGCCCTTGTTTCTTCTTTGAACTGAGTTTTGCAGGAATGCTGATATCTAACGCTTGAGTCAGCCAATCCTGGAAGAGAGTATCAGCTACCTCTATATTAGAAGGGAACAGTGGTTTCAAACTTGACAAAGAATCCGAGAATTGACTAACATCCATTTTATGCCAAGGACGTTTTATCACAGAGCGGGGGCAATTCGGGACAGGTTTCCCAGGCAGCTGAAAGGAAAAAGGAACCAAAAAGTGGTCTGACCAGACCAAAGGAACCAGAGGTGACACCGTTATAGAACCCAAATTAGAGAATATAGGGTCCAGCAAGTGGCCGGCCATATGAGTGCAATCAGTCACATGTTGTATCAGTTGACAGGCCTCTAAATCGGCTAGGAAGCAGGCAATATCCGTTTTGCCGCTGTCTTCCAGATGAAGATTTAAATCACCCAGAATGGTGAAATTTGCTGCTTTACTAGCGAGTAGGATAACCTTATTCACTAAAGCTTCCCTAAATATAAATATATTAGATGACCCGGGCGGGCGATAGATAAGCAACCCCGAAACCGTAAAATTGTGGTTAAGGGTGATTTAAAAAAAAGCACTTTCACATTCAGGAATATCCTCCTGCCTAAAACTGCATGAAAAAGGCTCCTTAAGAATTAATGCAATACCTCCACCACGCTTGATTGATCTGTTGAGTTGATACATACTATAGCCTGGGGGAATTGCCAACCAGCATTCTGCACCAGAGTCCTGTGTGAGCCAGGTCTCAGTCAAAAAGATTCCGGTGGGCGATTCGTCTGTGAGTAAGTCGAATATCTCTGCATGGTGTTTTGCGAGGGATCGACAATTTAAGCTAAAAAACCTTAGCTCAGTTGAACCAAAAAGAGAGATACCACTCCCAACAGTTCTAAAGTTAAGAAGACATTGTTCACACTGAAATGAATCCATCATAGGGGACCAAGTACGCTTTAAACAACTAGGGCAGTTTATATTAAGAGACAGAAGCTCGGAGCGTGTATATGTTAACCTATCGTTTGGGATTTGAGCAGGGTGACTGGCATCTGGCAGCGTCCCGGCGCACACAGGCTTGCCTTAGGCGTCCGCATCAGGTGCGATTTAAATGGACGGTGGGCAACAACAGGCACCCCCCGTCGCGTCTGATTGGCTCTAAACAGCCAATCAGCGCTCAGCGCTGTCCGTGATGCGGAAGCCAACAGTTTTACCAAAGTGCAAGTGTGCAGAATTCAAAGGTACAGGCAGGTTTTTTAAAAAACAATTCAATAAACACAATCAAGTTTTAAAAATGTGTAACTAGCAGCAGCATTCAGCGCGAGTACCTTAGGGGAGAGCGCGTCCGCATCAGGTGCGATTTAAATGGACGGTGGGCAACAACAGGCACCTCCCGTCGCGTCTGATTGGCTCTAAACAGCCAATCAGCACTCAGCACTGTCCGTGATGCGGAAGCCAACAGTTTTACCAAAGTGCAAGTGTGCAGAATTCAAAGGTACAGGCAGGTTTTTTAAAAAACAATTCAATAAACACAATCAAGTTTTAAAAACATGTAACTAGCAGCAGCATTCAGCGCGAGTACCTTAGGGGAGAGCGCGTCCGCATCAGGTGCGATTTAAATGGACGGTGGGCAACAACAGGCACCTCCCGTCGCGTCTGATTGGCTCTAAACAGCCAATCAGCGCTCAGCGCTGTCCGTGATGCGAAAGCCAACAGTTTTACCAAAGTGCAAGTGTGCAGAATTCAAAGGTACAGGCAGGTTTTTTTAAAAACAATTCAATAAACACAATCAAGTTTTAAAAACGTGTAACTAGCAGCAGCATTCAGCGCGAGTACCTTAGCCCATCCATGGCCACAGCCTGCTGCCTTGTTCATCTTGGAGACTTTATGCTTCTCTGTAATTTTCTAAGTGCGATCGTAACATTTGGACCAGTATGAACCTGATCCCTGTATCTGACCAGCCTTAACTTTCACCTTAGTGGCAGTCAAGAGCAACCAGATGACCTTGGTTGGCACTTAATGCTTTTTGACGCTATTTTTATTACAGACTTTAAAAATTAATATCTCTGGTTCTGAACTTAGGCTTATTTAGTGACTTTTGTGGATCACCCTGAAAAGGATTGTCATTATTATTTGAGTTGGGTTCTCACCCTTCTCAACTAACACTCCAATATCTTCCAAGTATGATATTCTGACTTATGGAACTTCCATTCTAGAACACAACAACAGAGTGCGTTTAGTCTTATCCAAGTTAAGGGATGCAGGTCTCACACCAAAATGAGACGAGTGCCAAGTTGGTGTTAGTTCCTTGGACAATCAGGGACATAATATCTCAAACGATGGGATTATGCCAAAAATGAGTTTGTTGGATGCTGTAAAAAAGGCTACGCATCCCAATAACAAGAAGGAACTTAGGGGCATATTATCAAGGGCTTTATCGCCGCTTTAGCGGCACTTTTTGCCACTAAAGCGGCGATAATTTTATCGCTTTATTAGCAAGCTGTCGCCAACAGGCGTTAGCGACAGCTTTCAGGCGTTAGAGGCCGCGTTTTCCATCGCCTTGCATGTCAGCGATAATTATCGCTAATGACATGCAAGGAAGGCGTTCCCTACTAAAAGCGACTGAAAACAGTCGCTAACACCACTACCCCCTATTAGCAAGGCAGGCGAAGCGATATAATAATTCGCGCTAAGCGCGTTTATCGCTAGAATTTAACACCTGCTAGTGAGGATGACTTACCTGTTTGAAGTATAGGAGGTGGATTCTAATGCTGAATCCACCTTAGCGTTAATGCGAGAATATCGCTAGTTTTCCAGCGATATTCTCGCATTTTGCCGCTATCGCTGGAAATATTATCGCTATGGAGATAAACCTTACTAATAGGGTGTTATCTCAGCGATAATTTCCAGCGATAGGTGGCGTTAACAAATAACGCGCTAAGCGCGGTTAGCGATAAATATCGCTAATCCTTGGTAATATGCCCCTTAAATCCTTCTTGGGATTGGTAGAATACAGGTCTACATATGTCAAAATATTTTCTGAAATTACTTATAATCTTCAAGAGTTAGTGCAAAATGGCAATAAGTTCACTTGGGATCACAGATGTCAGGAGTTATTTGACTGTGTAAAAATACTAGCCTTTCAGCCCCTTATATAGGGAATTTTGATTTCGACAGGAAAACTGTCCTTACAACAGATGTTAGGAATAGGGGCGACTCTATCCGAAATGGTGGAGCTGAAAAAAGAATATGGTGGTATTTGCTTCTCGTTCACATTCCAAAACTGAATAACTATTTGTTAGTGGAAAAAGAGGCCATCAAACATTTACAATTTATCTTATGGGGACTACAGTTCATTGTACAAATGGACCATATACCCTTACATACATGCTCACAACTAAGGGAGAAGAATATAGCACTCCATGTGTTGCCAAATGGGTTCTGAGGTTAGAGGATTTTTATTATAAAGAGGAGTGTGTTCCTGGCAAATGCTCATTAGAGGTAAAGGATAATTATGAGGCTAATACATATCCTGTGTTCAAGATTTAAAATTCAGCCAATTCCAAGGATTACTGAAAGCAATGGACAAAAAAGATGGGGTAATGAGTCAGCTTAAGACCTACATTGTTAAAGGTTGGCCTTCTAAGTGCAGCACACCTAGTGAGGAACTAAAAGACGACTGGGAGGCCAGGAATGAATTGAACTTAATCGACGACATAGTTGTTAGGAACACCCAAGTCATACCTCCTATTGATCTGCGTAACAAAAATATGAACCTTGCCCATGAAGATCATTTGAACAGAAACCTTACCAGCTCCAGACTCAGGTGTTATTATTGGTCCCCCAAAAAGGATTAGTAGAATAAAAAGTAAAAGTGTACCAGTTGTGCACTTATTGATAAGACAAAATAAAACTACAAACCCCTTTTAGCTTGAGTGTCCATTCCAGAGAAACCATGGGACAAACTAGCATTAGACATTATTGGCTCCATTGATAAGAAAGACGTACCCAAGCAGTTCATGTTTGTATTAATAGACTACTGTTCACACTGGATTGTGTCCAAGAATGTAAACCATACTACAGGTGGGTTGATTGATTTCCTAAGAGATGCATCTTCCATTAAAGGAATTCCTTCCACTTTATTCACAAATTATGGGGCGCAGTTCACCTCAAATGCCATGAAAGAGTTTTAACCAAATTACCTGTTGACATCAGAAAGCAGCCTGTATTGCCCGCGGCAAATTGTCTGGTAGGGAGGGCCAACAGGAGGATAAAGAAATGTATACAGCTAGTTTGTATAAATGGACAGCCGGTAGAGAAAATCACTGAAGGTATATTATGGGTTACTTACCGCACAGCTCCCAACCTGATCACAAGTATGTCCCTATTTGTGTCCCTCAGGGATAGGAAACCTTGCACAACATTAGGCCCCAGTTGGTTGGGAAAGGGAGTACGTATGGGCTTTGTCAAGGTAGTTTGCAAAAACTAAATCTCAAATCTTCAAAACAAATATACAAATTTGTATGATTCTAAACATGGAGTTAAATGTCAACGTTGCGCCGTGGGTGATTTAGTGTTAGATCAAAAACCGATCCAATCAGAGTTTGGGGGATGTAAATTCTCCAAACCAATATGTATTGCTGAATTCAAATGTAACATTGCTATAATAAACAATGGACAAATGTGGAGACTGGTTAAATACCCAGTAATAATTGAGAACTATTGTGGTGTAAAAGAAGGATCTCCTATGGTTCGGTCTGATGAAAAAGGTAACCAGTCTCCCAACAGATTTAGTAGTGCTCCTAGATTGTAAAAGGACTTTTGTATAATATGATCCACTCGTCTTGCTTTTCATGGTTCCCCAATCGATAGGAGATGTGTTGTAAACTTATCTCAAATTGTTTTATTTACCTGTTGTTCCTTCACGACTCTACCATTTCCTCCTTGCCCTCAACCTCCTTGAGTTTACTCCTCCAAACAACTTCCCTGTTGGAACATTCTGATAGTTATAGAATGTTCATGCTGACGCGAGCATTTATCTCAGATGAGAGCTTGGAGACAGTAAGTAAAGAAGTACTTCACTTACCTGCTATTTCTGTCGCGTCATCTCTTAAATGAGGTAGGGCCCCATTGGTATTTGAAGCAGCAAGTACAAGAAAGTGGGTGTGTCAGGAGACTTGTGCATGAGTGTGCAGAGTATTAAAATGGGAGGAGCTCAAGCTACCCAATACTACACTTAGTGCCTCAGTGTACCCTGTTCTCTGGAGTCTTGTATACTCCTTTTGCTGTACTTACTCAAATACTCTCACTATGGTGAACATTTGGGTGTGCAGCAAAGCAGCTATCCTGGAAGGTGGGAATTTAGATCGGACAGTATATCTTCCAAACCTCTCCATATTTGCAGTTTAATTTTTTATTTCAATTTGCTCCTCATGAGCCTTCCTAATGGCAGCCTCCTGTGCTTGCAGTTGCAAAAACTACAGTCTGACAAGTCATTTGTTTCTAACTTTAAGAGCTGGAAGTTAATACTTGGCCACCACCGTATTGTTCTTTTCTTGCTATTCCTTGATATTTTAAGTAAAAAAGATGCACATAATACGTTGTTACTTTATGTGAGCACTGATACCAATCCAAGGCACATACAGTTGCACTAATCAACTTTTGTGTGCAAAATAGTTTTGCACCACGAAGCGGCAGCATGGCTGTAATTTATTCAAAAGGGCTGTATGGGGCGGAAAAAAGTGCAAAAAGAGTAAGGTTTCATGCAAAGCCAGATCTATTGTATTGCTACATTTATATAGCGCTTACTAAACCTATGTGGGGCACAGAAGTGCTTGCCTACATGGGTAGCACGCTACACTGTGTAGGGTGTTTGGTTGGTAGTGTGTTGTGTTTGTTTTGAACCTATATGGGAAGTGTTTCTATGTTGTGTGTGAGGACCACTGAGGTGCAGTTATGGTGTTATGGGACACTGTGCTTAGCAGTGTGATGGATGAAGAAGTGTGAAATATAGGTACGCAGTTTATGGTTTACAGTAAACTGGCAGCTTTAAGTAGCTCTGCAGGTCCTTTTTTGGCATTTCTTAGGTTCATAGTCCACTTAGTTGGTTACTGTACTGGGTTGGTCATTCCAAGATATTATGTTTAAAGCTTATGGTCCTGAGCAGGCATAGTTTAAAGGGAAAAGCGGTGGAGGGATCTGTTGGGATGTCCTTTGATAATATCATCCCAAATCTGATTGCCATTGTGAGATACCAAGAAATGGCCTTAGTATTTTGCTAACAGGGACCTTAGTGTTGTACTACATTAGAGTCCCCCGCTGGCTAGCGGCATGTGGAACATCTCTTCAGTTATTTAGTGCTTGTACATTTGGTGATGGGTAACTTCCTGCTGTGAATTGGTATAGTAGATGATGAATATTACCCTTAGCAGTTTTGTCTTATGTGAATGTAAGAGTGTCAAGCAGGAAAAGGGAATTATTAAACAGCCTGTATGAACTACAAAAAGACTGACTGATGAGTGTTATGGTACCATTCCATGTGTTCACTCCAGTGTCTATGTGATAGGTTTAGATTTAGTGGGATAGAGGGATAGTAATTGGTACTGGACGTCCCATCTACGACGCCGTTTTTTTCCAAATACATTGGACTTCCCCTACAGGACCCAGGCAACGCACTTTCCACGAGTTGTGCCCCTTTGTCGGATTCTTGGTCTCGATATTGCCTGACTGTAACTCACCGGTTGCCTTCTCCTCCTCTTGGACTCCGCCCCCTACCTCAGCACACTTAGACCAAGGTGCTTCTGATTCCTCCCACTGGACTTGACTTATAGTATTTACGCAGCACTCATTAAATCGTAACCTGGTCCTGAAGATGACCTGAATTGAATACAGGTCAAAACGCCTTCGACCTAAAAGCGCAATTTTGGATGCAACTTTTTTGGTTCACCAAAGTCACCTACCCTCTGAAAAAATTCCTGGAACCGCAAAAAACGTTTCTTGTATATATTGACAATTTTGTTCTCTTTGCACTGTTTGTTCACTGTTTTGACTTTTCACTTGCGCGGTTCACCTTGTTTTTCACAAGCACAAATGTGCACAAGACTGTACAGGTTACATGCACATTCAATGTACTAGAGTGTTATCATTGCCTTCTTTCCACCTTGTCTAAATACAGACCACTCCTTGCATTCGCTGCTACAACCATTAATGCCTCCCTGCCTCATTCTTTTTCAATTCACGTGCATGCCTCCTGAAATTGCCTTTAAATATTACCTGTTGAGACATTTGCTGTTTGAAAGTAAAAGGAAAGTCTGGAGTTGGAATTTAAAATAGCATTACGCAGCATTGTCTGAAATCCTAATGTCAAAGGAAACTACAGGCAAACAAGGGACAAGCTGAATAGTGTGTGATATTTCTGTGCCTAAAATGTGTTATTGCACTTAATTTACACATTTTGCGTAGCTTACCCTTTCTTGGTTGTCCTTGCACTGAAGGGTTTACCTCAAGTACATGTCTCACAGAAGGCACGGCTTAAACAACTTTTTTAGTTTGAGCCCAGCAGAGGGACAGCATCAGCATGTGACACTTGCCAATGCTGCCACTCAGTGACTTTTGATGATTGGTGCAGCACAGCCGATTGCAGTGCTTAATTTGAGCCGGTGGTTTCCGGTGCCGGCACTTAATTGTCAACACCAGCACTTATGACAGTCTGCCACATGGCGGCGCTATTTGTCTAAATTAGGGATGAACACAGCAACAGTTGTTTATTAATTCAATATACATTAAAATTGACTAATACTTACCGCTCAAGCCAGTCTTATAGTTTTGGGGGCCTCAAATAGTCTGAATTGTTACACTTGTTGTGTGTGATGTTTAGCAGTTATGTTGGTTCTGTGATTGGCGGCGCTGGAAGGGTAAGTGGGTGAAGTGGCCTCCTGACGAGCGCCCTGGCAAATTAAGCACTGGCTGATTGTAAATAAATCCGGGCTCAAGTCTCAGAGACTGAAAAAGTAAAGATTTTGACTGCTAGTGATACGACGCTTTCATAGACGAATTGGTGGTTAGGGACTGTAAAAAGGTCTCATTCTCAAAAATGTTTTATTTCAGCATGCTGTTATTTTCCTGGATGCAATGCAATCTGCGCTAGACCAATGTTTACAAAATAACATTTTTGGATTTCGCAAGCAATAATTAGACATTTTCCAACAGAGACAGGCTATAATGTATGATATGATTTGAAGAACAAAAATGCCAGCATGGCATTTCTCATAGCTTCCTTTGCCATCATGCACACACACGTGCATTCTTCTGCAAATCCTGGTTGATGGATTTTAATCTGCTTTAAAGTTACCTCCAGGAAAGCTCTTCGAAGCTCCCTTCACAGGCAGAGCGGCTGTTTAGTTTGAACTAGACTCTCTCCAGCCTGGATCTACCAATTGTATGAATCTTCTCTGCAAAAATACAAAATAATTTACAGTTGTTATTGTTAGAAAGCACATTCAGAAAACGATCTTTCATCTTGTAGAGGGGCGGTTTCAGAGCTGAGTTTGCAAGCACGGGCCCAACCTTCTACCCGCACCACTTAGCCCAAAATCCCCTAATAAGACAGGCTCCCAGAGAAGTAACACTTTAATGGAATCAGCAAAGCGGGGGCTCATCGGTAAACTGCCGTTAAAGACCGCAGAAGGCTTTTTAGGAACTAGCAGTTACTTGCAACCACCAGATTTATTGCTTTCCATTTCAAGCAGCCTTGGCACGTGCCTCGCTCAGACAACCACTGGGAGACAGTAGGACTCTTTATTAGACAACAGGGAGGAGATACTTCTGGCCTAGTAAGCTCCAGCCAGGAAGCAGCTGCTTGCCACCATTACTAGAGGCTAAGAACAGCCTCAGTCCACCAGCATTAGTCAAAATTTAGAGAAGGGCCTTGTGGATTGTTTTTGTGGCATGACTTGAGTACCTCTACCGCTAGTGTGGCTTTTGCAGTACTGTAGCTTTTCTGGTTAGTTGCAAGCCAGACGAAACAAAGAACGCCCTCCTGCCTTTCGGATATCATTTTCAGTATCAGTGTGTCATCATAGATCTATATTGATGCATGAACCGTCTATGGCATCCTTTAGTTTCAAGACTCATTATCCATTATAAGGATTCATCAGATTTTTAGCATCGATTTGGGAACCCCGTGGATACTAAATCGATCGAGTTCTGTTCAACATGTATTGCTATCGTTTATGGAAATTATTTATTTTCTCACTTTAATATGTCTGAAGAACAAATCAGTCAAGCAGTCCATTCAAGCATTTGCTGCCACCTTACTTCATCCAACTGGGAGGTTTTTTTCTCCACTGCAGTCTAGCAAAGCATCTGTTGTCATCCCACACCATCCAATTTGATGGTTGATCTTTGTCAATGGGTATTTGTGGTCCTACTTGTGGCTTTCCTGATGAAGGCGCATAGGTCACCGAAACAGGCGTAGACTCGATCCTATGAAGATTCAGCAATGATCTAAGCCACTATTGTTCATTTACAAATATATAAATATATGAATTGTTTTGCAAATAAGTGTAATAATCATTTGATTTATTCACCATGACACCATTTGCATAGTCTATTTTAAACAATTTAAAAAAATGAATTGATGCAAGGGCTTAATGTTCTAGATTAAGCATAGGATAGTATACTACGGTGAATAATTCAAGTATATATGTGATTGGTTTTAAATTGTATATGTGATAATAAAAATATGCTTTTTTTCTTTCTATATAACTATGATTCTTGGCCTCTATATTCATATCATTTCATATCAAAAGTTTTGAAGTGTATTGGCTGCCTAGGCAGTTCTCATACAATAATATACTTGCAAGCTGGAGCCAGTATGCCTTGACCAGTTTGGTTGTATGCAAGGCAAGCCTTCCTTGTCTGGAATTGGTTAAAGCTGGGGCTTGTGCGGATGACTGGAAGAGTGGGTGGGTGGAGATTGTCCTCGGGTATTGAAGCGCATGAGATCTTTGGGTGCTCCGGGCTGGTAGAGTGGGACTGATAATAGGCCTAGGGGGAGATAGAGTATGAAGGATACACATTCAGGGGACTGTGATTGGATGACAGGAAAGGCCTTATACAGTGCCTTATTGGTTGGATACATAATAAGATTTCAAGACCACATTATCTAGAGAGGGAACAGGAGTTCACCCGGGAAATGACATGCATAGTCACCAATCCTGCTCTGGTAAACCTCAAAGAAGAGTCTGTGAGGGAGACTGGGGGGTGGAACACGAGGGAGAGCAGCCACTGCACGATACTGCCAGGTAGAGCTAGCGTTAAGTGATCTCTTCTGAAACCTCTTTCTCCCACCTGCTCTTGTAGCAACTCAACTCGGAATTTTCCATAGCTGGAGACCTCCTGACCTTGTGACAACCCATGATTTGCTGCAGTTTTGTAGCATAATGCAGGCTCTTCATTAGAAACGATCTACTTAGGACGAACCCTTCAGACCACCTGCTGAAGGGAGGAACCCTTTCCTCCTGGTGAGTCTCTTGTTGGGCATCAGAATGTGCACATTTTTGGCTATCAGAAGCATACTGAAGGCACCCTAGTATGTAGATTTTTGTGTAGATTCTAAGCAATTTTTTCTATAACTTGGATACTATTTCCCTCTGTATTTTTGGCATAATGTGCTTATTTTAGTTTACAGTGGTTTCTTCCCGGCTTGTATTTGCTGCATCAAAAGCCTGCTAAAACTGGAATTAGGTCTTTCGATAAGGTTTCACCATTCTCTTTTTCACTTTAAAAAATGTAGAGAACCTGTAACTTGTGGCAGCTGGCGAGAACACCGAGTTTTAAATTTCTGAAACAATCAGAAAAGATGTTTTCTTCATTAAGGCCATAATGCGTTGTAGGATACCTTTAAGCAGAGGGCTTTGAGAAGTCAGTGAATATATTTTTCTATACCTTTTAAGACTCTGAGATCATGCCTAGGCCCAAATTTCATACACCGAGGGGTATATTTATGAAAAATGCTGCATCACTGTTGTGTTATGCAATGGGGCGCAAGAGCGATGCAACTCTTAAGTTTGATTTATGAGGCCATCCAAGGCCACCTTTGATGGCCTTGCATGGCTTGATAAATCTAGAGTAACGCAACACAACACAAATCGCTGCGTTGCATTGCTCTGTCCCAGGGTGGCGTTCCATGGGTGGAGCGTGGGTGTTCCCACGCACCTGCCCATGGATATTGGCGCATTCCCAGGTTTGCCGTTACTGGTAGACCTGGGAAAGAGTCAAAATGCTACACCACCCTAGGTAAGGCGTAACATGGAAAATATCTTTATTTCTCGTCTTTCTATGTATGCTGCATTCTGCAGCACACATAGAAAGAGGAAAATGCTTCAAAGGATTGGTGCTCAGAGGATTGTTTTTGTGCAGGAAGGTGTCCCTTCCTGCACAAAAACAATTCTGCTTACATGACAGACACCCTTGCATCATGGTGCAAGGGTGTCTCCATTGGCACTAGGTAGTACATTGTGCACTAGGAAATGACAGAAATGCGCTGTATATTGTTAAGTACAAAGCATTCCTGCTCTTTCCCTATCACGTAGTGCAGCAAGTTGACTGGCTGAGTGTGCTGCTTGATTATTTGTTAAATATGCCCCAAAGTATCACAAAGGTCTGGCACCCAAAGCAGGAACTGCTGGTAGGTGTTCAAAATGATCTGCCTTCCGACCACAGCTCTCCAGCAGACCCAACAGGACGCTGTAACTAGGGCAGAAGTTTTATGCATCAGTTCCCGTTAGATTGTTCATATCAGATTTACTTACCTGTATACACCATGGGCAAAAGGTGACCAACCAATGCTTTAACATTTTCTTATTCAGAATGTAATCCTATTTTGAGCCTAATCTTGGTAACTGAAGGATCTATCAATCAGCAACTGTTAAGATTGCATTGCTTCTCCATATGCATCTTCACACGGCACCACTAAACATCACACTAATGTGTTAAAGATTCTTTGATTTTGAAGATTAACGACTTTTCAGAATATTTGCACTGTCCAAAGCCAAAACTGAGACAACTGCACAATCAGGACATTGTAGTCAGCCCTTACCCCAGCAAGCAACAAACCTTCAATAACCCATATTTACGCTTTCATCAGACATCCAACTGTACTTTACTCTCATCAACATCACTACAGGCCATTGTTTCAACCTCTCCTGCAAATGACCATTCCCTCACAGCACAGGCTGCACAGACCTCCCTCAAAGGCATGCGCACAGCATGGCACAAAAGCCATATATTTGACAAAGCACTGCCAAATCAACAGCAGTGGTCAGGAGCGAGTCTAATAAAACAGGAAAAATCTTGTCGTCTTATTTAAAAATTAAAAATACAACAGCTTTCGAATAACATTCATAAACAGAAGTGGCATCTTACACGCAGAAGCTAAAAACATAGGGGGAAAAAATAAAGCATGTTGCTCTACACAATACTCTCCCAATCATACTATTATCTCTGATACATGTGATCCATGTCTAACCCAGATAAACTAACCAACCATCTGGGGGGGTCGATAGAACTCCAATATTCGAGGAATCTGAAATCACCAAAGTGAGGCATTCCTTATCTCTAGACAAGGCCTCGGGTCACGATTGCTATACTGCTTTATTTTATTCTCTCATTAAGAGCCCGAAATATTTATATCAGGATTGTTTTAGCGTCCGGAAAAGTTCAAAATTCATCAGCCGAATCCATATTTGTAGTTCTGGTAATGAACAAAAAGAACCTTTATTAACAAAAAATTATAGCTAAGCCCGACCCTTTAATACAAATTGATTACAAGATAAAGGTAAAGGTGTTAAACTGGAATCAATCTTCTTAAAAATCATACACCCTGCACAAACAGGAATCTCTAAACTGGAGTAAAATATTCAAGTGACAACACCAGGATTCTGCACCACATAATCGAGAGAGTAAAACATAATGGGGCATATTACCAAGCCCCTATTCGCCACCACAACGTCAAGTGGCTTAATGCTGCCTTGGTAATAGTGCCCCTTTCACACTAAACTTAGCGTGAAAGGGGCGTGCAGTGGGTGTTGCGGTGGGCGTTCCACCGCAACACCCATTCACTTCGACGCTGCCACCTATTATCAAGAGAGGCGATAATAGGTGGCAGCGCCGAACTTAAGACCAGGAAAATCCTGGTCTTAAGGTGGCGATACGAGGAGAAATGCTTCATTTCTCCTCGTTTTTGCTTTCTCTATGTGTGCTGCCTTGTGCAGCACACATGGAAAAAGCAAAATGCCAAGGTATGTTTATGTACAGGAAGGTGTCCCTTCCTGTACATAAACAAACCTTTTTTTAAAATGCCATTTTGTAACTTACATGTGTGCTGCATGAAGCATGGGACGGACTTTACTTGGTTAGGTTCCTCTCTTTTGTTCTTCGTGGAGAAGGTCAGCAGGACGGACGTCTACAGGAAATGCTCTTCCCTTTCTCAATTTATGATCTGACAAGACTTAGAAGAGACACCCCATTTTACAAAAAGGGGAAAGAAAAAAAAAAAGGGTGGTAAAAAGGAAAAGGCAAGAACCTTCTCCACGAAGAACAAAAGAGAGGAACCTAACCAAGTAAAGTCCGTCCAACATATATCCCTCAGAAATGAATAAGATAACAGACTTCCTTGAATGATGTTAGAAACAAGAAGTTTGAAGTAAATTGAGATAGCGATATATAAAACGCACTCTACGCAATAAGTCAAACAGAATCCATTAAAATTAGAAGATAGCCATACATGGTGAAAATACTGAGTGAGGATACAGAGAAACTTATGAATAACAGGCAACTAAAAGCACCGTTCTATCTTTTATCCAGAAAGAACTGAAAGATTGCAATAATATCTTTTGCCGATTGATTGAAGCTTCACAACAGTACCAAATTCAGATGTTTTTATAATTGGAAATTGTTGTCCTGAAGAAGGTGACGATATTTTAGAACACCGAAACGCCGCGTCGACAGTCTTTTTTCAAAATATCTTTGTTTCATTATTATGTATTGTATATTTTTTTAATAAATAACATGGAAAAGTGTTTTTAACTGATATGGATGAATAATGAAGACTGTACTGGTTAATAAAATAGGTAAACATCTTATTCCTTTGCATCTGTGTAGTTGTTACGTTTTCACAAAGCATTGAATTATTTTATTGTAAATTTGGCAACCTGCATAAGACTATCCCACACTTAATCCCTTTTTCTCACGTTGAGAAAAGAGAGGCCCAGGAGGAGATAATCTCTGCCTAATCACATCAACAGGAGAAGGGAACTTTTGTTTTTTTGAGTCCATATACCCATCCCTTTTCCAAAGAAGGGTACCTCCCACATGACCTTTAGATCATGGAATTGCCTGTACCCATTGCTTTGCAAGTTTTAATTTGGTGACAATTTTATACAAATGTCGCTAGCTCTCTACAATAAACCATCAGCCATAGTTAGGGTAAATGGCATCACACCATTTCCGGGTAGGCCTAACCTGTCTGCGGTCGCTGCTTTTCTTACTGTTGTCAATTGAACCTCTAATAGCGAATATGAAAGTCAGCCATAAAGACTGCAGTTAAATGATTTAACTTTCATACGTATAAGGCAGCAGCTGATGATGTATTATTATGTACGGAATGAGCTCACAATTCAAATCTGGCCCTACTTGACACTTTTGAAGGCTCTGCTCCAGCCTCATGATGCGCATTAACTGAGACAAATCATAACTCCACTCTTTCAATATTATGTGTACTCCAGAAATGATTGGTAGCACTGGCCAAGGTTGGAGGTCAACGCATATGAATTACCTTGGCACCTGGCTCAATGACTATTTGATTGAATCATTTTAATAGAAAAAACGTAGTCCGTAAAATTCATACTGTGAAAACGAAAGAACCGCAATAATAAATTATTTCCTGAACATTATACCAATAAAAATGCCAAACAAATCGATGTTCCTCCATAATCTCATTGAACTACGCTTCAGCAAAAGCTTCGGAAGTGCTACTAAAGCAAACTTCTCACATGGCCATCCTCATGACTCAGGGATCTTCCTATCTATGGTACCTTCTCACATTATCACATGGCCTTCCACATCTGCCCGGGTTCTTCGTAGTTATGGCATACTAACCCCACATTGGTTACAGAAAACTCATTATCACCCCGGTGCCATTCCACTTTAAACTTTATTTGTCTAAGTGCATCACCACACGCTCCACGACTACTCTGAAGAACGCAGTATGTGGTATGTACAAAGTAGGCCTCCTGGAGGTTTATTACACACATCCAGTCTCCTGTTTGCAATTGTGGATAGGTCTGGTGCAGAGGCATCCTCCTAAATGTTTCCTTTCTGACGCATTTGTTTGCTGCTTAAGTCCAGAATGGGACTATATTCTTTTTTCAGGGCCAAGTAGCCAAAAAGTGGTCAAGGAGAGCCCCATTGAATCAGCATTGCTATTGGCTCTGAAGTGTGGGCAGAAGGCTGCAAGATGGGGGTGCGCGGTGGCGGCGAGACAAGATGGCCGCTCCCTAGAGCCGCTCCGCGACACTGAGACGCGACCAGAGCTGAAGGGTGTGTTTTCCGATAACGGTGCGGCGGCTGAATTATGGATTCTTACATCGGAAGCAGTGTGGAGCGCTGAGGCAAGTTTTTTAGACCTTTAAACGGTCTATGTGAACATTTTCTTTTCCTTTTTTCCTCTGCCTCTGTGGTACCTCGCATTGCGGCCGCCATTTTGATTGTCTGACACTCACATTTTTCCTCAGACGTTAGCACTGCAGAAATGCCCCTCTGGTTGGTGTTTCCTGGCAAAGTGGGCTAGTTTCATCATTGCTTATGATATTTTGCATCACAAAAATGTTTTACTAACAACGGCTAACTCTTCTTTTCATCAAATGCCTTTATCTTCTCCTTATATGTAATTAAGGCTATTTATGCAGGCCTCTACAGTCAAGGTCCTTGCCTGAATTATTAGCGCAATTTCCAGCCATACAGCAGTGTTTGTGGACTTAGATTCCTGGGCCCTGAGAGAGTTATTTATTTAGTCTTGTTGAAATACTTTGTTTCCAATATGGATTCCATGCACCCAAAAAAGCCCCAAGGGGCTACTGGCTCTAATACTAGTGGTCGTAAAGACTCGGTCAGCAATACCAACAAACGAGTCAAAAAAGATCCGTCCTCCCCAACGAAATCACCTCTTCCACTGACTCTAGAGGATATTATGGACGAACTGCGAAACATTCGACCTTTTATGATGGACACCACTGCAACACTTCAAAGAATTGAGGAGAAATGGTCTGGTCTGGACTCAAGGCTTTCGGACGTAGAACAAAAGATTAGTGACGCACAAGATGTTGTTGCCAAAGTGGATATTCTTTCCCGTGAAGTTGCGCAACTGAAGAATACTACAGAAGATTTGGAAAATCGAAATAGGCGTAACAACCTACGAGTTTGTGGAATTCTGGAGGGCTCTGATATAATCTCTTTTCTGAAGATTCACGTTCCTCAGATAGTTGGTCTGCCGAAATCAACAGACCTCAACCATCAAAGGGCGCACAGGATAGGCCCCCAGAATGAATCATCATCAAACAAACCTCGGAGAATCATTGCATATTTCCTTTTATACTCTGATCTCATGGCGATTCTCAACGATGCTAAACAACATAAACAGATGCTTTGGTCTGGCCAAAAATTCTTCTTCAGCCAAGACGTCGCTAAGCCAACTGCCAATCGCCGTAAAGAATTTCTAGACCTCAGACCAACGCTGCAATCTATGAATGCCCGTTATGGTCTTATTCATCCCTGCTTTTTCAAAGTAACCTACAGGGACAGAACTTTCACTTTTGAGGATCCTGCAGAGCTTAGGAAATGTATCCATCTTCACAAAGGAGAAGCTATGGAACTGAGCAAAACTTAATCGCTTTCTCACATGTTCTCTTTTTTGTTCCACAGGTTTCCCTTTCGTATCTTGTTTGACGCTGACATCCCTATTCGCGTTGTCCATCTGTTGTGTTGTCTATGCTTCAATTCGTTGCGTTGTCTCCCTCAATGTTCGGTAACTTCCCCTCCATTGTGTTGCTAATGTTTACGTTTCATGATTACAGTCTTCCGATTTTTCTGTTGCCATTAAACTTGTTCTTTCTCGGTGACCCTCTTTGGCGCGGTCTCTGTCCTTCACGCCCCCCCCCACCCCCCATCCTACATTAATGTTCTTTTTGTTTGTGACTTTTATGGCTAAAGTCTTTTGGCTTTTTGTCATCTTCTCTTCGGTTATATCTCAAGGGAGACTGTGATCTCCTTTCGCTCCTCCTGCCTATTCCCTACATCCCTTCCTTTGTCCCCTCTATCTTCCTTTCCTCTATGCCTTCCAATTTATTGCAGCTTCTTTCTATCTTTATTTATCTGTTTTTGTGGTTCGTTACTATTTCCTACCTGGTTTGTTGAATTGGGTACATCAGGCTGTCTGTTTTATTCTCCTTCCTATATCTAAATTCTTATTCTCTGGCCTATATCCGTTTCTCTCTTACTTGAACTATCTTTCTTTCAGGTCTTGTATCACTTTATGACATTCTGGCTTTTGCGGCTCAACTATTTTATTAATTTTAAGCTTCATGTATTTTTGTGCATAATTTTGAATAAGGTTTTTCGATGAGTGGAATACATATTATTTCATGGAATGTTAACGGTATCCTTAATCCAGTTAAAAAACAACATGTATTATCCCATCTTGCTAAATTGAAATGTCATGTAGCGTTATTGCAAGAAACGCATTTTAAAGAGCAAGATTTACTTTCCCTGCGCAAATTATGGGTTTGAAATGTTTTTTGTTCCCCAGCAGTTAACAATAAGAATGGTGTAGTAATTCTGTTTCACAAGTCACTGAACGTTCTTTTGCAAAATGAGGTCAAAGACAATAATGGTAGATGGCTTTTATTGAATGCTAAGGTTAACAATACTCAATTCTCTATCTTTAATGTATATGGCCCTACTGGTATTGATTTAGTATTTTGGAATGATTTCTCTACTCTCCTTTCTTCTCATGCCTCAGAAAACTTGATTTTAGGAGGTGATTGTAATAAATTTATGGATCCTTTTTAGACCGGAAATTCCAAATCAAATTCATCCCCAATAGACTGCAGAAGACTTTCCATAAAGCTATTATATCTACATACTCCTGTTTGTTACAAAAAACACTTAAAGATTAATAACAAAGCCCTATTTTGGAAAGAATGGATTGATAAAGGCATTATTACATTTGAGCACTTGATGATTGACGGGGCTCTTATGGACTTCACGGAGATCCAAGAAAAATATGATATATCCCCTTTACATGCTCCTCATTACTCTCTTCTCAGACCATCTATAATTCAAATCCAATTCCAGAACTCTTCCTTGGACTCACACGATCAGACACCCATTCTTTCTCTGGATTTCTCTACTCAGTTTAAGGCATCCGATATTTATAAGATACTGTCTCGCCCTCCTGTTATGAGAACCAAATCCAGTATAGAAATTTCATGGGAAAAAGATTTGGCACAAGAACTCTTGTTTCAGACCTGGGGATCCATTTGGGCCGAAATACACACCTCCTCACGATCAGCAAGTACAACGCAGACTCTATACTATTTTTATAATAGGCTTTTTAATACCCCTACAGACCTCCATAAGTTTAAATTGTTGGATGTCTCGAAATGCTGGTCTTGCCCTCACAGAAATAGTGATTTACTTCATATGTTCTTTCTCTGCCCTCTGGTTAAGAGATTTTGGTTACTCATTTGGAAGAAATTGAACAAAATGTTATCTACCAATGTTCCATTTGATATTATACATGTTTTTCTGGGTGGCTCCTCCCCTGTAGAACGCAATACATTTACATCGCAAATCATTAGATCGACTTGCTGTAGGGGGCACGCTGGACTTAGGAATAATATAACTTACTATTCCAACTCCAGCGTGTGCAACAGTAGGGAAGGTGTTGGAATAGTAAATTATACTATTCCTTAGTTTAGAGCGCCCCCCTACAGCAAATCGATCTAATGACTTCCGATGTAAAGGTTTCGCGTACTAACAACATGGTTGTTGTAACGACCGCGTTGTAAAAGCACTGTGATGTAATGGCAGCGTTGTAAACGCTGTTTCCCCTCCAGGAGGAAGGTGCCTTGATGGGACCATGATCTCCAGCTCAGGGTAGGTATCTATGCCACTAGCCTCATCAAGCTCCTGAAATTCCTGCAAGGGCTCTTGAAGGTCCTCCTGCACAGAGTTGGTGCCAAAGAAACCATAAAGAGACTAGTGTCTCTCTTGGAATTGTTTCTCCTCCAATTTTATGTTGTGCCTCCCTTCTAGACTTGTGCATCAGCGCTGGAAAATGAGACACTGAAGCCGCCAGCTCCAACATCAGCAGCAGCATCAGGGTGTGTGGAGGGAATCGGCATTGTTACAAGGGGCAAGGTTCTATGGGTGGATCGGGGTCAACGCCAGGAGTGACCAGTTTTTATCTGTTCACAAGCCACTCATGGCTAGGTCTCGCATATGTATACAGCAGTTGTCCATAGAGGCATCTGTAGTCATGAAATGTCCAGTATATGGACGATGAACGAACATTCTGGATTTAGTTATTCTGGCAATATGCACCACAGTTTCACCCTTTTGTGGCTTTCACCTGTCGATTCTGTTTCTAAGAAAAGTAAAGAAGGAGAAGGCACCTTTACCCTGCTGTAGACACTATGAAAAGTGCATTTGGTTCCCCTTGCATAGGACCCTCTCAAGGTGTGCATGGGCAAAGACTCGGTCAAGACTGGCCCCTCTGCTCCCGCCAGAGCCTGACTGAGGGTGGACTGGGCCACCCCATTTACGCTCACTTTCTTTTTCTTTGAATCTCGATCTCCGACTTTATCAAAAGTTACAGTTGTATGTGGGTGCAAACTTCTTAGTTGCATTATTCATCAACGTGGGTAAAAGGAAACCCTGTTCCAGGTGATGGCTCTCTGGTTACGAAGCGTACAGTTTCTAGTTCTATAGAGAACGTTTTGGCTCATGCCATGGGGGGCTGTAGGAAAGGGCCTCTTTTCGACATGGTTAGCCCAGACTTTTTGCCTGAAAAATGATGACATTTCGACTGGAAGTGCACAAGGTCCCTGCCAACCAGATCCCCTGTGCCAGATCTCCTTCCCTAAACTGTACCTTTTGTGTTCACAATTGGCAGCCCTTAAGCTCACATATAAGTAAAAGGTACACCTGTTACCAAGAGCCTTGTGGTTAAAGAGGGTCCCTTAGGGCTGCAGCACAAATTGTGCCACCCTAAGGGACCCCTCACCAAGCACATGCACACTGCCACTGCAGCCTGTGTGTCTAGGTGCAGACAAAACTGCCCATAGACACTAGATAAGATATAGGTAAGACACTCCTCTTGCAGGCTTTAGCCCTAAGGCAGGGTGCACTATATTTCCTGTGAGGGCATATCTGCACAAGCAGATATGCCCCTGCAATATCCTTGTCAATTCCTGGATATTGTAAGGGACCAGGGAAGCCATAGTAAGTCCATGGGCTGGAGACTCGTCATTAAGAGGTCCCCAGCTCCATGATGGCTTCACTGAAATATGGGATGTTTGGTACCAAACAACTCGACATAATAAACCTACACTGATTCCAGTCAGATTTATTAAAAATTGCACACAGAGGGCCACTGAGAGGGATCCCCTGTAACCAACCAATCCCTAGTGTGGTCACCAAATGGCCTAAGCCAGCCTGCTACAACCAGACAGTATTCTGACCTCATGGGGAGAGTGCCGGCGCACTCCGAGGCCAAGAACAATGCCTTTCCTGGGTGGAGGTGTTCAGACCTCCCCCTGGTCAGGAAGAGCCATCCGTGGCAGGGAGCTCAAAGGCCTTGCCGCCTTTGTAATGTGACCCCAGCCACTCCTGTTAGAGGGAGCAGGCCCCCTTCCTGTCCTCACCCCCTTTTTAGCGGGAGGACTGATGGGAAAATGTAGAACGAATTGGAGGTGTGCCCCCCTCTGCCTACTCCACCCCTCAGGTGCTGGAGGCAAGGTGAAGTAAACTTTTCAGTGCCCACCATCTTGAAGAGGGGATATGCCCACCCTGCATGTGGAGTGAGCATTTAGAGTGAGTAGTCACCCTTAAGGTAAGTAGCCCATTGGCTACTTCCTGGCACTCCCTTTAAATGCCCCTAAATGTAGTATTTAGGTGGCCCCTCTGAGCTCAGAACTTAGTTCCTGGTAAACTAAGAAGAGTCCCACTAGAGCAAAATAAAAGGCGCTGGTGGAAACATATGTTGGAGGCCTTTTAAGAACCTACGTACAATGGGGGATTTAAAAAGGGAAGGTTGGTCAGGCATCTGCAAAAGTGCTGAGATGGCAGAATGATAAAATTTCACTTTACCCAAAGCAGAGCCCTGCTCGGCCAAGGAAAGAATAAACAGAAGAACTTGGCAAAGGGGTACAGACAAAGTGTCCATATGTCGGTCTGCACACCATGTCACGAACTTGCTCCAATGGCACGCCTAAACCATTTTGGTGGAGAGAAGCCTGGCTGCCAAGATACCAATGCAGACTTCGGGTGGAAGGTCGAATGGTGTCAACTGTCGCCGCTCAATTTCGGTGTAGAACTCTGCCCAGTTGCTGCGACAGAAGATCCTCCTAAGGAGGCAGCCTGATCAGAGGACCAATGCTCATGCTCAACAGCTCTGGATACCAGACACTCTGTGCCCAATCCAAAATCATAAGAAAAACAAGGGCCCAGTTGGTCCTGATCGTCTTGAGAACTCTGGGCAGGAGTGGTATTGGCAGAACAGCGTACAGGAGGACGAAGCTCCACTCAAGACTAAAAGCGTCTCTAATCAAGAACAGCCTTGGAAACTCCAGGGTGCAAAACTGCTGACATTGCGTGTTCTCGGCGAGGCGAAAAGATCTAACCAAGGATTTCCCAACTCTTGGAAGGGACCCTGAGCCACCTCTGGATGGAGACGCCATTCATATTCCTCTAGGAATCTATGGCTGTGTTCGGCCACTCTGGTGTTCAGATACCCCGCCAGATGTGAACCACTAGGGATATGTCCTGATGTTCCATTCATTTCCAGCTGCGCAAGGCCTCTTGACAAAGGGTCCATGACCCCACCTCGCCTTACTTGTTGCAGTACCACGTGGTAGTGGTGTTGTCTGTGAACACCTGTACTAGCCTTCCCCTGATTGGCTGATAGGAGGAAGAAAGGATTTCAATGCCAGTCGGATCGCCCGAAGCTCTAACAGATTTGTGTGAAGCCCAGATTCCGCCACAGACCAGAGTCCTCTGACCTCCACCTCTCCCATATGGCTGCCCCAGCCCAGGAGTGATGCATATGTCACTACAGTCAGCTCTGGGTGTGGGAAGGGAAAGGGGTCTGCCACTGACCCAATCGCGGGTCGTTAGCCACCACTGCAGGTCTTATGCCGTTCACTCAGAGACCTGAACCATGTCGGAGAGACTTCCCTGATGCTGCGCCCACAGGAACTTCAGGTCCCACTGCAGAGCCTGCACATGCCAACTGGCATGTGTCACAAGTAGGATGCAGGCAGCCAGGAGGCCCAGCAGCCTCTGAGTCAGTCTCACCGAAATCCAGGATAGAGGCTGAAACATCGGTATCATAGCCTGAATATTGAATATCCTGAATTCGCTGTTCGGAAGGATATGCCAGAAAAGCACCATTTCCAGAATGGCTCTGATGAAGGGGAGCATCGGAGAGGGAGTCAGCTGTGACTTCGGCACGTTGATAGTGAACACCAGTGACTGCAGGTGGTTCTCCATAGTCGGAAGGTGGGAGACGACTACCTGGGGCAAGCTGGCCTTCAGCAGCCAATCCTTGAGGTAGGGAAAGACTGGAATCACTAACCCTTGCATGTGAGCTGCACCACTGCCATCGCTTTCATGAACTCCCAAGGGGCACTGGTAAGGCCGAAAGTGAGCACAGCAAACTGAAAGTGCTGTTGATACACAGTGAACCACAGGCAACATCTGTGGGCAGGCAGGACTGGGATGTGGAAGTATGCGCCTTGCATGTCCAACACTACCATCCAGTCTCCCCGGTCTAGGGCAGACAGGGCATGCATGAACATTTTTATTTTCTCCTTTTTCAAGAAGAGATTGAGAAGGCACAGGTCTCGAATAGGACGAAGACTTCCATCCTTTTTAGGCACCAGAAAGTCACGGGGATAGCAACCACAACCCACTTCTGATGCTGGCACCTTCTCTGATAACCTTGACCAAGAGAGCCAACACTTCTTGACGGAGTAAGGTGAGGTTGTCAGTGTGAGTGGAGGTGTGGTCATAAAGGGGAGGTGTAGCCCCTTTGGACTATCTGTAAACCCAACGGTCTGATATCATTGACCTCCAGTGAGGCAGGTGATGGCGTATCCTGCCCCACCCCCCATTGGGTGCTCATGATGGTCGGATGGTCAAAGGGCGAACTAAAGGGGTTTAGAGGCTGGATGGGGGCTTGGTGGACTGATCTGACTTCTGTCTGCCTTTCCCATGTGATCTGTGGGGACCACGTCCTCGGCCACGAAAAGATGTTTTGAACTTGTTAGCCGTGGTGGCTGGGAGTGTAGAGACGCAGTTAAGAGCCCCTTCCGTGGCAACAAAAGGGCCGGAAGGTGGCCTGGGGTTGGCAAGGGGCCATGGAAAGTTCCAAGGACCGTAGCCCTGCTGTCCTTAAAGTGCTCCAGCGCTGAGCCCGCCTTCTGACCGAACATAAGGGAGCCATCAAAGGGCATGTCCATGAGCAAAGACTGGACATCCCCCGAAAAGCCAGTAGTTCCCAACCAGGCAGGACACCTAAGGGTCACCAACAAAGAAATTGCTAAGCCTAGTGAGAGTCATGTCTAGCCCACATCTTATAGTGAACTTGGCTGCATCCATCCCATCAGCAATTGCTTGAGAGAGTATGGCTCAGGCCTCCTCCAAGACCATGGGCAGCACTTGCACTACCGAGTCACAGATTGTATGGGAGTATTGGCCCATGAGGCAAACAGTGTTCACTGACCACAGTGTCAGGCTGGCAGAAGAGAACATCCTCTTTCCGAAGGTATCCAGCCTTTTGGAATACCATATCTAGTGGAGCGGTAGGGAATGCACCAGGGTTGATTTTGGAGGTGGAAGCCTGGACCACCAAGCTCTCGGGGGTGGGGTGCAGGGTGAGGAAACTGGGGGCACTGGGGTGTGGCAATGGTGGCGGGCAATTGTCCTATGCAAAGGAGCTCCTGTGCAGGGCTTTGACCAGGCCCAAGTAGGACATTGGTAAGGGTGTCTGTGAGGAAATTGGGTGTATTATATGGTGCGGTAGTGCAACCTTACCATGTAATACACTTATCAACCCATATAGGACCCTTTGGTTTTGTCTGTGAAACCCTCAGCTCAATCCTGGGTAGCTGTGGCACTGAGCAGCAAGGCTTGCACAAAGTAACAAGTGTTAAGTATTTAAACAGCACCAAAACAATTGAAAAAGAATTTGACAACAGTCAAGAAATCCAACACCAATTTATAAAATTAGACTGTATTTTTATAAGAATTTAGACACTAGAACGAAAAAGATCCACGGAGGGTTTACCAGCAGAACGCAACTGTCTAGTAAGGACATAACATTGAAAGAGATGCTTAACTCCCTATGGGCCTGAGTTGTGAAGTGCCTTATGAACAATGCAGAAGGCCTTAAATACAATTCGTTTGGCAGCCGGGAGCCAGTGCACTTTATCTACGTTGCTATGAATTCCTAAGGAGTGGTCCTGATACGAGGGATGAAGAATGCTTAAGATGCACCAAGGATGCTGTGGATGTGATGTGGTTGACCGGGGGGGCGTCTTCCTGTAGGGATTCCTCAGTCCACGAAGGTGGTGTGGGGGTCCTGGTTGCAGGGTCGATGTCCTACAAAGTCCTCTGGTCTGACCACAGTCCTGTCGCTAGTGGACTACCAGTCGTCTGTTGTCACAGTCACAGGCCAATCCTTTCCGAGTTGATAACTCAGCTTTAGAGGGTCCCAGCAACTCTGACAGCACTCCAGGCACAGCAAACTCGGGGGCAACTCTGTGCGTCAGGTCTTGTTCCTCAGTGCTGCATGGCAGTGATGGTAGCAGCTTGAAGACTTCGGGCTACCAACTTGCCCAAGCAGACTTCTTCAGTTGTTGTGTCCCTGTGCTGCAAACAGGAGGCCAGTCAGCTGACCCTTGAAGTTCTCTTGGCTTTACTGGGCTCTGGAGACAGCTTGACCCTGAGCAGAACACAGCAGGGACAGTCCCTCTCTTCACTAGCCAGAAGGTGCAGTCCTAATCAGTGCAGCCTTTCTTTGCTGGCCCCTCTGTGCAGCAGGGCAGTCCTTTTTGGGTCCTTCTTTCAAGTCGATCCAGATCTGGGGTCTGGGTGCCAGGGCTGCCCTCTTTATGCTCGGAAAGTGCCCTCAGGGAAGAATGCGGTTGGTAGCCAATGGGCTAATAGGTTCCCTCCCACCTGGTGACCACTTCTTGTAGAGTGTGGCATCTGGCCATCCCAGGATGCACCATTCTGTCTACTCCCGAGATGGCGAGACCCGCCTCTGGGTATATACAGCTCACTAGCCCACCGCCGGGGCGTGGCTACCTCAGGGCTGCACGCCCCTAGAGAAACCAGTTTGGCAACTATGATCCACTCTCTGCGACCCATGCTAGCCTGTCTACCTCAACAATGGGGCCGCCCTCCCCCTGGTGTCCCACATCTGCTCCTCAAAGGTTCACCTTTGAAGCCAACCTTTTGGGTCTAACATCTAAGTGGCTTCCTGCAGGAGGGAGCGGACACCCCCATGGCTGCGATACCTCATAGTTCTCCTTTCTGAGAGTTGTTGGCATGTCTCTTCAGGAGGGCAGAAAGTTGTCTCGTGGTCAGGCTCCATGTGTGTACAGGAAGGAACATGAGTTTTACAGGCAATAAAATGGCAGCTTTGCTAAAGCTGCACTCTGAAAAAAGTTATATTAATTTTGGTTTGAGATAAAAGTCAGGTTTAATGTAATTAGTTTTTTGACACCTTGGAATGCTCACTTTGGTTGAACCATTCAGGATTTAGCAAAGCTGAGGGGTTAGCGTGTAACCCTGCACTCGCCAATTGGGCGACCAGGTCTTTCCAGAGTAAAACAGCTGTTTTGCATGTTTTACTGTCAGAACATGTAAAGTATATGACCTGCCTGTGTCATATGTTGCACCCTGGCTTAAGGACTTGGTAGGCCTGCCAGAGAGGTGACTTACACACAAGTTAGCCATTTCCAATTGGGTATAGTAAATTCAACATACACTTTTAGGGTTAGAGCACTGGCATTGAGGTCTGGTTAGCAGGCCTCAGTGCACTCTCAGAGTCGGAAAACCAGCAGCCTCAGTCGAAAAATCTGGGGGTGACCATACAAAAAGAGGCATTTCCTCACAGCTTCTTTAAATGGGAGTAATGGTACGGGGGGGCAATCCCGGCTGTAGCACCTTTGTCAAGACAATTGTCTTGACTGCCACTGAGGGCAGCATAAGGTCCAGGAACTCAGCCGTCCTCAACACCACCATTGCGAATGAGGTACCCTCCTCTGTAGCCACGGTAGGGGGAGAGACCAGACCAGTGTCTGGGGAGGTGTCCAGTCCACTGGCATCCACCAACTCCTCACATCAGCTGTCCTCTGGATCTTTTAAGGCCTTTTAACCATATGGGTCCGTAGACTCCTCCCAGCCATCAACCAATCCAGACTTGTCATAGGAATAAGGCGCTGGCTCGGTATGGGGATTCTTCCCCCTGTCGGAGCTGCCTCGGACAACACCCAACTAGGTCCGTATCGGAGTCAGGAATTATGATGTTGGCAGCGCAACCGCTGGGTGCTGGGGGCTTTGGCACTGGAGCAGGCGCCCGGGAAGGTCGAGGTAGCTCGACCGGCGCCGCTCTGGATTAGTCACTGGATCCCTGTGGGCCGACCGTCTCAAAGGGCAAACCCATCGGTGGAAGACCAGAAGAAGCCCCCACCAGACCCATGGGGCCTGAGGGTGCTCCAGAGGGGTGGAGTCACCCAAAAATTAGGTGCATGGCCTCATAAAACTCTTAGTTGGGCGGGGGTCGCTCTGGAAACACAGGGAGCTGCGGAGATGGCCCAGGTTCCATCACAGAGCCAGGCCTAGAGTGTCAATGGCCCTGCGACTAGTCCGAAGACCTGCACGGCGAAGTCAAAGACCTCTTCGACAACTTGTTTTTTCTTGTGGGACACACCAGACTTCCCGGACAACTTGGAGTGTGACGACGATCACTGGGAACTCAGAGAACGATCTCTGGACCTTCCTCGCGACCAAGATCTGGAACGTCGCAGGATCAGTCAACATTGTGTGGCAAGGAGCTTGAGGGACTGCTCTCTCAGTGCCTTAGGGGTGCATGGTGCAGCATGTGTTGGTGTTGTGATAGAGTTCCAAATACCACAGGCAATCTAAATGTGGGTCCGTCACCGACATCTGGTGCTGCACGGCTTAAACCCTGCCTTGTTGGTGGACATCCTGCATACCCACAGGACAAAGTCTCAAAAAGTATTTGACAAAAGGGTTAGTCAAAAAGTGACTGGGAGTAGCTCTCTCCTGATCTGCGCTGACTGGCGCAGAAGGAAAGAATTGACATCAGTGCACTGGGGTGGCGAATATATAGGCACTGCGCACGTCACTTTCGGCGCTGATGGCGCTTTCTACCGGCACACAGGGGTACTGCTCATCAAAAGTTTCCGGATCCAGTCTGACACCTGGGGAATATCCTAAAGTAAGGAATATGTGGCTGGAAGTCTCTATCAGATAACTATGTGTACATCCTGATGGAAATAGTGTTGTATTTGTATAAGTTCATTGCCATTTCCAGCAGATTGAGCCTTGAGAAGAAGATTGTCTTAGCATGGAAACATATGACTGTCACTGAAGAAAAGCTGCCACAGTAGCGATACTCTTTCTAAACATTAAAGAAGCAGACTTCAGCCCGAATGGAAGTGCTTTGCATTGATAGCCTTGTGCCAACACCTCAGATAATGTCTATGTTCTGAATGCACTGGCTATGAAAAGAAGCAATCAAGGGTGGTAAGAAACTCAACATACTGCTGCAACAGGAGAACGTCCTAGAGGGTATCTATCCAGGAGGATTGTTTCTTCAGGAATGTGTTGCTTTCTTAATGCCTAAGACCGGTATCCACCCACTGGTCATCTTTCTGACCACAAAGAATCGTTAATAGAAGCCTACATTTTCCTGCCTCTCGGGGAGCTATCCTATAGCTCCCGTCAGTCTCTTTCTACAGCTCCCAGAGTTGGCAGTGCTACTTAGTCACATGTGACCAGTAGAGCAGTCTAACCTGACTGGAGGGATGAGGCAGTAGCACCCTTGAGAAGTTGGGGGAGCTTAATGGTAGCTTGGAACTATGTCTGTAATGCACCGTTTTCTAGCCAGCAGAACTCTGTATAAGAGCTGCTGTTTCAGATGCAACACTGGTCAAATCCAAAATGTTGGTATGAATAATGTCTCCCCTACATGTTGTAGTAAGAGAATCTTCCTCCCTAGGCCTGGGACCGTCTAGAGCTATGAAAGAAGGTATAGTGCCCTGTACTGTAAAAAAAAAAAAAAAAAACATCAGAAAACAGGCAGGGTCTGTATGCCTTCATAAAGGAAATCCTCAGCACACGTCTGTAGTGTATCTAAACAATTATCTGCACATTGTATGCATAAATATTAACACAGTATTTCGAGTTTCTTGTTTTTCTTTCTTTATTCTTATAGTTTTTCTTCAGCCGACACGTGTTTCGTCGCATACACTGGGAAATCGTCCCCCGACTTTCTCAAGGCTGTATAAACACAAACAAAAGACCGATGTAACACCATACATACACTGGGGTACATTATCACATTAGAAGTTCCCCATGTCTAGAGGTATAATGATACACCTCTAAGGAGAAAAATGTAATAAACACGCACAAGGTAGAACAAATGAACAAGAAACCCATGCCAATCAAGGGCCCAACCTTACTATTAAGCCAAACTATAGGGGGTGAAAAAGTGACATCCCTGATCACCTGCTGATTGGTGATGGAGGAAAACATTTGTGACGACAAAGTGAAAGAGCTAAATACCAATCTATGTCCGTGTGCTGGTCAAAAAACCGTGATGACACTTATCTGACATTGATTAAAGACCAGCCTAAATTAAGGACTGTAGATGGTCAGATACAAGCACAAAAACACAAAAAAACAGACAATAGGTGGGGAGGGTCCTAACAATGCACCTATTAGCGAGAATCGTTTTTTACAAGAGGTTCAGAGAATAAAGAAAGGCAGCAGAGAGAACAGGCGCCCCGTACCGGTGGCAAAACAAGGAGGGGAAAGAGAGGGGGCTCAGGGAGAGGAGCGGCCAGGGGTGAGAACCAGATCCTGGAACCTGAAGAAATAGATAACATAAATGTAGTGAATTTGACTGGCAAATGTTTTTCTGATGATGCTCTATCTGTTCTTACTAAGGGTATGAGTTTTTGCCCTAACAGTATCAGTGATATTTGTGATCTCAAAATAGATCTATATAAATTTGTTAGACGGATGAAAATTAAGAAACATTTTAAAATGATGAACTTTGCCTCTAGTGCACTTTCGATACAGGATGTATTGGACACCAGATTGTTAGTATCACTAACTGATTGTGAAGACGAGGTGGTAACCTCGGATATGATCATGCGAGATCTGCACATAGTTAGCGATCTAGGGGGCATATTATCAAGAAACGGCGTTAAAATTATCGCCGCTTTAGCGGCAGAAAACTGCCGCTAAAGCGGCGATAATGGGCTTGATAATATGCCCTTGAGAAGTCCAATAGAAGCCCATGTTCTGGTGTCAACATGGGCTTCTATTGGAATTCTCCAGGGCATATTATCAAGCCCATTATCGCCGCTTTAGCGGCAGTTTTCTGCCACTAAACCGGCGATAATTTTAACGGCGTTCTTGATAATATGCCCCCTAGTATCACCAGTAACTTGAAGGAGAAGTCTAAATGGACACAGACTCTCTTCATGGGTAATAATATAGATATCTTTCATAAACTGGTGCTCTTAGACCTTGACAAACATATGAACAAAAGGAAACATACAGGGAGTATGAGAGACAACTTGACACATAGATAACGTTAAGCGCTAAAGAACCTTATGAGTGATCAGAGCATCACGATACGTGAGGCAGATAAGGGGGGGAACATAGTTATTATGCAAAGTACTGACTATGAACTTGACATCCTCTCGCAATTGAATGATCAGGAATGTTATGAGCCTCTTACGACCAATCACATTTGGGCTCTGACAGACCACATAAACAGACATTTGAGACAATGGCATAGGTTGGGTTTGCTGGATGACAATGAGCTGGCTTACTTGAGAGTTGACCGTCCTAGGTACCCGTGCATTTACACGCTTCCCAAGATAAACAAGGACCTTTCATCTCCTCCCGGGAGACCCATCATATCTGGTAATGATGGGCCGACCGAAAGAATATCGGAATATGTGGACACATTTCTGAAACCAATGGTCAAGAACTTGCCTTCGTACATCCGTGACACGAAACATATTCTAGGGATACTGACAGACCTGAATTGGGAAGAAAACATGACTTTGGTTACCCTAGATGTTACGGCGTTGTACACAAGCATTAGAAGAGAGATTGGTTTGCGTGCCATCAGAAAGATACTCAACACTAGGTCAGCCAGTGCATGGAATCACACAGAGATGCTGATCAGAATGATTGAACTTATTTTGGACAATAATGTTTTTTTGTTCAAAGAAAAGTGGTACAGGCAGAAACAGGGGGTTGCCATGGGCTCCAGATTTTCTCCTTCATATGCCAACCTGTTCATGGGTTGGTTCAAAGAGATGAGAATCTGGGGTCCGATGGGATCCGAATGGAATGACTGTCCTGTATTGGTGCAGGTACATCGACGATTGCCTCATGATTTGGACAGGCACGACAAATAAACTGATGGATTTTTTCAAATACATCTATGAAAATGAATATAACATCAGATTCACCTTTGAGTTTAGCACAAACAAGATCTCTTTTTTAGATGTTGAACTTTATATCAAGGAGAATAAGATCCAAAGAAGATTGTTTCGTAAAAAGACAGCGTGCAACGCACTGTTGCATGCGTCCAGTGCTCATCCGGCTCACCAAATTAGGTCTATTCCCTTTGGAGGACTAATCAGGGTTAGACGAAATTGCAGCCAAGATACGGAATTTGAGGAAAGTAAGAAAGGTGTGTTGGCCCGCTTCCAGAGAAGGGGCTATGGCAAAAATACACTTAGGAAAGCTGAACAGAGAATAAATAGTGTAAAGAGACAGGACACTTTAAGGGAACGCACCAAACCTAGCAAGAAAAATGAGAAGATACGTATGGTGACTGGTTACAACGCCTGGTCGGGGGTGTTAGTACGTAGTCTCAACAAGCATTGGCACATTCTGAGAGCTGACAAATCCCTCAGCGATGCGATCTCAGACAGACCAGACATTACTTATAGACGAGGAGTCTCACTGAGAAATTTACTGAGCCCTAGTTATCCTAAAGTTGGGACGAAAGAGAGTTGGCTTACACAACGTACAATCGGTTTTTATGGCTGTGGGCACTGCAGTGCATGTAAGTGGGCCTGTAGCAGAAAGACACACTTTAAGGGCCCAGGAGACCAAACGTACAGAATTGTTTCCAATATAAACTGCCAGACTAAATTTGTTGTATACATTATCGAGTGCAGGTGTAACAAAAGATATGTGGGTAGCACCATAAGGACATTACGTGAAAGAATAGGGGAACACATGAGAGCGGTGAAACAAGGGGACATTAGATATCCTATCGCAGCACACATCGCGCTCTGCCCCTCACAAACCACTAATAAACACTTCTCATTCTATGGCATAGAACAAACTCAGAGACACCCCAGAGGGGGTGTTAGAAGGTGGTTCTGACACTCTGAGCCGCCCGGATTTTTCGCTTTTTGAGCACCTATTTGTTGAGCTTTTACTGTGGGAGAGCCTCATAAGTTGGGACTCACCCACAGTGAACTCATGATGAAAAGGACTGCATGTGGATTTTACTGGTGTCCACCTAGCTTGACTAGGCCGCTGCGCAGCAACTGGAGTAAGGGGCACCGGGCTGGTTACATGCAGACACGTGTACATGCGTGTGCACACGTGTACGGGCTGCGCAGGGGAGATTTCTGGCGTGCGCAGCCCAGGAGCAGACACAGAGTGAATGGTGTGGCAGGACTTAAGCAGAATTGGGTGGTGACATGGAATAGGCTTTATACAGCGGGAAGAAACATGCCAGGGAAAGTCAGGGTGCTTTACAGTGTTTATTCCATTATTCTCTTATGAGGATAGAGAGCACATGGGCTAGTTTTACTTTCCTAGGGCCTACAAATTCCAGACACGCACCAAAGTCCACTGTAACCTATGTGAGAAAAAGTATTCTGCAGAATCCAAAGTCATATTTGTACTGCTTTTGGGTCATCCAGAAATGTTATATTTCTCTGAGTCAGTTCATAACCAGGGCCTGGCTGGGGGCTGACCCCAGCAGACTGGATTAATGACCTTTCTTCCAAGAGCGAAGACCTCCTCTCCACGAAGAGAAGATGGGTGGAGCTACAGGCTAATCCATCAGCAGCTGTCACCTGGTGCCAGGCACCCAGCTGCACAAGGGAGAAGGCAGCTCTGGGGGGAAGGGGCTTTCAGAGACCATGTGGCAGGAGACCCTGGACGACGCCATCTTGAACCAACCCAGAGGCCTGGGCAGGAAGGAGGGAGCAGGGGCAGAGAAGTGATGTGTCGCTATGTGATAGGGCCAACGGAGACTTCCTGCCAGCCCCCTCCCCAATTCTTTAAAAGTGTTTGTACAGGAAGAGAAGCACTCTCTGGGGTGTGGTCTGCTGAGGCAGAGGGTGCTGGAGCCTGGCGCAATGGGCAGTTGGAAGGAAGAACCCCCTGACTGTCCCAGGATCCTGAACAGCGTCAGGAGAAGAGACCAGGACCAGTGCGCAGAAGCAGGGGCCTCTGCGCAGGGAGAAGAGAGGCCCAGGAGGGGAGCCAGGCGCAAGGCTGGTGCAGGGAGCCAGTGAAGACAGCTCCCTGCTGAATCCACCCTCTGAGAGGCCCAGAGGGCAAAGGAGAGTGCTCCCGGTGGCTGGGGAGCGCCACCAGGAGCAAGAAGAGGCCAAAAGCAGGAAGATCGGACCCCTGGGGGCTGAGATATGCCCCCCAGAAGCTAGGCGACCTTTGACCTGTGGCCAACCGACGACGAAGCGCGTGGGGCTCCGCCGCCGGTTCAGAGAATGCCCCCGGAGTGGGTCAGGTCCCGGGGGCTGCCCCCCAAAGAAGTGAAGTCGGGGTGCGCCGTCGCGCACCCCGTGAAGGTGCCCCCGCAGGGTGCCTGGAGCCCACCCTGGCCCCCGCCGAACATGAAGCCGGGGAGCGCCGTCGCGCTCCCCGTGAAGATGTGTAGGGGGAGGAGCCCGGGATCCAACTCCGGGCCCCGTGTGCAGAGGAGGAGGCGGGGAGCGCCATCGCGCCCCCCCCGCGAAAAGGAGGAGGCGGGGAGCGCCGTCGTGCCCGCCGCGAAAAGGAGGAGGCGGGGAGCACCGTCGCGCTCCCCGTGAAGATATGGCCAAGGGGCCCGGGACCCCATCTCCGGGCCCCGAAGTGCGGAGGAAGGACGGGGGAGTGCTGTCGCACTCCCCCGAGACCAGCTGGACCGGCGCTGTCCTTCGCGTCTGCCCGCCGGAGCGGGCGGACCAGAACTGCGGTGCCAGCTCCCGCGGCAGCACGCGAGGGTGCTAGCCGGGCGGGGAGCCGGCGGGGGCAGCCAGGGGTGGGCTCCCCGGACTGCCCTCCAACCTGGAGAGCCTGCGGGGGTCCCGGGTGGGACCGGGACCCCAGAAGCAAGAGAGGAGCGGCAAGGGGGCCGGGTGGGACCAGGTCCCCGACAACCCGCAGAGCGGCCGGGGATGGGCTCCCCGAGTCGCCTCCACTTACCCAGGGGTCCGGGTGGGACCGGGCCCCCCAACGAGCATGGCGAGGCGGGAGGGCCCGGGTGCTACCGGGCCCCCACGAAGAAGTGCAAGTTGCGCGGCTCTCCCCGGCACAGCGGGAGAACCGCTGTTCTAATATGCAGGGCTAAAGAGAAGCGCCCCATAATGCCTTGCAGGCCCGGACCGGCCTGCAAGGAAAAGCCAGCGTTATCTCTGCTTGTGGTGGCCCCAGGAGGATGGGGTCACCACCACATGTGTGACGGGGGGCAGCTGCAGGAGCAACGCAGTCTCCCCCAGCCCAAGGTGAAGACGTCCCTCCGTAAGTCTCATGGGGACTAAGAAGAATAACCCCTCAAGGGCTCAGCAAGGAGTCCTCTGCATCCCCATGGCTGGAACTTTTGTTCTACAGCTGGGGGTGCTTTAGGGACTGCCTCAAGGAGTGAAATGCTGAGTTGGGGATGTCTGGAGAAGGGCATACCCTGGAGGTGAAGAGGCGTAATTGCACCCGTAGTGCATTTACTAATGTTATTTCTTTCAGAGGGACTGAAGGTCACATGTATAAGGTGAAGTACCTGTGTAAGGTGATGGCATAAGCCAAATGGGGTTATGTTGCTCGACATTCCTGCTAGGGTGTCAGGGCTGTATATGCTTAATCCTGTGAGTTCATCTGTGATGACTTTAGGGGCTGTAATTGCAACGCATTCTAATGACCAACAAATGTGATGAGTCCTGTCATTCTAAAGTGATGCTTAAACATGTATTCTTGCTGCTGCGCTTAGGTGAAGAACAAGCCAGACTGTTAGCCCCTAAGATGTAGAGGTGTATCCTGTATGGTCAGTGGGAGATGCTCAGTCAGGATTATGTGTCACCAGGGCAGGGTTGCCTATTTTAAATGCTTGTTGAGGTAATGGGGTGGGTCGCCACTGGGATGGTGCCAGTGCGTAGGGCCCTCGCTCCAGGTTATGTTCAACCATCTGCATTAGGGGGCAAGATGATGTGCATACATGGGAGTGGTGGTACTAGACCCCACCCCCCTGCGGGAGGGGTGGAGATGTTATGCAATGTCACAAAGTAATTCCAACAGCTTATGTATATTTGTAAATTGGTGCATAGTATTGAGTAGTGTGTGTGTTTAATAAATGTACTCTTACTTTTATAAAGCAAAGTACAGACTGGACAATCAATTATTGAGTGTTATTGCTGCGCACCTGTAATGGCGATTACTAGCCCACACCACCTCCCTTGAGTAAGCCTCAGACTGCTCTGCAACGCTACCCTCAGAGTCAGGCGCTACAATTGGGTGTTTGGTTCCCAGTGAAGGACAAATGTAGTCATGTTATTTGTGCAGGCCTCACAGATACTGCCTTGTTTTCCAACAGGGGGTAACAGAGAACTTGCCTTACGAAGACGTGAGGCTCGTTGGATTCTCAAACTTCGTACTACTGAGATTGGGTTAAATGTGGATCAGGAGCTGCATTATTTTTTGGGAAGGTGAAATGCTCATTACTTCATTTTCTGTGTGGATAATAGTTATCAAAAGTATGTAATATAAGAAATGATTTTGGTTGCCTCGTTTCGTAACTCAAATTGTACACTTTTTTTCTCTTCTATTAAAAATCGTTATGTCTACTTTCCGGTTATATTTTCTTATATAAAAAATATAGGAACTTAAATCTAATTGAAGTTATCTAGGGGATGGAAAAATGTAGCGTTAATATATTACAACCAACACTGGTTTTAGATGATTTGTCACACCATCTTAATGAATTTTGAAAGTGACCTTACGCCCTTTCATACACTTAAAGGGTGGTGTTTGCCTCCTCAATTTTGGAAAGCATGTTAGCATAAACACGGTGAAACACATTTCAAGATGGCGCCCATTTTGGTACAGTTTTAATCACGATTAATCTGCTGAACATTTTGCACTGTACACAGAACAATATAAGTAGTATAACCATATGACATATTTTGGGTCAGATAGCACTGTAAGAGCTTTGAATACAGTGCTGCTGCGTGAGGATTTTGAAGTTTTTGGTGCCTATTGGGAATTTCAAGATGGCACCTGTTGGAAATGGCCCTTTTTGCAGGGTTATCCCCAAACTTTTTGCTTTTTCCTCCTATTTTTCCCTGACCTGTTTGTGTTGGTTTTAGGACTCTGGGCACTTTACCACTGCTAATCAGTGCTAAAGTGTATATGCTCTCTGTGTAAATTGTGTTATGGATGGGTGTTTCCATGACTGGATATTTGATTTACCTGTTAGCCCCTAGTACAGTGCACTGCATGTGCCAGGGCTGGTGAATCAAATGCTACTCGGGGGCCTGCAGCACTGGTTGTGCCACCCCCGTGAGTAGCCCTGAAAACGGTAACTCAGACCTGCCATTGCAGAAGTCTGCGCCCAGTTTGTAACTGCCATGTCGACTTGGCCAGTGCACACACTGGCCGGTCCCTAACCTTCCCTTTTCTTACATGTCAGACACCCCTCAGGTAGGCCCAAGGTACCCCTGTGGGCAGGGTGCAGTGTATGTGAAAGGTGGGACATGCCCTGGTGTGTGTGGCATGTCCTGATAGTGAATTACAGCCAATTTCGTTTTTCACTATTGCAAGGCTACCAGTTCCCCATAGGATAGAATGGGAGGTTTGTTTAGAACATCTTATAAACATAACTGGCCCAGGGTATTCGGCAAGAAAATAGAATTTAGTATGCCTGAACTCAGAATCTAAAGATGCATCTTTTAGTGAAGGTGATTTTTACATTCTGTGTTTGAAAATACCACTTTTAGAAAGTAGGTATTTTCTTGCTCAGTCATCCCGTGTGCCTCTGCTGGAATGTGGATTGCCTGTCTGGGTTTTGGATGACAGAAGGATGGGGGAGCAGGAGGGGCGCCAGATGGTCTAGGTAGGTCAGGAAAGGGCTGAAGAGACCTGGGTTACGATGGGGGAAGGGGGAGGAGATTTCCTTGCACCTCAAAGGGCCTGCTCTGCCTCTGACAAATGCAGTCTCCACCTCCTGCCAGGAATTCACACCAGAGAAGGCAGAACTGGTCCTGACCGGGCACAGGCCCTCTCTGCCTAAGAGATCAAAGGATTTTTGGACATAAATGCTGGGTCCCAGACCCCTGAACTTTAGAACTCATCTGGAACAAGAAGACTGCCAAGAAGAAGAGCCGGAGAAGCTGCGAAAAGGAACGACTGCTTTGCTGGGTGCTTTGCTGGGCTGACCTGCAGTGGCTGCTTCTGTCTTGGGCAGTGAAAGGCCTGGACTGGACTTTCTGCAACCTAATTTGTGAGTCTCTCCAAGGGCTTGAGGTAGAGCTTGCCCCCTGTTCACGAAGTCTCAGGAACAGCAAAGACTTCAAGTTCTTCGACCCGCAGCACTGGGGACTGTGTGTTTTGTGCTGCAACCCGAAGAACACCAACTCGACGACGTCTACGACGCCACTGCCGACTCCGTGTCCTGAAGGCACCGCAGAGGGCACCGCCACAATGCCGCACCGCAACCCTGGTCTCACCGACACCTGTTGACGCCGCCACCGAGCCGCTGCTTGCACCGCGACCTGTGGGCACCGCACTCCGCACCGCCTTGCTTCACGCCGAAGCTTTGGCACCGCAGAGAGCAATGCCGCACCGCAACTCTGGTCTCACTGACGACGCTTGTTGATGCCGCCACCGAGCCGCTGCTTGCACCGCGACCGGTGGGCACCGCCCTCCGCACCGCCTCGCTTCACGCCGAAGCTTTGGCACCGCAGAGCGCACCACCGCAACGCAACCCTGGTCTCACCGACGTCGCATGTTGACGCCGCCACAAGCCGCTGCTTGCACCGTGACCTGTGGGCACCGCACTCCGCACCGCCTCGCCTCGCTTCACGCCAAAGCTTTGGCACCGCAGAGAGCACCGCCGCAATGCGACCCTGGTCTCACCGACGATGCCCGTTGACGCCGCCACCGAGCCGCTGCTCGCACTGCGACCGGTGGGCACTGCATTTTGCACCGCCCTGCTTCACGAGGACGCCGCCACTTCCTGCCAAAATCGACGCCGCTGCTTGCACCGTGGTTCGAGGGCACCGCTCGTAAGTCACACGAAGCACCGCCCTCATCCCACACCGCAGCCTTGGCCCACCGACGCCGGCACCATCGACTCCCGCTCGTCAGCCGACGACAGCGCTTCAGCCGTGACGACGCCGCTGCTTGCATCGCGACCTGCTAGCACCGTGACGAGCACCGCCTTCATCTCGCACCGTGACCCTGGTCTCACTGACGACGCCATCCGACGCCGCCACCGAGCCGCTGCTCACACCGCGACCTGGTGGCACCACACGCCGCACCGCTGCGCTTTGCACTGCAGCACCCGACGCCTGTTGGCGCCAGCGCTCTTGATCCCATCAGAAAGGGGCTCGACCTGCAACGCGAGTGACTTCAAGGGCCCCATCGCCCTGCATTTCTGAAAGGTACTGTTTGCGGGTCTTCCCGACACCGTAGCTGGCCTGCGACCCCGCGGTCAGCCAGAACTGTTTTGGATTTGTGTGTTCACGACGCCGTGGTAGCCCGGACGGAGCTATCCACACAAGGAACTCTTTTTAATCAACGTATTATTGAACTGTGAACTTTTAAGTATAGTATTGTGGATTTTTATCGTTTTTGGTCTTGTTTTAATTATATAAAAATATTGGATATTTTTCTAAACCGGTGTGGTGTCCTTTTGTAGTGCGAACACTGTATTACTGTTGGTTATGTGCAAATGCTTTACACACTGCCTCTAAGATAAGCCTGGCTGCTCGTGCTAAGCTACCAAGGGGGTGAGCAGGGGTTATTTTAGACGTGTAACTCCATTATCCTGACTAGAGTGGCGGTTTTTGCCTGGCTTTGGCCCACGCCCTAGCCTACCAAAAATCCCATTTCTAACATTGGTTGTCAGCGGTGAGGATATGACTTGCGTTTGCACTTGACTTACAGTGATTGGTGTGCGCTACTACCATATCGCAGACCATTACGTACCACATACTGGGGTTTTTTGGGTCTATTTTTGCCTTTCCATTGGTTTTGAACTTGAACTTTCCAGTACCACATGCCTGAATCAATTGCATCATCTGTTGCATCCTTGGAAGTGGCCTTTGAGGAGGAGAGGTTAGAAACCTAGAATGTTAAGGGATTGAAGGCGATCTGCAAAAACCACAAAATCCAAATAAGGGACCTCACCAGAAAAGAGGAGCTACAAAAGGCGCTGAGGGCCTGGGTAGCAGCCAGACATGCGAGTGAGCTGTCTGGGGATCTCGGCATGGAGGCAGAGGAGCCTATTCCAAGGGTGGGGGTGCTTTTGGGAAGGGGGGCACCCTCTAAACCAGGCAGCAGCAGTTTGTCCCTAGAGGAGCTGGAGGACAGGCGGGAAGCAAGGAGAATTGCTGTGGAACTGGAGAAGCTTAAGTTAGCCTTGGAGGAGAAAAGGATGATGTTAGACCATGACATTACAATGAGAGAGCTGGACTGGGAAGCCAGTAGGGCTAGGCCCAGCCCAGATGGTGGCAGCGAAAGTGTTAGGTCCAGTACTGAGGATGAGGTACACACATAGATTTGGGGCCCTACTTCAAGGAGGGGGTTGACATACACCAGGGGGTTCAGGATTGTGAGGCTACTCCAGTGGTGCGCAGTGTCCCTGAGGTGGATTGGGGAACTGGCACAGGGGATCATTTTCCTAGTAGTGGGAGGGACACTCTACTGACTCTAGATGAGAGGTGCAGCGAGAGGGGTTCCCCCATGATAGAAGCCCTAGTAAGTGAGTATGGAGACCAGCCAGAAGAGTATGGGTTAAGAGACAGCAACAGTCAGACACTGTCTCACCAGTCTTGTGAGAATGATGTGGGGTACTTTTCTCAGGCACTGGATGGTTGGGTGAAGGGTAGTTTGGTTAACACCTGTGTGGGGCTGTGTGATTCAATTGTTGGAGAGCATATTTTAAGTCCCTGTTTTCCAGAGCTATGCCAACACCCAGTGGATTGTGAGTTCTCTGACCCCAGGGAGCTTGCACTAGAGGCAGACCTTTTGGTGGATTCCAGAGGGTCTGGTGAAGCATCTGGGGGTGACCCGGAAGGAAGTGGCTTAGGTATTTCCCAACCAAGGGTGGTGGGAAAGGTTCGTGGTAGCCCAGATAGGTCCCGGTGTCGTGGGAAGGGTGTAGGGACTCACGTCCTGTCTCTGCGGAGAAGGAGTGGGAATGGGCTGCAGCCCAAGGTGCCCAAAACCCGGTCCCAGAGCCTGGGTAGTTCCAGGAGGGAACATCCGGTGGGGAGCCTAGGCTGTACTGGTAGGCCGTCTGTCGAGGGGGATCTCCTAGTGGCAGGAGAACGTGGAGTGTCTGTAAACAGAGCTCCAGCGGTTCAGGTGTCTGGCGGTGCCGCTCCTAAGTGGAGGGTGCAGAAGTCCAGACTGAGGGGTGAGAGGGGGATGCTTTCCCCAGTGGGAGAACTAGTGGGTCAGGGGCCAGCCAGAAGGGCTGAGCCTCCTAGGAGTGACCATGGTGACACCACTTCTGTCCTGGGGGATCTTCGCGCACTGTCAGATGGACAGGGGTCGAGAGATCTGCGCCAGGCAGACTGTCACACAACACATGAATCATGTGTTACCCTCAGGGGGGGCATGCGTGCTCCCAAGGAAGTCCTGGTGCGCCGGGCAGGTGCTCAGCCGCATGGTTTAGTCCCTGGGTTGGGAGGCCAGGTTATGGTCCTGCCTGACCTGGAGGGAAGGACGACTGTAAGCAGTGTCCTGACTGGTTTGTCTTCTAGGGGTACCACTCTGGGTGGGAGGGTACAGAACTCTGGAAGGGGGTGCAGAGGGAGGGAGTCCTCGCCTCTGACCCCGGTTCAACCTGAGGGTTTAGATCCGAGGGTGGTGGATCAGTTGCAGGGTCAAGGCCCTGAACTGGTGGAAGAACTGTGTAGGAGGTCCGGTTCCAGTGTCCTGACAGTTTTTGGTTCTGGGGGTGCTTCTGCTGGGAGGAGAGTGCAGGACCCCAGAAGGAGGGGTGAGGGGAGGAGAGCCTCGCCCGAGACCTCTGGTCCGCCTGAGGGTACAGACCCTGGGTTGGAGGACCAGGTTCAGGGTGTCCCCCCTGACCTCGGGAAAGGGGCGACTGCTAACAGTGCCCCTACCAGGTTGTCTTCTGGGGGTGCCGTTCCAGCTGGGAGGGTACAGAGCCCCAAGGAGGAGGAGGACCGGGTGTGGGGGAGCCCACCCCAGTCCCTTGTTCAGCCTCAGGGTACAGACCCTGGGCTGGTGTACCAGTTGCAGGATAGCACCCCCTGAACTGGTGGGCGAATTGAGCAGGACACCTGCCACAGGTGCCCTGACAGTTCTGGAGGGGGGTACCGCTCTAGGTGGGGGGGTACAGAGCCCCAGGGAGAAGGAGAGGGTGTGGGAGAGCCCACCCCAGTCTCCTGTCCAGCCGCAGGGTAGAGGCCCTGGGCTAGTGGGCCAGTGTCAGGATGCCATACCTGACTTGGCAGAGGAGAGAGTGGAGAAAGGGTGCCAGGCACCTGGGGCTACCGCCCCCCACTCTCTGACGCCACAGCGGTTGGAGTGGCCTGAAAGGCCTAAGGCCTGGCTCTCATCACTGACATTTGTCAGTGGCCACTGTGGCTGGCTGTCCTGGTGGACAGAGTTGCCCCTGAGAGGGGGACAGGAGTCACACCCCGGAGGTGGACTGGGCCACATGATTGTGTTGGCCATGGGGGTCCTGTCTGCCTGTTGGGACACATCTGTGAGCCAAGTAAGTTTAGGTTCCACACAGATGGGGTCCACAGGTGAGGACAAGGGTCCCCCATGGGTCAGCTTAGTGGGCCCTGAGAGCATGGATAGAGGAATCCAACTAGGTGCAGGAAGGCGTAAAACGGGAAGGAAACCCTGCTGTTGCGGGCCAGGTTCCGTGTTCTATCGCCCATCGAGGTATGGATTGGTCTCCCCTGGCTTTAGGCTGGAAGGGGGTTGTGTTGGAAATGGCCCTTTTTGCAGGGTTATCCCCAAACGTTTTGCTTTTTCCTCCTATTTTTCCCTGACCGGTTTGTGTTGGTTTTAGGACTCTGGGCACTTTACCACTGCTAATCAGTGCTAAAGTGTATATGCTCTCTGTGTAAATTGTGTTATGGATGGGTGTTTCCATGACTGGATATTTGATTTACCTGTTAGCCCCTAGTACAGTGCACTGCATGTGCCAGGGCTGGTGAATCAAATGCTACTCGGGGGGCCTGCAGCACTGGTTGTGCCACCCCCGTGAGTAGGCCTGAAAACGGTAACTCAGACCTGCCATTGCAGAAGTCTGCACGCAGTTTGTAACTGCCATGTCGACTTGGCCAGTGCACACACTGGCCGGTCCCCAACCTTCCCTTTTCTTACATGTCAGACACCCCTCAGGTAGGCCCAAGGTACCCCTGTGGGCAGGGTGCAGTGTATGTGAAAGGTGGGACATGCCCTGGTGTGTGTGGCATGTCCTGATAGTGAATTACAGCCAATTTTGTTTTTCACTATTGCAAGGCTACCAGTTCCCCATAGGATAGAATGGGAGGTTTGTTTAGAACATCTTATAAACATAACTGGCCCAGGGTATTCGGTAAGAAAATAGAATTTAGTATGCCTGAACTCAGAATCTAAAGATGCATCTTTTAGTGAAGGTGATTTTTACATTCTGTGTTTGAAAATACCACTTTTAGAAAGTAGGTATTTTCTTGCTCAGTCATCCCGTGTGCCTCTGCTGGAATGTGGATTGCCTGTCTGGGTTTTGGATGACAGATGACCATCTGGCGCCCCCCCTAGCAGGAGGGGCGCCAGATGGTCTAGGTAGGTCAGGAAAGGGCTGAAGAGACCTGGGTTACGATGGGGGAAGGGGGAGGAGATTTCCTTGCACCTCAAAGGGCCTGCTCTGCCTCTGACAAATGCCGTCTCCACCTCCTGCCAGGAATTCACACCAGAGAAGGCAGAACTGGTCCTGACCGGGCACAGGCCCTCTCTGCCTAAGAGATCAAAGGATTTTTGGACATAAATGCTGGGTCCCAGACCCCTGAACTTTAGAACTCATCTGGAACAAGAAGACTGCCAAGAAGAAGAGCCGGAGAAGCTGCGAAAAGGAACGACTGCTTTGCTGGGCTGACCTGCAGTGGCTGCTTCTGTCTTGGGCAGTGAAAGGCCTGGACTGGACTTTCTGCAACCTAATTTGTGAGTCTCTCCAAGGGCTTGAGGTAGAGCTGGCCCCCTGTTCACGAAGTCTCAGGAACAGCAAAGACTTCAAGTTCTTCGACCCGCAGCACTGGGGACTGTGTGTTTTGTGCTGCAACCCGAAGAACACCAACTCGACGACGTCTACGACGCCACTGCCGACTCCGTGTCCTGAAGGCACCGCAGAGGGCACCGCCACAATGCCGCACCGCAACCCTGGTCTCATTGACACCTGTTGACGCCGCCACCGAGCCGCTGCTTGCACCGCGACCTGTGGGCACCGCACTCCGCACCGCCTTGCTTCACGCCGAAGCTTTGGCACCGCAGAGAGCAATGCCGCACCGCAACTCTGGTCTCACTGACGACGCCTGTTGATGCCGCCACCGAGCCGCTGCTTGCACCGCGACCGGTGGGCACCGCCCTCCGCACCGCCTCGCTTCACGCCGAAGCTTTGGCACCGCAGAGCGCACCACCGCAACGCAACCCTGGTCTCACCGACGTCGCATGTTGACGCCGCCACAAGCCGCTGCTTGCACCGTGACCTGTGGGCACCGCACTCCGCACCGCCTCGCTTCACGCCAAAGCTTTGGCACCGCAGAGAGCACCGCCGCAACGCGACCCTGGTCTCACCGACGATGCCTGTTGATGCCGCCACCGAGCCGCTGCTCACACTGCGACCGGTGGGCACCGCACTTTGCACCGCCCTGCTTCACGAGGACGCCGCCACTTCCTGCCAAAATCGACGCCGCTGCTTGCACCGTGGTTCGAGGGCACCGCTAGTAAGTCACACGAAGCACCGCCCTCATCCCACACCGCAGCCTTGGCCCACCGACGCCGGCACCATCGACTCCCGCTCGTCAGCCGACGACAGCGCTTCAGCCGCGACGACGCCGCTGCTTGCATCGCGACTTGCTAGCACCGTGACGAGCACCGCCTTCATCTCGCACCGTGACCCTGGTCTCACTGACGACGCCATCCGACGCCGCCACCGAGCCGCTGCTCACACCGCGACCTGGGGGCACCACACGCCGCACCGCTGCGCTTTGCACTGCAGCACCCGACGCCTGTTGGCGCCAGCGCTCTTGATCCCATCAGAGAGGGGCTCGACCTGCAACGCGAGTGACTTCAAGGGCCCCATCGCCCTGCATTTCTGAAAGGTACTGTTTGCGGGTCTTCCCGACACCGTAGCTGGCCTGCGACCCCGCGGTCAGCCAGAACTGTTTTGGATTTGTGTGTTCACGACGCCGTGGTAGCCCAGACGGAGCTATCCACACAAGGAACTCTTTTTAATCAACGTATTTTTGAACTGTGAACTTTTAAGTATAGTATTGTGGATTTTTATCGTTTTTGGTCTTGTTTTAATTATATAAAAATATTGGATATTTTTCTAAACCGGTGTGGTGTCCTTTTGTAGTGCGAACACTGTATTACTGTTGGTTATGTGCAAATGCTTTACACACTGCCTCTAAGATAAGCCTGGCTGCTCGTGCTAAGCTACCAAGGGGGTGAGCAGGGGTTATTTTAGACGTGTAACTCCCTTATCCTGACTAGAGTGGCGGTTTTTGCCTGGCTTTGGCCCACGCCCTAGCCTACCAAAAATCCCATTTCTAACAGCACCCGTTTTGGAGACAATGTGTCCTTCTTCTATTTTGACGACTCCTAGCTGTGAGCGATTGTATAAAGGCGGGAACACTCATTTCCTCTGTGTTCTCGCACTCGAGAGTCACGGTTTTGGGCTACGTTGATGACTGAGCTGTCCTTACGGTAAGAGATAATTGACTGTGGATACATTGTTAAACTTTGAAGGACTATGCGGGTAGTTTGAGATAGTATACTTGTGCGATGGACAAATACGAATTGGGCATGTGTTATGAAGGCATCTTTTAAATATCTTGGTGCCAATTGGGTGCAGTACATATGGATGTGTTGAGATTGTGATGGGACATATACGTTTCCATCAGCAAAGTCTCGGACGACTGAGTCGGATAGTGGGGACGGTGGATATTTTCTGAGATGTTAGGAATAGTTTGATACGTGGGCGCACGTGCTGCAACCCTGACAATGTAATGGATATGTAAAGCGGAGACATGCGTTTGCGTTTTGAACAAGTAAGCATGACAGCTTAGAGGTTGCGGCTGGATGGTGTGTTAGGATAGCGAGCTTATTACACTCCCTTTAGTGATTGGGATTAACAAGGCGGCGTCGCGCACAGGTGCCGAGATAGTTCTGACTCGAGAGTTGATATATGGATGTGTGTTGTGATCTCGATGGGACATAAATGGTTCCATTGGCTAAGTCTTGGACTTTGAGTCGGATAGTGGTGACGGATGACACTCTCTGAGATGTTAGAAATAGTTAGATACGCTAACGCACGTGTTGCAACTCTGACAATGTAATGGATATGCAAAGCGGGGACACGCGTTTGCGTTTTGAATAAGTAAGCATGACCGCATAGAGGTTGTGGCTGGATGGTGTGTTATGTTAGCGAGTTTATTACACTCCCTTGAGTTATTGGGATGAATAAGGCGGCGTCGCGCACAGGTGTCTAGTGATTTCTGGCTCGAAAGTTGATATATGTGCATTTACAGTATTATATGGAACGTACCTAATGATAGATACGAGTATTTTCTTTGGAGGAGTTTATACATTATTACATCCCCGGATATATATATACTTTCAGAGCTCGTGGATTGGTCAGACGGAGACCTTTCCTGAATGAAGAACCGATTTTAACGCAGAAGACAGATATTTTACCCATTGTGGGTTGGAATTATCACCACATAAGAAGTAGGTTTTCCATCTGCGTGTCAGATTTAGAAATGGAAGCAGGCATGTATACGAGGAGTTTGTTCTGATAGGTTTCTTTAATTTCACAGAGGAATATACCAAAGATTGTAGAGGTATTTGAAATGCGCTCTCACATACACATGACTTTGGGTTTTAAGGTGGATATATTGATCACTCTTCCATCACCTATTGTCTGTTTTTTTGTGTTTTTGTGCTTGTATCTGACAATCTACAGTCTTTAATTTAGGCTGGTCTTTAATCAATGTCAGATAAGTGTCATCACGGTTTTTTGACCAGCACACGGTCATAGATTGGTATTTAGCTCTTTCACTTTGTCGTCACAAATGTTTTCCTCCATCACCAATCAGCAGGTGATCAGGGATGTCACTTTTTCCACCCCCTATAGTTTGGCTTAATAGTAAGGTTGGGCCCTTGATTGGCATGGGTTTCTTGTTCATTTGTTCTACCTTGTGCGTGTTTATTACATGTTTCTCCTTAGAGGTGTATAATTATACCTCTAGACATGGGGAACTTCTAATGTGATAATGTACACCAGTGTATGTATGGTGTTACATCGGTCTTTTGTTTGTGTTTATACAGCCTTGAGAAAGTCGCGGGACGATTTCCCAGTGTATGCGACGAAACGCGTGTCAGCTGAAGAAAAACTAAGAATAAAGAAAGAAAAACAAGAAACTCAAAATACTGTATTAATATTTATGCATACAATGTGCAGATAATTGTTTAGATACACTACAGACGTGTGCTGAGGATTTCCTTTGAGTATTCAGTGGCCTCGGCCGCAATTTTGGGGGAGGTTGGTGGTTCTCCTCACCTTACAGCACCGTCCAGAATTTAGGATCTATTGAAACTAATATATGTGCGATTTTCCTGAGTGGCGCCATTTCACCTAGCTCAATACCACTGTCCGTTCAAAGGTCTGTATGCCTTCATGCTCTGCACAACCTCATTCATGTTTCGCTAAGAGGGTGTTACCATTGAAATGCAAATCAAGATCTTGCTCTCCACTACTGGGTGAAAGGATGTTCTCTTCAACCAGCCTTGCTGAGGGAAATCAGCATTAGACACATTCACAGCAGCAGCATCTATGGCTGCTGAAGCATTTGCTCCTTCCATCACTTCCTTTGATTCACTCATTGCATCTGTCCTTAGGGATGAGGTGAAATATTCCACATCTGGCAATAGTAATGCCTTATAGGTTACCTACCTTCTGTAAAATTCTCTCTGTTGGATATGTAATCTTCCCACAGATTTCTCACCATGGGACTACTGCCAGGCACCAGACTCAACCCTGAAGCTTTTTCTCCTAGCAATAGCTCTCCCTTGGCACTATACTACTCCAACCATGACTTCATCCACCACAAAAGTGACCTCAGACTCTCAACAGTGCCTCCTGGCATCAATTTCTTCACTTGTTTATGTCCAACAGAGGCCTGTGGAAATGATCCGAACAAGGTTAACAGTAGAGACGGTATTAGGACATAAGGGAAGGAGAGAGGGCCTTGAGAAATCTGTGGTAAGACACACCGGGAGGCTGTACTTGGTAGTGCTAATCAAACAAGCCAGTTATGCGAAATGGTTCTGGCAAAATAGGCATCCTTTCTTAGATGAGGAAGCAGCCGACCAGCAAACATCAGCTACCGAACGCTAATCACCATAGCTGCAGATGCTGATCGAGTGAATCTGGTGGAATGTGTTTGAATACATTCAGGCAGACCGTCATTTGAAAAGTCATGACACATCTTAATACAAAGAGTGCGCCAACAAAAGATGGAATGCTAGGTCACTGCTTTACCCTTTTTTGCCCCTCAAAACTGAGGAAAAGCTGATCATCCACTTGAGCCAATGTTACAGGTCAATGTAGTATACACCGGCCAGCTTATACTCCAGACTGTGCAGTCACGCCTCCTAGTAGGAAGGGTGAGGAGTGAAAAAAGAAGAGAGAGGCACCACCCTTGAAAGGCGGGGCACGTCCTCAGAACCAACTCAGGACCCTACAGAGCAAAGTAATTGCCACCAGAAAAGCAGTTTTCAGAATTTGTCTGGAAGTGTCAAGGCCATCCCATGACATGTTGAGAGAAAGGACCCTTCGCTTGTTTGGGGAAGACTAATGTTAGAAAGATTAGCCATTTCCCACAAGGCATGGACACACTGCCCAAGAAGGCACATGGATTTGCCAGTTTTTTGGTACGATTACTCAGTGCATACATTTTCTATACCATGGAATAAGGATGCATGGACTCACTACTTTGAGGGAGGATAGAGAAGGCGGCATTCTATTCTGCTACCGACACTTGAACCACCAATCTATCGGTGGGAGGACGAGCTAACAAACTTCAGATAGGACAGTGCAGGCCTTTGGCAGTGCGCAAGCTGTCTATGGAGTACTGGACACAACATGGGTTCTTCGCAGGCAGCAAGCAATGGCTCAAGCAAGGCCTTGTTGAAGGGTAAAAGAGGTTCAGGAGCTACGGAAGACAGCTAAAGAAGTTCTGTGAGAATGTTTGAATTGAGCTTATGCAGTTGGAAGGGGCAATTCAAGCAGATGCCTAGCTTTATTACCCAGGCCCTGAAGGAGTAAATGTCTTCAGAGTTAGGGCCTGAGGGATAAGGAATAACCCCCCGGGGAGATGTGTAGAGGCCAACGGTGGGTTAAATATCCAAACAAAGGTCAGCATCAGTATGATATGGGGAAGGGGGAAGTGTTATTAGCCTCTGAATCATCTTTCTCAATCCACTGGTATCCAAATTCGGCAAAGCCCTGCATGACTGAAGGTGAGCAATAGAGCTCTAGCTTACAGGTGAACATGGGGAAGAGGGCCCAGAGAGTCTGGTTCTCAAGGAAATGCCATAGTTTCTCTCTAGCCACTCTTAGGCCCTCCTCTGTCTTCAAGGACTCAGGCAGTGCTGAGCACGCCTCCAGGAGCAGCATTTACGACAGTGTAGAGATCGGCACCAGTGCAAACTAAAGTCTTGGATGGTGGATGCGGCTTCCGCATCAGTAATTCCAAGGGCAGGGCCTGCGGATTCACGCACCATCGAGCCAAAGCTGCCAGCTCGTGCACCCTTGATCTCCAAAAGTTGTCCAAAGGGAGGAGGAGCCACCCTGCAAATGTCCGACAAGGCCTACAGAAAAGACAGCACTGGCAGGACAGGAGCTAGAAACGTATTCAAAACCATAAATGGCTCGGAGGAAGAGGAGGACAGCTTTGCAAACCCTCTGTGGTGGAAGAAGAGGCTTGTCCTTCCAATGGTGTTTCCGGAGTTTTTATGAGACAACCCATAGAGGACCACTCCCTAGAAGGAGATTTACTTTGAAGTGTGAGACCATTTGGGGGTACCTTGTGGACCAAGGCCAAAAACAGCTGTGCCTCCCAATTCCTGAAGGCCTTTGAATGCACAGAGGAGCAGGTATGTTATGGTAATTGGGATTTATAAAGTGCGTAATCACCGGCAGGTCTTTTAGCGCTAAGAGAGTAGCTGAAACCCCACCATCGGCTATCTGTCAGTACACCTGGTCAGAGCGCATGTTGTTCCCAGGCCTCTGTGAATAGTAAGGTCTTAAGTTTTTTCCTAAATGGGAGAAGGGCGGTTTCCTTGCATAGGCTTTCTGGTAGCTTGCTCCATAGAGGGGGGGGGATCAGGACAGAGAAAGCTCGCCCGCCTTTTGTAGTCTTGTTGAACCATGGACAGGACAGCAAGCCTGCCTCGGACGAGCGGAGGGCACGTCTTGGCACGTAGCTCCCCAGGCGCTCCGTGATGTATACTAGGGCTTGTCCATGAAGGGCTTTGTGGGCAATGCAGAGGCCCTTAAAGCACAAGTTACTAACTTGTGTAACTATATATCTGTAAGAGACAGTAGTTGGTGACAGATTCCTTACCTTAGAATATCCCCAGGCGTCAGGCTGGATCCGGAAAGTTTTTGTGTAGCAGTACCCTTGCGCGTCGGTAGGCGGCGTCGTGCGGCTCCGCGTCCGTCGTCGGGATCGCCGGGATGACGTCGCGGGCAGTACTTAGACGCCGCCCCTGCGCGCTGACGTCAGTTCTGTACACGACTTTCTGCGCCAGGAACGCAGAGCCATGCAAGAAGCTGACATAGGTGTCTGAAAAATAGTAGGGCCCTGAAAGGGATGACCTTAACCCTAGAAATCAGTTCGCAGAACGGGGAGGATGGGTGGGCGGTAGAGAATCTGTCACTAACTACTGTCTCTTACAGATATATCGTTACACAAGTTAGTAACTTGTGCATCTGAAAGAGACACGTTAGTGACAGATTCCTTACCTTAGAATAGATACCCCAGCAATACCAACCCCGGTGGTGGGTCTGCAAACAGATTCAGACAAGGAAGTCCCGGAGGACAGAACGGCCAAAGAAGCCGTCCCTCCGGACCTGGCTGTCAAGGCAGTAATGTTTGGTAAACTTGTGCAGCGAGGCCCACGTAGCTGCCTGACAAATATCCTGCAACGGAACACCGCGGCCTAAAGCCGCGGTAGCAGCCGTAGCCCTGGTGGAATGGGCACGCAGCCCAACAGGAGGCTCCTTCTTAGCCAAAGAATAACAGGCCTTGATACACAAGATGACCCAGCGGGAAATGGTCCTCTTGTGTACCGCCCGACCTTTTTTGGCGCCCACGTAGCCAACAAAGAGCTGGTCATCCACCCGGAACTGTTGTGTGCGGTTGAGGTAAAAGGAAAGCGCACGTTTTGGGTCCAGACGTTGGAGCCTCTCTTCCTCTCTGGAAGGATGCGGAGGCGGAAAGAAGGTGGGCAAAGTGATGGTCTGCCCAATGTGGAAGGCAGTAACCACCTTTGGCAAGAAGGACGGACGCGTCCGAAGAACCTTGTCTGGATGAACAGACAGAAAGGGGGGTTTGCATGAAAGAGCCTGGAGCTCACTCACCCGCCGAGCGGAGGTGATGGCCACCAGAAAGGCTGTCTTCAGAGTCAGAAGACGAAGAGGACAGTAATGCAGAGGCTCAAAGGGAGCGCACATTAAGAAGGTAAGAACCAAATTTAAGTCCCACTGAGGCATTATAAACGGAACAGGAGGAAAGAGGTGAGTAATGCCTTTAAGAAACCTGTTAACAACAGGGGACTTAAAAAGAGAGGGCTGATCAGGAAGCCTGAGGAAGGCCGAGATTGCACAAAGATAGCCCTTGATGGTACCCAGGGCAGAACCCTGCTGGGCCAGAGAAAGAAGGAACAGAAGAACCTCAGAAAGAGGGGCAGAAAGGGGATTCACAGCCTTTGCTGTGCACCATGCCACAAACCCTGAAACCGGTCCTAGGATGCTTGTTTTCCGGTCCAGGGAGGACCTGGCTTGGCAGTTCGGGCTGGACTGTTCCCATGAGGCACAGGGTCAAGACTGATTTGCATATGGCTGGGTCTAAACTGGGGTGGCATGGTGAGCAAAAGAATGATGGATTTAACCCAGATCTCTTGACTGGGGGTGAATGTTTTGATTTGTTCTGCATTCCGTCCATCAAATGTGTGTCTTTTACAAACTTGTTCCACCTGCAGGCGTATACCACCTTAGTGGAGGGACGCCTGGCTGCCAGAATCACATCACAAACTTCGGGAGGCAAGTCGAAAGGAATCAACTGCCGCCGCTCAATCTCCACGCAAGCAGGTGTAGACTGGACAGGTTCGGGTGGAGGACCGTCCCCTGCTGCTGCGACAGAAGATCCTCCCGAAGAGGCAGACGGATCGGGGGATCGACGCTCATACTGAGTAGCTCGGGATACCAAACTCTTCGAGCCCAGTCCGGAGCCACAAGGATGACTTGGGCCCGGTCGCGCCGAATCTTCTTCAACACTCTGGGTAGAAGTGGTATAGGCGGAAAGGCGTACAACAGACCGCAACTCCACTCGCGACGAAAAGCGTCGCCGAGCGAGTGCCGCCTTGGAAATTCCAACGCGCAGAACTGCTGACATTGCGCGTTCTCTTCGGTGGCGAACAGATCTAACCAAGGCTCTCCCCAAAGCTGAAAGAGACCTTGCGCCACCTCCGAGTGAAGACGCCATTCGTGATCCATCATGCACCTGCGGCTGAGTTCATCCACCCTGGCGTTCAGGGAACCTGCCAGGTGTTGAACCATCAGGAATATGCCCTGATGTTCCAGCCATGTCCAGAGGCGCAGAGCCTCCTGACATAGGGTCCACGACCCCACCCCGCCCTGTTTGTTGCAGTACCACATGGCGGTGGTGCTGTCTGTGAACACCTGCACTACCCTCCCTTTGACAGAGGGAAGGAATGCCTTGAGTGCAAGTCGGATCGCCCGGAGCTCCAGAAGGTTGATATGGAGCCGGGACTCCGCCGGAGACCAGAGGCCTCTGATCTCCGCCTCTCCCATGTGACCGCCCCATCCCAGAAGGGACGTGTCCGTCACAACTGTGTGCTCTGGCTAGGGAAGGGCGAGGGATCTGCCCATGACCCATTGCCGGTTCGAGAGCCACCACTGCAACTGTTTTGCAGTCCCCTCCGAGATCTGGACGTGATCGGACAGGTTGCCCTGGTGCTGCGCCCACTGGAACTTCAGGTCCCACTGCAGAGCCCGTATATGCCATCTGGCATGATCGACCAGCAGGATGCAGGAGGCCATGAGGCCCAGCAGCCTCAGGGTCATCCGTACCGAAACCCAGGATAGAGGCCGAAAGATCGGAATCATAGCCTGAATATCCCGGACTCGCCGTTCGGGAGGATAGACCCGAAACTGCGTCGTGTCCAGAACTGCTCCGATGAAAAGGAGCTGTGGAGAAGGAATCAGGTGCGACTTCGGCACGTTGATGGAGAACCCCAGCGAGTGCAGGAGTTCGGCCATAGTCTGGAGGTGAGAGACGACTGCCTGGGACGAGCCCGCCTTCAGCAGCCAGTCGTCGAGGTAGGGGAAGACTGGAACCCCTGCCCGGCGCAGATGAGCTGCGACCACCGCCATCACTTTCGTGAACACCCGAGGGGCGCTGGTAAGGCCAAAAGGGAGCACGGTGAACTGGAAATGCTCGAGGCCTACCGTGAACCGCAGGTAACGCCAGTGGGCCGGCAGGACGGGGATGTGGAAATATGCGTCCTGCAAGTCCAACGCTATCAACCAGTCTCCAGGGTCGAGAGCAGTCAAGACCTGAGCTAGGGTGAGCATCTTGAACTTCTCCTTCCGGAGGAAGCGATTGACGTTCCGGAGGTCCAAGATAGGACGCATGTCCTCCTTGTCCTTTTTGGGGACCAGAAAGTAGTGGGAGTAGCAACCACGTCCTACTTCTGGGGTCGGAACGCGCTCGATGGCCCTCTTGGCCAAGAGGGCCGCGACTTCCTTCTGAAGAAGCACCAAGTGATCCCCTGACATGCGGTGGAATTGAGGTGGCATGGCTGGGGGGATGGTCTAGAAGGGGAGGGAGTAGACCCTTCGGACAATGTCCAAGACCCACCTGTCCGAGGTGATGGCACGCCAGTGTTGAAGGTGATGGCGGACCCTGCCCCCTACTGGCGTGCTGTGCACCTGAAAGGAAGGACTAGGAGGGCTTGGAGGCCACGGACGGGGCGGGGTTGGTGGCCTGACCCGCACGCTGGTTGCCTGACCCGCCACGGCGGGAGCCACGTCCTCGGCCACGCGAAGACGCTTGCTGCGCGGGCCGGTGGCTGGGCAGCGGACGTGACTGGGCGCCCCTTCCGTGTCCACGAAAGGGGCGAAAAGCAGATGGCTGCGGAGGGCGTACAGCAGAAAGGCCCAGGGACTTAGCCGTAGCCCGCGAGTCCTTAAAACGCTCCAGCGCATGGTCTGCCTTGTTCCCAAAAAGACCGACCCCATCAAAGGGCATGTCCATAAGAGTGTTTTGGACATCACCCGAGAAACCAGTGGTTCTCAGCCAGGCGTGACGGCGCAGCACCACTGTCGTCGCAAGCGATCTGTCTAGCGAGTCGGCGGTATCAAGGCCACATCTGATGGTGTACTTTGCCGCATCTCTTCCCTCCGCAATGACGCGGGTAAGCAGTGTCTGGACCTCCTCAGAACACTGGGGCAGAACTTGCGCCACCGAATCCCACAGGGAGTGGGAATATCGGCCCAAGAGGCAAGTGGTATTGACGGACCGCAAGCCAGCACTGGAGGAAGAAAAGACCTTCTTCCCAAATTGATCCAGGCGTTTGGATTCCCTATCCGGGGGAGCGGTAGGGAAGGCGCTTTGGGAAGCAGAGGCTTGGACCACCAAGCTCTCAGGGGTGGGGTGTTGGGAGAGGAACAGGGGGTCGCCCGGAGCAGGGCAATGGCGTCGGGCCACGTTCCTATCCACAGGAGCCCCTGTGGTGGGCTTGGACCAGGTGCCCAAAAGAACGTCGGAAAGCGCCTCGTTAAACGGCAGCAGTGGCTCCGAGGAGGTAGCCGCCGGCTGAAGCACTTCTGTCAGGATGTTAGTCCTGACAGCCACCGTAGGCAACTGGAGGTGTAAGGCCCCAGCTGCTCTACGCAACACCGTTGCAAAGTTTGCTCCCTCCTCCGTTGCCACGGAAGGAGGAGACAGCATGCCAGGGTCATGGGAGGTGCCCAAACCACTGGCATCCCCAAGCTCCTCAGCCCAGTCCTGATCAAACTCACACTGCTGTGTGAGAGGGTCATCAGACCCCTCCCAGTCCTCTGCGTCCTCCAATTCTTGTTCAAAATAGGGAGGAGGGACATGCGAGACCCAAGGTCCCATCGCCGGTCCGGCGCCATGTCCGGATCCGGAGAGAACCGGGGAACGACGCCGCCCGGAGCCCCGGGCGGCGTCAGGAACGGCACCGGAGAGATCGGCGCCGGTGGAGGTGTCGTCAGGTCAACCGGCGTCGATTGGGATTGTGGCAGCACCGGAGCCGGGGTCGAGGCCGGGGCCGGGACCGAGGCTGGTGTGGCAGGCGGCGCCGGGACCGGAGTCGCCGGCGGCGCCGGAGAAACCCCATCAGGGCCCGAAGGCACACCGGGGGGACCTTGAGGCCCGAAGAGGTGGGCCATGGCCGACAGGAACTCCTGTATCTCTGCCGGAGTCGCCCCCAAACCCGGGAAGGACTGGTAATGCGGGGGCGGCTCCACAGGCACTCCCGGAGCCGCAGGGACGGTGCCGACAGGACCCTCAGCCGAGTCACGAGACCGGCGAGGGGAAGTCGTCGAGCAATGACGCTTCTTAGACTTCTTATGCTTCGACTTACCGGAGGAGTGCAAAGACTTGGATCCCGACGACCGATGAGGACTCCGCGACCGGCCCCTCGCCTCTCACGTGACCGGGGCTTGGCGTGGCGCGGAGTCGACTGCCGGACCTCGAGGAGCTTTCGAGACCGCTCTCGCAAAGCCTTCGGATGCAAGGCCCGGCAGTCGGGGCACGACTTCGTGTCGTGGTCGCGGACGAGGCTGTAAAGACACTCCTGATGCGGGTCTGTGATCGACATCATTCGACCACAGGCGTCGCATGGCTTGAAGCCGGGCATCCCTACCGACACCTACGGAGTCGAAACACTTCAAGAAAACAGTGAAAAATCACCCAATAAGTTAGTCAAAAAATGACTAGGGCACTGCTCTTCCCGGATCTGCGCTTACTGGCGCGGAAAAAGAAAGAACTGACGTCAGCGCGCAGGGGCGGCGTCTAAGTACTGCCCGCGACGTCATCCCGGCAATCCCGACGACGGACGCGGAGCCGCACGACGCCGCCTACCGACGCGCAAGGGTACTGCTACGCAAAAACTTTCCGGATCCAGCCTGAAGCCTGGGGATATTCTAAGGTAAGGAATCTGTCACTAACGTGTCTCTTTCAGATCCTGGCTCGCTGTTTGACGGGGAGCCAGTGCAGCTGTTGCAGCAAAGGTGCGGCATGTGAGTGTCTTGGGAGCTTGAAGATCAGCCTGGCCGCATCGTTCATTGTTACTTGCAGCTTGCCTAACAGCTTCTCTGGCAGTCCAATATACAGGGTGTTGCCGTAGTCCAGCCGCGACACAATCATTGCCAACACCACCATCCGCAGAGTTGAAAATTATAGGAGAGGTGCCAGTTTCCTCAGTTGTCTCATCAGTCCCACACAGGTCCCGACCACGGTGGACACTTGGTATTTTGATGTCTAAGCTCTTTAAAACCGGCACTGGTGTGGGTGTGGCACCTAACTCTTGTGGCCAGAAGAGGTCAGTCCAGGGGTTACTTCCCGCGGTGATAGCTAGGACCTCTGTTTTGTCAGGATTAACTTTGAGCGAGTTGGCCATCATCCAGTTGACCGTGTATCTCAGAATACTTTGTACACATGAATGGGCTTGGGAGGAGCTGTCGATTTGAAGGATTGTGTGTCATCCGCATAATTGAACACCTGACAGTCCATTCGGGCCAGAGCTGTCACCAATGGCTGGAGATAGATGTTGAAGAGCAGTGGGGACAGCGCCGAGCCTTGTGAGACTCAGCAGGTCAGTGCCCCTTTGTTAGACACGTGGTCAGCTAGTTGGATCCTTTGTGTCCAGTCTGTCAGAAAGGAGGAGATCCATTGATGTACCACCCCACAGATACCCATATCATAGATGCGGGCCAGTAATTGATCATGATTCACTGTGTCAAACGCGGCTGTGAGGTCTAGCAGAACTAAGGCACAAGGCTTCTTGCTGTCGGCCGTAAGTCTGGGCTCATCCAACACTGATAGCATCACCAACTCTGAACGATGGTGGGCCCTAAAGCCTGCCTGGCCTACCTGGAGTAACCGCTGTTTCTCGATGAATAGTGAGAGGGTTTTAAGGACGTGTTGTTCCATTACTTTGGCCAGAAAGGGGAGCTGAGATATGGGCCTATAGTTCTTCAGGTTGGCGACATCTGCCCCTGCTTTTTTTCAGCAGAGGGGTTACCCTGGCTTCCTTGAAGTTAAGGGGGACCCTCCCAGTAGTCAGAGATTGATTAATCAGGGAGAGAATCTCTCTCTCTCCATCACTGGGAGGGCCATTTTGAACACCCTTGGTGGACACGGGTCCGCTGGCGATCCGGACTTGATTCTAGTCATAATGTGGGACATAGAGTCTTGGTCTAGCATCGGAAAGGTGGAGAGTATCTCGCTGTGGTCGCATGGCGGTGCTCCCACAACCAGGGGGTTCTGACTGGTGTGGGTGTTGTTCATGTCAATTAAAATGTCCCTGACCTTGTGTAAGAAAAAGGTCTGGAACCTATTGCAGTCTTCTGGGCTGGCAATTGTTTTCTGCTCCTGTTTTTGACTTAGTTCCTTCAATACTCTAAATGTTTCTTTCTGTATGTTGTCTGCCTCCCTAATCCTGGCCTCATAGTACTCGGCCTTTCTTGCAATTATGGCTTTTTTGTATATGGCTGACATGGCATTATAGTCCTTGCGTGCCTCTGGGTCGTATGATTTACGCCACTGCCTTTCGTGTTGGTGTAGGGTGTTTCTTTCCCCTTAGTTCCTCAGTGAACCAGGGGGCCCCCTTGCCCTTGTTCCTCATCCTTTCCTTCCGGGCAGGTGCCACCTTATTGACGGCATCTCTCAGCCTGTTAGTAAGGGACTCACTCTCCTGATCAAGGTCATCAGGCTGTATCCTCCTAGGCGAGTTTCTTCTCAAAGCATCCCCTATGCTGCCTGCCTCAATTTTGCTACACCTTCGTACTACCCTCTATTCCGAGGGTGGTTGCGTGGGCCGCCTAGCCAAAGGGACCAAGAAACTGATCAGATAGTGGCCCGACCAGCTGCAGGGTCTGACGTCGGTCAGACTGGCCGGTGGCTGAGTGGTCCAGATGAGATCTAGGGTGTGTCCCCTGTCGTGGGTGGGGGATTCCACAAGTTGTTGTAGCCCCATTGTGGCCATGGCCTCCTCCAGCTGACTGGCCTGTGACTCTCTAGGGATCTGGTCCCAGTGGCAGATGAAGCCCCCCACCAACAGGAGTTGTTGATACCATGAGCGTAGGTCACTGACCATTTCAGTGAGTAGCGTTGAACAGGGGGGGGGGGGTCGACTGGGGGTGGGGGTGCGGTACACCACCATTATTGCCAGGCAAGAGGATTTGGAGCTTATTTTAGCCCCTAAAAGTTCCACGCCGTCTAGGCTCTCTGCAACGAGCCTTTCTACTACTAGCTGCTTGTTGTAGAACAGTGCTACACCACCCCCTCTTTTCCCATCCTGCCTGTTATGCCACAGGACATCATAGTCCATTGGAAGGGCTGCTACAATATCTGGCCCAGGTTTCTGTTACTGCTAGGATATCTGGGGCTTCATCATGTAGGTCCCAGAAGACCTCTAGGTTATGTTTCTGGAGGGACCGGGTATTTAGTACTACTGCCCTTAATCCCGGAAGGACTCCTTTCCCCGAACCCTTAGGACTACGGGACTGCATGGCAGTTCTCATTCCCATCCCATGATTGACCAGTAAGTTCTCCGACTTCATTTTGTCTTCCAGGGGGTAATCCCTGTGCTCTAGTGCCTGCAGTTCCTCCGCTGATTAGGCCTGAATTTGACCAGGGGTCCTGGCCCCAGTCAGACGTGGACAGGCTTGCCTTAGGTGCGCCTTTGGTGCGCACGCTGCACGTATCCGCTGCGTGTCCGCTCCAGCCCGGCTAATGAACACTCCCTCACCCCACCCCACCAATCAGCCCTGCTGTGCAGCAGCTGAGGTCCCCGCAACAACTAGACTGCGTAGCGGCGGAAGTGTGTAGGTGTTGGTGCCCTGTGTGTTGACACAAGTAAGTAAAATAACAGTGAGGGATTTTTAAAAATAAAATGTAAGACACATCTATGTAAACATAGTCAATTTTAAAAGAATTCTTTACAGCGCTAACTCAAACCACCTGGTGTGGCTTAGCGCGTCTCTCCTTGGCTGCGCGTCCGCTCCAGCCCGGCTAATGAACACTGCCTCACCCCACCCCACCAATCAGCCCTGCTGTGCAGCAGCTGAGGTCCCCGCAACCACTAGACCGCGTAGCGGCGGAAGTGAGTAGGTGTTGGTGCCCTGTGTGTCAGCACAAGTAAAAACAGTGAGGGATTTTTAAAAATAAAATGTAAGACATCTATGTAAACACAGTCAATTTTAAAAGAATTCTTTACAGCGCGTACTCCCAAACCACGTGGTGTGGCTTAGCGTGTCTCTCCTATGCCAGGTTCATGGAACAGTACAAGGACATGTTTCAAGGCAACTGCAGTACGATGCATTCATCAGAAATGGCAGGTATGACAGATTAAAGTAAAAGTAAAAGGACATGTTTCAAGGCAATCAGAAATGGCCAGTGCGTTTGTTGCGTTTATAGAAGTGGGAGCCATGGAACTCCCCCTTTAGCCAAGGACATCTATGCACCTACAACCCATGTTGAAAAATTCAGAGGTAATAGAGATGCGTTTTTTGATCTTCTCCAGGTTGCCACTGTCATGATGCAAACCCATTTGTAGTGGCACTTGAGAAGTACTGGTGCAGAATCTGGGGCATACACTTTTTCCCTAGTTGGGGGTAACATCGCCTCACTGTTGCCATGGCCTTCCTTAGTTTTAGTCTCTTGTCAGCCATAGTCCAAAATAGGGATACACTTGGCTCACCTCGTAGGTGGTTCCTTAAAGTTTTATAAGAAGCGTTGCTATTCAAAAGTGTCCATGAGGAGGTTGAATTTCCTGGCTCCTCTCTCTAGGAAATAATGAAAACATTCAATGCGGTCTGTAGAGATGTTTCTCAACTTCATGAGGGACTATGAAAACTCTTTTCTTTTTTAGCGTGATTAGCTTCTTTCCGAGCAAGTACTTAACCTTCTTCCGCATTCAGTTCTCTGTCCTACTGCTTTCCACTTGCCCAAATCTTGGTGTGGGTGTGTGTGTTTGTGGGGGGGGGGGGGGTTGGGGGAGAGAGAGATGGGGAGCAGGTAGACAAGCTATGGTGAGGTGGAGCTGTGGAGGAGGCCGAGTAGGAGTTAATGGGAACTGCTGCATCAACTAAGGATTGGCATAGTTTATCCAGTCTATTACAGACTGGCATACAATGACCAATACATGTAGTTTATATGATCAGTGACAGCCGCTTTACCCTAAACATAAAACAAGTGATAAATATTATTGTTGCTCTATTTTCTGCTGCCAGCCATGCTAAATGCCTACCAGGCTGCTCCAGCTTGTCACAGTTCCTACCTGCCAGATCACTATTTGAAAATTATCCTCCCTGTTCTTGGCCTTTAAGAAACCTGGGGTGCTGCATGAGTCATGTAATGGGTGCAGATCATACCATGATTACAAAGACTCGATTGTCATTTCCAGACAATCCAGGGGCACCTTGAGTGACCTCTGGATCCCTGATTTATTATCTATGCACAACCTGGCAATATACACCTTAAATGCACCCTAAAGGGTACCGTCACAACTAACACTCCCAGTGTTAATTTATTAAGTATTTAGTGAGAACTTTCACAACTTGGCTGCAAATTGACGTGTCACGGAATGTGCGAGGCCCAAGCTGCCAATGGCTCCTTGCATCAATTTGGATTGGGATGTTGATCACCATGAGTGCTGATTGAGCAGAGAGCATATGTGGGAGCAAGTAGCATTTGGACACCGAGCCGGATCTCGTATGGAACATAAACAATGTATCTTGGACAAAGGGGTGAGCAGAAGAAATCTACCTTCCCTGCATTGAGGACCTAGGCTGCACCACACAACACCTACAATTCTTAGATATGCATGCAGCCACCATGTGGCAACCAAACCTCTCAGAAGAGGCAGACTGTGCTCGACCAGCACTACATATCTACTGCCAGTAAAATAACTGGACTGAAGTCCACTCCCCATATAAAAGCAATAGGATAACCTACTAATCTCTTTGGTGCCTACTCCAGCCTATGTAGGAGCCACAAGTCTTGGCCAAACCACAGGGTACCCCGCTACAGAGGCGGCTCCTCCATTTGAGCAGAGGAGCGTCGCCCCACAAAGAAAAGCCAGAGGCCAGAACTCAAAAATAAAATGGTAAGTTTATTTATAACCATTTTATTGTTCAGCAACCAATCCGTCCCAAACTGAGTATCGGGGCGGGGCCATTGCTGCTGAGTGGCAACAGGGAGCTGTGCACTTAAATTTAAAATGTGCATGTCTCTTTGGCTGGCCATCTTGGTACAGCCAGCCACACATGCACATTTTAAACCTCTCTAACCCAGCTGTCTAAGACAGCTGGGTTAGAGAAAGCGCAGTCCTCCAGTGCTCTTAAGAGTGCATAAGATAATAGATTTGCAGACCCATCGTGATTAAATGGAGAAAATAGAAAGTAACTCTGACACGGACCAGCAATGGGCTAGCACAGCGCATGGGCCAAACGGGTTTCTAGTAGCATGTGGAGTAAATTCCACAGGATGCGGGTCTTCCCAACCTTCAAAGGATTATTTTGGCACAGTTATTTATGATATCAGGGTTAGAAGACATTCTGTGGAAGCATTACCAACCATGACATGATTCCTAACGTGGACCAGGCCCTACTTTGAAAAATCCATTGATACACATATACAGTGTACCAGATAATTCACAATATAGCTATTCCTAAACTGCAACTCAAACGCTACCAAATCTGTCTCTTCCACAAACACTACTCAAGCAATGAAAAAACACCATATCAAAGGGCATGTAGAAATACATGGTTCATGTGACCCTTAGTTTTAGCTGACAACACTGTAAGAAATTGGGTTACTGGTTGAGAAAGGTGAAACCCTACTCAAGCAGCATTCACAATCCTCGTCTGGTTGAAGTCACAAGTAAACCCCAAATTAACATGTGCTTAACCCTCTGGTAGCTTGGCACAAAAGCAGTCAGGCTTAACTTGGAGGCAATGTGTAAAGTATTTATAAAGCACTTCAAACAGTAATAAAGTGAAACGCAACACAAGAAAAATTCCTCACCAATTTAGAAAAATAGAACACAATTCAATAAATAATTAATGCAAAAACGACAAAAATGTAATCAGTAGAACCAGAAAAATGCAATTTTAAAGATTTAAGTAAATTTAGCACAAAAAAAAGCAAAGTCCCAACTGTGGTTATCTGGTCACGCTGGATCAAGACAAAGTCACATGTTCAGGCCGACTATGATGGAGTGCGGGCCGTCTACAGGGACCCAGTTAGACCCGCTGACCTAGAGTACCTTAGATTCTGGTTGCGGAGCATTGAGAGGTCCAGCATCAAGGACGCGTCACGCAGCTGAGGCGATGTGAGGCCCTAGAAAGGAGATGCGTTATGCAGCGGTGGTTCTGGGGAGCTGCGAGGAGAGGTCCTGCATCATCGTTGAGGAAGCCGCCGATGAGAAGCTTGAGATGAAAAGTCCTGTGTCGAAGATGCGTCACACCCTGGTTGGTTCTTAAAAAGCTGCTGGGCTTGCGATGAGTCCTGCTGCAGCGCCGGTTCCGAGGAGGCTGCGGGCTGCGTTGCGAAGTCCTCCATCTGGGATGAACTGCACAGCGGTTCTGCTGCAGATTTTGGTGAGGTGATGCGCCGTGGCTCCAATGCAGAGATTCTAGGAGGCGATGCGTCGGTTACAAGCACCACTTGGGGGGTAGGACTCACAGCAGGCAGAGTCCAAGTGCTGGGCTCAAGGTGGTTGGAGACTTCTGTCCATGAGGCTCTGGTCAGGAGGCCAACCAACTAGCCCTTGGATTCAGTCTCCTGGTAGCGGAGCGTAGCCAGGTCCCATGTTGAGGATTTGTCAAACAGCAGATGAGGTGATGCAAGGCCCTGGAGAGGAGATTCGTCATGCAGCAGTGGTTCTAGAAAGTTGCAATGCGAGGTCCTGTGTCGTCGAGGAGGCCACCGAGGGACTTGCGATGCAAAGTCCTGTCGGTAATGCGTCACGCACTGGCCGGTTCCGAAGAAGCAACTTGAGACCCTCACGGGTAAGTAGTCGTGCTTAATAAATACTGATTGATTAATTGATTGAAGCTCCTGGGCTGAGAGTGATGAGAAATCATGCGTCCGGGATGTACTGCACAGTGGGTCCGATGTGGAGTTTGATGAGGCAATGCACCGCAGCTCTGATGCAGAGTTTAAGAGAGGCGATGCGTTGGTTCTGCTGGCACCAAAGCTGAGCTGGCAGAGCACTTTCAGGCTCACTTCCAAGGGTCCAGGACTGGGGTGGCACCACTTTTGGAGGGAGGGGGGGGGGGGGGGGTAGGACTCACAGCAGGCAGTCATGGTGCTGGGTTCAAGGTGTTTGGAGTATTCTGTCCCTGATACTCTGGTCAGGAGGCCAGCCAACTAGCTCTTGGCGTCACTCTGGTGGTCTTGGGTTCAAGATGTAGGTCCAGTCCTTCTCACTCAGGCAGGAGGGCAGCAGGGGGGGGGGTAGTCCTTCTTGCAGCAAAGCATTCCATATTTTGAGGCTTTCACAGGTCCAGATGAACACAGAGTTGGAATCCGAGTCCCAATATTTATACCCAGTGCCCACTTTGGAGTAAGAGAAACTTCTTGAGGTTTCCACCACCCAAAGGTACTTGGAATATCCTAACTCCCTGTCCTGGCCCCAGCTTGTCGGGGGTCAGAATAGACTAACCCCTTAGGGAGAGTGCTCATGCAAAAATTTTGAATTTTTATTTATTGTTCAGTTAATAAAAACTTACAATATAACACATTTATACACATTTCATACGTATTATCATTATTAAACTTTATAATAAAAAAAAACTTAAAATAAGGGTTAATCTCACAATAAACACTCAATTAGTCTTGTTATAGTCTCCTAAAAACCTCACATATAAAGTGTGTGGTCCACCTACTATTTCCTCTTTGCCTAAAGTGCCCTACTTTCTCTGTTAGTTACTAACATGCTACACCCTATGAGTAAACCCAATCATTTCTATGATATGGCCTACACGGGGTCTTAGCCGGCTTATTTTTGGCACCCAACATTACAGAACCAGCTTACCACGTGTAAAGCTTTAAAGTGCAATGTGCCTTTTGTTAAAATCCTCTCAAAGCTTGACAGTGCTAAGACATAATTATTTCACGTTGATCCAGATGCTCATGTGATGAGGATGTGGCTCCACTCGTACAATGTCTGTCTGCCCTTCTAGGCGATTAATAGGATAATCACAGTAAAAGCCCTTTTCTGAGCACAATTAACCAGTTTCCCCTCTGCAATGTCTACAAACTTTAAAATTCTTCCTGTAAATTGTAAAACTTCTCCCTGCATGCTGGCTATTACTGCTTGACGGCATGTACGTATAGCTTGATGAATAAAATCCTGCCTTAACAGACTTCTGCGTTCGGCTGTTAGAGCTGGGCAACCGCAGACTATGTGGCAAATGTCTTCTCTCTTTTAATTGCAGAGATGACATGACCTTACACTACTCAGTTTTTTCCAAGCTGGAGCGTCACTGCAAAATTGAAAATTGCCAAGCCGGAGTCTCTAGAGCTTCAGCTTTGCATTTAGACCGTTCAGGCCCCCCCAGATAATTCTGGGGTTTTAGCTGGCCGTATGATGCAATTACCATCCACGCATGAGATCTTTTCGCCAATGTCGCTCTATCAAATAGTGATGACATTTTTTTTACTGCTCCAGTTAATAACTCTATGAAATGCAGAGTGAGAGAGTGTTAAGGTCCATAGTTCTGCCTTAAACGTGGATATAGCCAAATTAAAATATTTGTGCGCCTTAGCATGTTTACAATCGCTTATTGCCTCCCAGACAACAGACATGAGAGTGGAGATATTGTCGTTTCTAAGTTTGTGGCAGAATTTCAAATATGCCCCCAAGCTATTTAAGTACTGTCTTCTCATCCCAAACTGTAATTGAATTTGTGGACAATGCCTTCTGTGGGAGATTGAACAGGCGCCGATAAGTTCCTGTTACAAGTTTATCTATGATGTTATCAGCCTTCCCTCTTAAAATCTCCACACCATACGTCAGAGATGGAACATGTTTGGCTGACATAATTTGTAGTAATGACTTGAGGGACAGACCTTTTAAGCTATTCCAGAGGGAAGCAAATGCTAGGATTAAAGAGTTATTCCTTCTTTGTAATGCAGCACACTGGTTCTTAAATGAGCCCCTCGCATCTAATATTACCCCCAAATATTTGTACTCTAAAACTGACTCCAGCCCGATCCCTTCTATGCTGAATTTTGGGCGAGCTGCTATGCCCTTTGTCACCAACATGGTTTTTGTCTTACTTAAATTGACCTTTAACCCATGGGACGAGGCATACAAAGCGGTTTCACTAATTAACCGCTGCAGCCTCACCTTTGTGTAGCTCAGCAGGATAATATTCTCAGCGTCCAAAAGATGGGAGACCTTAAAACCGGCCACCATCGGGGAGTGCAAGTTAATGTTATTCAAACCAGAAGAAATTTCAGGGAGGTACAAATTGAACACAATAGGGGCCAAGGCACAGCCTTGTTTGAGGCCATTCATTACGGATATATTTTTTTTTAAATGGTTGTGCCTTGGCCCAACCTAACTCTTGTCCAAGTTATCGTATACAATAATTGAATCGCTCAGGAGTTTAGATCAGATTCCCCATTTTGATAGCTTGTCCCAGAAAATATTCCTCTGCACCGCATCAAAGGCAGATAGAAAATCAATAAAACACAAATGAAGATTCAGTGAGCGACGCCTGGTGAGTTCAATTAGAAGTGCTAGCATTTGAATGTTAATAGTTGTACCCATGCCTTTGATAAACCCAGTCTGATTTCTCTGCAACAGGTTTTTAGAGTCCACCCAAGATGTGAAGTCTGCCAGCAAACATTTGGCGAAAAACTTGGCCTCACAGTCCATTAGGGCTATCAGCCGATAGTTGGCGGGGTCCGTGGTTTGACCGGCTTTATAAATCGGGGCCAGGATTGATTTGATTGATTTATAGATTTGTAAAGCGTACGTATGCCCAAGGGCGTCTTGGCACTGGAATTGGTAGGAATGCTGCAGTTAGGCAGAACCAGGTGATACTAATCCAATATAGGAGCAAGTCAGTTGGCGAATAACCATGGTTTCAGCAGTCTTCTAAATGACCTGAGCGACGTGCTGCTCTTTAATCGGGATTGGTAAGCGGTTCCAGGTTTTCGCTGTCCCTAAAAGGAAGCTTCTGCCCCCCCAGCGAACCTGCTTGTACCTGGGTATTAATAGTAGTTTTGAATGAGCTGACCTTACATTTCTGGCTGGCATATACCATTTAAGATGTGTCCTCAGATACAGTGGTCCTTTACCCTGAAGGGCCTTATATGCTAGGCATTGTGATTTAAATTTAATTCTTTTTTCCACTGGGAGCCAGTGGAGGTCTCTCAATTTATGGGAGACTGATTCATATTTGGGGATGTCCAGTATTAATCTAGCTGCTGCATTCTGCATTCGCTGCAGTTTCAATAAAAACTGGGACTGTATCCCCACATATAGGGCATTGCCATAGTCCAGTCTGGAAAGGGCCAAGGCTGTGACCAGCGTTTTTAATGCATCCGGGGGAATATAAGGGCGGATCTTCCTGATCATCTTTAAAATACCCCAGAAGGTGGAGGCAAGCTTGTTAATTTGACACTCGAATGTCAGTCTGTCATCAAATACAACCCCTAGGTTCCTAACCTTAGGGACTGGAATTGGGCATTCGCCCAGATCAGCCGGCCACCATCTTGGAGACCAAAAGGGGGTTTTGGACCCTAGCAGCAAAACTTCTGTTTTTTCGCCGTTCAATTTCAAGCAGTTGGTCTGCATCCATGTATTTATTTGTGACATGCAGATGTTGAAACGATCGGCTGTCTCTTCAACATTATTTGAGACTGATACCACCACCTGGGTGTCATCGGCATAGGAGACCACCGAGAAACCACATTGCCTGATGATCGATGCCAAAGGAGCCACATAGATATTAAAAAGTGTGGGGCTCAAGGAGGAGCCCTGAGGCACCCCACATGGCAGTTTGAAATATTTGGATGTCGATCCATCCACTTCTACTGCAAAGGTTCTGTCCGTTAGATAGGATGACAGTAGAGTAAGGGTGGTATCTTGAATTCCCAACTCCGCTAGTCTACCAATTAAAATTTCATGGTTGACTGTATCGAAGGCCGCCGATTAATCTAACAAGATCAAGGCGGCCTTCCCTCCTGCATCCAGTGTTCTTCTGAGTTCCTCAACCGCCATGACCAGAGCAGTCTCTGTTCCGTGGCCCTCTCTAAACCCATATTGTGAATGGTCCAAGAGGTCTCTGGCGGAAATAAAAGTTGTAATCTGCATGTTGAGTAATTTCTCCAACACCTTAGACGGAAAAGGAATCCTCAATATCGGACGGTAGCTGCTAGGTTCCTTAGGGTCGAGGTTGGGTTTCTTTAACAGGGGCAGGACTGAGGCTGTCTTCCACGCCTCCGGGAACAGGCCTGACTGTATTATTTCTGTGAACACTAATCTGAGTTGCTCACTGAGTATTTCTGGGAACAAATAGAAAACTTTAGGAGGGCAAGGGTCAGACGAGCTCCTGATTTGGTTGTCTTCACCACTTGAATGATCTGTTCCACCGAGGGAGAGGAAAAAGAGAAACCCGTGCCAGGTGCGTGTGTGTTTAGCCCTGGCTTAGGTATCTTGGAGGAGGAGTGATTGCTATCTCTTAAGGTTTTATACACTATCTCAACTTTGTTTGTGAAAAATTGTCCTAGAGTGTTACAAAAATCCAGGCTATTCATCGTCTGAGATTTAGCTGGGAGATTGGCTAGTTTTTTTTACTGTAGCGAACAGCTCTCTGCTGGAGTGCTTGGCCTCCAATATTTTTGTTGTAAAATATTTGCTTTTTTCCTCCATGATCAATTTCTTATATTCTGACAGTGTATATGCATATTCAATTTTCCTCGGCTAGCTCTCCACTTTCTTTCGGACCTTCTGCATACTTTTTTCTGTTCTCTGAGTTTTTCTGAGAACCAAGGTTCAGAGGGTTTTTTCCTTTTGGACAGAAAGCTCTTTTTGGGGGCAACCGCATGTACCGCTGTTTTGACCCATGCGGTTAATCTATGAACCACAGCATTGGAGTTAGATACCAGACTTGGTTTAGATGCGAGTAGTAGGGCCTGTAGGTTAGGGGTGTTGATTTTGGCCCAATCATGGTAAGTGACCGAGATGGGTGTGCTAATTGATGGTGTTTGTTGCCAATTAGCCCTTACAGTGAGTATTACAGCTTTGTGGTCCGACCAAGGGACAGGGAAAACTTCCAGAATTTTAAGCCTGGGATTAGAGGTAAAGATTCCATCCAGGGTATGTCCAGCGACATGTGTCTCTTGCATAACTATCTGTCCCAATGAGAACCCTGCCATAGCGTCAATAAGTGCGGTAGTGTTGTGGTCGGCTTTGTTTTCTAGGTGATAGTTAAAATCTCCTAATACTGTAAAATCAGAACAGTTAATACTGGATTCCAAGAAGGGACTAATGCTGTCCATCAGAGGGGTCCGGGCCTTCGGTGGACGATAAATAAGAAGTCCTTTTAGTGTATAGTTGTTATTAAGTAGTATCTGGAAGGCTAGCAATTCACAGTCAGGAGAGCTACCGGTTGAGGATCCAGCCACTATCAGTTCTTCTCTAGAAATGATAGCTAGCCCCCCCCGCTTGTGTGTTCTATCAGCTCTGGTCATGGTATAGCCTGCGGGGAGTGCTAGTGTCAACTCTGGGTCTGAGGCTGCATCTGCCCAAGTCTCGTTTATAAAGGCCAGGTCGAGCTTATGACTTTCTATCATGTCTGAGATTTCCGTGTTATGTTTTACTAGTGAGCGTGCATTAATTAACACAGCTTTAATCCCCTTAGTGGTATCTGTGTGCGCTGGTTTTTGATGTATTGTCTTGGTCTTCACTCTCGTAAAGCTGAGCCGCAGCCTACAGTGTTCGCACTTCTTAGGCTCCTTCCGGAGATCAAGTAGCAGACAACAAGATGATCCCCTCCAGTTATCCGGTATTTCTTCACTCACCAGGATATAGTTAAATACAGTTGTCAGTTTCTTTGCCCAGTGCTGCGGGTTTTCCTTATAAAGTGCTTGTGGGAGGCCGTTTGGCCCCAGGGCGCCATCCCGATGGCTATTGCTGATAATTGTCTCCACTATTTTAGAATTGATCACAATAGGCAGGTTTTCCATGGTATTTTTTGGATGGCTTTTTCTAACGAACCGGTTGCCGTGTCTGTATCCCCAAACATGGTACACAGATGCTTTTCCCAAGCTACTTGAGATATATTGGACGTTAGTTGTTGGAATTTTCTACTGGTGGATTAGTTTACTAATTTCCAAAATTCTCTTGCATCTTTGCGTTTAGAGGCATAGAGGATTTTGCTCCAGTACTGATCAAGCTCAGTTTTTGTATAGGTCCAAACTCCTTTTTTGTAGAGCCTCCTTAGTTTTGGTAAAGTATCACACCGGACACTAGAGGAAGGGTTAGTTCTTAAGACCCTCAGAGCGTGGTTCAATTTCTTTTTAGCTATTATAAGTTGCAATGAAATTTTCCTAGGAAATTAAATCACTGTGGTTGTTCTGGCAGTATGTTGAACTGCGTTTTTCTCTACTAGGAGCATTGAGAATTGAACCCAATGAATCAAAGTATTTTGAGTTGCATCGTATAAATTATCCCACAGCTCTAGCTTGGTGTTCAATTTTCTCTATATGGGCTACTGACCACTGTAGCTTTTTGTAGTTTTGTTCCGCAGAATAGCCTATTTCCGGGGCCGGTTGGTCGTGCAATGTGATATTTAAATTGAAACTAATCATTTGCGGCTGATGGTCACTTTCCAGCCTGTTACCCAAACTGTAGCTTGTAACCATATGATATAGAGGAAGTGATACTAAGGAATAATCTATAACTGCGTGGGATTTTATCGAGTAGTGAGACGGCTGTGCCAGAATGTCTGGAGACACCCGGCCGTTCAGTACTCGTAAGCCCAGGTGCTCCAGGTTACGCACTGCATCCTTCCCTGTTCTGTCAAACAGTTGTTTAAATGCTTGAGTCGACGGAACGCGTCAAATTTGGTCGATAAAGTCCATTATTTGGTCCCTGGACGTAGCCTGAAAAAGATTCATATTAAAATCTCCCGACAGGAGAATCAAGGGAACTGGATTATTTGCACATTGAGATGATCTGAAACTCAGTATAATTTCAATGGATTCTTGTTTCCTGCTTTCATGGGGGTGAATGTAAGCGTTTATTATCAACAAGGGGGTCACGTTGAGGGGGTGGTTGGGGAACACCTTAATCGCCTGTATGTTTGGGTGATCAATCCCAACGTCTTCAATTTTGATATTAAGATCCACAGATACATACAAAGCTAAGTCCCCTGCTGCACGCCCCATTGATTTTATTTTAATTGCTGGTTTGTTGTAGCATAAATATGCCGGAAGATCGATTTCTTCTTGAGCCCATGTCTCTTGGAAGAGCACTATGTGATATCTTCTAATGCAGGATAGGAACTCCTTATCTATCTTTGCAAGAAGTCCCTCAATATTCCATGAACAGACGTCAACCTTGTTCTCTTTTTGGCTGACTAATGCACCATTTTTCTGTCAATTGCTTGCTTCTTCATATAGTCCAGAGAGCAATGAGCCCGGAAGCCAAGACCAGTCAGTATTTTGGTGTAGGGCTTGGCTTACTGTGACCTTCTCATAGCGCTCATCTTCCTGGGGGGCTGTAATGGCTCTGTGAGATGAAATTGATCGACTCCTTGCCTCTTTTAAAATCGAAGTTGCCGGTAATTGACAATTCTTCGTAGAATTTAATGGGGTTTTCGTAGGCTTTTGACATCTTTTTGACTCTCCTTGAAGACCTTTTCCACCCCCGCTCCTTCCGCCTTGGGACGGGGTTCACAACCTTCTGGGTGGAGAAACTGTGGATAGGCTTCCTCCTTTTCCCTCGTCATGTCTATTCCCTATTTTGCAAATGACTTTTTCTGCCACACTTGATCAGCTAAGGTGAGTGTTGCCCAGTGATCAGCATCGGTTCTTCACCACCCCATGTTGGAACGTTTACAAATGTGACTGAGTGGATATCCGGAGACTCAATGTGGTTTAACGCTGGTATTTCTTTGGCCATGCGCATCATAGTCCCTCTATTTATTCTGTCAAAAATAACCCCTGGACTTGTATTTTGGAAAAAATGTCATTTTGCAACGGTTACTGGGTGGGCCGGTGTGACACGACAATTCTCTTGGGCTTGGTTGAGTTATACGAACTACTACCTGGTGGGTACTGAGGCCCTGATCTAATGTTTGTGAACTCTGTTGAAATGCTATAGTGCCTTGCTCGAGATTCCGTTTTTTCTTTTCCGACTTCAGGAGTATTAGATATTTCCGGAAAGGTTTATTTCCATCTTTAGAGGACAGATTGCATGTCTCACTGACTGTAATTATGTTGCGTTGCACTGAATCAGCCGGGATCTTTGGGCCAAGGGGGTAACTAACTAGATTGGCTCCTGTTGGGTCTGGCTCCTTTTTACCCAAAGGGGGGTGGGCTGACTGCCGTTGGGTCTGGTCCGCTTGTCGATCCTTTGCCTTACTCGTTGATTGTTCTTTGGCTTGAGTAAAATTCGGGATAACCCCCTTTTCTTCAATGCATGCCTCCTCTACGGAATCTTTTTGCTTTCTTTCTAGGGGAACCACTGACTTAATGGCTTTTGCTAAAAAATAGGGTACACATGCCCTGGGTGACCAGTGGGGAGTTCCTCTGTGAATGGATTGACCTTTTTATTATGTGTTTTCTTAAGTCGTTTGCGCTGTTGCTTTGAAAGCTTGGTCGGTACCCCTTGTGAGGCATGTCTTGGTACTACTTGTACCGCTGAGGCTCTCCTACCCAGCGGGCAAGGGTCTAATGAATGGAGTGGGGAATGAGCACTGGGGACCAAGTTTGTAACCAGGCTACTTTGTAGCGATCCTGCGACTTACTTCCCCAGCTGTACGCTCTCTGCACTAGTAGTTTCCCCCGTGGCCTCCCCTACTTCTGATGGTATTCTAATGGGAGCTTTTTTTTCCAAACCCCCTCCTGTTTTAATCAATTCACCCTGGAGGCGCGGCAGATTCCATCACTTCCGGGCTAGAGGGGAGGGGGGCGTAGTGTCATTGGATGCTGATAACCTTACCAGTAGCATAAATTCAGATGCCACAAGCTTCGCGCAGCGGACGCTCGCTGTAGCGAGAACAGCTACTCTGCTCCTGATGGTATCCTTTATTTTTAACCCCACTTTCGACGCTTGACTTTTAAATTGTGTGTTTTTGTTTAAAAATCACAAAAAGCAAATCTATAAGGCACTATCACGCTCTCCTGCATACCTCTGACACCCGGTATTCCGCATTCTTCCCGGTCCACCACGGGAACCTTCCCGATTGTTGTGGAGGGAGGCGCAGCAGATTCCATCACTTCCGGGCTAGAGGGGAGGGGGGCGGAGTGTCATTGGCTGCTGATAAACCTTACCAGTAGCATAAATTCAGATGCCACACGCTTCGCGCAGCGGGCGCGCCGGCGGCGCGCCAAAGGCAAACCCGTCTGCGCCCGGTCGGGGCCAGGGGCCACAACCCCTGCCCGTTTTCCCCCGCACCCTAGGAGCTATAGCCCCAACTCCCTCCTCAACCTGAGAGGATCAACCCACGCTATCTGCCAGCATTCTGGGAACGTGGCAGACAAACACACTACCTGCACACACTATGGGTTCCATTTCCAACCTGCCCTACCTACCAAAAAAACCCAGCGAAGTATGTACCTCCTAAATTGTAGGTCACTCCCCAAGCACACCACTGAAATTGCCATGCTCTTGGAAGAACTCAACCCGGATGCTCTATTCCCGACAGAGACCTGGCTCAATGCAGAGTCAGAACCGGATCTCAACAAGGCCCTCGCTCAGGGATATCAAATACAATGAGAAGACCGTAAAGGGGGTAGAGGAGGAGGCCTAGCGGTCATCCATAAAGACGGTTATAGGTGCCGCAGCTCCCCCAACCTGATACCAGACTGCGAAAGTCTCTCCTTTGCCATTTATTTCTCCCCCACAAGTACCTTCTCTGGGCTACTTGCATATCGTCCACCTGGGGCCCTGGGACAATTTCTTAACACCCTCCCCCTATCATAGCCGATTTGGCATGTAGGCCGTCTAATTTCACACTATTAGGGGATCTTAATATCCACTTCGACGATGCCTCGGATCACATCGCCATAGAAATGACCATGAGCCTTTCCGCATTACAACTTAAACAACTAGTGTTCAATCCCACCCACACCAAAGGTCACTTACTCGATCCTGTTTTTAGCAACTGTGCAGATCTCACAGTGGGAACCCCTTCCCCTCTCCCGTGGTCGGACCACTTTCTGATCCCTCTTTCCTGGGTCACTCCCGACCCCCACTCCCCCATCAGCACAACCATTTGTAGGGATCGGAACTGGTCTAAACTCCCCCTGGATTCTGGTTGATGGCCCTTGAAACCTCAAGACCACCCAACAACCCTAATCCCACTCTAGCCAACGAGTACTACAATAGCTGGATTTACAACTCCCTAGACTCTGTGCTCCCCATGAAATGCTCCGCAACAAAGCGCAGCGCCGCTACTGCACCCTGGTATTCCTCCAGATTACGGGAAAGGAAACTATATTGTAAAAAATTAGAGAGGAAATGGCGATTGGATTATTCCCCTTCCAGCAAAATTGCATACAGGGAGGCAATAAAAACTTACAAAAATGAATTCAAAGCCTCACAATCGACTTTCTTTGAAGAAAAAATTAAAGCAGCTGCCTACATGCCTAAAGAAATCTATCAAATCGTGAAAACCCTCCTTAAACTCCCGGAGAAGCCCCCGAACACCATTGACGCACAAACCCGCTGCAACAACCTTGCAAAGTTCTTCTTCCAAAAATACAAACTATTTACACCTCCTTCTCCCCATCCAGTTCGACATAACCTCCGCCAACTTCTCAAACGCAGCACCCCAACCTTCAGCCACCCTGGAATCCCTCCCCCTCTTAATCCCTCCATATTAGAATCCATTATGCACCAGGTGAAATCTGGCTCCCCCCCAAGACCTGGCACCCCCACGCACCCTGCTGCCAGCTATCGGCAACATTCTTCCCACCATACTTGACCTGCTTAATGCCTCCATATCCTCCGGCATTGTCCCTCCCCCCTGGAAACGCGCCATGGTTAAGGCCCTCTTGAAAAAACCTAACCTAGACCAAGATAACCCCAGTAATTATCAGCCAATTTCCCTGCTACCATGGCTGAGCAAGATCCTGGCGAAATATGTCAACACAGTACTGGTAGAGTTCCTGGAGAACAACCATTTGCTCGATCTCTCCCAGACAGGATTCCGTCCCATGCATGGGACCGAAACCGCCCTTCTCGAGGTAACTGAAGAGGCCAGGAAGATCCTGGATCAAGGAGGCTCCGCAGCAATCATCCTCCTTGACTTAAGTGCCGAATTCGACACTGTAAACCACGACATACTAATATACCGACTTACCAACTTAGGAGTTTCAGGAAATGCCGTCACCTGGTTCATATCCTTCCTGAGACAGCTCTTTCCAGGTTTTTGAGGGCGATATCACCTCCCCCAGCAAGCCATTGGGTTGCGGTGTGCCTCAGGGCTCTTCCCTGAGCCCGACGTTATTTAACATACATATGAGCCCCCTAGCTGAGATTGTCCATCCTTTCGGCATAAAAATCATCACTTATGCCGACGACACTCAGCTACTGGTGGCCCTTAACCAGCCAAACACCGCCCAGGACAACCTGAGTGGATGCTTGGAGGAGGTGGCCAAATGGATGACACTCTCCTGTCTAAAGTTGAACGGAGACAAAACTGAGCTTATGCTCTTAGGTAACACCCCCAAGCTCACTATTAACTCACTGTGGCCCATCTGCCTCGGCCCGGCTCTAGTGCCAAAGGACACAATCAAAAGCTCGGGCTTCTGGCTGGATAACTCCCTTAACTTTAACAATCAAGCATCTAAACTTGCAGCCACCTGCTGCGGTCTACTTAGGCTACTCCGATAAATTCTTCCCCTACTTCCATTCCAGGCAAAACAGATTATGGTCCAGGGTCTCATCCTATCACGCCTGGACTTTGGGACTGCCCTCTATTTAGGAGCCCCTCAGTCCACCTTGCGCAAGCTCCAGGTCATCCAAAATGGCGCAGCCCGAACACTCCTTCAGATCCCCCATCGACTCCCAATCAAACCTGGATTAAAGAACCTCCATTGGCTCCGTTAGGGAAAGAATTGAATTCAAGGCCCTGTGCATTGCCCACAGGGCCTTTTGGAAGACGGGCTCTGCCATTAATCAATCATTGATTACCCCCTACCACCCGAATAGACAGCTTAGATCAGCATCTTCCTTCCTCGCCATAGTACCCAGGATATAAAGAGCTAGATATGGTGGCCGCTCCTTTTCTTATAACTCGGCCAAGCTCTGGAACGCTCTCCCCCTCCATCTGCGGACAGAGCCCAATTTGCTCCCATTCCGTAAGCTCTTAAAAACTCTGTTTTTCAATAAATCTGAATAGTCTCTAAAAGTTCGCCTGCAAGCGTGGTCCGTAGCGCTAGGACGCCTTAGGGTAGCTATCGCGCTTAATAAATGGTCTTTTCATTTCATTCATTCATTTCATTCAAGAGGGCGTCACAACCGTGGCAGTTTTTAACTGCCCCTTAATCTCTGCAAGAACAGTTTCTAACATCTCAGGAAGCGAGGTCAGTTTGCCCAGCTCTGGGCTGCCGGCACAAGTAGGAATAAGCTGTGCATCTGACTGCGCCCTTTGAACAAGCAATTTTAGAGTCAATTGCAGTGATGTATAGCGCCATTGTATTTAAAAGGTCCACCTGAATTCTAACTTACTTGATTGATAGGTCAGGGCGTTAACCGATTGAAATGAATTAAGCAAGATCTCCCAAGTATTGCTTTCAGATCCTTGTTCCCTTGGGGATTGACTTTATGGAATGCCGGCTTGTATACAGATGGCAGGGGTATCAGATAAGGGGGAACTAGCTATGGCAGGGTATAAGCCGGGCGATGTTGCTTCCTCAGCCTGAAACTCCCCCTGGGGTGGTAAAAAGACCTTGTCTAATTGGGCATCTTTCTCCGGGGATGATGAATTGATGGGCTGGCCTACTAGTAAATTTGTCCAATCTATTTCCAGGTCTAACCCCCGAATAGGGACCATTCCATCTAGACCTTCCATTTTGAACTTCGAGCTGGCCGTATTGAAGCAGGTATGATGGTGTACCTCAGCCGTAACCTGAATGTCCTTTCCTGGGGTGAGGGTTATAGTTGGCACCTTACCCTTGTTGAATTTTTCCGCAGCCGGTGCTGGTGTATTGTTAGGACCTGCTTCCTGGATTTTAGTCGTAACTGTTAGCAGGTCCCCTAACTCACTGCTTTCCCTCTTTTCTCGTACTCGACTACTTTTTGTAGCCCAGGCTTCCTATTGAAAAAAAGCTCTTTTCTTTTCAGACCCTCGACAGGGACAGGCTTTTTGGATTCCTCAATTTCATCGAAGGCCGCAATAGGGTCTGGTTTTGAATTTTCTAGCAAAAGCAGCTGTATCGGGCTTTGTAAACCACTAATGTAAATATCCTTGTGGTATGCGAGTAGGGCGTCAACTGGGTTCTTTAGAAAGTCAGATTTGCTGAGCACTTTATTTTGTTGTTTGTGGTTGGGTGCTGGGACCTTGCAATGGGATAATGCAGGCCCTTCCTCTTGTTCTACCGTGCTTGACTCGACCTCAGCACCCCCACGAGAGACATTAGTTAAGGTTAGACCATTGAGCTGCTTCTGTCTCCGCCGTGCTCCCAGTGGCGCACCTCTTGTGCTCCCTGAGCGCATAATGAAAAATTATCCAAGTGGGAGCTCTGGGACTCTGCTACTGAAAGACACCTAGATGGTGCTTGGATGGCTGGCACAGAACGATTAAATAATAAAAATGTACATAGGCCTTATTACCTCCCTTCCTTACCTCCCAGCTCAACAAGGTACTTAGGGGCGTTGTGTAACCTGGAGTGGCGTACTTTTTCTTAAATGTGGGCGGAGTAAAGGAGAAGCAGCAGTAGGTGTAGGCTGAAACTTGGGCTGCTCTGGGCCTGTCCTTTCCTCTTACTCTCTCCCTCACAGGTAGATTCTGCTAGCTCCTCCTCAGATGGGGCTTCACTCCTTTTTTGCTGACTTGCCTGTTGAGCCGCTTTGCCAGTGTGGACAAGTGGGGGCCCCCCCCCAGGCGAGACCGCAGGCTGCACCCGGATCTAGTCGGGCAGCCTCAGCGGACCACCTGTGTCCATCACTCTGCGGCCACCAACTAACAGCAGCCGCACTCGTCCGTGAATTGGCACCCGCAGAGAAGCTTAATTGCTGTGGTGAACAGCAGGGGGTGCGGCGCGGCCCCCCAACGGGCGCGGGACTCAGAATGAAGGCTACAGGGTGGGAGCAGGTATAGCAGGGTGAGCGGAGGGACACAAGCTGTTCGTCTCTCTCCTCGCCCCTCACGTCTCTTGCGGCGTAGCAGTCCGTCTCCGTGCAACCACGTCTCCACGTACCGCACAACCACTGTGAGTGCTCATGCAGGAACTTTGTGATGTGCAATTGTGATAGGTGAAAGCTCCTCCCCTCGTTAACTTAGAGTGGTTCATCCTGCCAACATCAAGCTTCTCTTGGTCTCATTGTCTGGGAACAATACACAAAGACCAACTGCCAACTACACCTAGTCAAGTGACCCTCAGCCATGCTGCAGACACCAAATAGTTGGGACAAGAAAATGGCAACTTTACAAAAGTGGCCTTTTCAGAATTGTGACAAAAAAATCCAACTTTAACATTAGAAAGGGCTTTAAATTACAATTCTTTAGAGATCAAACTCGACCTGTCTACCTGCTCCCAATTAAAAGTTATCACTTAATAAATGTAATAAGGTAACCCACTGTTATCCTATGAAAAAGATGGGCCTTGCAGTAGTGAAAAGCGTAAAAAGTACATGTCCAGCTTTTCAAATACACGGACCACTGCGTTTTAGGCTGTTCAGGGCCTACCCTAGGAGTGACTACATGTATTAAATGTAAGATTTGGGTCTGGAAAAATGTTAAAATGAGATCAGTAAAAATAGGAGGGGTAAAGGCAAAGGGTATGGGGGAAGAGCACCCTAAGGCTGACAGATCTAACTGATATCATGCATTTTGGAACAATGAAAAACAATTATTTCTACATGCCAGAAGCGGTCTCAGTGTACAGAAGATCAATCTTACTGATAACTGCACTGAGGGGAGTTATCCTAGAGGCCTCTAATATTTACAGAGCTGGCAGACCAGAGGTTGTTCAATCAATCAGGGGTTGGTAAAGCGCTACTACTCACCCAAAAGGGTCTCAAGGGGCTGGGGGGAGGTGTGGGGGGTGCGCAGCTCCAGGAAGTTCATGGCGATTCGTCGAAGAGCCAGGTCTTATGGTCCTTCATGAACTTTGAGAGCGTAGGTGTCTGTCGGAGGTGGAGAGGGAGGGTGTTCCATGCCTTGGCCGCGAGAAAGAAAGAGCGCCCTCCTGTTCGGGTCTTCTTGATCTGTGGCACCATAGCAAGGGAGAGCTGGGCTGAGCGGAGGGATCTTTGGGGTGCGTGGAGCAAGAGGTGGTGGTTCAGGTAGGCAGGTCCGGTGTTGTGGAGGGCTTTGTGGGCGTGGGTGAGGAGCTTGAAGGTGATCAGGTTGATAAGCCTAAAAACTGCTAGCACACTGAGGACACCCAGAGTCATGCTGTAGACGTGGGAAAGATCAGATGGAAATGCACTGTTTTTTCTCACAAGTTGCTTGAGCTCATCAAATAAGCCCTCATTGAGCACTGCACTGCACGGCTGGTCGGGGAAGAAGTGGTGCTTCCGGGAGTAGAGCTTTCGCGGTTTTGGAGCCTCACAGCTCAGTCCTTTAGTACCTGCAGGGTGCAGGGGAGCAGCCCCGCTGTTCCAGGGGAGTCCCTGGTTCTTGGGCGAAGTGCTGGCATCTCCCAAGCTTTGGAGACACACCAGCTGGAGGAGTTGGCCTAACGGCTAGGGCGGTCGACCTCGAATCTGGGGAAACGAGTTCGAGTCTGGGCAATGGCGCTGAACATCCTGTGATTCTGGGCAAATCACTTAATCTCCCCGTGCCAAACAAAGATGAATGTGTCCTCATGTAATGCAACTGGTGCTCTGTAAAGCGCTCTTATACCCGATTCGGGTCAAGTTCGCGCTATATAAAACTCCGTAACAAAAACAAACAACAACAAGTCATCTTTTGGCGCAATTGTCGAAGTCAGCAGGCAGGCCCGCAGGGTTGGCGCCAAGTCAGTTGCTGGGGCTTCTGCTCTTGCGACTCGTCACGTCAGTCTTCTTCTTTCAGGTCAGCAGGATCTGATTTTCTGGTGCCAGGGGCTCTGCTAATTACTAGATGTAGGGGCATTAGGGGAGTTTAGGGTAAGAGCCAATGAACTACTTACCCTTGTAGTCACTATGCGGGCATAACCCCGTCTCAGAATTCCTAAGTTTGCCATCACAAAGATGGCAGACTCTGAAAAGTCTTATCCACTTCAGGTAGCCCTCCTTCGGGGTGGTGCTAGCCTGAGGATGGACACGCCTCCCTTACTACTCATTTTCTCGCCTGACAAGGTGGCAAAGGGGCTCTGTGAGGGAAGCCAGATTTACATATCTAAAGTGGTGAGCTCTTTGTAGCTTCCTGCCTTGGAATGCTAATTTGCAGGTCATCCTGAGGGAGGGGGTGTAAACACCCTCTGCTAGAGCAGGCATTGTTCCTGACCTCCTGAGAGCAAAGGCCCTCACTCCTGTGGGTGAAAAACCCATCTCTGGTGGCAGGCTGTCCAAGACCAATGGAAACATACCCCTTCACAAACCTCCTGCAGTAGCCAGTCAAGCCAAGGAATGCCCTAACTTGAGTCTGTGTGGTTGGAGCTACCCAGCCCACAATCATCTGGATCTTGGGTTGTATAGGTTGAACTTGGCCTCCACCTATAATGTGCCCCAAGTATACAACAGAGCCCTGCCCTATCTGGCACTTGCTTGCCTTGATAGGGAGGCTGCACTCTGCAGAGCCTCAATGAATTTGCCAAGGTGGATCAGGTGATCCTGCCAAGTGGAGCTAAAGACAGTAATATTGCCTAGATATGCTGAATTAAAGGACTCCAATCCAACAAGGACTTTGTTCACCAACCTTTGGAAGGTGGCAGGGGCCTTCTTTAGTCCAAAGGGCATAACAGTGAACTGGTAGTGCCCACGTGGGGTTGAGACTGCAGATTTCTCTTTTGCTCCAGGGGTCAGACCTCTCTGCCAGTACCCTGTCAAATCAAAAGTACTGAGAAATTTGGCTGCCCCTAACCTGTCAATCAATTTGCCTGCCCTGGGAATTGAGTGAGCATCTGTCTTGGTTACTGCATTGAGGTCCCTATAGTCCACACAAAACCTCAGCTCTGTTTTCCCACCCTTGGGATGAAGTTTGGGGACTAAGACAACTGGGCTGGCCCAGGGGCTCTCAGAGGGTTCAATGACTCCCAGTACCTGCATCTTGCTTACTTCAGCTGTGATGCTCTCTTTGACATGATCGGACTGCCTGTAAATTTTATTTTTGACAGGTAGGCTGTCCCCAGTGCCCACATCACATGTACACCAGTTGGTCTGACTAGGAGTCAAGGAGAAGAGCTCAGCATACTGATGCAGGACTTGCCTGCAGTCAGCCTGCTGTTCGGCAGATATAGCGTCGGAAAAGACAACTCCTTCTACTGACCCATCTTTATGGTTGAGAGACTAGGTCAGGGAGAGGCTCACTCTCTTCCTCATCAGTGACCATCAGCATGGCCACATCAGCCCTGTCATGATAGGGTTTAAGGCGGTTTACATGGAAGACCCTTTTGGGGTTCCTGCAAGTGCCAAGGTCCACCAGATAGGCGACCTCCCCTTTTCTTTCTAGGAGAGGGTAGGGTCCACTCTGTCCTGGAGGGCCCTAGAAGCTACAGGCTCCAAAACCCACAACTTCCGCCCTGGTTGGAACTCCACCAATGCAGGCTTTTGGCCATACCAGAGCTTCTGGAGCTCTTGGCTGGCTTCAAGGTTTTTGGATGCTTTTTCCATGTATTCAGCCATCCTTGAATGAAGGCCAAGTACATAGTCCCCTATGTCTTGTTTAGGCTCTTTCAGATGTCTCTCCCAGCCGTCCTTCACTAGACACAATGGTCCCCTTACAGGATGACCAAACAGAAGTTCAAAAGGAGAACAAAACCTACTCCTTTCTGTGGTACTTCTCTCTAGGCGAAAAACAGGCGTTTTACTAAGACAACTCATCTCCTTTTGAGTTTTTCAGGGAGCCCACCAATCATACCTTTCACAGTTTTGTTGAATCTCTAAACTAACCCATTTGTTTGTGGGTGACAGGGGTGGTCATCCCACATTCAGCCCATATGGCTTTCAGGTAGCCAGACATGAAGATACTATGGCTGACACCACCTCCTTAGGAAAACCCACTCTAGTAAAAATATTAAGGAGGGCTCTGGCAGCTGCAGGGACAGTCCTTAGGGAAATAGTTCCAGGGTACCAGGTGGCATGATCCTCCACCACCACTATAAATCTATTTCCCCGATGCCATTGGAGGGTCTAGGGGGCCACTGGGAGTGGAATTAGGGGGGGGACTTTGGGTGGCCACTGGCTTGGCAGGTGGCACAGGTGTTACAAAACTCCTTCACCTTCTGGGACATAACTGGTTAGCAGAAGTGGGTAACTAACCTACTCCAAGTTTTGGCCTGGCCAAGATGCCCAGCTAAGGAGATGCCATTTGCTAGAGTAAGAACTCTCTCCATCTGAGGCACTACCACTCTCCTAGTGGCACCAGGCTTGGGGTCTCTGGCCTCAGTATTAAGGAGTTACTCCTCCAAATGAAGAGCCACTCCCTTTTCCTGATCAGCAGCTTGCTGTCTCAGGCTTTCAAGAGTGGGACAGGTCCTCTGTCCCTGGAACACATCTTCCCATGAACCCTGGGCCTAGGAGCTCTGCCGTGTAAAGCCCAAGTTCCCGGGGCTCAGTTCCCTCTGGGGCCGACAGGTCTTCTCACTGAGAAGAGGGGACATGAGTCTGTGTGTTGTGAAGCTGTTTTCCCAGACTTCTTGCTTTTTCTCTTGGAGGGGTGGGCCATTAATCTAAGCTCCAACTCCTCTTTTTCACCCTGGGCTTTGCATTGTGCTCTTATTGAACAAGTTACTTACCTTCGGTAATGATATATCTGTAAGAAACATTAGTTAGTTAGATTCCTTACCTTAGAATTACCCCCAGGCATCAGACTGGATCCGGAAAGTTTTTTCGTCAGCAGTACCTCGGCGCGTCGGAAGGTGGCGTCGGTCAGCTCTGCGTCCGTCGTTGGCGTCGTGGTCGCCGGAATTACGTCGCGGTAGCTACTTAGACGCCGCCCTCCCGCGCTGACATCAGTTCTGTACACGACTTTCCGCGCCAGAAACGCAGAGCCATGCAAGACACTGACCACTGGTGCACAAAACTAGGGCCCTGAAAGTATGTCCTTAACCCTAGAAATCAGTTCGCAGAACAGGGAGGATGGGTGGGGCGGCAAGGAATCTATAACTAACTAATGTTTTTTACAGATATATCGTTACCAAAGGTAAGTAACTTGTTCATCTGAAAGAAACACGTTAGTTAGATTCCTTACCTTAAAATAGATACCCCAGCAATACCAACCCCAGTGGTGGGTCTGCGAACCAAGATCACACCAGAAAGTCCTGGAGATCAGAACGGCCAAAGAAGCTGTCTCTCCGGACTTGGCTGTCCAGGCAGTAGTGTTTGGTAAACGTGTGCAGCGATGCCCATGTAGCTGCCTGACAAATGTCATTCAGAGGAACTCCTCTCCCCAAGGCAGTAGTGGCAGCCATCGCCCTGGTGGAATGGGCACGTAGCCCCACTGGAGGCTCCGTTTTAGCCAGAGAATAGCATGCTTTTATACACAAAACGACCCATTGAGAAATGGTTCGCTTGTGTACGGCCCGACCTTTCTTGGCACCCACGTAGCCAACAAAGAGTTGGTCATCCACCCGGAACTGTTTTGTGCGATCCAGATAGAAAGAAAGCGCACATTTTGGGTCCAGATGGTGGAGCCTCTTACTCTTTCGAAGGATGCGGAGGTGGAAAGAAGGTGGGCAAAGTGATAGTCTGCCCGGTGTGGAAGGCAGTGACAACCTTGGGCAGGAAGGATGGACGAGTTCTAAGGACAACTTTGTCCGGATGTACAGAGAGAAAAGGAGGCTTAGAAGAAAGCGCCTGGAGCTCACTCACTCGTCTGGCAGATGTGATGGCCACCAGGAACGCAGTTTTGAGAGTCAAGAGCCGTAAAGGACAGTTGTGAAGCGGCTCAAAGGGAGCACACATTAAATAAGTTAAAACCAGGTTCAAATCCCACTGAGGCATAACGAAGGGAATAGGAGGAAAGAGATGAGTTATGCCTTTCAAGAAGCGACTTACAACCGCGGACTTGAAAAGGGAAGGCTGATTTGGAAGCCGAAGGAATGCAGAGATGGCCGAAAGATAGCCCTTGATAGTGCCCAGAGCAGAGCCCTGCTGGGCTAGAGAAAGAAGAAACAAGAGAACCTCAAAGAGGGGCAGAAAGGGGATCCTTAGCCTTTGCTGTGCAACATGCCACAAACTTGTTCCACCGGCAGGCGTATACCGTCTTAGTGGAGGGACGCCTGGCTGCCAAGATTACATCACAGACTTCAGGAGGCAGGTCGAAAGACGTCAACTGCCGCCGCTCAATCTCCACGCAAGGAGGTGCAGGCTGGACAGGTTCGGGTGGAGGACCGTCCCCTGCTGCTGCGACAGAAGATCCTCCCGAAGAGGCAGTCTGATCGGAGGATCGGTGGCCATGTTGAGCAGCTAGGAATACCAGACTCTCCGTGCCCAATCCGGAGCCACAAGAATGACTTGGGCCCGGTCACGCCTGATCTTCTTCAGCACTCTGAGCAGAACTGGTATAGGCGGAAAGACGTACAACAGACCGCAACTCCACTCGTGACGAAAAGCACCGCCTAGCGAGTGCCGCCTTGGAAATTCCAACGCGCAGAATTGCTGACATTGCGCGTTCTCTTCGGTGGCTAATAGATCTAACCAAGGCTCCCCCCACTGTTGAAAGAGACCTTGCACCACCTCCGAGTGAAGACGCCATTCGTGATCCATCATGCACCTGCGGCTGAGTTTGTCCGCCCTGGCGTTCAAAGAACCTGCCAGGTGTTGCACCACCAGGGATATGTTCTGATGTTCCAGCCATGTCCAGAGGCAGAGGGCCTCTTGACATAGGGTCCACGACCCCAACCGCCCTGTTTGTTGCAGTACCACATGGCGGTGGTGTTGTCCGTGAACACCTGCACTACTCTTCCCCGGACAGAGGGAAGGAATGCTTTCAGTGCAAGACGAATCGTCCGGAGCTCCAGAAGGTTGATGTGGAGCTCGGACTCTGCCGGAGACCAGAGGCCTCTGATCTCCGCCTCTCCCATGTGGCCGCCCCATCCCAGAATGGATGCGTCCGTTACCACAGTGTGGTCTGGGTGGGGAAGGGAGAGGGATCTGCCATTGACCCAATCCTGGTTCATGAGCCACCACTGCACTTGTCGTGCAGTGCCCTCCGAGATCTGGACGCAATCGGACAGATTCCCCTGATGCTGTGCCCACTGGAACTTCAGGTCCCACTGCAGAGCCCGCATATGCCACCTGGCATGATCGACCAGCAGGATGCAGGATGCAATGAGGCCCAGCAGCCTCAGAGTCATTCTGACCGAAACCCGGGATAGAGGCTGAAAGATCGGAATCATAGCCTGAATATCCCGGACTCGCTGTTCGGGAGGATAGACCCGAAACCGCGTCGTGTCCAGAACCGCTCCGATGAAGAGGAGCTTCTGAGAGGGAATCAGGTCTGACTTTGGCACATTGATGGAGAACCCCAGCGAATGCAGGAGGTCAGCCGTAGTCTGGAGGTGGGAGACGACTGCCTGGGGTGAGCCCGCCTTCAACAGCCAGTCGTCGAGATAGGGGAAGACTGAAACCCCTGATCTGCGCAGATGAGCTGCGACCACCGCCATCACTTTCGTGAACACCCGAGGGGCGCTGGTAAGGCCAAATGGTAGCACGGGAAATTGAAAATGCTCGTGGCCTACCGTGAACAGTAGGTAACGCCGGTGGGCCGGCAGGACGGGGATGTGAAAATAAGCGTCCTGAAAGTCCAACGCTACCATCCAGTCTTCCGGGTCGAGGGCAGACAAGACCTGAGCAAGCGTCAACATCTTGAACTTCTCCTTCCGGAGGAAGCGGTTGACGTCCCTGAGATCCAAGATAGGACGCAGGCCCTTGTCCTTCTTGGGGACCAGAAAGTAGTGGGAGTAACAACCACAACCTACTTCTGGGACAGGAACGCGCTCGATGGCACCCTTGGCCAAGAGAGCCGTAACTTCCTGCTGGAGAAGGGCCAGATGATCCTCCGACAAGCGGTGGTATCTCGGTGGCATGGCTGGAGGGGTAGTCTCGAAGGGGAGGGAGTAGCCCCTTCGGACTATTTGCAAAACCCACCTGTCTGACATGATGGTGCGCCAGTGGGGGAGGTGATGGCGAATCCTGCCGCCCACTGGCATTTGATGGGCCTGAATGGTCGGACTAAGAGGGTTTGGAGGCTGCTGCAGAGGGGGGGTTGGTGGACTGGCCCGCGCGCTGGCCCCCAGAACCACGACGGTTGTTCCCACGTCCCCGGCCGCGCGAAGGTTGGGTAACTTGCTGCGGCCTGTGGCTCCCCTTCCGTAGCCACGAAAGGGGCGAAAAGAAGACTGCGCAGGACGGGTGGAGAGGCCCAAGGACTTGGCCGTAGCCCGTGAGTCCTTGAAACACTCGAATGTTGTCTGCCTGTCGCCAAAAAGGCGACGGCCATCAAAGGGCATGTCCATCAAGGTGTTCTGGACATCCCCTGAAAAGGCAGTCGACCTCATCCAGGCGTAGCGACGAAGTGCTACTGACGTGGAAATTGTCCTGCCCAGAGAGTCGGCGGTGTCCAGCCCACAACGGATGGTAAACTTCGCAGCATCCCTCCCGGCGGCGACAGCCTGGGAGAGCACTGCCCGGGCCTCCTGCGGACACTGAGGCAGCACCTGCGCAACCATATCCCACACAGAGTGGGAATAACGGCCCAAGAGACATGCAGTGTTTACCGACTGCAGTCCTAAGCTGGCGGAAGAGAACATTTTCTTTCCAAGATGGTCCAGCTTCTTGGATTCCCTTTCCGGTGGAGCGGTAGGGAATGCGCTTTTGGAAGTGGAGGCTTGGACTACCAAGCTCTCTGGGGTGGGGTGTTGGGAGAGGAAAGTGGGGTCGCCCGGAGCCGGGCGGTGGCGTCGGGCAATCATCCTGTCCAAGGGAGCCCCCGTATTGGGCCTGGACCACGTGCCCAAAAGGACGTCGGTGAGGGCCTCATTAAACGGCAGCAAGGGCTCCGAAGAGCTCGCAGCCGGTTGAAGCACCTCTGTCAGGAGGTTAGTCCTGACCGCCACCATAGGAAGCTCGAGGTTGAGAGCCTCGGCCGCCCTACGCAACACCACTGCGTATGACGCTCCCTCCTCTGTAGCCATGATAGGAGACAACATGCCAAGGTCAGGGGAGGTGTCCAAACCACTGGCATCCCCCAGTTCCTCTCTCCAGTCCTGTTCACTGTCCAACTGGTCAGTCAGAGGGTCACCTGACCCCTCCGAGTCCTCCTCTCCATCCTCTGGGTGCCATTCTGGCCTAAAAGGGACCCCAGGAGTGAACAGGGGCACAAAAACCCCACTCGGCGCCGGATCCGGCATCGGGTGACGCTGGTCCGGCTCCGGGTCCACTTCAGGATGGAGGCCGGGGGGCCAACCGGCGTCGAACGCGGTAGGGGTGCCAGAGGAAGTGGTGCCGGTGGAGGCGTAATCAGGTCAACCGGCGCAGATCCGGATCCAGGCCTGGATCCAAGGGGGGCCTGCGGCGCCGGGGCCATCGGCGGAGAAGGCCTAGCCCCCCCCAACCGAGTCCGCGAGGCCCGAAGGCGCGCCGGCGGGTTCGGACTGCCCAAAGATGGCATGCATCGCCTCGTAGAACGTACGAAGCTGGGCGGGAGTCGCTCCGGGTCCCGGAAAGGGAGGGAAACGCAGAGTTGACTCTTCGGGCTCCGCGCACGGAGCTGCGGGAGGGGCACCACCCGCTTCCCTTGTCGGGTCGGCCGACCGACTAGGAGAAGTCGAAGAGCGATGATGCTTCTTCGACTTCTTATGCTTCGACTTACCCGACCCAGAGTGCGAAGACTTGGACGAATGGTGGTGGCTCCTCGACCTCCCTCGCGACCGGGACCTCGAACGGCGCGGAGCCGACTGCCGGTGCTCATGCAGCTTTCTGGACTGCTCCCGCAAAGCCTTCGGCGCCATCGACCGGCAGTCGGAGCACAACTTGGGGTCGTGGTCACGCTCCAGGCAAAAGAGACACGTGGTGCGGATCAGTCACCGACATCATCCGATGACAGGAACCGCAGGGCTTGAAGCTGGGCATCCCTCGTGCACCAGGAGTCGAAGACTCGAAAAAGAAGTCCACAAAGGTCGAGAAAAAAGTCAGTCAAAAAGTGACTGGAGGTACCGCTCTTCCCGGATCTGCGCTGGCTGGCGTGGAAAAAGAAAAAACTGACGAGGGCGGCGTCTAAGTAGCTACCGCGATGTCATCCCGGCGACCACGACGCCAACGACGGACGCGGAGCCGACCGACGCCACCTTCCGACGCGCAGAGGTACTGCTGACGAAAATACTTTACGGATCCAGTCTGACGCCTGGGGGTAATTCTAAGGTAAGGAATCTATAGCTAACGTGTTTCTTTCAGATTTTACACACATATCCAGGTATACCCAGCATAGCTGCATGGGTCTTTCTTTCGACCTCAGCTCATGCTGACGACTCAAGATCATTTCCTAGCAGACAGGCTACAGGAATTGCAGAGGATACCACCACCTTCTTTTGGCCACTAACCCCTCCCCATTTTAAGGACACCATTGCCATGGGATGGACCTTAGTTTGGTAGTTGTCACTGAATACTGGGAATGTCTCACCAGTCAGATACTGTTCTGGAGATATCAGTTTTTCAGTCACCATAGTGGCACTTGCACTTGTATCCCTCAGCGCTTCGCATCTGATCCCATGAGGCTGCTGTCTGTATTTCTCCAGGTTACTGGGCCAGACATCAAAAAGAATCCGTAGGTGACGGATCAAAAGAACCTAGCCAAGAAACAAGGGCGGGTTCACCAATTGGGGTGAAGGCCACCTCTACTGGTAGAAAAGAAAAATTTCTTTTCTTGTGTCCCCTCACTCACCCAGGGTTGCCCCTAGGTGACATGCTTCATCATTGGGGCCATCCCAAACATCTACTGATTGGGGCGTGCTGCGATTTGCGGATTTACGTAGGAGCACTTACCTTGTGAGACTATGTGTCGTGCAGTGTAGGGGGGAGTGGTGTAAGTGATGTTTTAAAAAATTACCTAACTAGTGAGCTATTGTTTTATTCCTGCTCCTAGTTGGTAGGGATAAAAAGGGGGTTAATAAAAGGGAAATGTAACTTATGTAATTATAATTCCTTGTATTATGTCAACATGTTTCAAGGTATCCCCTAAACCTTTTCTTCAGGACAACATGGGTGTCCTGTTTTTGTCCTTGACTACAAGTGTTTTTAAATTAGGTCTTTTCAACCCTGCCTGCTCACAATTGAGGTATCATGTGTAGTATTACCCACACAAGATCTGAGCACTAACTAAGTTTGCTTTCAAGGGCACTTACACCATAGTATGAAGTACCTTCTTTTACGCGCAGCGTAACTCCTTTACCTGCCCACAAGAACGGTGGGCAGGCAGTATGTATTAATTTGCATTTTGCTTTTTCTTCCCAATGACAGTTACTACGTGTTCAGAAGCAACCGTATGTATATATTTTTCCCAATGCTCACACAATAGGTGTGCATTAATAATTTTTCACTTCACTTTATTATCGGTCCGGCACGGAGTGGTACACAAAGGGCTGGTCCCTTTGTTGTCCTGAAGAAAAGGTTTCTTTTTGATGTATTCTGATCACACAGGAGGGTGAACCTAGCCCAATCCTCCTCCTCCCCCTTTTTCTACTGGGCCAGACAACCAGGGCAGCTACATCCACCCTACCCTCAGACTAAAGTTGCTTCAGTGAGCTCTCTTACTTGGTCAGGGCTCACCTGGGATTCCATCTGCTGACTTACCACTGCAGGTGCACGGGGGGGTTGTTGGGACAGCCAAGGTCTCCAGTTTGGTTCCCATTGACCTTACAATTAAAGCACCAATCCTTCTTGGAATTCCAGTTCTTACCCTGGTACCCACCCTTACACGGTGAATTGGCTGGGGCCCACCCTCTAGAACAGGTTTTTGTGGGCCTTGAGAAGACTGTCTTTAGACTGGTCACCATCTTTCCTTTGGGGGGTGGGGGGGTAGTTACCCCTTTGAGTCAACCCCACCACGAGTTGTCTTGACTACCCTTGTCTTGACCGAATGGTCTACCTTCTTCCCAAACTCTTGAGGATAAAGTGGACCTAGGTCTACCAGGTAGACGTAATTTTTCAGGAACAGTTACTCAATGTATGCTCTTTTATAATACGATTATAAAGCCCATCATAGTTTTGCACCTTGTTAACTTTCAACCAACCAACTAGTGTTTTCACTGAGAAGACTACAAAATCTACCCAGGACGGACTGAGTTTTTTGAGTCTCCCTGAACCTGATCAGTGGTGAGTCAAAAGCCCTCAATCAGGGTGTTCTTCATAAGGTCATAGGACTCTGCATCTGTCTCATTCAGTGTCAGGAGCCTATACCTACACTTTCCTGAGAACAGCTCCCAGAGAAGAGCGCACCAATACTTCTGACTGAGTTTCCTCATTCTACAAGGCCTCTCAAAGGGTGTAAACCATTTGGTGATATCAACCTCTACTATCTAGGGACAATCCCTTTGGGGGATTTTAGAGTCAAAAGCTTCATCTTTCACCCTATTTAAAACTTTGCTGCCTCCATAGAATGGTCTTAGGCCCATCTCAGCTCTTTCCTTTTTCATAGCCAAGAGTTTAGCCTCTAATTCTATTCTCTTGGCTAGTATTGAAAGATCTGAATCTTCAGCGTCAGTTCTCCCAGCACTGCCATCAATGGGATTGCTGCTGGAATCATCATCTACTTCATCATCAATCTCCCCAGTAAGGGGTTCTTCCTCTGCCAGAGACCTAGCATTCTCTGCAAGCAACCTTTCAAATGCGCCTTAGTGGGTCTAGATCCCATGGAGAGGTTCCATGCTTGGCAGAGGGACTTAAGTTTGTCCAACTTAAGTTTCCTGTAGGGTCCCAGGTTGAGCTCCTGGGAAAGACCTGCTACCTCTGTCATGGTCTTAAAGTAGTTGGGACCTTTTTAGGAATTTAACAAAAAATTCTAATCAATCTTTTCTAAAGGGCCTAAATAAAATACTTTATAAATTCTAAACAGTTTCACTGTGGGACTTAACACAAGGCCCCAACAGCTAGGTTAAAACATTTTAGAAACAATTCAAAAATCGACAAAAATATTTTGAACTAATGAAAATTTTGGATTCCTTAGTGGAATCACTTATGAACCATGTGGCACAGCAAGTATTCCACCGCTACACCACAAATGTAGGAAGCTGGCTCTTTATACGATAAACCAAAAAAAGGTTTATCGTGCAAACAGTCCAGGTATTCCCTTACTAGTGGACAGGGGCTTGATCTAGCAATACCAAGGTGCTTTTCTAGGGGGTAGCGTGTTCGAGCAGCCTTAGGCTTATCAGAGAGGAGTGTTAGACATCAGCAAAATACACACAGTCAATAAATGATGCACATGACTCAATAAGGAGATCCACACCAATTTATAAAAATAACACGTACATTTATATATAGTTAGGCACCAGAATCAATATGATCAGGTAAGTACGTTTCAAGATAGAAATTCTTTGAACTTTCAAAAGTCGACATTTAGTGCATTTTTCAGTGGCTGCAATGTTATCCTATGGGAGGAAAATAAAATGCGGCATACAGGTAGAGTTCAGCGACTTACGTGACCAATCTCCAGGACTTAAGGAGAGTATGGGACAAGGTCCAAGGCAGCACAGGCAGGTCACCTCAGCGGCATTAGGGCCACCGGGTGCAGTGGTGCAATATAGCATTGGGTGCCCAATATTAGTCTATGAGGATCAGTCTTCAAGAAAAGAGGCTACAGGTTTGAACTGGGAGGCCTGCCGGACTGAACCAACAAGGGGGCTCAGGCCGTACGATGCTCGGGGACGCCTTTGGTCCTCTTTTCCATGCGCGACGGGTGCAGAGGTGTCGGGTTTTTGTAACTGGGAGCGGTAGAGGGGGCCTGCAAACAGAGGCTGCAGGCGGTGTTGACAAGCCCACAGCAGGGAAACCAAAAGTAGGGCTTCGAGTCTGGAGGGTCTGGGCACCACATTGGCACCACTGGCCCACTTCAGCTCAGGCTAGGTGGCTCGGGTGCAGGGGTGCTTTTCAGCATCGGGTTTTCATGGTCTTGGAGCATCCCAGCTCAGCCTTTGTTCCACTGGAGTTCCTGGTTCTTGGGCAAAGTGCTGGCAGTTCTCCCAAGCTTTGGAGAAACAGCAGCTGCAGGACAAATCGTCTTTTGGCACAACTGTTGAAGTCAGCAGGCAGGCCAGCAGGGTTGGCACCAAGTCAGTTGCTGGGGCTTCTGTTCTTTCCAATTGTCACACCCGTATTCTTACAGGTCGGCAGGATCTGATTTCCTGGTGCCAGGGGCTCCCCTAAATAATAAAGTTAGGGGCGTTAGGGGAGTAGCCAATGGGCTACCTACCCCTGGGGTCACTACACCCCCTTCATGACCACTTCCAGTGGGAAGTGAGCATTACCCTGCCCCAGAATTGCTAGGTTTGCCATCACAAAGATGGCAGACTCTGAAAAGCCGTATCCACTTAAGGTAGCCCAACTTAGGGGTGGTACTAGCCTGAGGGTGGGCACGGCTCCCTGACTACTAATTTTCCCTTATGTCCAGGTGCCAAAGGGGTTGTGGACAAAGGGGAGCGTCATTCTCTTCTGTAAGGCAAGCCAGATTCGCATACCAGAGGTGGTGGGCTCTTTGAAGCTCCCTGCCTTGAAATGCTAATTTGCAGGTCATCCTGTGGGAGGGGGTGTAAACACCCTCTGCCCGGCAGGCTTTGTTCCTGAACTCCTCTGAGCAAAGGCCCTAAACCCCTGGGGGTCAGAAACTCATCTCTGGAGGCATGTTGGCTAAAACCAGTCAGCTGGCACACCAGTAGCTGGTAGGTTTTTAGGGAGCACCTCTAAGGTGCCCTCTGGGCGCAGGTATTAATAAATACAACACTGGAATCAGTGTGGGTGTATTAATATGAGATGTTTGATACTAAACATCTGTTTCCAGTAAAGCCATCATGTAGCTGGGGAACTCGTCTTCGCCAACGTACAGTACATGTATTTAAAATGGCTTCCTTGATCACTTGTACTGGCAGCAATTGAACTGATTAGCCCAGGGGCATAGTTGCTCATGCAGTTATACCCACAAATGTAGTATAGTGCACCCTGTCTTAGGGCTGCAAGGCCTGCTGTAGGGGTGACTTACCTATACTGCATGCAGTGTCTGCAGGCATGGCATAAAGGGATGTGTGCCATGTTGTGTTTTCACTTCACCAGGGGTACCACTTACTAGGGGACTTACAGGAAGTGCTAAAGGTATTGCCAATTGGGGTACAATTGCACAGTTTTCGGAGGGAGATCTGGCACTGGGGACCTGGTTAGCAGGAACCCAGTGCATTTCCAGTCAAAATCACATCAAATACCAGGCAAAAAGTGGGGGTGACCATGTTAAAAAGTGGCACTTTTCTATACTCAGTCACCTCCAAACCAACAGTCTGTAGCTGATTTGCTTCACTGCTTGTGAAGTATCTTGCCTGCAGTAACAGTGCAGTATCAGAAACTTCTGTTCCACTGAACCATACACAGGTGTAGCTCTATCACATTCACCTGCTATACACATTTTCTACATCATCCCAATCTTCATGTCTATATCATGGACACTTGAATCCTATGCATGTCAAGAACCTGTCAGCAGGATGGCCTTAATGAAGTCAATTTGTCAGTTTATGTCATGGCCATCGATAATTAAGTCTGGTAGAAATACCCAGATTGATAGAAAACCCATAGACAGAAGGACACAGAAGCAACAATGACAACCACAACAAAAGTCTTGAAAATAGTTTTTAATCTGATTCAAGTTAGAAATTGTTTTTGCAACAATCTAATGCTACACAACAAAAACTAGAGCTTACACAGGATACTCTTATTTTTTTAAAGGAAATGAAAATTCACATTTTTAATATTCTGTAAAAGTTGGTTATTTAATAAGCATTAGAATCGAAGATAGGATATCCGAGTAAATTTTGTTTTAAAAGTGCTGATGTGAGTCTTACTATCATCAAATTGAAGGGTAGTTTTTGGAAGATGGTTTTATTTCACCCCATAGTGCTTACAGACCAGCGTGTGACGTCTGCTCTCACATAGCCTGATAGCATTATGTACTGCCCACAGTAAAAGAAAAACACATAATAAGATCATTTTGCAAGGGTATTTTGTATTTTTAATTCGGTTGCCATATTTTGCTTATTCTGGGTAGAATATATATTTTACCACATTTTGCAGGTTATCATTTTGTTTTGGGGTATTGGGAATTAAAGCAGTGATAAAATCTTGGGTGATAGAAAAACATATCATGTTTGTACGCTTACCTCAAGCATAATTGCAAATGAAATGGACGGCAAGGGTGGTAATGAAACAATCCAACAAATTAAGAATGTTCAGCCGGGGACGTGTTCTAGAGCTAAAGGAACAATCGAGGTAAGAGTTCGAAAACTGAAATTGCAGCCATCACAGATGGCCCATGAAGGGATATCGTCCTCCTCCCACGCTCTTAGTCAACATTCATCTTTCTAACCATGACCCAGCGAGTCTATTCGTAAAGGGAAGCATTCAATGGTCATCTGCACTCTCTCCCAATCAATGGAGAAAGGTGTAACTGAAAGTTTATCACAATCAGGGGGGATCTAGGCAGTTCTGGACTTCACCTTGCTGTTTCACAACCATACTGCATTCTGTCCATCACGCTCATTAAATGAACAAACGTGTAGGGTTGTGAAAAACATTCTAACAGTGTAAACAAGCAGCATGGATTCAAAGCCCATAACCAGACCAGCCATTTCATTGTCGTGCTTTCCTAGGTCTGGGATTCTGTACAGGCCCATGCCAGGCCAAGTGGGAAGAAAGGAGGAGGAGGCACAACAAGGCATTTTTATTGGACATCTCTTCTGTTCACGCCTAATTAGCCATTTTACGGATCATGTAGTTCAAGATGCCACCATTTCGGAAGTAGGCCAGTTCCACATCTGTATCAAATCTCATGACTGCTTTAAAGGTCTTCCCAGTGTCCAGCTGTAGAAAAGGGAAATAATATTTAGTTTCACTGCATGACAATATTAATTTTTTGAAAAAGGCAATTCTAATAAGCATAATGTTTTACAGAAACGTGAATGTTAGTACTTTATATAAAAACTTAAGTCCTTCCCACATTTCCAGATGCAAGATGGAGATAGTGTATGGATGTGTACAGGCCCATCAGAATAATGGTTGCAACCAAAGATTGCAGTCAATCTTAGATTCTCTACTTGGCCAAAATCACTTATGCTTCAGACTGTAAATATTTTTAAGAGACTCTCTCAAAAGAGGAACAGCTGAAGGTAACACTTACTTGGTAAAGCTGCATATATCAAAAGCTTGACCCATTCCCGTGCACAAGTCTTCAAAAATCTACCTTTTCTGATCGAGTCAGAGGTTCTGGGGTGTCTCCCAGGAGTCGCAGATGTAAAGTGATGCAGTAACTGAATAAAGAGGACAGTTCTAGAGTCTAGTGTAGAGTACAGTAATGGACAGAGTGACCTGTATCTCTCTTAACAGGAAAGTGGGTAAGAAAATGCTACTTCCTTGTAATTCAAAGTCTTGACTAGTTCTCTACCTTCTACATCTGATCATCATGAGGAAGAAAAGGCACCAGTATTAAATAAGAATTAATTCGCAATCAATATCACTTTTTCCTCTTCTGTTCGATCTGCATCCGAGAGTGATAAAAACAAACAAGCATTAGGTAAAGTCAGTAAGGTCTATCGTTGGGCGAAAGCTCTCTGGCAATACTTGTTAGGTCTCGGCTGGACAGCGCTTGCGCTGTCTCTTTGAGACATGTACTTTGTGGGCCTCAGTCCACCCATAGGCTACCCACTTGCTGGCTCCATCGTCACGCTCCTATTCTTTCTTCCCATTTGTTCATGGCATGCATTTGTCATGCCTCTTCCTGTGTTTAGCCCTCCCAGAGTGCAGAGACCAAGTACTATATCAATCCACTGATCACCATTTTACAAACTACTTTTTTCTTTGTTAAAAAGGAATTCACATGATCAGTCCTGTTTTAACTTCCTTCAAGCACCTGTGTAAACTGTAAATCTTGTTCTTATCTCATTTGCTGTGCATTCAAAGACCGAGGTCAAATGTCAGACACTGTTTGCCTGTCTTCAGTGCGTGTTCAGCTCTCTCCAGACTCAGATGCGCAGGGTAAGTCTGTTTTTTTTGTAAACACAAATGAATCTGTGTGTCTTGTCTGCCTCCTTATTATTTCTCTTTTGTTTTCACAGTTGCTTCGACTTGTAAAGACTGCGATGTTACATCACTGTTTGAGGCAGTGGCACGGATACAAGTGCCTAGACACTTTAACTCTCTCTTTCGGTCGTTTCCTTACTATCAAATGTGGCCCTTTGAGTGGCACTAATCGCACTCCAAAATGCAGCGTTTAGAGAACAGTGTGTTTTGTGCAAAAACAAACATTTACTGATTGTCACAAACACGTTTTCATTTCATGCATGTGCAAGCCAAAGAGCGTTCTCTGGTGCCATCTGTTGTCCGCGAGATAAGCTGCCCATTCTTGCATCTTAAAATTGTCGCTCTGCGTTGTAGCCCGGCAATGTAAGAGCCAGGATTTTAAAGCTCCACCTCGTGTGTGTGACTACATTGTGCAGACTGTCACACCTTGTGGCTTTTGTTTTGCGTAGCCGGCGACAACTAAATAGTGTATGCTTGTGGTTACATTTAGTATACATTTTAAAAATCTGTGCCCACATATCTGTTTAGGTATTCAGAGGCTCCTGCTTGCATTCTTTGCAAGAACACTACAGAAAGAAGTGGCTCAAGAATTTGTTTGGCTTTGATGAGGGAGGCATTTGTGTTAACTAATGTAAGCTCGTGGTTTTCCTCAATGCAAAACCAAATGTCTTGAAAACCACAGATAATTGAGCTAAAGTCAATTGAAATTCTTAGCCTAGGCTTTTTATGTGATACAGGAGGCCTGCAGTGGAGGAAGGTTTGTGCAAGTGGGGCATAGCTGTTCTAAAACAGCTCTATTGTACGCAATGCGTGTAAACAAAAGATCAGGTATCCTTGTTGGCATAACCACGGAAGTTGAAAACAAATCTTTTCTACTTTGCAGCGTGATATGCCCTGGTTGTAGGTTTACATTCCTCTCTGAGAATGGTCAAACATTCTGGTGGGAGATTTAGGTAACTGACTTCTATGACATAAGGAGCCAAATTGCAAGGTTGAGTTCCTTTGGATTCCTGACTTCTCCATGATTCTGAGTGATAAGATCGGATCGAGGGGAAGCTTCTCGTGTGGCACTACTAAAAGTTAGAGTAGTGTGGTGAACCATGGTTGTCGAGCCCAAGTGAGAGCTAGTAAAATTAGGGTGAGAGACGTTTGCCTTAGCTTCTGAACCACAAATGGAAAAAGAGGGAGAGGTGGAAAAGCCTAGGGAAATATCCCTGACCAGTTCATCCATAGAGCATTGCCCTTGCATAGTGGGTGTGGGAGTCTGGAAGCGAAAGTTGAATATTTCGCATCGTCTGCAGCTGCGAAGAGGTCTATCTGTGGAAACCCCCCACCTGCGGAGGTATGGTACGAGGACTCTGTGGTGGAATTCCCACTCGTGGACTTACTGCCACATCCTGCTGAGGTTAGCAACATTGTTGTCTGTCCCTGGGAGATGCTCCGCTAACAGGTGCATGTTGTGACGTATTGCCCAAGTCAAATTGTCTGAGATAGGCGTGACAACTGCAGAGTGCCTCTCCCACCTATTATTCTTGTAAATAGAACATGGCAGTTGTGTTGTCCGTCCAGACCAAGACAACTTTGCCTTTGAGGTGGACTAGAACCGCTTTCGGTGCTACGTGAACTGCTTGAAGCTCTAGGTAGTTGATGTGGAGACTCTGGGGTTTGATGTCCCAGAGACCCTGAACTGTGAGATTCTGGAGATGTGCACCCCACCCTGTAGGGGATGCATCCGCTGTGAGAATGATCTGGGGAACAGGGTTGAGGAGCATCACCCTTTTGATAGGTTCTGTGTATTTCACCACTGCAGAGAATGATGTGTGCAGCAATCAACACTAGGTCTTGTAATTGACCCTGTGACTGAGACCACTGACTTACTAGACAATCGTGCAACGGACGTATATGTAGTCTTGCATGGGATACTATTGTAATACAAGCCGCCATCATGCCTAGCAGTCGTTGAAATATTTTGACTGATGTGTTTATTGGGGTGAAATTGATGTAGCAGTTCTGTGATGTTGTGAATCCTGACTGCATTTGGGTAGGCTAGTCCTAACTGTTGAGAACAGCCCTTAGATGAGGTTGAATCTGTGAAGGACGACGATGTGGGATTTCTGTATGTTGATTGTAAACCCCAGATGATGGAGAAGTTGTATAGTGGTCTGAGTGTGCTGTAGGCACAATTGAAGAGTACTGGCTTTGATTAGCCAATTGTCCAGATACGGGAAGACATGAATACTCTGTCTGGCTGGATGTGCTGCAACTACTTCTAGACATTTGGTGAACACCCGGGGTGCAGTGGTGACCCCGAATGGAAGCACTTTAAATTGATAATGTTGAAAGTAAGCATCTTTTAAGTGTAGCGCAGACAATGCCACCTTGCTGTAATACAGGAATTACATCTTGAAGAGTCACCATGTGAAATTGCTCTGAGAGAACGTATTGATTTAAGGATCTGAGGTCCAGTATGGACCGAAGTGAACTGTCTTTTTTGGGAATGAAGTATAGAGAGTATACTCCTGAACCTTGTTGTGCTAGAGGAACATGCTCTATGGCTCCTTTCTGAAACGGAGCCTGTACTTCTTGTTTGAGCAAGGTTTGGTGCTGTTTGTACCGCATATGCCTGCAAGGTAGCTTGTTTGGAAATTACAATAACCATGTTGGATAATGTCCAACACCCACTGATCTGTTATGGTCTTCCAGTTAGGGAAGAAACATTGCAGTCTTCCACTGACAGATATTAAATGGTCGAGGGGGTGGGGGGATGAAAAGTGAGTCACTGGTTGAAAGTGGAGGGTGTGGTACGAGTGGAGGCACTTCTTCCATGCCCTTTGGAACTATTTCTTCTGTATGTGCCTCTGTAATATCCTCTTGATGGGGAGGAATGATGCTGTTGCCTATTAGAAGAGGTAGAGGCATCTGATGATGTTTTATTACCCTGTTTGTATGTGGGGCATCGAAAGCAACCATGAGGAATGGGGGTTTGAAGTGCCCCCATTGATTTGGCAATTTCTATGTCCTTCATTTTTCTAGTGTTTCGGCCACTTTGGGACCAAACAGATGTTGTTGGTCAAAAAGTACATTAAGGAGTGTCTGCTGTACTTCTGGCTTAAAGCCAGATATACGTAGCCAAGCGTCTCTACGTAGCAGTATGCTTGTATTTATGCCCCAGGTGGCTGTGCCTGCAGAATCAAGGGCATATCTAATGGAGTTGTTTGATATTAATTTACTCTCCCGCACAATTTGATGACATCTTTTTTTTACTCTTAAGGAAGATGTTGGAGGAATTCAAATGGGCCCAGTCGTACTTTGCTAATAACCCCTGGGTATTGGCAATTGGCCAATGATTGGCTGACTACACCGCCACTCTTTTCCCTGAAGCATCAATGAGTTTGGATGAGGTGGAGGGGCATCTGCTGATGAGAGGTTGCACTTTTGCGGGCATTATATACCACCAGTGAGTCTGGGGGAAATTGGCCTTTAATGTAAAGTAGGTATGACGGTGCAGCTTTGTATATTTTATCTACACATGACGTAATGATGGTGCCAGTACTGGATCTTTAAAGATGTCATCTGAGTGACGGAGCATCCCCTTTAGCATGGGCAGATATTGACCTGCTCTAGTGGTAGAGGAGAGTGTTTCAAAGAGGAAGTCATCCTCTAGAGGATCTTTGGGCAAGGGGACCTGGTGATACGCAGCTGCCCTAGCTATAAGATCCTGGAAGGATGTTGCATCATCCGGGGGTGTTGGCCTAGCTGGGTAAAGGTCTGGGTTATTATCCCTGGGGGACGGGGTCTATGTCATAGTAGTCCCATGGATCTGTGGGCTGCTGATCATTGTCATTTCCTCCTCCCTGACCCCCAGTATCAGACCGTGGTGAACCCCGTGGAGCAATGTCTCCTGTGTCACTAAGCAAGTGATGTGAAGAAGGCGTTGGTGGTGGTGAGGGAGCTGGAGAATAATCAGGCAAATGTGGCTGCAAAGGACTAGTTGCAATGTCCTTTTTCTGTTTCTTTGGAGGTACAGGTGGATCAATGGCCTCCTCAAAAGAAAGCTGGCGTTTCGATGAAACAGGCGCTGATTTTATTGCCTTTGCCAAAATCCGACCAGTAGAAGGATGAATATGTAACTTCTGCTTTGGATCAGGCTTCTCTTTCATAGTTTCAAGGATCGGTTCTGGTGCCAAAATGGATGGTTTCGATATCGAACGTGTTTGTTGTTTCGGCACCAGAGTGATTGATGCCGAATAGGTGGAGGATTGGGCACTCGGGGCCAATGCGGCAGCTGATTTACTAGCCACCGAGATTAGTTGGCTCGAATCAGAAAGTTTCAACTTGGCTTTTTGTGCCGGGCCCAAGGGAGGGGCATTCTTACCATATATTCGGAGCAGACCATGGCCTGATAAAAGTAGTGGCCCGGGAGCCGTAATTTTGGTAGAACCCAAATGTCTTAGTGAGTTGGGAAGGGACATGGGTACTCACTGTGCATTGTCCCGAAGGGAAGTCTTGTATCTGTAGGCCCAACTCTATTTCAGGTTCGAATGCCAAGTCCGAAATGGAAAAGGCCTCTTCCTCTGCTGCCAAAGCGTCATGTATCTCTTCCTCCGTCTGTTTGACATCTTGTTCGTCAAAGATGTTGGGTGTCTCTTCCAAATCTCTGGACTGCATCTCTTTCCGAAGCGCCCAACGGTCCTGCAACTCTTTCTTCGATCAAAAAGATAGACAAGCCTATCAGTTTTCCTCGTTGTGATCAGAAAAGAGAGACAGGTTGCAAACCTGATGATGGTCTGTATGCTGGTATTTTGCGTGGCAGTTGGGAGTTCGGTCCATCAGCAACGCATTTTTGGTCGAATCCGATGAAACGGGAAACAAGGCCAGAATGGAAAACGCCCGAAGGCCACCACTGGAGAACGTCGAGGTGACGATCGAGGGATTGCTTCTGTTTTCAAAAGGCAACGCTAATGAAAACAATACCGGCAAGAAAAGAAGTGATCAACGAACCGAAGGAAGCATGAAATCAGTCTCGAACTGGAGCGCTGAAGAACAAGTCCAAACTCGATGACGGAAAGAAAACAATCTGATGCCCTTGCGCAATATCACCAAGAGGAGTCACTTTACCTCGTGACTTGAGAGACTTCTTCGAAGAAAAAAACAATTTGCACACATCCGGACAAAACACTAGACGGCAGGAGTATGCAAAGCACAAGTATCTACAGAGACATGCCATCAAACAGCTTGTTAGGTCTCGGTTAGACGGAGCATGCCCTGTAACTTTGAGACATTTTGTTTACAGTTAGTGGGCTACAGCCCGCCCACAGTCAACATTTGTTAGCAGTTCTCGTATCCTTAGTTGCAGTTTGCCATGGCAAGCATGTGTCATGCCTCGTCTTGCGTTTGGCCTTCCTCTAGAGCATCTACCAAGTACTTGTGTCCATCCACTGCTCGGGTTTTTGGAGCTACTTTATTATTTGTGTATAGGCAGTCCATAGGAGTGCTTGTGTTTTCAGTCGCTCCTTTGTCAAATTTGTGTTGCCTCTTTTCCCTCTCATCCCCCGCCCTTTTCTTCTTTAACAATCCCTCCTTCCCACAACCACTCACTTGTGTTCGGCTTTTTTTTTTTTGTTTCTTGCCGACTCTACTCCCCTGCACTTCGCATCTGAAAGCAAATCATGGCCTTCTCAGTCAGAGTCCTACTTTTATGTGCTTTAAATGGAGAGTAGTACGTTGCACATCTCAGCACGGTCTATGCTGAGCCGGAAGCAGCCCTGCCTCCGGGACTTCAATAGAGCGGTGAAGTCATGCTACATTCAACAGCCTCCTACAACCAGATGCTGAGGATTGTTTCCGACACTTGGCCCCAGTGGCCCCTTGTACTTTTGCCTTTCATAGAAGGCCAGAGAGACAAAAGTGCAAAGTGTAAATACAGAAGCCACCGAGAATGTGGACAACAAGGGTAGACAGATACAGCTCTGGAAAGTTTATTTGTTTTATTTTGGTGCCCCTTTTCCGGTTCATTGCCTTTTTCCTTCCCATTCATGTTCCTTCTTTTCTTACGTTGTTTCCCTGCCATTATTTATTTGCTTGAGCACCTGGTTCAGGTTCACAGACAGTGATCAGACTCACCGTCCGTACACGAAGTTTTCAACGTTCACAGATCCATGTGTGAGAAGTTAATTGAGGCCAGCTTTTTTTTCTTTTGAGTCTGATGCTTGGAGTCCTTACTTTATAACTGAATAAAGAAAGAAATACAAGTCCCAGAGTGTAAAGTAAAAAACAAAAATACCTGGACTGAACTACTCCTGAAGAGACAGAGGAAGCTTGGGAGATTTGTGCTCCACAGCTTCCTCTATTAACCTGGCAAAACAGTTCCAGAAGCTGAGGAGCGTCAAATGGGGCCACTAATCAATTAAATTAGCAGGAAACCAAGGTGCATCAACTGCCAGGGGCGCGTCCTACTCATGTATGCTTTAAACAGAGTACTTTTCAGTTTAAATGCCTTTGTGCAATGTTAATGTGAGCGTGCTTTTATTGGGCTATACTCCCCACCCTCCTGTTGCCTATGTTGCTTCTTCCCTCTCATCCCCTACCCTCCTGTTGTGTGCGTTGCCCCTGCCCCCCTACCTGCCATAAGAAAAACATCCATTGGCAAAGCTGATAGGTCTCGCCAATGTGAGAGCTACTGGCTTTGCCAATATCTTTTAGCCATGTTGTATAGCAGCATGTCTGCTGTTCAACATGACAGAGTCAGGGGAAAAAGATCTATGACGCTGCTTGACAACATTGCTAAAAGCAATGACAAAGCTAATAGCCCTCGCATTGTAGAGAACTAATGGTTTGCCGGTGCCTGTTTGGTTATGTTTTTGCAAAACTTTGTTTGGTTAATGCTGGGCCCTCCTCAATCTAAATAAAAATAATAATTGCTACAGGCAAAAAGGTTGCTTTGGGCTTAAAAAATAAATTAAAAAAAAAAACACGCATTACCATAGTAGTCCCTGGCACTGAAGGGAACTACTTTGGGAGTGGGTGTGTTCCTTGTGAAAGGGAAGCATGTCCTAACTTGTAGTGAAGTCAGCCAATGGCTTAAGTGGGCTGATCCATTTCCCCTTAATACGTGCTGGAGTGGGCGGACGAAAAGTGTGAATGACACCAACCACAGACTAATAATGCATGAAGTCTGGCTGAAACCCCTATAAGTAACTATGTTATACACAGAATTTTAGTTAAATCAAAAGGTCTTGGCTAAAACAAAAATTTCAATCAGTCTGGCATTGGCTGCAAACCTCTTGGCTTTGAGAAACAAAGAAGGAAGGAAAGAAGACAGGCATAAAAGAAGGCAAGAAAGGAAGAAGGCGAGAAACAAAAGCAAGAAAGAAAGGCAAGAAAAAGAAAAACAATTAAAATGGAAGAGAAGGAAATAGAGGAGGAAAACAGCAGAAAAACAGAAAGAAGGAATGAAGAGAAATAAAGAAAGGAATAAGGCAAGAACGAAAGCAGGCAAAAAAAGAACGAGAGAAGGAGAAAAGGGAATCAGAAAATAAAGGAGAAAAGAAAATAAAGGAATGAAAGAGAAAAAGAGGAAGAAAGAAAGAAAGGAATGAAAGAAAGCAAGAATGAAAGCAGGCAAGAGAAAGAAAAGGAAGGAAATAGGGAAAGGAGGAAAATAGAAAGAGGGAAAGAAAACAAGAAAGAAAGAGGGGAGGAAAGAGAAGAATGGAAAAAGGCAAAACAGAAGGAAAGAGAGGATAACTTAATAGAACATTTTCAAATGGACACAATTTGATCTGGTATGCTGTGAAATAGCAGCAGTCTGAAAAGCAAAACCCTCCAAAAGGAATTTACAACAGCATTGGCAGTGGATGGGATCGGATAAAGGTGGAATTAGAAGGGCCCTGCTATCACATGAGGCTTTAAATACAAAGGCAACACTAAAGAAATGATGAAGTAGAAACAAAAACACTGGCATTGAAGGGAAGTAGCTTGACTGAGGAAGTGTTCCTTGTGAGAGATCAAAATGCAGTCACTGAAAGTGAAGTTAACCAGTGGCATACGTAGGCTGACCCACTGCAAAAGCCACATTGGGAGGACAACATCCTGAGAAGTGTAAACTTGAGAGCGAATCTTTGGCTTAAATTAGGGTCAATTGTAATACTACCTTGTTCGAAAAGAATCTAGTAAACGGAATGGATGACGAAAGGGCACCTAATTCTCCCAAACGTCTTCTTGAGGTTATGGCTACTAGGAAATGGGGACCGGCCGAATGGAACACCAGGGGCAGAACCTCTTGCCTGACCCCAAGATGGCCGCCACAGTGGTGGGTTACCATGATGAGCTACTACTCTTGGACAAAAATTGGACACCCTCTAGACCTCAAGCATATCCCCCATCCGGCTCACCCATCAGGACACTGAACCTGTGATCTTGCCACCGACTGTTGAGACCTAGCATTTTGGCCAATGCCCGGTGGAGCTACCTTGCTAGCTATAGAGGAGATGGGCTGTTGACTTCCCCTCGGCCGTCACCTACCCAGCCGGACTTTGGGCAGACTTTCCTTCGTCTCTCCGCCTTATCTCCCTCCTACCCTTCTTCCTTACCCCCTACCCTTCTACTCTCCACTTATCTAGTCTTCTATGCTCTTTAAATGTTTCTAGCAACAGATGTAACTTGTAACTGATGTAACTTTGTAACAATGTGGAACCTCATGTAAAGCGCTCCGATACTTCCGGGTCTAGCCAGCGCTATATAAAACTCAAATAAATAAAATAAATAGGAAGATCATTTTTGCAGTAAGCTATTGAACTGATGCGGATTCTAGCAGATCAAAGGGAGCCACCTATAATCCCTTAAGGGCTGAGCTAAGATCCCAGAGAGGAAGGACTGACGGTTGAAGTCTTATCAGTGACCTCAGCCTTTACCGGATTGGGTAGTTAAAGCTAGTTGCTTAGATATACTGTAGGTAGATGCCAGTCCTGCACCATATGTCCTGCAATCAAGTGTTTTCAAATCTTAACCCAAGGGAAGCCACATTTCCTCATTTTTGTATTGCAAAAGCCTCCCTGGATCTCCGTACCAAACTGCTCTATGGAGATTCTGGACTTCAGCGAGGTTTGCCAAAGTGGCGGCAGCAAGCTTCAGATCCAGCTCTTAGACTGCCTTTGAGACAAACATTTCTCTTTTATTAATCTCTCATGCAATAACATCGCAGTACTTTTTTTTTCTTGAACTCAACATATCAGGGGCTCTTTTTATATGCAGAATAAGCGATTAAGGAAAAATTGCTTTGTGTGTGCTTGTATGTGTTAAATAAAGGTTGTCTGCAGACCACTACCATTATAAAGCTTTTGTGCAGAAACCACGTAGGCCTTCTTTCTTTTCACTTGTGCACTGTAGCTTTAATGTGAAAACTACCAAAGTCCTCACTGTAAAGGCAGTCGTTCATTCTTCGTCATAAGCAACGGCCTAGAAGAAGAGAAGGTCAACTCAAAGCATCTGAACAGCAGTATCTGAGCAGTTCAGAGGGCAAACTACCATTCACTTACTTGCACGCCTATTGTCGTTTTAGGCACACAAGATGAAATGCTATGTTTATCTTGGCAATTAGGGGTGACTAATTTATTGGTGGGCTGAAGTGAAAAAAACAAAAGTTGGAAAAATTGTACAACTAAAAATTAAGAAGACTTTTTTGCCCAACGTCAGCGATCTTGAATATTTTCCATTTCTTCTCACCTTAATTAGAACGTTCATTCGTGGTTTGAGGTCATGATCTTCTGGAATGATGATGGTGTAGCGTTCTCGTCCAGTGAGCCCAAGTGTGTCTGCATTATCCCCAGGCTGGTATTCTAGTGGAATCACTCCCATTCCAACTAGGTTACTCCGGTGAATGCGTTCATAACTTTCAGCAAGAACTGCTTTGATTCCCTGCAAAATTAGATGTCAATTAGTCCCTTGTTATATTTTGCAACAATGTCACTCGAGTTGCGATGAGCAAAGAATGAAACAAAAATACACTGGAATGTAGTAGTACTTCTAGTCCTAACGGGAGTACCACTCTACAACCAGTTTGCTTCACAATTTAAATATGCTACCCTGTGCTGCTTCTGGTACACTACTTCATTCATTGTCCTCATACACCATGACTGGTACTGGATTGCAGTATCACAAATTCAGTCAAGTCACTAGTTTGAAAACACAGCTGACAAACTCATCCCTTTGTCTTGGAAGGCACATCCAGTAGTGAGGTTTTGGATGCAGCTCCCATATGAGGAGTGATACTAAAAGCTGTGATCTTAAGCTATCATAGTAAAGAAGAAAGACTTAATTGAAAACACAACGATGCAGTCCATTTGTGTTTCACATTACTGCATCGGTGTATAACTTAGGACTGGCTCTATGCCAAATTTGTGGGATAGCTGCACACAATGTAATTCAGTTGTATTAAGATAAAAAAACATGAAAATTTATGAACATGGATAGCCTGAAGATCTGGCATGGATTCAGCCTTCCGGTACCGAACAGGTATACTGGGCAGTCTGCTTTAGTGGAATGAGTTACTTACATTCAGTAGCAATTTTTCTGATGGTAGTGCAGCTTCCTATAGATTTCTTATATGAACCCCGTTGCAGATATCAAACTGAATTGGGGGACATTTTTCTGGTAATCCGGTCCACCCAGTTGTCCTTGTGCGGCTTCAGTCGCTTACCTACCGGACTCCAAAGGAAGTGACATGCAGGTCCACATATGGCACCATAGGACCAGTTACATCACTTCTGTTGATTTTTATACCCTTTTCAGAAGCTAATGCTGGAAGATGGCAGATTCACCAAGGGGAGGCACTAAGCGATACCAAGGAAGCTGTGATCCACCAGAAACAATGTTACCAAAGGTAAGGAAATTTGTGCTAACAGATATACCTTAATGCAAATTCCTTATGTGACAACACTACAAAAGCAGCCTAATGATGAGATTATGTCCGGATGATAATCAGATTTGAACAAGAAAGCTCTAATGTACAGCTCAGCTAAATTCAAATCTGGATGGTGCATCAGAAGCAAAAAAGTAATTCTTTAAGAAATAATACAAAGGAGAACAAGGTAGCAGCCAGACTAAACAAATGGATGATACCCTTGAGAAAGGCCGAAGTTGCAGCGTTTCCCTTATTCCAGTGAGTTCTAAAACACTATAGATGATCTTCACCAGCCAACCCGCTGGACTTGAAATTCAAGGATTGTCATCTGTAAACTTTAAGTTATAAAGGCCCAGAGTTGGGTAAAAGGGTGAGATAATAGACAAATGAGTTGTTTTCAAGTCTTGCTTTCCTTTGATCAATGTATTTAGTGTTAGAGGACACCCCTGTGATCGAGACTATGCTGTCTCTCCCCAATCTTTGAATGATTTGCAAGCCCAGATCAAAAACAAGGACGGGGAAAACAGAATTAATAGATATTTTTGATTACTCTTTGGATCAAACAATCTACAGAAAATGCATAGGGGGGCTGCAAAACCACTCTAGAGTCAGCACCTCTCGTATTAGGCTCTCCATTGAGCTATAGTGTTGAAATTACATTTTTTGCTGTTGTAGCTTGCATTTTCATTTCATTCATTCTCTGAACAATTAAGTCTACCACTTCTGGAAAAAGCTTTCATTTGTGGTTTGCCAAACCCGTTCTGCTAATTTGGTCTTCTGTTGTGGTCAGAGCACAGACAAATGAGCCGTAATGGCCCCTGGCCAAATTCTCATCTCTCCCACTGAAATGGCTTTCACTCCTCTTTTCTTGTTTAGGCCAGATCATTGCTGTTAAAGTGCTGCTCAAAAGTTCTACCCATTTCCTTCACAGTACTAACAAATGCACTGAGGAGCTTTCGATTCCAAGCATATGTGAAGAAGGCATTCTCCTGAAATCAACAGACTAATCTTGAAATTGTGCTCTAGATGTGCTCCCCAGCACAGCAAAGATGTGTCTGTCACCAAGTTTATTTTGGATAAGTGGGTTGGTAGGATGAAAGTCCTGTTTTCTAGAGCTCCGCAAAATTGGCTATATTACAGACTCAAACTCCATTGTAGTGAATTGATGCTCAGACTGAGCAATCAAGAACATGCAAAACGTAATAAGGTCTAGGAGCCGCAGAATTGACTTTGCAGTCTGTTGTGACTTTTTCAAGAAGACTGAAATAAACTGCCTTCTGTGTCCACAATTACACAGATGAACTGATAATTCTGATTTGATGTCAAGTGTTATGGCTCCTGTAAAAAAGAAGCTTAGATTGTGTAAAAGGTTGTCCTTCAGCAGTGGAATATTTTATTGGTTCAAATGCTTGACTTATTTCCCATCTCAAGGCTGCTAAGACTCTAGACTGATGATGGGGAATAATTCAAACACATGACTCCAAGAAAGATCCAATGATGAAGAACAATTATCAGAAAGTCGTCATATTTTTTTGCAGTTGGATATGCTAAACTGTTCTGTAGAGAGCAGTTGGCTCAAGGCACAATTCTTACATCCCAGTCAAATAATTTTGGGAGAGGTTTTTATCTGGTCCATGTCCACAATTTAATGGACAGACCAATTAACAACCCCTAAGCACATCTGGATGCTGCAAACATACTGACAATTATGTATGCAGGAACTACAATCATGTAGCAAGGCTCAATTTGTGTCACACAGCTGTCCATGGCAGCTCTTCAGTAAGAGACTAGCTTTTTTTTTATTTCACACAAAAGTACATCTGAGATTAATGGCAGATCAACATTACTTTCTTCAATGTCGGTCTGCGTATGCTAAAGACAATTGGATTATAACAATGGTCTTATAAGATAATAGGTGTACCTGTAAAGCGCACATTGATAACCTGGAGCATCTTAGCGCTGAAAAACAGTTGTTTATTGTTACCCATCTCAACGGTGTTCACTTTATCAAGATGCTCATTTTATCTATCTCAGACTGATGAAAAGCTGTGTATACCTGTTGAAATGTGAACCTCTGACCATGAGGTCAAACCCAGAACCCTGAAGTGGATCTATTAGTCCTACCAGATCCATCTGGGTTTTATATGCTTATCTAGACAATCAAATCTCACAGTGCCACCCAGAACCCTGTGAATAAAGTACTAATATAGAAAACGTAAGAAACTGCAATGGTGAAATGAAAAAGATGCTGGGTTGCCCACAACCCTAGGGATTACTATGGCCCCACTGTGCTGGGGAACCCCAGGGTCAAGGACCACAAAGCACCATTTTGAAACCTATGGCCCTGGCGAGATTTGGGACTGCCCTTATTTTAATAAAAAGCAGGCTAATGCCGATCTTACAGGCAACAATATAAACTGAACAACTTACTATTTATTTGAACAGTTATGACATGAAACAAAAATTGAGAAAAATAACCCTATACAGTTTTAGGCTCATGTCTTACTCAGTAAGAAATTCTGAAATAGCCAATTCCGGTCTACAATAATACATATGATCTTAGTAATCAAAACAAGATTCGAGACAAAGGGGAGAAGCTTTATCCCTAGACATAGAAAAATCATATTTTAAATTTACATCCAAGTTTAGTGGCACTGACATCCTGGAAGTTGTGAAATTTGCAAACGTCTCAATTCACCATGGTAACGTCCAAAGTAACATTACTATAACTTGCAGAGAAAGCTAGCTATACATTTAGACTTACCAGGAGAAAAGGTCCTTTTGCTGCCCAGTCTCGGGAACTGCCAGAACCATATTCCTTGCCTGCCAGGATGATCAAAGGAAGGCCTGCTTGCTGGTATCTCTCAGCTGCGTCAAAAATGGGAATCTGCAAAGAGGACAGAGCAGTGAAAATTTCAATAGCGCACGGTGTACTGCATAGTGAATACAAATAGAACTAGTTGTATAGTGTAGAATGAGCAAAGGTAGGGACTGTGCACATCCTCAATAGCCTTGAAACACAAATATAAAGGACAACAGTAAACAAGAAGGCTGTTTATCACGGCAATACACCCATAGCACGAATCAGGACTTAAAAGATACGCAAGTCAAAATAGTAAGTGCCAAGGACTCTGACTACATAAAAATTAATTTAGTAGATAAATTATTTTAACAAACAGAGGGGAATGCCTGCGGTGGTGTCAAACCATATTTCTCACTTCCAACGTAAAATAAAGAACAGTAAAATGCTTTGAAAATGAAGAATGCAATGTTATTTATTAATCCGAGTTCTCCTCTAATCGTCTGTAAATTCAAAGAATGGCCAGTCCCTTCCATGCCCGGGATTTCAAAGCACTTTTACAAAATATAAAATCTTGCTTCCATTTTAAACGAAAAAAGTAAATACAATAACATGAGGGAAATTAATCCAGATTGGGACCAGTTTTGTGAAACTTCAAATGTAACAATGTTCCTTTAAAAGCAGCAATACCAACAGTGCTCTACAATGGCCTTCACTGGTTATTGGTCTCGGATCATTTTATGGGGTAACTGGACCTTGAACCTCTAACAGGAAATGACATTAACACGGTCAATTCATGTCGGAGAACGAGGTTTACATGCAACCATTCCTTCAAAATGATAGTACCTTCATCGACAAACATTGAATAGAATAGTAGGATCATCTCCATTAAGGTGGGAGGATTAATTATTCAAGAATGAAAAGGTATACATACAAGCGCTGAATTCGATAGTGGCACATCTGTTAAATTATAGAGGCACAAATAAAAATGTCTAATGGAGCTGAAATGGCAAGCATCGTTTTTACTCCCTCATCCCCCCCCCCTACCCCCAACACCCCTCGCCCCACTTAACTTTTTCCTGCACAGAACTGCCTGTTAGTTGTCGTCTTTGGTGGGTGATCGTTGTTCTGCTCTTGTTCCTTTCTTGGGAGGACTACCCGTGGTGGCGGGAACAACGTTCCCAGTCAGCATACCAATGACGAAGGCTCATGACCTCCTCGGGGGGGCCCCCTGCCCTTATAACCCGGTGGGGCCCCTGACGATTGATCCCTTTAAACCATACTGACAAATCGGCACTCTGAATTTTCCCGGGCTCAGTGGCTGCTCGCAGGTTCCGCCACCTGGGAGGGGTTTGTCGCAGGCCCCACAGCGGTCAGCTGTGCCTTCCCAGTCAGATGCGCCTTCCCAGTCAGCTGCGCCTTCCCGGCCAGAGTGCTAATCACTCTAAAAGCTCTAATGTAGTGCAGAGAAATCCACCACACAGGATGAGTGGCACTTGGCAAGGCTGGGGAAGGTGAAATTGGTAGAGTGTGGGGGGTGTGACAAGTGTAGTTAGGGAGAAAAAAAAGTTTGCAGCTTCCTCACTTTATGGAACATGGGGGGGCGGTTACTACATTTTGGGGCAAGTCGAAGGTAGGCCGGTCACGCCACATTTCCTCCCCCCCCCGCACAATTTTTTTTACCCACTTTTACCAATGTTAATACAGAGGAAGCTTTCTTTCATCCAGTAGAGCATATTGTCCAAGCGCAACGTGATGCTAGTGGAATTATTTGGTTGATTTCTAGCTGGATGTGACTATGCATGTTTTTCTAGTATGTCTGGATCTTACCCTGATACCAGAGTAGCCGTGCAAGGGACAGACAAAGATATGAAACAGTAGGCAAGCGATGCGATGATCCTTGTGGAATGCCAGTGGACACATGAATAACTCAGCTGACCCAATGTTGATTTACTGGCTACATTTGGGGATACATAATAGGATCCATGGCAAACAAAGGCTGTCCAGTTATGCCCGATCAGTGTTCCAGCCAGCCTTTCCAGCGAAGTTGTATGGTTACCAGTGTTTTAATTGTTTAAATTGCATTTACATAGCGCTTTCTATATCTGATGAAGCGTCAAAGTGTTTTACGGCAAGTAGCACACTACCCGGAAGCCCAAAGTTAGCAGTCAGTCCCTTAATTATTGGGATTGATTTGCATGCTCATTCCATGTATTCACGCCAGTTTCTTTGTGGTGCATTATTGACAGATGTGCTCATTAAAGGGAGCTATGTGAGAAGCATTTGTTTGCTGGAATTAATAAAATAGTTATGGTTTCCAAAAAGAGCTTAAGATGGATAGGCATGTGATTTAGAGTAACTTGTATACCGAAGAGGCAGGCAGAAGGGTAACAGTGGCGCACTTAAAATAAAAATAGGAGATAGAAGTAGGTAAAGGTTTGACAGAATGTCCATTATTCATGCAGGATTTTAGGACTATAGCAGGTGGAGAATTTTTGCATGCAGTTTGCGGATGTAAACCTGTTGAAAAAAACACTTTCTAAATTCTGCTCCTAAGAAACATAGCTTACACAATCTTTCTAGTAGCACTTAAGAGGTGACACATACTTCCAACAGTGAAAAGGAAGCCTATGCTTGTTGAGACCCCTTTACTGTCGAGCAGTGTGGCAAATAAACACATTCCATTACCTGTAATTATGAGACACCCCAGAGAGCCCTTTTGTATAGCTACTACAGCAGTATATGTAATACTGTAAAGAATAGTTACAGCTTATGCAAATCATATGCACCATACAAACCTATACATATAATATGAAACATGTTCTGTAAACACCCACCAACTTAAAAATATAACAAGGCAATAGATAAACACATTGCAGCAATCATCAGTATATTTAGTCCATGTTTGTGACTCATTCAATACCTGGCTTAGAAGGCATTGCCCAATGCATCCACCTGAAGAGCATCCCCACACAACAGACACCATGTCCAGCAGAATGGATGTGTCCGAGGTCACCTTCCAGCATCCACCCTGCATTGTAGTACTGCAGACCACAGCAGAGCATTAAGGCTGTGTTTTTTTATGCAAACACAAGGAGATAATGGACGGAGCGCTGAAACTTTTCAGACACTCACCCCAAGTCACAGATCTGGGTTGAATCCATCATCATTCTTTAGCTCACTTCGCCACCTCAGTTCAGACCCAGCTTTATGAAAATCAGTCTTGACCCTGTGCCTCATGGGAACAGTCCAGCCCGAACGGCCAAGCCAGGTCTTCCCTGAACCGGAAACAAGCATCCGGGGACTGGTTTCTGAGTAACACCCTTCATCAGCCAGGCTAGCTTGAATCCAGTGGCAAAGTGAGCAAAGGACCCACGTCTGGGTATACCCTGCCAACTTAGGGCGAACATCAGATTCAGTGCCCCATGAGAGTCCGAGTACAAACTGATGGCCAAAGAGGCTTTGATTTAGTCAAGTTCAGATTGTGCTAGCTGGGCAGGTATTGAAAGGTCAGAAAAACTGTGACCTAGGTTTTAGGTCCAGGAACAGCTCTAGGGGCTAATCACATGCACTTTCTAGGGGCTAATCTCCCACTACTGCCTAGTGCTACCAGACCCTTAGTAGTGAGGAGCATAATTTTAAGTAGACTGGATTACTGTAACTCTCTGTATTTGGGAGCACCGCACTCAGTGCTATTGAAGCTGCAGAGGATCCAGTCTATAGCAGCCAAACTGGCATTAAACAGGCAGCGCAGGTCCTCGACGACGGCAGCATTAAAAGACCTCCATTGGCTACCCGTCAAGGAGAGAATTCAATTTAAATCTCTCTGCATCGTGTTCAGGGCAGTGCATGGTTTGGGTCCAATTTCCATGCAGGAGAAACTCACATGGTACAACCCTGGGAGAAATCTTCGCTCTTCCAGTGCAAGTCTGGTAACTACTACTAGATTTAAGAAGACTAGGATGGGTGGCAGAGCATTCGGTATAGCAGCCTCACGACTCTGGAATGATCTCCCCTGCATATTAGACAAACCAACTCGCTGCTCTCATTCAGAAAAAGCTTAAAGACCTGGCTCTTCCCTAGGGATAAGTAATATGAGCTCTCTAAATCAGCGTACAGGCTATCTGTTCTGCCTAGTAACAACTTGGTAAGTCGCAGCGCCAGGATACCCGCAGGGTGACAGTTTTTTGCGCTATATAAATCTACGATACAATACAATACAATACTTTCTGGACCATCATCACAATGAGCTGGCATGAGTCTTATCTTCAAGTTTTAGGAGTCTCATCCACAAGTGTTTGAAACAACGAGTGCAAGTCCTATAAAAACCCACCCGAGAGAGCAGACCCCAAGAAACTTGAAACCAATCTGTTCTCCATCACAAAACCTACAGCAGGAGCTATTTCGACTGCATCCCAGAACTAAATTCTGAAGGTAGTGACACAATAGAGATCTTGCATCAAACAGATTTATCCCTTCCACTCACCTAATGAGAGGTACTGCAAGCTCACTGTTTCTACTATTCAAAGCAAAAAAGTACTAGCACTCAGCAGTATGATCAACATTAGAAACTAGGCATAGAAAATAATTATAAATGATTACAATTATATGAATCATAAAAATACTAATTGTTCAATTTAGGTCATTAGTGAGTTGACTAATATTTATGTTGTTGCACGTGTCAGCCAGCAACTATAAAACTGATCACACATGTAAACAAGCAATGGCAAAACAAATTAGTCGTTCCTTTAATACGCATGACCGACAACCTTCGAATGATTTTTGTCAAACTATAACAAAATTCATGGCAAAATAGCCACCAGTGTGTGTTTATGTGTCGTTGCACTCAAACCAAGCTGTAATTAATTTTTGATATAATTTATTCTTAATTTACTGATCCAAGATGACAGACAGCTATTTTCCAATGATAAAATATGAAATAAGGTTTGTGTAAGATGCTGTGCAAATGAGAAGCCCAGAAGCACTGTGCAGCTGACGTGCCCTAGGAAAAGGAATAAAAAATAAATAAATAAAAATAAAGAAGGGTGAGGGATAAACAGAGGAGAGTGCGGGAGCTGATGGCCATAAACGAGCAGCCTGGTAGAAGTGGATGTATAGAAGCTATGTTCCATCGAATAAGAAGCATCAACCAGAGATGGGCAAGAAAGCCATACAATAATAAGCAAGTAGCTACACCAAAGCCCTCTATTGTAGACAATAGTTCTTCGACAACAGACAATTTTTTTGGTGGGTTAAACCTAATAAAATAACCATGTAGATATATAAAGCAACAAACCATAATTTTTCATAGGAAAATAACTACAGTAAGTTCTAGTTACCTTGCACTCATTTATGTGGTGGCATATATTTAGGGTGCGCAATGCTATAACATAAAATTTGGGAACGAACACTAGAGGTCCTTGGCCTACTGCATGTTGAATAATTTCAGTAATGTTAGTCGCAGGTCAATAAAAACAGTCATCATAGGACAGGAGGCAATAAAAAATGAACACAATGACAGCATACACAATAAGCATAAACTGTTGTGTATGAAAAAGAACAAAAGTAAAACTGCTGTACCGTTTTGTTATTCTTATTGGCATAACGTAAGGCAAACTAGGCATTAGTGCCGTATACTTACTGTTTCCTTTGAAGGGAAGTGTATTGTTTGTGGTGCCTGTTTATTAAGAAATTTGTTAAACAGACGAATGTTGGCAAAAGTTCCTCTAGCCATGACAGCATCATTTCCTCTCCGGGACCCATAGGAGTTAAATTCTCTGGGAGTTAAACTAAAAAGAAAACATTTTGCAAAATAAATGGTTGGTAAAGAAAGGTCAGCATACAAATGAGTAATTGACAGATTAATTAAGAATTTGACGCACAGCTCTCTGGTCACAAAGCATTATTCAAAGTATTGACAACTGCCTGGCAAGAAGTCTTGGAAGGAAAAGTTACTTAACTGTTATCCTAAATTTTCCTCTAGGGGAATTTACATTAATAGTTTGAGCAGTGAAATGTTTCACAGCCACGGGGAATCCCAGAGCACTTTTTACAAAAATATATACAACAGATGTAGGAAAGTGCCCCATTTTGCATGATTACCCCCCCCCCCTAACTTTTTGCCAGATACCTCATGCTAACTTGACTAAGTGTGTGGTGGGACCCTGCTAACAAGGCCCCAGCACCTGTGTTCTTTCCCAAAACTGTAACTTTGTTTCCACAATTTGCACGCCTCTGGGCCACATGCAAGCCCCTTGTAAAAGGTACCCCTGGTACCAAGGGCCTTGTGACCAGAGAGGGCCTCTGATGCTGCAGCATGTATTATGCCACCCTCAGAGACTCCCTCATCTTAACATACACACATTGCAGGCTGGGTGTTTTGGTGCAGACAAAACTGAAGTCGACATGGCACACATCCCTGTGTGTCATGCCCACCAGCACTGCCTATGGCATGGGTAAGTCACCCCTCTGGCAGGCCTTACAGCCCTAAGACCGGGTGCATCATACCACAGGTGAGGGCATAGCTGCATGAGCAATATGCCCCTACAGTGTATGTGCCATTCACAGACATTAAGTGCAATGAAGCCATTTTGAGTACATGGGCTGGGAGTTTGTCATTATGAACTCCAAAGCTCCATGATGGCTTTACTGAAAACTGGGAAGCTTGGTACTTAACTGCTCAGCATAATAAACCCGCAGTGTTGGATTTATTATAAAATGCACTCAGAGGGCATCTTAGAGATGCCCCATGAAAAACAACCAACCAACTTCTAGTGTATTGGCTGACTGGTCCCCGCCAGCCAGCCACCACCAGACCGGTTTCTGACCTCATGGGGTTAGACGTTAGAGCCTTTGTGCTCTCGGAGGTCAGAAACTAAGCCAGCTCTGGGTGGAGGTGCTTCACATCTCCCCCAGGCAGGAACAGCAACACTTGGCGGTGAACCTCGAAGGCTCTCACCTTATGATGTGCTGATTTGGGCAGCTCCAACTGGTGGAGATGCCTGACCCCCTGTCCAAGCCTCACTTTTGGTAGCAGGACAGGCAAGAAAATTAGTAAGCAGAGTAGGAGTGTTCACCTTAGCCTAGCACACCCCTAGGGTCTCCAGGAGCTGAGGTGAACCCCCCTCTTAGAAATTCTCCATCTTGAATTGGAGAATTAGGCCCAATAGAACAGGGATATGCCCTTCTCCTCAAAGGGAGGGGGCACCCAAAGGGTTTAGTCACCATAGGGGACAGTAGCCATTGGCTACTGACCCACGACCTCAGTAACGCCCTTTAATTCAGGAGCCGTGCAGCAGTGGAGAAGAAGACAACTGACTTGCGACCCTACTCCAAGAAACCGGCGTGGCATGCAGCCAGCAACCTCCAAGAACCCCGGGGACCTGCGCTGTGTTCAACAAAGTCTCTTGTCTCCCGTGGACACCGGATTTGTCCAACCAAGAAACCAACCCAAGGATTCCGGATCTAGGCAGATCCGCGACACTTGAACCACTCTGCACCAGACTCCCACGGCCCGAGTCCAGGTGGCCCACCGACCCGGTGAAGTCTCCCCGGCGATCCTGACCTGGGATCCAGCATTTGTCGACCTCTCCTGACCTTCCCCTTGACGCCTGCAGCCTCAACTTGAAGTGTCCTCCCGACCGGACCTGGTGAGAAAACCCCAATGTCGAAAGTGTGCCCTACCAACGGTGTCCCGGCATCCCCCCCACCATCCAACTTACCTCTACAGTTAAGGGATTCCCTCAGCCAACCTCTGGAAACCGAGCCTCCAGCAGTTTTCCCCAACTGAGGATCTCCTTTGATTTCAACGGGGCCCCCTGACGCCTTCTTTGCACTCTGTACCAGGCCGCTGCTGGTGGTGGTGAAGTCCAGTGCTCTTTGGTGGCCCCTTCAGTGCTGATCCTAAACCCCAGGGCCAGAGTCCCTGAACCGCAGGTACCTACCTGTAACTGGTGCCTCTTTGATATGCCCCCAGCCTCCATAGGATAAAATTGGGCCCAGTGACCTCTGCACCTGGCCGCCCCAGCGCCGCTGGTTGTGCAGTACCTACTTTGGTCAGACCCTGGCCCAGTGTTGACCCAAACCCCCGGAAACTGAACTTGAGAACCGCATACTTACCTGTAAGTTACTCACCTGTCTTTTTCCCATAGGATTGCATTGGTCTCTCACTGTATTGTACGAAGTGTGATCCTGCATACAAAGTGTCTCTTTCTGTATTGAAAAGCATTACATGCAAAGTATTGTTTGATACCAAACAAAACCTATTACCAGTAATTGAACGTATTGCACAAAAGTCTACTTGTCTGTAACTGAGTTCAACTTGGTTCCTAGAAATAAAAGTAACTAAAGTAATATTTTTCTACGAACGTTGGCCTGGAGTCAGTCATTGAGGGTGTGTTCCTGCCTTGTAGGAGTATGTACACCAAATGCATTCACACTACCCTCTGATGAGCCTAATTGAATATCCCAGCTACCACTAAATTGAGAGTAAGGTATTATCTAATGTTTTAACCTCTGCCATACCGTTGGGGATTTACTGGACTCCGTACACACTATACCTCTTTTTGGTATAGTATATACAGAGCCAGCTTCCTACAATAGATTTTTCTTTTTGAAAGTCCATTTTTAACACAATGTATTTGACAGGCTGTAAGAGGTTATATCGGCCATATTTCACTTTAGGCCAGATGTACAAAGCCATTTTGCAGTCACAAACCCTGCGATTCACAAAACCAAAGGGTTTGTGATCACAAAATTGTTTTTTCCAGTCCGAAAATCCTTTAGGACTCGCTAAATGGTTTTGCGATCCATTCCAAATCGCAATAAGGGGGGCGTTGAAGGAGCTAATTAGGAGTTACAACAGTATGCATCAATGTTTTGAGACCACAACCACGATCTCAAACAATTAATCAGTTATCAGCACCTTAAAGGAGGCGGTAACTGATTTGCAAAGGGGAAGGTGTCCCCCATGGGACAAGTTCTCCTTTGTGAACTGTGTAGGCAGCCAAGGGAGGAGTAACTAAGCAGTGGCCCAGGGGAATCACCGCTTACTCCCCTACGTTTTCTCAGACAGGATTTTTAAAATATTTTGTTAATTAAAAAACAGGACCAGTTCCGTTAAGGAACATGGGCTGCTTAAAAAACACAAACTGCCCCATTTGCAAACACAGGGACGGTGGTCTGTTCTTCCTTGCAGGCCGCCATCTCTTTGTTAATAGCCAATCACAGGGGATTGGTCTATTCATTAAGCAGGGTATTTTGCAACACCCTGTGACGGGAGTGATACATTTTCATTCTCTCCTGAGCAACGCTCACAGACTCTTTCCAGATCCACCTGCTCCTGAACCGGATAGTCAGATTTGTCCCTTAACCATGTAGAACACAATCCAGTGGGGGGTCGCCTACCACGCAAAATGGAGAAACCCCGGCTACACTATGAGGGGCATTGTGATATGCCCAGACTGTTCTTTGAACAAACTCCTCATATTACCACCATAAGATAGTTCAGTCTAGATACCCTCCTAGAGCAGGCGGTTGACCCTCTCAATGGCACAGTTCATTTATGGCGAGTACACCGCAATATTGTAATGTTTGATGGGCTATTGGTTATGGAAAGTAAAAGATTGAGACAACTGTTTTTTTTTTTTTTTTTTTTTTAAAAGATTAAATGTCTTGCTGAAGGCCACCGCTGACCTTATCAGGGGTATCTAGGACAGCCAAAACATGTTGGCCATATAAGGGATGACGGGGATACTAAATTCCCCTACTTCATACCTGTGTTTATATATTTTTAATCCTGGCAAGGCATCCACTAATAAAATTAATATATTAGGATAGTTCTAGGCAGCTTTAACGTTTTTCTTTCTTCATATCTCTGGTTGAAGTGGAGTATATGCTCCGATCTTAAAAAACTATTCCTAAAAAAAAACCTCGCTCCTACACCTTGGACTCATTTAGGTCCAGGTTGTGGGAAGCCCGATGATTAAGCATGCCACATCTTGATGTGGGTGAGGGCCCTGCTTTTCCCAGAGAGATCTCTCTGTGTGGAGTAACAACAATATTTTTGAGATAATTGTGGAACCCTTTTGATGTGTGTATACATTTATGAAGGGAGAATAAGGGTTTAGCATTCTTTATCTCTTTCTTTTGCCTATTTCTTAGCACAAAATGCTTTCTTGTGCCCATTTCGGATGCAAGGGAGGCATTTTGCGATAAGAAAATAGCACTAAATGCTGGGCGTAAGTTGGGGGAAAATCCTACCCCAAGAGTACATTTATCAAGCGGGGACGTCTGCTCACGCTTGCCGTTAGTGTTCTGTGGCATTATCACTATTTCTGAGCACAAAATGCATTTTCATGCCCATTTTGAATGCAAGCGGACATCTTTGCGTTTAGAAATGGTGCTAAATGCAGAACTTCTCTTATCACGTAATTATACGGAATTTTTAGGTAACTTCACATGATTAAGCTACACTGAACCCTAATTCAAGTGTCCAGATAATAAGAGTTCAAAAGCCAAGCTACGAAGTTCAACAATGGAAGATTTGGAGGTAGGATCTGGCCCCCAAATCCAAATGTGAGCTCAGGTCTGCTTGGCAGCTTCTTGCAAGGACATTCTGATAGAAGCAGTAGGGTGATGAACCACTACTGGAATGGCCACTTGAGAAACGTGGATTATTCTTGCTTCGTTTTTCATTTGTTTAAGGATGATTGACGCAATCAGTGGGATTGGATTAAATAATTAGACCAACTTCTTCCAACCAGCTTAACAAAAGTGCCTGGCTGGTATTACCTAGATGAGTAACTTGAAACTTTGTCTGCGTTTGTGAAAAGATTTGTTTGCAGAAAACACAGTTTGCAAAATGAATCATGCAGTACTGTGTTGTATATAACCCATTCATGATTTCCTGAACGGAACAGCCGAGGGAAATCTCTTCAGCATTTTGAACCTAAGGAAGATGGAGTACTCCAATTTGCAAGTTCTGAGAATCAGCCCTTTCCAGACTGTTGATGTTTCTAAGGACGAAGCTCTGTTTCCAGCTCTTCCCTGTATGTTGATGGAACACATCAGTATAATGTCATCTGTACAAGCAGAGAGGTCATTTTTAAAGCTTGGTAGAAAAGATTTAAGGGCAAGATGGACTACCCTTAACTCCAACAGGTAGATGTGATGTGTATTTTCTTTCTCCTGCTATGTTCCCTGCACCTCCAGATGATTCACATGTGCTCCTCAACCTAGCAGGGAAACATTTGCCACAATATTTTGGGGTAGAATGTCTTGATGGATTGAAAGACCTTTTAGGAGATTGGTCGATCAGCAACACCAGGGAAGAGACTTGAATGAGGCCTGAGAGAGAGTTAATCTATCTTCCCAACTGCCTGAAAGCTGGCATCATTGAGTGAGGCATTGATTAATCAGTCTCCTCTGTAGCCTGGCTTACAGTACCAGAAATATGCAGAATGCCAGTGAATCCAGTAGTGATGAGATTTGAAAGGCTATCAGATGTTTTGTCTTTAGATGTTTGACACTTCAGATGGACAGAGGACAGTACCTTTTCTGCAGGATACACCTTTGCTGCATGCAGGTCTATACCTGCTCCCAGGTAATGGACAGATTGGAATGAACTGCACTAGACTTGGATTGATTCACTCAGACCTACGTGGTGAAGAACAGAAACTGCTACTTTAACAGTACCGAGCCCCATGAGAAGTGGCTGGTTTTATAAGCCAGTCAACCAAAGGGAGGTGGGGGCACATGAAAATTCATCATCTTCCTGAGATGTGCAGTGACTACGGCCATGCACTTTGAAAATGTCCATGGAGCAGACTTGAGAACAAAAGGATGGACTCTATTGGCAGCAAACACAGCCCAACAGAAATCTCAGAAACTTGCAATGCTTCTGTATGATGAGAAAGTAAGCATCCTGAAGAATATGGCACACATCCAATGCCCTGATGGAGCTGGAGGGAGATGTGTTAAACCATGTGTCAGTTGTCCCAAATCACAATGCGACTTGAAAAGGGTCTGACAAACTACTTGGTAATTCTGAGTGCTGCTTAATATTCCCCATTCCAGGCTCAAAGCTAGTAATCTCCCAGTAATCAGCTGGCAGTGCTGACTCCGGTATTACCACCCCAATTTTACCAAGAGACTGGTGAGACCCAGTTAAGCGAATCTGCAGAATTGAAGATAGTGGTTCCAACATGCGGCACCTTTTTCATTGGAAACATGTTAGAATTCCATGTTGCTGGGAGTCCCATGCAAATTGCACCACCATTCTATCTCTTCTATGTCAAAGAGGATAGGCATGCACACTACAAGTGCATGAACAGAAACTGGAACACTTTAAAATTAAAGGGTATTATAAACAGGCATTGCTATTACATTGATGGTGCTTGAGCTGTTGACTTCAGAAGAGGAATTATAAAAATTAAAGGGCCTGCTGGGAATCCAGCATAAAATGCTACCAACCACAAAACACTATATAAAATGGACCCAAAGGGAATGTAATCAGCATTTCCTAAACAGTTCAAAAGGACTGGTCTGTAATGTTAAAAGGAGGATAAACACCAAACGTCTCTCCAAGCAGCATCTGCTTGAAGTCCCCCGGACAGAACACAGTTACGAAAGAGCTTGTCCACATCGATTCCATAAGAATGAAAAAGTAGAGGAATTGTTTCGGTTTATGCCCAAGAAACAACTTCAGCCTTGCCTGGAACAGAGAAGAACACCTTTAGTAGAACCAGTGGACATTGTCTCATCACTAATAAGCGCACTGTCACCTCCAGCAGGCTTCCTCTCTATTGAACAGGTTGCTTCCCACTCCCAATAAGCTCCATGTTGTCCCATAATGGTTGTTCTTGTCCCCAGCAGGCTTGTTTTGATCACCAGAAGCTGTTACTGCCGTGTGTTTCCTGTATGGCCTATTGTAGTTTTCCAATGTTGGCCCAACTGTGCACGTTGTAGTCCTCATTTTCCTTTGCACACGTTACTATATAAACACGCTTGCTTTTGTGCCACATTGTACTTTCACACGGAACCTGCATATGTTTTCGTGTTCTGTTCTTTTCCTGGGATTTTGTCTGAATACTACAGACAAGGTCAAACAACAAATGTCCCTTGTTATTCTTTCTGGCAAGACACTAGCACTAGACATAACACAAGAATGCAGCTGCTGTTTATGCGCACACATGTCCTATCATATAGATGAGCACATATGAAACTAGCGATATGAGACAGGAGCACTGCGTCTGCTGGGAATGTAGAGTGTTCATCTGTGTATGCTAAGGTAATCCCAGAGATCATTCATATATAATCATTTAGCTTTAGTAGCAGAGGAGGTGGGTTAAGTCACTCTGTCCTATAAAATGACAGGTCTTTTCATGGTATATGGATTATTAAGCATGCTAACAGTATTTTTATTATGCGTCCGTTTTCTGATTGTGACACGTATACTGCATTCCAGAACACAATAGTTTAAATATTTTAAACTTCACTTGTGTCTCATGATTATCTTATTGTGGACGAGTGAAAGAGCGAGAGGGTGTGTCCTGTTACCACGACCCCTGAGAGGGTTGAGTGTGTTGTGTTCTGGGGGGGTGCCAATTCTCTTGTTTCTCTGGTAAGTTTAGGAGGGCAAGTGAGGCACTATAGCTAGTTGGACTCAGACTTGTATATACTGAGGTGGTATGGTGACTCAGTCCCTACCTACTGATGTTCTATGGTTCCAAGCATAGTTCTGTTCCAGAGCAGAATCCCTGCAACATTGCCTTCAGCAGTGTTTTGCACCACACCAGTAGGTTCTCCTTGGTGCAAGAGAGTGTTTCCAGCTTTATTAGGGTGCAAAAGACAGTCTGGAAAAGGTTGTCAATATCGAACCACTGCAGACTGCAACATCAGCTGGTTTAATTATATACAGAGCGTCTGTTGGCCAGCCCTCGGCTCAATTTAAGTGAATGGATTATACGTAAATAAGCTTCACTGCAGAAGTATAACCTCCAGCGAGATGTAGAAAAAATGGTTTATTCCAGTTCTAGGTTATGATATCAAATGGTATATACACACCTTATCAAGAGCTGATATACTGGCACTGTAGGTTCCTCCCCACTTCCTGCAACTGTAAGGAGTCACAATATTCATCTTCCAGATGGGCTCCCCATCCTTGGGTGGAGCAGTCTGTCACTACCATAGTCACAGCCATAGGGGGAGTGGAGGCTATCTCGCAGATCAGGTTCGCCTCATTCCCCCACCAATTTACTTTCGCTGCGGCACTGAGGGGGTATCAAGGAGTTTGAACGGTCTCTGCAGTAATTAAGCTACTGCCTGAGGAGGCACAACTGTAGGGAGCTCATGTGTCAACGTGCATGCGTGACTAGGAGGATGCAGGAACATAGCAAACCATGGAACCTTAAAACTCTCAGGACTGGCATTCGTGCGCCTTTCTAGAAAGAGGGAATCATTTGCCAAATGTAGCTGATCCTTTGCAGTGGGGGAAAGGCGCAGAGACGACTGGTGTCCAGAACCAACCCTGAACTGCAGCCGTTGGGAGAGCGCCAGGGGCAAGAATGTTGCAAAATGATGTAGTAAACAAATACATATTTTGGCAATGATAAAAAAAAAAAAAAAAAAAGCCAGATATTCAGCATGTTTTTATAACAAAAATTTGCACGAAGAGGCTTTCTGAAATAGGTTTCTAAAATCGTCAAAGGTTTCTGGGAGATCGCACACATTTTTTGTTTTAAAGCTAATAGCAATAGCAAACGCTCCAGCGGTTTACATTCTTTGAAACATCATTTTTGTATATATGCAGAGCATTTCAACTTTAGGCAAAAATGAGCAAAGGACTGCCCATTTCAATTTAGATCTTTTTGCTCATTCCTCTATGGCTGCACTTCTCCCTGCCCCTATCTTTTCTACTTATACTTTTCCCTGCATATATGGCTCACCTTCCACACATTTGTCAGCCTGCACCCATTCTATAACCACCTCTATCTGCACCTCTCGATCTGAAACTCATTTCCCACGTTTCCCTCCTGTACTACCTTTCCGTGCCTGCCTTCACTACTCCCTGCCCTCACCTCTCTTTCCCTGTATCTTTTCCTGCACTTAATTCTTAATGTCAGTACCTATCCCACCTGTCACCCAATCTGCATCTACCTCTGCCTGCATCTCTGAGCCAACTCCAGTACCGCTCATGTCCATATCCTTCCCTGTCCACATTTCACTGTACTGTGTCCTGCCCCCCCCCCTTTCTGTCCTCACATTTGCCTGCTTTATTCTCTTCTTGGTAGTATCTCTCTATGCTCACCATCTTATGTTCCACCTCTCCTTACCTGTAACCTCTCCCTGCACATTTTCTTATCCATACCAGACTGTATTTTATCCTGCCTGCATCTCTCACTTTTCATCTAAGTCACACCTCTCCTAACACATCATTTTCCCTAACTGTAACTCTCCCTGTACCTCTTCCAGCCTGCAACTCTCCCTGCCAATACATTTTCCAGCCTGCTCTTCTCCCAGACCTCTGCTCGCTAGCCACAACTCTTCTTTCCTGTACTTTTTCCTGTGTCCAATTTTCTCCCTCCCACTACTTCCCCATGCCTGCACTTCTCCCAACTTGAACCCATGCCTATGCCTCTTCCATCTCACACCTTTTTTAGTTACAACGCTCCCTGTCTGCATCTGTTCTAACCGTACCTAGCAAGTTCTCCTCCCAGAAAGTACCTCACTTGTATCTCTACATGCTCACAGATCTTCTAGTCGGCACTCAAGCCACAGCTCTCCAGCTGCACAAAAAAGAATGACAAATATAATAATGATATCGTATTAGGAGAAAAAATATCCATTGGCGATCAAATATCAGAGTAAGTTTAAGTAATTCACAGGGAAAGGCTAGCACCTTTCCGGGTACAAAATAACCCTTGTCCACCACATATGAACACAAAGCAGTCTAACATCCTTCCAATTAAAAATCTTTCCAATTAGAAATAAGTGATTTAGTACCAGAAGAATTGCGAAAATCATTTAATTTTAGCAATAGTAAATTGTGTGACAATACAAATGATGTCGAGATGATTATATTGCAATATTAGTTGAAATGTACATTATTTATAATGTTCTATAACCAAGACCAAAATTCCAGAACAGATGGACAATCATGCAGCAGAAGTCTCAACAAACTAAGATCTATTTTACAGTGCTACCATAACGAGTTATCAAGCATCTTGACTTTAAACAATTTGCATGGTGTCCGTAGACATTTATATAAAACAAATACATTGGTTTGGTAAAGAGATACTGGCATTCATCCAACCAGAAATATTAAATGGGCCATATTTTCTTTCATACTTCAGTGACTAATTGCAAGGAAAGGCCAGAGTCACAAAATTAATGATTAGATTAACTGTATTCACACTAGTACATGTTTTAAATACATTAGAAGCAATACATTCTATATGACCTGATAACTTATATATGTTTAAGCATAATTCTAAATCAGGAGTTGAAGCAATAGGTAAGCCATTCAGGAAAGCATACAGTCACACAGAATTTGTACTTCTGGGATTCAGAAGATTGTAGATTATACTTCTGCAATTTTGGAAAGGACAAAAATACATCCTTTTGACTTGTGCAATGTATATATAAAAAAATACCAGCATCTAGCAAGGATTTCCAAAAGAATTATGCCGGAGAGAAATGTTGTTTAACATTTAATACGAGAATAGAAAAGTGCTTCAAATTCTAAAACAGCTACTTTAGTTCCTTTAATAACGGGAGTCATATCCTTGATTTTGCCATTACGTCTTGATATTACAGCCGGCAATGGAAAGGTTTAGCTACAGTGCATTCAATCACAATCTGTTTCAGGGGTGAAACTGAGTCATGTATAAGTGAAACCAAAATAAACATTGACGAATTAAAAAACATTATGGTAGTTCTAGAAATTTGGTAACCCCATACAACCATATGCTTTGATATCTTAGAGGTTATCATAATTCTTGGCAGTTTGCTATTCAAAAAGAATCTAGAAATTATTTTATCTCACTTCATAAAGAAAATAGGAGCCTGAAGGGGAAGCTTAGATAGCAGGTGCAATAATGCTCTCAGTAACTTAATTTCTACCCCACCAATTTAAAAACAATGAGGATCACTTATAACATTTCTCTTTGAGTTTCCAGAAGATATTTCAAATCCATAGACTTTTTAAAGATCAAGCAAAATAATTAACAAGGTATTTAAGGGTATTAGAAAACCAAGTAATACCAGTAACTTGTAACATATCAGGTCTGAAAACAATTTAAAAGGATAAAAAAGACAGGTGTACTACTATCAGAAGTATAACCTCAAACTTTAGAGCTTTCAATAATTTCAATAATAGCTGGAATGGTAAGAGTAGGGTTATTAATAAATAAGAGATTTCACACGGGCAGAAGCTTTAATTCTATTGGATAAGTTGCTTACTTTCGGTAACACCTTATCTGGTAGAGACCTATGATCTAACCGCAGATTACTTGCAATTAAATTTCCCAGGCGTCTGACTGGATTTGGAAGATTTTTCTTTGAGCAATATCCCTGCGCGCCGCAAACTGGCGTCGGTCGGCGCCGCATGACGTTGGCAGCGTTGTCCGAATCAGAAGTTACGTCTGCGTCACCTATATAGGTGCCACCTCGGCACGCTGACATCAGTTACTTTTCACAACTTTCCACGCAAGAAACGTGGAGCAATTTAGAGTTGGTGGCTAATCCTGCCACCAACTTGCCGCCCATGGTCTGGAAGGGTGAGGCTATAAAGGCTTGGAGGCTGAAGCTGCTGGGGGGTGGGAGGGGGTTGGTGTACTGACTCAACCTCCAGCCGCCTGACCCAGTGGTCTGAACAAACCCTGTCCTTGCAGGGGTTGCTGAACTTGAACGGCTCGTTGGCGTGGGTATGGCTGGCGCAGCTGAAAGCCCCTTCCCTAACCATGAAAGGAGCGAAAGGCAGACTGGGGAAGTGCGGCCACTGACAGACCCAAGGACTTGGCCATAGCCCGCAAGTCCTTTAAGCGCTCCAGCGCTGTGCCTACCTGGTCTCCGAAGAGATGGGTGCCATCAAAGGGCATGCCCATGAGCAAGGCCTGGACATCCTCCAAAAATCCAGATGTTCTCAGCCAGGAGTGGCATCTGACAGCCACAGTCTATGAAATCGCTCTGCTCACCGAGTCGTTAGTTTCTAGCACACATCGAATGGCGAACTTTGCTGCATTTCTCCCATCTGACACTGCTTGGGAAAGGAGGGACTCCTTGCGCAACCGTTTCTCACAGATTATGGGAGTAACGGGCCAAAAAGAATGCAGTGTTCACCAACCACAATGCAAGGCTGGCGGAAGAAAAAATGTACTTGCCCCAACTATCCAGACTCTTGGACTTCCTATCTGGGGGAGTGGAAGGGAACGTGCCCTGGGTCGTTGAGGCCTGAACTACCAAGCTCCCTGAGGTAGGGTGGGCGGTGAGGAAATTGGGGTCACCCGGAGCAGAGTGATGGCAGCAAGCAATTGTCCTATTCACAGGAGCCCCTGTGTTGGGCTTAGACCAGGTTCCAAGAAGGACGCCCGTGAAGGCCTCATTAAATGGGAGTAGGGTTTAAGAGGAGGAATCTTCCAGTTGTAGAACCTCTGTCATAATGTCTTGACCGCCACTTAAGGAAGCTGAAGGCCAGGGACCTCAGCTGCCCTTCGCACCACCACATCATACAACGCTCCCTTCGCCGTAGCCTCGGTAAGGGGAGAAAGCATGCCAGTATCTGGAGAAGTATTCAGTCCACTGGCCCCACCCAATTCCTTATACCAGTCTGTTTCCTCCTCAGGTTGGTCTTCTAAAGGGTCCAGCGATCCCTCCCAATCTTCTCCCACTCCTAGCCCTTCAGAATAGAGCTCAGGAAATGACCTAGAACCTGGAGGTCCTGTTGGCGCCGGTTGATGTGATACCAGCTCCAGGTCATTGGAAATCAGAATGGGGCTGGCGTAGTTGGGGCAGCACCCCGGCTGCCCAAAAATGAAACACATGGCATCAAAATTCTCAGAGTTGGGCGGGGGATGCTCCGGCTCACGGAAAATCGGGGCGGCATAGAGCTGACGCAGGCGCAGATTCCATAGAACGAGGCCTTGAACGCCGAGGCTCCTCTGTCATGTTGGCCGATGAATGGAGAGGAGTCAAAGCACACTTCGGCTTCTTGTGTCTTTTGTGACTCTTACCTGAATGTCCAGACGATTCAGAGTGGGAAGAAGAGGACTTGGGACTCCTGGACTGGTGCCGGGACCTTCCTCTCAGCCAGGAGCGTGACCTCCGAGAAGACCATCAACGTGGTGTCGCCTGTCAAGCCACATGCAGCTTTAGGGACAGCTCCCTCAAAGCCTTCGGTGCCATGGCCCAGCAGTCGAAGCACGACTGCGAGTCGTGGTTGCGCTCCTGACACCAGAGAAACAAAATGCAGGCCAGTCACCGACATGGCGCGGTGACAGGCGCTACATGGCTTGAACCCAGAAGTCTTTTTAGACATGGTACCTATACACCAAAAATGAGTCGACAAAAAAAAAAAAAAAAAAAGCCTGACAAAAAGTGACAGAGGGTAGCTCTCTTCAAGGATCAGCGCCTGACTGACGTGGAAAGAAAAGAACTGACGTCAGCGCGCCAAGGTGGCGCCTATATAGGTGACGCGGAAGTCACTTCCGGCGCGGACGATGACTTGGCGTGGAGCTGACCGATGCCACCTACTGGCACACAGGGGTATCGCTCAAAGAAAAATCTTCCGGATCCAGTCGGATGCCAGGGAAATTCAAAGGTAAGGAATCGGAGGCTAGATGTCTCAATCAGATATCATGAATTACTACACAATCATTTTCTTTTGAATTATGAGAGAATAAAGTAATAGTTCAATAGTTAACAGAAAAAGAAGAGGAGATAACGGACATCCTTGCCTGGGGCCTCTAAAGAGACTGAATGAGTTGGAAGAAATTATATTAATATAAATATCAGCAGTTGGTTTAACATACGGGTCTTTCATCATAATCTTGAAAGTCAAAATGGAAAGATTACATATTTTTTTAATTTTAAAAAAATACCATAAATTAACTTTATCAAATGCGTTTCCGGCATCTAATGCCAAATGTCAATAGGAGAATTGATGGAAGCAGCTTAAAATAAAACATGACACTAACTTTCAAAAACTGGAAATAATACAGACTATCACCTTTGATAGTCTAATATATTTAAGTAAACTTAGAATCTTGATTAGTTAATTAAATAGACCTACGATTAGAGGCAGAGCTATAATCTTTAACTTGTTTAGGCAAAACTACAATTTGGGCTTCAGTATAAGAACCAGAAATCAAGTTAGTGTCACAATTTTCAGTAAACCGGGGCAGTAGATAAAGCATTAAGTGAGATAAACTGTTTAATAAAATGCGGCTACCAGATCTGAGAGAGTAAATGACAGTTTGAATTTCATCAATATAAATAGGAGAGTCTAATTTATTTGTCTTTTTTTGGAAATGGTAGATCAAATTCAAGATGTAAACAAATTTTGTATAATATTATTTTGCATTTTTCCTGGTTTATTATATTTTTTAAATTAAATTTCATTAATGTGTCAGTTATGTCATTCAAAGTAATAATTTCCAGTTTGAATCTGTAATGGCATGTATTTGTTTTTTCGCTTTTTAAATAAACAAATAACTAGTTACGGGTTTCTCTGATCTATTGGCATTAAAATTGTTTCTAACTTTAGCGTTCACTAATTCATAATCTCCTCTCCTACCATTTACAGAACAGTAGTCATTATGCTGTTAAACTTGTGCAAGTTACATTTCAAGTTATACTATTTGAAGTCATGAATAATCTTTCAAGTTTAGCAATCTGATTTTTCTGATAGAAATGAAACATTAAACATGCCTGTATTTATGTCTGTATGTATGTCACCTTGGCAATGATACAGGAAAGTTTAGCAATTTCACACATTCAGAGATTAAGGCGTAATCTGCTCACTGTAGACTTTGAAATTATATGGCATCAATTCCTAAAGGAGAGCTGGCAGCCAGTCCTTGGCTGGATCCTGAGAATGCTTTTCAGCAATTCCCTTGTGCGCAGGAAAGTAAGTGCGTCATGCAGATCTACGTTCACTCTGCCTCACCCCGGAAGAGCAACATATAAACATCACCCATGTGGTCTGATGTCGGTTCCTTTCTGAACTCTGTCCGCATCATCGGCCGCAGAGTCAGTCATTGACTGATCCCATTTGACAGTGTGCAGATCTCTAGATAGGGACTTATTAAAAAAAATATATATATATCTTTTTATTGGTTTTGAGATTAAGCAGAAATAGCAATAGAAAATAGAAGGGTCACATTACAGCCAATGTATCCATGGCAACCTATTGCACTAGAAGGACAGTTTATAATATGCATGTACATTCAGACAATGAAAAGGATAGAAACATAATACGGAACCCCAGCCAATCATATCTCATCTTCTGTATAATCCCACCACTGACTCCATATTTTGGAATGTAACCTCTGCACGCCTCTCACTTTGTAGACAAGTCCTTCTGTTTTGACACAGAAGGACATTCCCATTCACCCAGAGTGGAGACGTTTTCCTCTTGCCAATGACATGCCAGATTTCTTTTGTCTACTAATAGGTCAATGGCAAATGTTCCAAAATGCCAAGCAGCTTCATTTTGGGGTTTAAGTTCATAGTTATATCCACTACCTTTCCCAACATGCTACTAATATTACATCAGTACTCAATCATTAATGGGTAGGACCAGATCATGTGAAGTATGTCCCTGGGGAGGATTTACATCTTTGGCAATAAGGGTCCTTCACCCTCTCCATCATCCACAGCATTGTTCGGTTATAATGATATTTCTGAAGACACTTACATTGAATGGCACAGAACCAGGAGGAAATGGCCAGAATCCTTAATGTGGGTTCGGGAGAGTAAACGGTTAGTGAGTAATCAGTAAAGCTGTGAGATGCCATTCTTTCTCAGGGTGTCCACGACACCAGCTTAGCTTCAGGGGATTGAACTCTGGGAACGTAAGTAGCTTGCTGTCATAGCTTTCTAAGGCGTGCCCAAGCTGAAAGAAACCAAAAAATTGGGTTTTGTGTAGTAGGAAGTCTCTCACCAGGTCTTGAAAGGACCTCATATGGTCACAACGCCAGACATCACAGATTCGAAATCACAATCATGTTGAATTGCGACCTTTTTATCATGGGGACAAGAGTACATTCCACAGAACGGGGAGGTGGCAGTGTCAGTGAGGAATCAGCTATTAGAGTATCAACTAGAAAGGGAAGTAACTTGGTCTTCTCATAGATACTTTTAACTGCAGATTCCTCAGGTTTTGAATAGATAGCAAAGCAGTACTTCCTAATGTGGTGGGCCTGTAAAATGATTCAGACCAAAAAGCCCTGCAGGAACAAATGGGCAAAGTGTCCCTCCTGAAAGACTGGTCTGTCAAGGCAGTAGTGTTTGATGGGCATGTGAATGGACACCCAGGTTGGAGTCTGACAGAGGTCCAAGACAAGCACTGCATATACCAACGCAGTGGTAACAGCCTTGGTGGAATGAGCCATCAAGCCCTCAGGGGGCTGAGGCTTATCCAGTGCATAGCATATGTTGACGCATAAAACTATCCATCGAAAATGTTATTTTCTGTACTACCTTACTCTTCTTTGCTCGTGCGAACCCCACAAAGATCTGATTGTCCACCCGATGGTCCAGTATATGATCAATGTAAAAGCTCTTTTGGGATTCAAATGATGGCGTCTTTTCTCCTCTTTGATGGATGAGGTGTAGCAATGAATGTTGGAAGAGTTATGGATTACCTGACAGGAAAATGCGTCACAACCTTGTGCAGGAATGCCGACGTACTCTGTAGCTCTAGTTTGTCCAGAAAAAAGGAAGTATATGGTTGCTGGACTGACCGCAATTGCAACTCACTCATGCAACAAGCTGATGTTATCACTATGAGGAAGTCTGTTTTGAAAGTCAAAAAGACAGGACAGCTGTGCATTGGTTCAAATGGGATACACAAAGTATACAAGAACGAGGTTAAGGTCCCACTGCGGCATCACAAATGGTTTGGGTGGAAAAATGTGCACTAACGTTTTCAAAAGACATCACAATAGGTGATTCAAACAATGGATAATTCGGTAAACAAACAGGCTTGAATAATCTTTAACAGTGGCCATAGCAAGTACTTGCTGGACTAAATATAGCAGAAATAGTAATACATCCAACATGGCTTGCAATGGTTTTATCAGATGAGAAGTACACAAACTTCTACCAGCGTCAGCATAGATGGGTTTTATGGCCACCAAGTGACATCCAATACCTTGGGAGGGAGGTTGAAAGTGGTGAAATGTCGCCATTCAATCTCCACACATGGAGGTGTAGATTATCCATGCCTGATGGAGGACTCTGCTCTGCTGCTGCGATAGAAGATCCTCCCGAAGGGGTAGCTTGAATGGGTACCAGATGCTCACACAAGGAGGTTCTGTGTAAAACACTCTCCTGGCCCATTCCCGAAACACTAAAAGGATGACTTCTTGATATTCTTCAGAACTCTGGGCAGAAGTAGTGGCTGGAAGGTATACAGAGGTCCCGAGATCCACTCTAAGAGTAGAGTCTCGTCTTGGGTATCCAATGCGCAGAAAGGAGGCACAACACATTCTTGATGGTGGCGAAGTGATCGAGCCCGGGTCCTCCCCATTGCTGGAAACTACCCTGCACCACCTCGAGTGTAATTACCATTTGCGATCTGCTAAGAAGTGCTAACTGAGTTTGTCCGCCCTGGAATTCAAAGATCCTGCCTGGCTGCTACCAGGGAAATGTCCGGATGACTTGGGCAGTTTGTGAGGAAATGTGGTGTATTATATGGTGTGGTTGTTCAACCTCACATTGCAATACACTTACCGACCCCTTGAGGACCAGTAGGTTTCGGTTGTCAAACCTTTCGCTTGACCTGGGTAGTTGCAGCTCTGAGCAGTCAGGCTTCCACAAGGGAACAAGTGTAAAGCATTTAAACAGCATCAAAACAATTGAAGAAGAAATACACAAGACACTCAAGAAATTCGACACCAATTTTGAATTTGCTCCTCTTCACTCTCCCACGCCCATTCTTCAGGCAAAACACACTCCCTCTCCTCCTCTGGTGCTGATTAAGGGGTTTACCCTAACATTTGCTTGCCTCACATGAATAGGGGTTGATAGATTAAAAAGAAAAAAGCAATTAGGGACACAGCCCCCTGGCATCGGCTTACCTCCAAACCGATTTTGCTTAGAATGTAGGGACATGCTGGTAAAAGTTTCTAAAGTATACTAACTGCTAAGGCACATATTATTCCCACATACTACTTAATTGCATGATCAAGTGAAATGAAGAACTTAAGTTGGATTACTATGTGCACAATTGTGGCAAAATCTGACTTTGAAAAGGACAGCCATACAGGATTGCTACCATTTACCAGACTCAGTTTTCTTTTGCACAATTCTTTTCAGAGACTCCCCACATCAAAAGGCTAAAGAAAATCTACTATTCGCTAGCACAATGGCTCCAAAGTTGACAAGGATGGCTCCTTAAAACAAATGCCTTTTGATTGTGATATTTTTAAGGAGATTTTGAAAGAATTATGATAAGTGATTGAACTGATCCCCTAACAAAAGAATTATCCATACATCTATTGATTAAAATACTACCTCTACATCTCAAATGAATTAAATTCTTGATTTCAACTGATATTAAACCAATAACATTCTATTTTGAAGGATATGAAGTGAATAAGAGTATAAAAATCGAGGTCCTGTATTATGCTTTTCCATCTGGGGAGCAAGTTTCGCTTACGAAGAAAATGAGAATTAAATTCATATGACTGAATTTTGGGGACACAATTAATACTTGAGGCACAACTAAAAGCTTCTCTTTTGCTATATTTGGATAGCTAGCTTTACTATAATCTGTACATAAACTACAAATTATGATATGTTCCTACAAAATTCATATTGGATCTGTGAACAAATTGAATCAGAGATAAAACAGCGTATCTGTTATTAATTTTATTTCTGTAATGGATGTCATTTGTATTCATATTACCTTTACTGTGCTAGTTGAAAATGTATCTACTATTCATGAATTATGATTAATGTATTATGCGGGTCATATTCAACAAATGTATTGTCTGTATGCATTATTACATTGTGGTTAAAATCTTATAAAAACGTTTTGCTACTATATATTTGGACAACAGGAAGGTTGCAACTCCACAGCAGGGTTCCTTTTGGGAACAAAACACATCTTTTGTAGCAGAGGCTACAAAACAATTTTAGGAACTCTCGCAAATCCAATTTATAGATTAGATGACCTCCAAAAGACATTTCTGGTATTCCATTTTAAGAAAGATAAGCAAACATTTGAAAACACTTTCTTCTGGAACAAAGCGTTGCCTGCAAACATGCTGCATTTTGTTTTTTCCTAGTTCGACTCTTCTTCATTAATGTATGCAAATTTCAGATACGACAATTAGTTTGCTATTATTCAAAAGTGTTTGACAGTTTCAATTGAAATGAGTAGGGAAGATGATGGGGTGGCAAATGTCCTTCAAAAAACTATTCCTATCTTATTGACAATAGAACTCTGAATGCTATCTGATTTTGCTAAGCAAAACATCAAAATGGCACACACAAATATTGTTTTCCTATCAGCTCGTGTGAATCAAAGAGCTGCAAGGAAGTACTGAAATGTAACTGTGGGTGTGTGTGAGATTGTTGTGTGTAGGTTTCTTTCTTGTGTTTTTACGAAAAAATAAAACATTTAAAAAAATGATTGGTGTTTTTGAAAGACTGCACAAATGAAAATTCATGTTCAACAGGCTAGCAATGTTGGGTAAACATGGTAGGAATATAGGGGACCTTGATTAGGCTATTAAAATGCAGCAGAACAAAAAGAGAAAGTAAAGGCCAAGAGCAGGCACCGGTGGCTTAAACATTTGTAATTCAACTTACCCTTTGCTGGTTAAGTATTGAGCAGCAGGACTGTTTCGTGCAATGTTGCCAGCAGGAGAAATGTGGTCAGTGGTTACTGAATCCCCCAGGTTCAACAACACATAGGCATCCTTTATTAATTTTTGGGGCTGCAGATCCATTGTCTAAATTAAATTTAAATAATGTGAGTCAGCATATGTAATAAAATCTTCATATTCTTGTGGCATTTACAACCCATATAGTGCAAGGTGACCATATGTTCCATGGCAACAGTACAGACATGTTACATAAAATCCTCTGCACACCTTTCCGCCAAAAATATACATGTGACCCTTCCACTTTGCACCAAAACTGTGCCACAGCGACGCAGTGGGTATGAAACAGTGCAACAACCTGAAAAAGTGGGTCAAAAGTACAAACGTTGAGTCAGAGTGGCATATCTGTACTGAATGTACAATATGCAGAATGTCAATGCAATAGCCAAGCACATCTGATGGAAGAAAGGACACACAGATGGAACAGTACTTGAATTGACAGTGACTTTGTAATTGGTATCAGATGCCCTAAATGTTTATCGACAGGTATTCCTGTTGTGAAAAATACTTGCCGTTTGTGGATGTGAAAATTAGGAGGCAGCTAAGCATCTTGTTTAAAACATCCCAATCCCAAAATAAGATTCAGAAAGAGAACTAGAGTGTCCAAAAAGTTTCCAACGTGCTTAAGTTATGACTACAGTTAAGCACAAGTCTTCTATTCAGACCTGAATGATGAGGGACAACATGAAATGTGTAATAAACCATGTGAAACCAGAGCTATATGAAATAAAACATTTATTGCAGTACCTGCAGGGAGAATCAAAAAACAACTGTGGTAGATATAACCTGTGATGAAAATCAATGACAGGACACAGGCAAAGGTCAAATATATATAACAAACGAACCCAAGAAGATGGGTGCCATTCTAGGACTAACAGAAATGCAGCAGAACGTAGATATGTTATGCTTAAATAGTCCAATACATAAACTCCACCGGACACAGTTCTATGCCTATCTTCGGCTACAACATGCCTGGCGAGCGGAAGGACTGGCAGCGGAGACGCTTCCGGAATATGCCCCCTTAGAAGGCAGATTACTCCAGGAAGAAATCCCGAGTCAAGCTATTTCTTTAACGTATAAGACGCAAATTAACAATATGCCCGATAATCTAGGTCCCTTAAGAACTAAATGGGAGCACACAACGGGTCCGTTAGAAGACCCCGACTAGGAGGCTGCCCTCATGCATCCGCGTGAGGTGGCCATTAAACTGAGACTCAGGCTTATACAATATAAAATCTTGCATAGGACCTACTTTGACAGAGCGAGATTGCATGCCATGGGTAGGGCGGATAACCCAGAATGTCTCAGATGCTATATGGAACGCGGTACATTTATGCACACCCTCTGGGAATGCAGTAGGATTCAGGTATTCTGGAACAAGGTAGTGCAGGAATTGAACAGTGTGTTGGGAGCTCAGCTGGAGCCGAGATATCTCTTACTTGGCATCCCTACTGAAGTAGATCTCCCGCGACAAGTTACTGTGGGCTAACCTGGGCCTAGTGGTTGATAAAAGAGACATAGGTCGGTACTGGGGAGCATCCAAACTTCCCACATTAGAGGAATGGGGAAACTGTTTGAACCTTTATATGGTGGCGGAAAAAGTGACATATGTGGCAAGGGGGTGCCCCCGCAAATTTCGAAAAATATGGACTCCATGGCTAAAACACTATGGGCTGGAGCTTGGAGGGGAGGGGGGAGGACTTGGAGCGAGTAATGGGAGGACAGGGACACGAGTCTTGAACGTTGTGCTATTTGCCCTACAGTGGAAAAGGATGACTGCCGCTGGAGTGACCCTTATTTCATGTACACATGTATTATTTCAAACGCAGACGGTGCTCCCTCTCAAGGGTAATGTGATAGTATTCTCTGTCTCTTATCAACTGTCGAATATTTGAACTCGTGCACTCGCAATTTCATTGTTCTTCTGTTTCAATGTTTAAAAATAAATAAATAAAAACATTTAAAAAAAAAAAAAGAATTGAAAAAAATAGTCCAATACTAAAATGTCTCAAAATTCACAGTAATCTTAAAAGAAGTGCCAAGTGGCATCCGTACAGGAGTGAAACCACAAGTCTAATGTTTGAGACCTTCCAGTCACTTGCCTGATGCTTGACTGAGGAGCAACAGTGTGCATTCCCAAACTCCAGTACACAACAAAGAGGGGCTAATGAGTGCACAGCATGGGTGACTTGGATGGGCTACCCTGTAGCTTATCTACCTCCCCCAACAGCAGAAAGAGAGACAATGCAAGGAGAATTGCAGTAAGCCATGAAGCAAAGTGCAGCAGCCAGAGTCCCTACATTGCATTATGACAGCACAGTCAGGGTTGGCACTAAAGCTTTGAGTGGGTGATAAGAGCACAGGGGATCACCGTTTATCTTTTCAGTCCTTCAAAAGCTGTGGTTCTTCCATCTCCTGGAAGATTATAAATAAAATAACTGAGATTTGTTAGAGGCAGCAAACCCCTGTGGTGCAGGACATAGAACACTGAATGATCATAGTAAGGAAAAATGAGGGTCCAGTCGGATAACAGACTTGAGAAATTGTTGTTATAATGACAGCTAATGCTGTAAGCAGATAGAGGTGTACTGAATTCTCCGAAGCCTATGTGGTTAGCGGTATTCTATGGTCTATAGCTCAAATCGCAAAGCTAGCAAAACAAAAGAAACTCTCCAATCAAGGAAGAAATAACACCACAGCAATTAGACACCAAAAGAATTGTCAACAATTCACCCCCTCCCTGCTAACTCTTACAAAGGAGGATCCTCTGACTTGCTTTACTGACCTCAAAAAGAAACTTTGATAAATCTTTCAAACTGCACCATCATATGCTCCAGTTTGATGCGAGAGGTGATATCGGGGAATTAAAGACATGCAATCCTGGAGCCCAAACCTGAAACAACAGAGCTGCTAGATTAGCTCATGTTGGAATCCATCTTTTTAGTGACAACCTCGACTGTCACTCTAGAAACTCAGGTGAACACACTCACAAAAAACCCTGAAGATCTGCAAAACAGATCAAAACATCACAATATTCAAATCAAGAACCTGGGGCAAGAAACTGAGGGTTATGACATATATGCATGCCTTCAGGCCCTGTTTAGGAAATAGCAGCAAAAAGATTAATCTTTTAGAACAGGTGTTGAGAGAGCATACAGAGAAAGAAAAATATAAAACAAACCAATAGATCATCCACGCAATGCCGTGGGTAAACTCTTGTTTATTCAGATGAAAAAGTCCGGGTGCCTTAATATACAAGTGGAAATGGGGTGTGGAGAATAAAAGGAGATAGACAAGGGAGATGGTACACAGGCAGAAAGTCTCAAAGGAGGATTAATATTGCACATAACCAGGCCTAACTCAATAGAAAAACGGTTGCCAGTGGTGAAGCAACAGGGATGCTCACATTTGAGTACTGTAATCCAAGGTGGTGGGTAAGGCAATTACATCCAATGATGTCCCTGTGTTTGTCATTTTCTATAATGATTCGATGTTAAGAATGGTGAGATCGGGGGGGCGTGGCTAACCGCCAACGGGAATGGCTGCTCGGTAGCGTAGCTCCGGAGCGCCACTCCCGAACCATCCTGATATTCCCGACTCCCGCTGCCCCGATCCCCGCCCAGGTGACACCGAGGGATAGCGGTGGTGCCCGGCGACATTCTGACGGAGTTTCGGGCGGATCGGCGCTGCTGCCCCGGGGGAGCTCCAGTGACCGAGCCCTCACGGAAGCGCTTCCCAGTGGAGGGTGCCCCAGAACGAAGGGCCGCGCCACGAGAGACCGAGGCTTCGGCCTACATATACGGCGACCTGAAACTGCGCCGCCTCTGGCCCCGCGGAGGGGTCGAACCACCGACTCGGAGTGGCAACAGTTGAGGCACCCGCAGCGGCCCCGGGAGTGATGGGGGCCGAACGCCAACGGTGAGATCGTCGGCGCGCTGAGGGCTCGCACACTTGGGCCGGAAGTGGTCCCCGGGAGCCTGCCCGCATTCACCGGGGGCACGCGTGGGGTGGCCTTCTTGCCTCCACCCGGGACGGTGAGGGATCTGTGTCCCGGTGGCGCCTGGCCGACACTCCGCGCTGCACCGGGAGCGGGCGGGCGTGGAGCAGAGGGCGCGCCAACGGGCCGTGGCCCCCAGTGAAGACATTGCGGCCGGGGAGGAGTGCTCGACGCTGCAGCGGCCCCCATGCTGAGAGTGGGACCGAGCCAAGGACAACCCTGAAAACGGCCCTAAAGACTGAGGGCTACCCCGGGGCCATATCCGGTCTGCTGCCTGCCGTACCGGAGGAAGGGCCTGGAGATCTCGGGCCCAGCCACCGCCCCTTGAGGGAAGGACGCCCGACCCGAGGCCGGGCTGTGGAGGCCTGGAGGGCGTACCGCTGGGCTGCCATACAGCGCTGGAATATCCTACCCGCGGAGAGACTTTGGGGACCCCGGTGACCTTGAGGCACGGCACCTTCGGCGGGACGCCGCTAGGGGGCTGAGGTGAGAGAAACTACGGACGAGTATTGCGGCTGCCGTCCCACCGAGTGGAAGTGTGGCGACCCCGGGACGATGTGAGACCTCTGTGGCTGGATAGGTCACACGGGGTGGGCGATTGAGTGGTGGCCTTGTTCGTGCTGGCCTGTGCCTGCGTCGGTCGCCCACAGCAGGAAGTCGTGAGTGGAGTCTCCTTAGCCGAGAGTCAGGAGAAACGAACCCCGTCATCTACCCAGGAGGAGGGGTGCTTTCTGCGAAAGCCGACAGGCTGGGTGAACCTTTTCACTGCAGGCGGCGGGAAGTAGCGGTGGCGCCCTAATTCCGAGTGGTGCAGGGGGGAGAGGAAATATGGCCTCTGGACGTACGCACCGGACGACAACCCAATCCCAACTGGATAAGTTCACCTGGCAGAAATCACAGGCCAAAGACCGAACAGAGATGGCGACCCCAGCCGACGGGGCGGAACCCTCGAATAAGGACCTCCTAGAGGCCATCACGGCGATACGTACCTCCCTCGAGGTGAGAATCGACACAGTCGCCACTGACGTGGCGTTGATCCGGGAAGACATGAAAAAGGTGGTAGAAAGGGTGGCCACAGTTGAGCACACGACAAAGGAACTGGTCAGTGTAACCGCGCTGCTCAAGACCCAAGTCACCGAATTGCGAGCCTCCCACGAGGCAATGGCCTTGCAGTTGGACGACTACGAAGGGAGAATGCGGCGCAACAACGTCCGCATTATCGGGGTCCCGGAACGCGCAGAAGGACAGGCGGCGGACCTTTTCGTTGAGGACCTGGTTCTTAAACATCTTCAGCCACGGGGCCTCTCCAAAGGTTTCACAATCGAAAGGGCCCATCGGGTCCCAGGAGGCCACCCTAAGCCGGGTGTGCCCCCCCCGTCCTCTCCTGGCCCGAGTATTCAACTTCCGGGACCGGGATGTAATACTCCAGCCGGCGAGAGTTGCCCCACCGCTTACCCTCGAGAATAGTAAGATTATGTTCTTCCCGGACTTCACTCTGCGTGTACAAAAACAGCGCTGCAGCTTCTTGGACGTGAAAAAAGCCCTTCGAGAACAAGAAGTCAAATACGCCATGATGTTTCCAGCTAAATTGAGAGTGGAGGCCAATGGGAAAACGTGGTTCTTCACCCGCCCGGAAGATGCCTGGGATTGGCTGGAGGGCTGGCGCACGGTCGAGAGGAAGAGAAGGGCGGTGAGCTCGGCGGCTGACGACGTGCCAGACTGGCGGCAACAGAGGCGCTCTCCCTCACACTCAGACACCGACTCCCAGGGACATATTGGTGGAAGTTGAGCGGTGGTGTGGTAAGACTGCAAAGGGTTGGTCCTGGCCCCCTGGGGTTTCCTGGAACTTTCCCACGAGTGGCCTCGATCACATGGCCTCCTGAAGGTGGGATCGCTGGGGCGCTGCTTGGGCGGGGGACGAGGAGATGCCGGAGCTATGGGTGCGCTCACTGACCACGGTCCGGGGGACTGCTCCTGGCGATAGATGGACCTACCTATGTCTGGGATTGTTGGGTCCACCTGCCATGTTTCAGCTATATGTTGATTGTTGTTTTCTTAATGGGGTGTGCGACTGATGTGCTCCGGCCAGGGGTCGCAGCATACTATCTGTGATGGGCCCAATTGGTGTTTCAGTATTGTGCATTATTTTGGGGGGGGTGAGGGGGCGGTAGGGGCGGGGAACATCATATCTTCTGAATGATTGTAGAGGGATGGGGAGGGGGTAGCGCACGTTCCCTAGAGTTGTATATGGGAGGGCGACAGGCACTCTGCATGTTGGGGGTGGCGGGCGGTTCTAGTCCTGTCCAGCAGGGATGCAGGGAGGGGGTTGTTCTTGAGGGATGGGGAATGTTGGGGTTTCTTTCGTTGGGGGGCTTTTCGGGCAGAGTAATTTCCGAGATCGCTGATGTTTTGAGTGGCTGTGGTGTGATGGCCAATGGAATATAGCATGTGATGGGAACAGTCTAGAGGGCAGCTTTGGAGTAACTTTTGACGGCGGTTGGGATGTTGTGGGTGCAGCCGTCCGGCGCGTTTTGCTGAGGGTCCGCTTTATGTGTCCCGATGGCTCCTGGACAGGGACTTGGAGTATCTACCTGGAATGTGAATGGCCTGGGAGATAAAATTAAACGAGGTATAGTTCTACAGTATATACACCGCCAGGCCCTGGATATAGTGCTGCTGCAAGAGACCCACTTGATTGGAAATACGTGTTTGGCACTTAACAGGAAGGGACATCGTATGATTGTCCATTCAGGGTTCACTACGGGGTCCAGGGGAGCGGGGATACTCCTGCGCAAGGGCTGCCCATACGTACTACAAAATACATGGACGGACGTTCAGGGTAGATATGCGGCGGCTACAGGGCTCTGGGAAGGAAGAGTGGTCAATGTGGTGTCGGTATATGCCCCCCCAGGCCTGCAGCGCCCGACCTTGCAGGAGATAGGGACGCTGGTATTGGCCCCGACGATGGGCTCCCTGATATTAGGGGGGACTTTAACCTTACTTTGGACGGCCTCCAGGATAGGCTCCCGCCCAGACCTGACCCACCGCAGGGTTCCTGTCTACAGGGGTTTGCCGAGGCTCTGGGGGTCGTGGATGTATGGCGCTGGTCACTCCCTCTGCACACACACTACACACACCAGTCGGGAGTACATGGCAGCCAATCCCGGCTGGACTACTTGTTCACGCACACCCAAGACGTACGCGACTTCACGGAGCCGGCGACTCTGGCTCGTGGTATATCCGACCATTCCCCCGTGGTGGCGGTATTCGGAGACTCCGGCGCCCTGGCCCAATCAGAATACAGCCGTGGGCATTGAAGATACCCCATATCAGGGAAGGGCATAGGCGAGACACTGACTACTATTTTGCAGAAAACGTGGGGTCGGTGGTCACCCTCTGGGGCGCTTATGGCGCGGTAATCAAAGGGAGGGCGTTGTCGATGATGGTGGGCCATAAAACCGAACGTAACAAACGAGTGGTGGAATTGGAATCCGACATTCTCCAGCTGGAGGGGGCCCTAGCCCATGACCCGAATCCAGATACACAACACCGCATAGGCGTAATGAGGTATGATTATAAACAACTTTTGCTGGAGGACGCGACTCTGCGTTCCCTAGCGACGAGACACCGTATTTACGAACATGGCGAACGCACGGGTAAGCTCTTGGCGTGGCTTGAATGGAGGGAGCAGGCAACCAGATGGGTAAAAGCGTTAACGGGCCCGACGGGCGCACTGACCACAGACCCCCAGGAGATTGCCGACGCGTTTGCCGCACATTTCGAAGAAGTCTATCGGGTCCCACAGGACTCTCAGTCCGCGTGGGCGGCGGATCTCCTAGCCAATATCAAAGTGGCGAGCATCTCACCGCAAGACAGGGAGGTCCTAGATGCGGATATCTCGGTGGAAGTTCAAAAAGCAATCTTCGCGGTCCGGTCGGGCAAAGCGATGGGCCCAAACGGTATGCCCATCGAACTTCTTAAGCCCATGGCGGGGAGGGTGGCGCCTCACCTTTTAAATCTATACAACGAATGCTATGACTCGGGTTTGCTGCCGACAGATATCCGTAATGCAGCTATAGTCGTTATCCATAAGCCGGGTAAACCGGCGGAAGAGTGCAAATCCTATCGTCCTATTTCGCTGTTGTCGGTCGAAGCGAAAATTCTTGCCAAACTTGTGGCCAATCGATTGCTCCCATACTTGCCGGACCTGATCCACCCGGACCAATCGGGCTTTATGCCTGGCAGGAATACGGCCAGGAATCTACGCCGTGTCCACGGAGTGCTGGGTAGGATCGACACAATTGAGGACGCAATCCTCTTGTCGCTCGACGCCACCATGGCGTTCGATACAGTGGACTGGGACTACCTTTTTGCGGTACTGGCCCGTATGGGTCTGGGCCCCAAGCTGATTGGGTGGATCAGGTTGCTATACGGGCAACCCATGGCGCACGTCCGGGTCAATAACCACTGCTCGGCCCCCTTTCCCCTTCGTCGGGGTACAAGGCAAGGCTGCCCACTATCACCACTCCTCTTCGCCATGGTGTTGGAACCCTTGGCAGTCTGGGTGAGAGGAGACCCCGAAATTAGAGGCCTTAAGTGGACTCATGATCACGAGGACCGGATATGGCTCTATGCAGACGATATCCTACTCTATCTGGCCTCCCCGACACGATCGTTGCATCGGGCCCTCCACATCTTCCACATATTCGGGGCACACTCGGGCTATCAGATCAATTGGTCTAAGTCGCAAATGTATGCCCTGTGGGGTGACCCCCATCTAGCCCTAGAGGGTATGCCATTCCGGTGGTTGATCGGGGCTTTACTTACCTCGGCATCTTTCTCACTCCCGACGCGCAGCTTTTTTATGAGCAAAATCTTAAGAAGCCCCTGCAACGTCTGAGGTCGGACGTCACGCATTGGAGGTCATTGCCCCCGACTCTTTTGGGGCGCGCTTCCTTATTTAAAATGCTCGCGCTCCCGCGCTTTCTCTATGCCCTGGAGAACGCTCCTTACCCCATCCAGGACTCTTATTTCGCGCAAATTGAAGGGGTGGTACGGGAGCTGCTCTGGGACGGCAGGCCCCCAAGGATCGCCGTCACCAAACTCACCATGGGATGGCACGATGGGGGTATAGGTCTGCCGGACCTGCGCTTGTATTACCAGGCGTCGCAGCTGGCAGCCATCAACAGATGGGTATTCGGTTCTCACGACGACCCTAACTTCCGGACTGACCGCTGGCAGCTGGGGGGGGGGGGGGAGGGTACAACAGGGCGCTCTATACGAACCATCGCAAATTGCGTCTCACCAGCCGCACGGCTCGTACGGTGGAGGTATGGCAAAGTCCAGCGCAAACTGGGGTGGCATAACCGTCTCACTATGGCCACTCCATTATGGGAACCAGACATCCTAGGACACCTTAGTACATGCCAGGGATTTGACAAGTGGGAACTGATTGGGATATCCAGGGTCGGGGACCTCTGGGTCAAGGGGAAAAAGGCCACGTTTCCAGACCTACAAAAAATATACCACCTCGCTCCCTCGGAGACCTTTAGATATTTACAAATTAGCCACGCAATTGACTCAGCCCTCCCCGGGGATGCTTCCCTGCCGGACTCCTCCCCCTTGGAGGATCACATGTTGTTAGATCCCATGGACCGTAAAGCAATCTCCCTTACATACAAAAAACTAGTCAACAACCGGGCGGACCCAATGTTAAAACTGAAGGGGAGCTGGGAACGGGACCTGGGGGAGATAGAGGACGATGACTGGCGGGAGGCGCTCGCTTCCCCCAGGGAGGTGGCGATTCCACTACGACTCCGACTGGTCCAGCTGAAGGTGCTCCACAGGGTCTACTTTGATGCAACATTGCTGTTCCGGATAGGTAGAAAACCGGACCCACTCTGTTTACGACGCTGTAACCAGACTGGTACCTTCCTACACATGCTCTGGGACTGCCCTCTTATCCAAAAATACTGGACAGACATTACTCAGCAACTCACCAAGACTTGTGGCAAGCCCATCCATCCTTCCCCCAAGGCTTGCCTCCTTAATATTTGGGACGCCACGGACCTTACCCAAACGGAACAAACATGGGCGACCATGGGGTGGATCATTGCAAAGCGTAATATCGCCCAGAAGTGGGGTTCGGAGGTGCTGCCACGAGTACGAGACTGGGCGACAGACATGGACCATGCCATGGTAGCCGAAAAGACGGTGTACAAAGGGCGAGGTTGCCCCAAAAAATGGGACAGTAAATGGGGTAAGTGGAATAAATACCAGGGGTGACATATGTATTTCCCCCACGGTGGAATTGAGAAGGGAGAAGAGGACTTTGACGGAACCGCAGGATGGGGCAGAGGGGTCATAGTCACTGATTGGCCACCGTTAGAACCTCAATGTATAAAGAACATGCATCTGTATCCTATTGTTTAAACCTCTGTACAGCTGTAACCAATGTCATGAATGCCATTCTTTCGGTCCGGAAGATGTGTAGTGTACTCTTTTTGAATGCTATTGGTAATGTATACCACCGAATTGATTGCCCTGCCACTGCTGACTCTGCTATGTCTGCTATATCTGCCTTTTGTTTTCAATAAAACGGTTATTAAAAAAAAAAAAAAAAAAGAATGGTGAGGTCTTCTATGTTAGGGAAGTTATTTTGCACAGGGGGTGTTGGAGGGGCAGGAAGCAATGGGATGGGACTCACTCCTGTCTTGGGATAATGGATCGTCAGACAGTTTGACAGTTTTTCCCAGTTTGAGGCATATTCTAGGTACTATTTATTAGGTTAAGAGGTCCCAACTCTCCTAATAAAAGTCAAGAACTTGGCAAACTTTGAGGGAGATGAAACCAGATTTTATATTTTTAGTAGAAACTCAAGTGTCCAATATGGCATGAGGTATACAGGCTTACCTGCTCAATGCTTTGCATAACACTCTTCAAAGGCAGCAGGGATAACAACATTCATTATAACACCCGCTTTACACATATTTTAATGAAAAATGTCCCTAAAGGAAGATACATGCTGGGCAAAAGTCTCACTGCTAAATACTTACACCCCAAACTTGTCTACATAAACAAGTTGCTTAACTCGAGTCTCTTGGGTGGACGGTCATTCTAACCACAGATTCTTCATCTTTAGTGTAGACCCCCAGCTGCCAGACCGAATCTAGAGAATTCTACTGCAATGCTTCCTGCACCGACAGGTGGCATCAAATGGCCCCGATACTGCCCCAGAAGTAACAGAGCTGAGTGCTGACATCAGTTTTTTTTTTTAATCTTTCACCTTCTGCACCTGCAGACATAGAGCAGGTTCAACAAACAGCCTTGGCCCTGGCGGAATTAGCCAGCAGGACTTCAGAGCGTTGCTACTTGACTAGCACTTAGCAGACTTTGATACAGAGGACTATCCATCCTAACAGGGTCCTTTTCTGCACTGCCTTCAATTGCTTTGCACCAAAATCCCACAAAGAGCCGATCACCCACACTGTGCTCTTTTGTACAGTCAATGTAGAAACTCGAAGCCCTTTTAGAGTCAGGCCAATGGAGCTTCTCCCATTAAAATTTTTTTTTTTTAAGGATGTGTGGTCACAAAAAGCATGGGCTCAGTAATAAATTGGCAGATGCAAAAAAAAAAAAAAAAACACTTTGGGTATGGCGGCTGCCTGGGACCTCAACACCAATTGGTCTTCACAGAAAGTAGGGCGATTACAACGAGATCACCTGCAGATCACTTATGCAATGAGCCAAGATGATGTCAACTAGTACAACTAGTTTTAGAGTCAGTAGTCGAACTGAACAGTTGTGCACTGGCACAAAGAGTGCACATAAGAAATGTCAACAATAAATAAAGTCATTGTGGCATGACAGTCAGGCTTTTGATAAAATATATCACTAAAGTTGATTTTGATAGAGGGGGTTAATCACATATACACAAAATGGTTGAGAGGACCAGCAGATAACCCATAACTGTGTAATTTGCAAAGCCTTTGCTTGCCAATAGAACAAACAATAATGCATCTGAAAGTTTGGCTTGCATAGGGTCGATATGATGAATGCCACACCAGGCAATTAAATCCTCCCAGCAACAGTGGACTTTGTCAGAGAGCATCGGGCTGCAAGGATGACACCACCTATTGTAGCTAGCAGATCAAACACATTTAACTGCTGCTGCTCAATCTCCACACACAGAGGTGTAGGTTGCAGAAACTCAGGTGCATGACCCTCCCCTATAGCTGAGACAGGAGGGCCTCTCAAAGTCATAGCTAGATCGGACGGCAGATCGGACACCAGTGCCCAGTTGCAGTAAGAATGCATCTCTCAGTGACTTTCCTGCAAGAAACTCCAGTGCTCAGTAGTTTTGGTGCTGCATGTTCAACAGTGGTGAACAGATCTCACCAGAGCATCCCACACTGATACATACATCACTTGTCACCCTGGGATGGAGATGCCACTCGTGCTTTACTAGTTGGAGTTTGCTCAGCTCACTTGCTCAGGCATTCACAGAGCCTTCAAGATTATTGGCTACCAGAAAGATGTTCAGTTGGTCCTGCCACCTCCAGAGAGACGTAGTGCCTCCTGTCACAGGATCTAGGACTCCACTCCGCCCCACTTGTTGTAGTAGCATTTGGCTTTTGTGTTGTCCATGAGGACCAGCACCAATCTCCCCTTAATGGACGGCAGATGGCTTTGAGGGGCAGGTGGATCGCCTAAAGCTCCAGAAGACTGATAAGGAGCCAGATGTCTGCCAGAGGCCAGAGAAAAGAGACTTCCTAATTCCACCTCCCCATGTGGACCCCCCAGCATAGCACTAATGCATCTGTCAGAACTGTGAGGTCTAGACAAGGACAGGAGAGTGGTCTGCCGCAGATCAGGTTGGTGCTTGTCTGCCACCACAGACCACCTGAGCCATCTCTTGAGAAATTTGTATGTTGTCAGAGAGGCAGCCCTTATGCTGGGCCCATTGAAACCGGAGGTACCGCTGCAGGGCCCGCTTGTGACATGTGGTATTCGGGACAAGGAGCATGCATGAGACTAGGAGTCCAAGAAGCCTTAGAGCCATCCTCACAGAAACCTAGGATTGAGCCCAAAGCATCTGGATCAAATATCTGAACGTCCTGGATTCACAGCGGTGGTGGAAAGGCCTTGACTAGTGACAATGAAGGGAATCCTCCGTTTGGAGCCAAGATAGAACTTTGGCATATTGATCGAAAGCCCCAAAGATGTGAGGAGTTCGTAATTTGGCCTACAACTGAGTGCAGAAAGCCCACCTCAAGCAGCCAGTTGTCTAGGTATGGGAACACATGAATACCCAATGTCCGAAGGTGGATTGGGACTTCTACCATCACTTTGGTGAACACCTGTGGTACAGAGGTAACACTGAATGGGAGCATGGCAAATTGGAAGCGTCCTGACACCACTGTAAACCACAGATAACGCCTGAGGGATGGCAGGACAGATATATGAAAATAGGGGTCCTGCAAATTCAGGGACATCAACCAGTCTCCTGGGTCCAGAGGAGACGAAATCTGAGACTGGGTGAGCATTGTGAATCTATCTTTCCATAGAAAGCATTCAATGGGCAGAGGTTCAATATAGGCCTGAGGCCTCTGTCCTTCGATACAAGAAAGTAGCACAAATCGCACCCCTCTCCTCAAAGTCGGCACCATTGGCCAGCAGAAAGTTGATTTATGGCAGCAAGATGGCGTATTGTTCTGCTGGCAGTAGCTCCAACGTGGGGGGGGGGGGGGAATTTGACAGAGATGAGAGGCATAGTGTAGCCCCCTTTTAATAATTTCCAAGACCCATCTGTCTGACATCACGGATCTCCAGCTGGGTAGTAAATGATAAACAAACCAGACAGCAGATGAACCAACCATTAGAAAAGACTGGGGTGTGGGAGGCCATACATTCCATTAAATCCAACAAGCTCCTGGCCCCGAAGGGTTTACAACCGATTAATATTAGAACTTCGCACAGTCAACGATAGGGGCATTGTTGACCTTGTTTAACAGCTTTACGAAATAGGAGTGGGAAACGCCCACTATGACCGAGGCAGCCATATCCTTAAGCCAGAGAAAGACACCCAAGACAGTAAATCGTACACCAATAGCTCTCAATGTGGATACCAAGATTTTTACCCAAATGCTGGGATCAAAATTAGATAAATATTTCTGGGCCTGGAAAACCCAGAACAATCAGGAATTGTGAAGGATTGACAAACACAATTTCATCTAACAAGTAAAAAAGGAATTACTGGTTGCCATGGTGGCTCAATGCTGAAAATGTTCTGTAAGGAAGTCAAGTCAGATGGAGAACAAATTGGGGCTATCCTATCACAGACTACCCAGGAGTAGTGGCTCTTGGACTGAAGAACTCAAAGGAAGGGGCAATGCAGTTAGTGGCGGAACACTGACTGCTAGCAGAGCAGCAAGTGTTACCACCCAAGCGGAAAGAAATAGAGCCACCTAATCTAGTACAATGGTGTCATACCTTGGAACAGACTGGTGATGGTGAAAAAAATCGAATTGGTATGAGGCCACATTCATGAGAAGCCTTAAATAAACTAACAGTCACAGGAAGATAAGGCCACAACATGCCCAGATAAAATGAAAGCACTAGGCATATATTACTAACAAGTAAGACTTAAGAGGAAATACCAGAAGTTTAATTCTGAAGTGCAGTATAAGTGTTGTTGGGAGAATAGCACTACTCACAGGTAATAATAACGCCTCTTTGAAGCACGTGTACAAAAAGGACAAGTGTGGGAGGGACTGTAGAGGTACGATGGATTCAGTGATGAAAACTGTAAAACAGGAAACTGATCCATGATGCCTGGCCAAAACTGCCCATATGTATTTATTTTTCAATAAAACCAACACCACAATAAATTGTCCTTGCTATTGTGCAGGATCCTAGATCCCTTTTGCAAGAGAGAATCCCTTATTAAAAAAAAGTTTAAAATGTTTGAGTATGTTTATAAGCTAAATAGACAATTTCATTTGTTTAAAAAAATAAGCCAATTACATTAAATTTAAAAAAAACCACTAGTGTGAATCAATGCGGCTGAGAAAGCCTTCCATGATTAAACGAAACAAATTATGGGCAATGGAGCAGTCTTATGAAATTAAAATTTGACACTGCCCCTTTTACAGAACAAGATGCATCACTGTCTCATCAGGTTGTGACCTGGCAATTACCACACTTCTTTTTGACAAAAGCTCAGGATCCTGACCCTATATGAGAAAACATCAGGAAGTTGCCTGCCAGTTGGAATATTTATTACTCAATAAAGAACTAGAATTACAGTAAAGTAACCTTTTATTTTCCAACATGGGATATTCATTAACACTGAACAGAGTAGTATGCACATCTCTGTAACAAAAACAACAAAAAAAGGATGACAACAGAAACATCAGAATGTTAAAGTTATCAAATGAAGGGAAAATTCAATAACTACATCCTCAAAGATTTTGATCCAATAGGCTTTTCCTTGGGGTCTGTAGCAGTCGGCTGATTCTGGGCTCATTACTTTTCCAAGGCAGTGAGAAAGAGAAATGATGGTTTACTCTAGAAGGTGGCTGATAAGAAACTAAAACAGTATGCCTGTCAGAACCCCTCTCAGAGGGGGCATGCAGGGGTTACTGGGCCCATCCATTGTGTTTAAAGCCTTTTACTCTTGATGTCCTGGGGCCTGACGCACTGTGGATCCTGAGCAACTGGACCAAGTACCCCTTCTTCACTTGACCATAGCTACCACAGAGTTGAGGGGTCCAAGGCACCTGGGTGTAGGGGTTGTGTGAATACAGGTCAGTAAAAATTACTCAAAGCTCACACAGCTGTGTCAATAAATCATTCTCCAGTCAAATACTTATTTTTATAATATAACGTAGTATTTTTACTTCTAGCTGTACACATTCGATGTAAGGTTATCACATATATAAAGAACACATTTCCACTTAAGTTCAGGGCTCTAGTATTTCGCTAGCAAATCCCTGTCCCACCCACTCTTTGTAATGTGGTAGTGGTTATTCAATTCACTGGAGGCCGCATTAAGGGAATGCTCACTAGTAGGACTTAACTCAGGAGTCCATTTCGAATCTTAGCAAAATAGGCAAAATTGTCTTAGCACCGCGGCGCCCTTAGCAACAAGTCCACCAGGGCCTGATAGGCCCGTAACCAGTCCTACCAGCTCCAGCAGCGAGGTAACTTGCAGCATCCCAGAGAGTGCCCCGACCGCGGGCACTCACAATGCACCGGTCCTATTCAGAGTGTCGACTGTACATAAGTTCTCTCCTGAGCATGTGTGGCCGGCTCCAGCAGAGATCGAAGAGGCATCGGTGCTCCTTTTGCACAGTTCGTCTCACACCCCCTTCTTCCCCACTCAGTTCTAGGGTGCCGACCCGATCCTCGCAACAGCTTAGATATCGGCAGCCCCTCCTGGTATATTGGGGTTGCTGCATCATTACCGGCCAACTCACCAGCTCTCATCACATAGTAGTCTGTACTACAGCGGTCCCTCCCTGCATATGGTGTCGCCTCTAGGTTCCGTACAGGCTTTGGCCCTTCGTATCCGGCACAGCTTTCATGGTGGCCTCTCCCGGCATATGTGTGTCGCCGCAACCGGCGCTTCACAGGCTTCCTTCACCCTGCACAGCAATTCCACTCACGGCCATATTCACGGCCGCCCTCTCCTGGCAGACGGGGGTTGCCGACTGTAATCTGCACACAGGCTATGACCCAATTGGTACAGAAGCAGTCTCCTCACACCTCGAGTCCACCTCACTGGACCTCACTCACTCCAAAGCTCTCCTCTTCCTCACAGGGCACATCGGTGTTGGCAAGCAGTTTGGTGCTCCGGACTCCAGAGCAGGTGGTCTTGGTTTCCCTGGGTAATGTCCCCTCAACCAGCATGGAGACTAGCAGGCCTTGGATCCCAGTCCTGGTCAGAAGTCTTGCAGAGTTTCCCAACCTCCCACAGCCCATCTGGAAGCTTGGCAAATGACAAATTTTGGGATCTCAACCTCCTGTTCTTATAGTCAATTTCCAGACACAAAATGTGATTTAGGATCGGGGTCTTTGAAGATTTATTCTGGGGTGCTGCTTCTTTTGAAGCACACACTTTTCTTCTATCTTCTTCCTCTTGAAAGGCTGTCACAGCAGGAGAGACTATGAAGCTCTTAGTTCCACAACACAAAGCATGCCAGTGACTATAATTCACACCAGGATGTCAGCCATAATGATATGTGCATCAAAAGTCAAAAGAGTAATCTTGGGCTCCCAGCCCCACTCTTAAGGATTCCCTTATCAGCCCCATCTCCTTTTTGAGATGTGTCCAAACACCCTAGTGATGTCTAACTGAATCAAGGAGCACCCTTTAAAGTGTACAGAGGGAGTCTCTACCGCCCTTCTCTAGTGTGACCCACCCAGCTCACAGGAATGCTACAATACACAAATCAGTCTGGGGGGATTCCTCTACTCCTCACGTCTTCACCAGGGAGGCCTGGGCTTTCCAAAATGGAACCCTGGGTCCTCCATGTAATGTACCATTACAGGCACACTTGCACTCCATGTATGCACCCTGCACCCACACTAACTAGTACCGTTACCTCCATATATTATGCCATCCCAGGGACAAATGCATTCAATACGCACAATCACTCTGTGCGCACTGCTCATTACTGTATCATTTCTGTATTGTGCCATTGTGTGCTACATGCAAACACATCCACTGCTAGTATAAACATTCCCCAGACTCAAACTTCACAATACTTCACCCTTCCTGTATTGTACTTCTCGCAAGCACATATACATCCAGAACATGCTGTCACTGCATCTCTCATGTAATGTATCCCTTTCCGGTATACATACATCCAGTACACGCACTCACCATGCATGCACTGCACAGCACTGCTCTATCCCTGTACTGTACCCTTCCCAGGGACATTTAAAACCAGCGCTGAGTCACTCCTGTGCTGCACAGCATTCTAAATCTAACTGATGTAGGCCAAGGATGAGCACATAACAGCGGAACTTTTAAAAGATGAGTGGGCCTCTAGACCGCACTCCGGTGACAGTGGTTAAAAAAAGGATTTGTTCACTCCTACTGATCACTTTACTGTACGCTACCACCACTGTGCTCATGCTTCTTAACGTTTGGTGAAGGCAGTAGCCTTCTACCAGTATGCGAGTACTTTAGGCACAACTCTGTCCAACAAGACCGCAATACGCGAGACAGGCTTATGTCATGGCACACATGCATGATCCGTGTTTTGGGCTATGACAACAAAAATCAGCATTAGAAATCCAGACAACAGTATAGTTGGGCACTCAGGACAGGGGTACACATCCATTACCATGCAAACGACTTTTCCGTACCACCAATGCCATAGCAAATAACACACAATACCATGTCCAATTAATTACCTAAATTCTGAAAAGCATATGGTTTATTCACAGATAGTTAAAAGATAGGCTAAAAGTAAGATAAAAAATAAATGAAACCTGCAGCACAATCACAGATTTAGTTAGAGCTCCTTAATCCTAATCACACTTTAGGCCCGAAGTCACGATTTTCTGGCACCCTCCATGACCCAAGGATTCACCAATTCAAACTGGTAACTACCAATAATAGCTGCAACTCTGAAATTAAAAACAAGATAGGAATCGGAATATGAAACTGAGGTGATGTAAACTAAACCCTTCTCCAGAGGTTGAAACTCCTTGCACCTCTGGATCTAGACTACACATTTACAGAACTCACAAGGCCTCTATGGTACATTATGAAAAGTGAAGGCTCATCCAACTTATGTTCGAGGGCACTACCGTAGCTCTACATTTCCAGCTGCTACTCACATGTCCCAGAAGCAAAGTTTCATGAAGGAATCCAGACATGAGCACATTCAGAACAGAAAGTACCAAGCAAATGCTCAGCTCCTGCCAACATATTTGCTTGCAATAGTGTACAGACTATTCTGGAAGTCTAAATTATGTACCAAGGATAAAAGTACTTATCGTGCTCTGGCGACCAAAGTAGGAAGTCAGAGTTAACCAGAGCACTGCCTTTTCCAAAGTTATAAGACTTAACCTCTAGGTATATCCTATTGTGTCTGAAGCTTCTGGAGCAAGATATCACAGGACAGACCCATTTTAATTTGTGGTTATTTGAAATGACTGTGCTCAGCTCAGGTCACCGATGCTAGGTGAGCAGAAGCCACACAGAAGACGAGCCATGGACTGATTCACTCAAGCAGATGGAACTTTCAGTAACAAAGGAAATGGTCCAGCAGCCTCTGCCACTTCTCAGGCAGAACAGGTTGCACAGAGTGGGTGCGCAGGAGTTTCTGAAAGTGACACACCCCTCTGGACAAAGGCAGGCTTCATGAATTCAATTCTCTCTCTCTCATGTCCCACACATTAAAAGCAAGGAAACCTAGTTATGGAGAATGGGCGCAGCTTTAACTTAAGAGAATAAGTAAACTGTGTCCCGAGAGAGGAGCTAGGAAGAAAAGAAAAAGACCAATGGGGTAAACTATTTTCCTCCACTGCTTTCTGCACATACAACATAGTTGGTGATCAACAATGCAGCAGCATATGATGTAGTACCAACAAAGAGTACGAGACAACACCTAAGGAATACTCTCAAATTCAAAATTTACGAAGAAACTTACGTTCTAGAAGTAGACTGCATAGATCCTGTTTGACTAGACTTTAGAGCAAAAAGGGTCAAATGTATGTTTGAAAAGGTATTAACATGTGAGGGATAACTGCCAACAGGTCAATCAGGAGTAGAAGAACTGAATTGGGGCACAAAACATTAGTTCTTGCATAACTGAAACTAAAGTGTCTTTTATGTCCAATAAACAGAATTTCTAGGATGTACACAAATCAAGCAACAGAGCAGGTGATGCCAGTGGAGGATCCTCAATGATACCCACATTCCGAGAGGATGAGGCATTAGGTGAGCCACAGGGAACCCTCTCATCAACTCTGTTGCACAAGATGCTTGCTTCAAATACTTGACCTCAAACCCACAACAATATTCCACGTTCTTTGGGCGTTTTAGGTCACAGTGAATGGTAGGTAGTGCATGCTCTTAACAACATGCCATCCCAGACATGTTAGAAGTTCTTGCGGGGCCCAGGCCATCATATTAAAGCAGGGACCTTCACAGGTGGAGAACCTGTTTATAAAGGTCACAAATATGTTCTGACTGGAAAGAGAAAACCGTCGGATTCCGCATCGGGTAGCATCTAGTGAGAATTTCGGAATGAGCTGCTTTGTCATTAATAACAAATGCAGCATTGTTTTTTAAATCTATAAATAAATATGGGCCAGATGTACGATATTTTTTTCATGTCGCAAACGAGCCAATTTGCAGAATCAGGCCATTTGCAACCGGAAAAAAACATTTTCCCATGTGCCAAACCCTAACTATACCCTCAGGGACTTAAACTCACTAGCTATCGGATTTAAAAATTAACTCGACAACTTCTAATTTACTGTCCATCTTTAAGATGAAGACATTCTTGCTTTCTCCAAAGGTCATGTCACATACACTGAGCAGCAACTGAGCAGTCTGATGATCTCTGCACCACACTATTGAAAATTAAACATTGGGTACACTGTAGCACCAGTAGCAGACACCGTAAACATCAGCTAACAACTGTAGTAGTATTCCTTCACATACCCCATTCTGCTAAGACAAAAACATATGTCTAACCCATTAAATCCAAAATAAACTGACAGACTGCACTATCCTCCATCAGATATAAGAGCTAGGTGAACAAACATTGCTCATTCACATTATGCCATGTTGTATTTCACAGAAAAGCCAATTTCATAGCATGCAAAATAATGCTAGAAACATACATTGCACAAGTATATGTGCATTTGTCAAAACAGATACTTCCACTGCAAAACCCACTGCTATGAACATATAGGGATTATAAAAGATCCCACAATGGAAGACAGAGCACATTAGCAGTCCACAAAGAACTTACCCAAAGAACCATTAAAGTTCACCATTAACTAAAAAACATTACAAAATGTAGTCCATTCCCTGAAGTGTGACAAGAGAATAAAAAGTAACCAAGAGAAAATATTCACATACCAAGTTGTCAAAAAAAGGTGGAGATTTAATATATGTAGACTTCGGATTCCATGTGTAGAGTTGATCTGATGGGGCATACAAGTTATTCCAGGATTCATTTACTTTCTGAAAAGGAAATAAAGTAAGGTTCTTTTATTTGCATCTAGCATTAAAACCATCAATTTGTATATTAAACATTGTACATGCTCAATGAATACAGAAACAATAGATGCATCCTCTAAATATAGGATTTCATGGATCTTTAGAGAATAATCTTTGTAAGATTTGAAAGGCCTGCAAAGCTTCTTTTTAGATCCCTCTGGCATGGTGTTATTCAGGAAAAGAACCCAACAGGTGTTACCTCGGAGTTGCTTGAAGGCTCAAATAATTTCACTTCGGGAGAAGGAAAAGGTCAAAAGGTGACTGCAGCACTGGGTTCGCCCCCTTGAGCCAATTGGATTCCTGTGATTAACGCGTAGGTTCTGATGCAGTTTGTACCTCTATACAGGTTTCCCATAATTTTACTGGACATGAATCCCTAGGGGCGGGACTTTATCAGATACTGTCCACCCCAGTTTCGAAAGGTATAGTGCAAGCCCTCAGGGGATGCCCGTAGTGACAATCTCCAATTGATTAGTTGGAACATGGCTGGTCTTGCTTCCAACTTTAGGGATGAGAATTGGTTAAGTTACATCAGGGGCTTTCACCTGATTTGCCTCCAAGAAACATGGGCAACTACGAATACCTTTTTCTGCGAGGGTTATAAAACTTTTTTTGGGCCTGCTGTTCAATCATCCTCCGGTAGGGCTAAAGGTGGCTTGATTATTTTCATGTCACTGGAGATTAAGGGACGTGCCACTGAAATTCATCCCTGGGTCCCACTTCACAAGCCACCAAAATTACATTATCTGGCTCAGTCGTTCTTTATTTGATTAGTTTTTATAACACGCAAACATGGTCCCAGCCTATCTCTTGTATCGACACCCTGAGACAACACATTCAGTCAATTGTAAAATGTCAGTGAGGGCTGATTAATTTTATAACTGTGAGATTTTAATATACAACAGTGCAAAATGTCCATTGATCATTACAACACCCACCATAAGTGTGTGTCTTAGTCTGGGTTACACCTAGAGCATACAACTGAAGGGGGTTGCACTAATGTCATTGCTTAATGACTTTATTCTCGTTTTCTCCTTAGACATGTTGACTAATACTGATGGTAAGGGACTTACTCCCACGTACACAGGAAGGGGGAGTGATACCGTTACGGATTATATTTTTCTGACTGCGCCATTATATTTTTTAATCACCAAGTTTAGTATTTCTCACCAAGCATTCAGTGATCATAATCCTCTCACCTTAGCTTTAGGGGTACCCTGCCTGCAACCCAGGGGCCAAGATGGAGAACTTGTTGTACCGCAAACTCATTCTCGCAGTAGACGATTAAGATGGGCTATGGTGGAGCCCAAGAATTTCCTTCATTTGTTGCTTCATAGTTGTGCTAAAGAAGTATCAACATGTCTTAACCTTTCAGGTCCAGATCCAGAGCGGCTTACTGCTTTTGGCCGAATAGCCCAAAAGGCTGATGAGCTATTACATGTACCATATACAAAAACAAACAACTAAGTGGTTTGAAGCTGGGTGTTTCAAGGCCCTACGCAAGTTAAAATTTGCGCTCAAAACAACTCCTAGAGATGTAGATCAGGTAGAGACCTGTAGACATACTTATAAGGAGTTGAAGAGAAGGAAAAAAGACTTTGAGGAAATGGCCTGGGATGAACTGGTCCAAGCGAGTACAGTAATAAATAGCTAGATTTTTGGGCACATAGTGAATCGGCTCCGTTTCACCCATGACAATGTTCCTACTATGCACCACCATATTGGGACTGGGTGACCCACTTTGAGGGAACGTATAACTGCTTAGATGTGCCAGTTCTGACTGATGAGAGGGTGGTGGTCCCACTGAAATTTAAGCTGGTTTTTACACTGGACGAGATAACCAAGGGCATAAAGGGCCTAACCTGACAAAAACCCCGGGACCAGATGGTATTCCGCCTGACTTGTATGTCAGCTACTCAGATTTTTGGGGCCCATTGTTGACCTTGGTTTCAGAATGCAGCAGTGCGGGAAGGCCCACTATCCTCCTGGTCATCATCAGTCATAGTCTCCATTTTTAAAAAAGGGGATAAAGAAAATCGACAGTTCTAAAGGCTCATAATCCCCATTAGATTCAGTTGCAAAGGTTGTAGGGCGGGTTCTTTTAGATAGGTTTGAGATGCTGGGCCGAAGACCACAATATAATCTCCGATTCTCAAAATGGGTTCCAGTAGGGCAAATTCACCACAGATCAGTGTATGAACCTCTATATGGTGGTTAATAAAGATACAGTTGCACGCTCAGAGACAACCCACATGGCCTTTATGGATCTTACAGCGGCGTTTGACCGCGTTAACCGTGATAAGTTTTAGTCAAGTACAACTTTATTCAGTTCATCAGAACCATAAAACATTTTTTTTTTTTTTTAAATGACCACAATATATTTAACAATTACAAGCAATAAATTAAAAGAAGATAATTCATAAAATACCAGGAGCATTAAAATTCTGTACATGCAATAATTACATTAAAACAATGTAGTAGTATATGGATCATACAAATTCATAAAACTTCTCGGTCTATAATAATCATTTTGAGGCAACGTACTGTAAAAACCATTCATTATGCAGGAGCACTTCCTTCATAGCGTTTTCTGATAGCCAATTATATAAAAGTTTCTTTGGCTACCATAATACAAGTGTCAGGGGCAGCCAGCGAGTGCAAAAAATTAAAACCATCAACATATGTGCAGGGGCAAGTTTTCCTTAATAATGCGATTAAAAAGGTTTTCCTCGCCGTTTCATATAAAGTATATAATAGAATAAAGTGCATGGTGCTTTGTTTTGTTAGGTTGTCACACGGACAAGGTGCGAGCTTGTCAGCCCACCCACTTTGGCATGGAAATGCCAGTAAAAAGTGTACAGTGCATAAACGGAATCTAGTTAAATAAAATCTAGTTTGCAAATCAGTAGTAAAAGTTAAATAGTATTGCAACGGGGCAAGGGGCAACTGTAGTGGACACATGTCTTGGGAAGGATGGCGCAAATTCGTCCTGGAAAAAAACGCATCTTTGATAATGGCTTTGGCATTTAATGGAATGGATCCCGGGTTATCATAATAATGCCCCAAACCCATCTCATGATAAGTGTCCCTCACAAAGCAAAGCTGTGGTATTTTTTGGGCATAAGCCAAATTTTGGCAATCAATGATTACTTCACGAGAGAACAGTAACTCTTCTGAGAGCCAAATTTTTGCCCATAGAAATAAGGGAGCACTAGATATGTGATCCTTTACAAACTCTAGACCCAGTTCCTGGTGACCGACGGTTGGAAGCACTATGCGGGGTCAACAATAAGCTTTTGGTAAATTTGTTTTCCAGAGTTTGTAGCTGACGGCTTGCGTGGTGTCCCCACACCCCTGCCCCATACGTTGCAATCGAAAGACATTTTGCTTTACATACAGTAATTAATTCCTTCACTGGCTTGTGGTCTAATCTGCGTGCAAAGCGAAATAGCCCATCCAGAGCCCTGTTTGTAAGATAGGCTCTTGCTATGACAAGTGGTTCCCAATTCAACTGATTGTTAAATAAATTCCCCAGGTACATGAAATTGTCTACTTTTCCAAGTTTTTTTCCCCGCACGACAAAGTTCCTGGTTCTTGTGGTCTTAGGACCACATACCATTATTTATGAATTAGTGAAATTGACATTTAGGTCGAGTGAGGAAATAAAATCTGTAAAAATATCAAGGGATTTTTGAAGGCTATTAGTTGTCGTTGCCATTAACACCGTGTCATCTGCATAAGCTAATAAAGGAATATATTTGCTACAAATGTTCGAAAAATCATGCTCCCTGCTTAATAAAATGGCCTCAAAGCCATTAGTATATATTAAAAACAAGAAGGGGGCTAAGATACACCCTTGACGAACACCCTCTGTTGATGCAATCAGCTCAGTTTTTTCCCCTTAGGTGCCGTATCTTATAGCGACTGCAGTGTCAAGGTGTTAAGGTAACCTGTGGAGAAGGGATACCAGTACTTCTTCTAGGCCCATGGCCCATGCCTCTCAACATGGCCCACAATTTGTCCCGATTAACTGTGTCAAAGGCACTGGACAAATCCATGAAGGCCATGTGGATTGAACCCTTCCTGGCCTTCACGTATTTGTTAATAAACCCCTCCTAAAGCCATACTGTGTTTTAGACAAGACCCCTACATTGGTTGCCCAAGTCTCCAAACGTGCAAGGAGGACTCTGCCCAGCACCTTAACCGTGGCGTTAATGAGTTAAATAGGCCGTTAGCATGCCGGGTCACTTCTTTGCCCTTTTTAAAAACAGGGACCACTAGAGCCTCTTTCCAGGACGCAGGCATGGGACCAATGATAGCTGCCTTAAAAACATTTGTCCCCACTGCCGAATCCCACCTTTTGATGGAGGTCTCGGAATGACGAACCTCTACCTCTACTATCTGGCGACTCGTCTTCTCACGATCCATGACTGGTTTAACGGCGGCTGGTCCGACCCGGCGTACCGCCTGGAACTCAACACCATAGGCCTCTCCTCTATCCAAGGGATGCTCTACGGAGGCGTAGTCCCTCGGGCTCTCCCCGAAGTCACGCGCGGAGTGTTCCTGGCCTGGCGTGCGTCACTTCGCCACACTCAATGGGCAGGGAGACTGACTCAACACACTCCTTTGTGGTGTGGCACCAGGCTTCGTGAAGTTGCTTCCTTGTCTGGGTTCCGACAGTGGGACCTCATCGGGGTCACCTTGCTGGGCGACGTCTGGAGTGGTACTCCTATTCGATCGTTTCAGGAGTTGCAGGCTAGACACTCCCTCCATCCTTCTCAATTCTTTCGATACTTGCAGCTGCGCTACGCCCTTCATTCTTATATTCCGGAGGGCACGTCCCTGCCTGAATATAGTCCGCCCGAGGCACAAGTCCTGACCGGCGATTTGGGGAAGGGTGGGATCTCTCGGATATACCGCTCACTCATCAACAACACCCCTAACTCCCTTTCCCTTCTCCGAGACAAATGGGAGGGCTGGCTTGGGGCTCTGGAGGATGCGGATTGGAGGGACGCCCTGATGGCCCCTAGAATGATTGCGGTCTCAGCAAGGCTCCGTCTGGTCCAAGTCTACTTCTTGCATGCTGCCTACCTTACACCCCTGCGTCTTCACCGCGCGGGGCTTCGGTCGGATGCCCAATGCCCCCGCTGCTCCCATCCTCACGCAGACATTTATCATATGGTGTGGTTGTGCACCGTGATACAGGGGTATTGGGAGTCCCTAACACAAGATCTAACGGGGGTCCTGGGCTGGGAGGGGCCTCTTGATCCCATACATGTTTTGCTGGGTATCACTGACGGACTAGACGGCTCCAGGGCTGAGAAGCTCTTCCTTAATACCGCATTGGTAGTTGCCAAAAGAGACATTGCGGCTCAATGGTTGGACACTTCCCCACCCACTCTGGGGCGCTGGCGCATGGGGGTGGATTGGTGCGCTGCACAGGAACGGCCTCTATATGTAGCCAGGGGATGTCCTGGGAAATTTCGCCGCATATGGGGTAAATGGGTCGGGATAATAGACGGCTGAAATGGAATGGTGGGCTTGCCAGCTATACGAATATTGCTTCACTTGTGTTGCTCAATGTCAGTGTGATGTGTTCTTCTTCCTATTCTGCCATTATATACTGTAGCTCTGAACGGTGCTGTTTGTTGTTACATTCAAAATCAATAAAATTGATTGTCAAAAAAAAAAACATTTGTCAACAGTGGTGCCCACAGTTTAGGATCGAGGGGCACTCCATCTGGGTCTGGTGCTTTCAGGCAAATTCCTTGTGCTATCGCCTCCTCCACCTCGGATACTGTAATGGACAGACTAAATTGGGTGGCTGCAGAAACATCTTCAGGCAGATCCCTTGTAAAATGTTCTAACTTCTTACCTAGCGGGTTTAAAATACCAGAAAAATGAGCTACCCACGCATCTGACAAAATAAGTGAGTCTATCTGCCTCCCTTCAGTAAAAAAACGGGCGGTTAATGACTTCCCAAGATTTTCTTGTGTCTTTTAAGGCTCCTGCTTTCTCCAGATCTTCCCACGCAGAGCTTCTCATATCAGCTTTTCTTTTCTCAATCACGAGTTTATATTTGTTCCTTGCAGCTTTAACCAAATCTCTATTGCGCGGAGAAGCATGAAGTGCCCTTTTTAATTCTTTTTGAGCTCTAGTACATATGGAGTTAAATCATCGGGTCTCCTGAGGTTCCTTATTCTGAGCTCTCCTGGTCAATCGTTTAGCTACATCATTACGCATTGTGCCAACATCCTCTGGGGAACAGTCTAACCGCAAACACCCCGTTATTGAGTGGTAATTTCCTCTAATAATGTCTTCCTTAAACTTCTGTGGATTAATCTTGCCCCAATTTATTCTGATGCCCTTGTTAACGTAGTGGTGAATCAGTGACCATTCATAAAATCCAAGTCGTTCCCTATAAGAATAGAATTTAGGGCTTCCCCCTGATGGGAATGAACGAAATGGGGGCTGGGGTTGATTGTCAGTATCTATTAGCTCATACACCCCATGGAAACTATGTTTACAAATTGTGCAGTTAAAATCTCCCACCCAAAGAATACACAACGGTTGCCATTTCCCAGTGACTTGTGTAATCTTTTTTTGGAGGGATTCAATGACCTGGCAGTTATTTTGGTCAAAAACATTATGGTACCAATTTACCAATAGGACTTTTACCTTAATTAAATTAGAGATCATAATCAATTGGTACCAAGATGACGAGCTTAAACAGTTGCGGATCCATATTTTACCGCAATAAGCACCGCAATCCCTCCCTTAGCCCTCCCTGCAACCGATGGGAGAGCAAGAACACAGAAAGAAGGATACCCATCTATAGTAATATCAAGTCTGGACCAGGTTTCCTGAAGGCAAATGATGTCAAAGCCACTGATAAATCCTAGCTAATCCTCATTCGTTATTTTAGAGCGAATGCCTACAATATTTCAAGAGATGAATTTGAAAGAAGGGGTAACGTTTCCCTGACTTGGTGGTCTCCCGAATGTATAAGTGGTTGCATAGGGTATAGTGGGCACTGAAGGTGCAGGCCCTTCCACTACAGGTTCAACATCATCCGAGGCCTTCCCTCTACTGCTACCTGCCTGTTCCTAACCTCCCACCTCCAATACATCTCTAAGGTGAGCCTACAGTCAATAATTATTATTAAGACCAGAGAGCTTTTCAAAGTGATTAGGGTGAGTGAACAGCACTGGCTGTAAATGAGGAGTTCTTAAGCCTGTGTAGGGGAACCCTGTGCTCAAACTACTATCCCTATGAGGTGGATAGAAAAAACCCAGTGGATATGCCCTAATGCGGTCATTCTCCCCAAGTGCATCCTTGAGATGCATCAGGAGGAAGCGCACATACCAAGGGTCCCTAAAATTGAGAACCACACAATCCCCTTAAACAGATTTAGCCGTGTGGCCCAGCCAGCTCACCTGCCTAGCCATAATGATATTCCCTAACAAATTTGAATGTGGAGATATTTTACTACTACACCAGTAGGCCAATTTGTTAATAAGGCTTTGGCAATTTTCTTGGAAGCCAATAGGAAGATGGGCAACTCCAGTAAGTACCAGGGTATAGGGGGTGCAGTCCGGAGGCAAATTAAGTATATCCTTTCCACCGACCCCGCCGCATGATGTGTTTACTACATGTTTTAAATTTGGATTTAGGAGATGGCGTCTAACCCCTGTTAGAAGATTTTGTCTGAGGGAGTTCATGGCCACTGCGCCCCCCCCCCTTTTGACTGTTCCTAGATGGTACTATTTCCCAGGACGTGCAATCTGGAGGATTTACAGGGTAATCTGCGGGTCGGGGCTTCTTCCATGGGGTAATGGAAGTGATAGCTCTAGGAGTCATCTCATCATTGATTGGGGCTTGTGTGCTATTTGTTTCATTAGCCTTATCCTTATCCATTTGAGTAGCGTGAGCTGGTAACTTAGTTAGCTCCCATACAATAAGGGAAAGCTGGACTTCAATACGATCTAGATGCTCCCGAATGGAGGCCAATGCCTCTGATAATAAGTCGCTGACTTTACAAAGGGGGACATCTACCCTCTCTTTTGTGGATCCTTTGCCCTTGCCCATGCCCCTTTTCGTCTTGTTGCCTAATCCAGGATCCTGCCTTGTTCTTTTATTCACAGGTGAGGTGCCCCTTTGTTTCTGTGCTAAACCTCCCCCTCATTTCTCTTTCGTTTCCCCCCTATTACTTGAGGGGATTTTTTCTCCACCAAGATTGAATTAACATGAGGAACATTTTGGGTTTCTTTGGCCTGGATTTAATCATTATTCCTGATTATCACAGTGGGCAAGATAGGTACTCGAGACCTTTGTTCATTGTCAATACCTGCTTGCTCAATTTCCTTGGTGATTGCCCCCACCGCTTTTTGAAGAAAGCCATCCAGTGTGGTACCAGTAGGTTTTGAAGCAGGGGTGATTTGCCGTTTGCCCATGATTCAATCAGCCCAAATTACCAAAGTAATGTTGCCAGTCAAGAGGCGAAAAAGAAAATACACTGATATATTAAGCTTTTACCTTATAAGCTAAGGGTTATCCGGGATTTAACATGAAAATCCAAAATCACAGTCCGAGAGGATGTAACCGAGAAGATGTAACAACGAATTCCAGAGAAAATAAATCCCTAGGGTTAAACAACAACAACTCCCGGTCCCCTCCTCAGTCTTTTAACCACACCCCCAACTACAAGAAATGGCAACATCGTTAAGACAATCAATATCAACAGTACAAGTAGGGTCTTAACCACATAGGTCTCGCCACACGAGGACATATCCCACTTTAATCCCCCTCAAGTTCCACAGTAACGTTTGTTGAGTGAACGCGGGGCAAGGTCCAAAGGAAACAAACCAACAAATCCTAACAGCCTTCTGCCTGGTGATACAATATACTCCTCTTGCCACAGACAAGCCGACACAATTTTCCATATGTTCCACAAGCTGTGCCATGACCGCCACTCACTAGAAGGAATAGCTGTGTTTCAGTCCAATTGGCCTAAGCAAAAGAGTCTCCAGAATAAAAGATCCCCACTGAACTACAAATAACAGGAGGGTCCACTCACCGGCTTAAGGCGCTCAATGGACCATCTTCCAGAAGAAAAAAGGGGGGTGGCCCAGCCCAGCCTCTGTCGGGCTAAGACGGGCCCGGTCTTCGCCCAGACGCGTCCCGCGGAGCGGGAGCCCTCCGTTGTTTTTGTTGCACCCCTCCGTGTGCGGTCAGGGCATCGTTGGCGGCGTCAGCTGCTGCCGCTCCTGGGAAGTGTAGTCCTCCCCCTGCTTGCCGAAACTGGGCATCCCGCGGATCGGGAGCCCTCCGTTGTTTTTGTTGCGCACCTCTGTGCGGGGTCAGGGCGTCGTCAGCTGCTGCCGCTCCTGGGAAGTGTAGTCCTCCCCCTGCTTGACGAAATCCGGCGTCCCGCGGAGCGGGAGCCCTTTATTGTTTTTGTTGCGCACCTCCGTGCGCGGTCAGGGCGTCGGGAAGTGAAGCCCACCCCCCGCCCCGACTTGTCAAAACCGGGCGTCCCGGTGATAAGTTATGGAAGATCCTGTTAGGTCTGGGCGTGGACTCTAATATAGTACTGTTTCTGCAATACCTTCATGCCGAGACATCTGCTAGAGTCAGATATTTCAACGATTCTTCATGCACTGATGGCTTTAAGAAGGGCCGTGGGGTTCAACAAGGCTGTATCCTTGCTCCTTTTTTATTCTCTTTGTATGTTAATGGCCTTAAACCGGCATGAACTGCAGCAAAAGTAAACTGCCCACTGATCGGTACTCGTCCACTACCAGTACATTTTTATGCGGATGACGCAGTGTTGATAGAGCGAACGGCCAATGGTCTACAAGCCCCTTTGAATAGATTAGATTCCTTTATGAGGGATTTAGACCTTTCGGTCAACCTCACTAAATCCCACGTTATGGTGGTGGGGCCCAGGAATCTCAGTAGGAAATCCTTTAGCCTGAGTGTACACTTATTGGCAAAGGTGGAGAGTTTCCTCTACCTGGGTGTGCTATTTGATTCTAATCAGAGTTGGAAACCCCTGGTTGGGGCTAAAGGTCAGGAGCTCAGGAAGACCATAGGAGCAGTGTTTAGCTTTGCTGCTAGGTAGGGAAGTAGACCCCTTAAGCCCTTGGCAAGATGTATCAGGCCAAGTGCGTGTCCAAAGCTCTATAAGGGAGCAATATTTGTGGCTTTTTGGACCCACATGAGCTTCAGGTAGAGGAAAACAAACATCTCAGACGCCTACTCTGTGTGCCCCAGAGTACATTGTCCTTCTGTGTATAAGAAGAGTTGGGGGTCAGGTACTTAAGCAATCAGATTGCCTTGCGCCGTTTGCTGAGTTGGGTTAGGATCTGGTCCAGGGAGGAGTAGGGTCTGAATCGAGTAATTATGAAGGATTCTATGGTACTCGATCAGGCCTATAAAATTCCATGGCTATCTCTCCAATCTGGGAAGGAGGGAGTTGTTTACCAATCCTGAGGATATCTGCAGAGGGGACCACAAATGAGTAAAGGTCCATTTCATGAAATGGGTGACATTTTCTAGGGAGGGGGTGTAGAAAGCTGGCTCTGTATATACTATACCAAAGTGAGGTATAGTGTGCAATTGAGTCCAGTATAACCCCAAAGGTAGGCAGAGGAAAAAGTAGACAGCACCTTACTCTCTATTTGTGGTAGTGTGGTCGAGCAGTAAGGCTGTATCAGAGGGTAGTGTTAAGCATTTGGTGTAAACACTCAATCAGCAAATGATATCACACACTGAAAGACTGAACTTCAGACCAATTGGTTTTGTATAAAAATATTCTTTTAGTGATTTTATTTTCTAGAACCAAGCCAGCCAGGCACAGGTAAGTAATAAATACTTTACAGTAGTAATGCAATTTGTAAACAGTTTGATTTGCAATTGTATATGCACTTTGATAGGATTACAGTAGACCTGCTTGTAATGCAATGCTTTTGAAATACTGTACATATACTTTGTATTGGCTTTTTAGTAGAATGTCAAGTAGATTACTTTACAGATTACTTTTCTTACACAGTGCAGTACACCTGGATACTGCACTGGGACATTTCCTGTAAACAGGTAAGTAAAAGCGTTTTTGTTATTTAGTTACAGTTTTAAAGGTTTTCATAGATTTTCCAACGCCACACTTAGAAACCTTTCACAGAAAAACAGTCAATGTTATCCTATGGAGGAAAATAGTGTTATTGGTTAACAGGTAAGTACTTTGTTGTGGGAGTTGGCATTCTGGGGTTAGACTCAGGGGTCCCCCAGGGTCAAGGATGCACTCTTGTTACATCCTCAGCGGCACTAGGGCGTCTGGGTGCAGAGTGCTGAGGCCCAATGTTATCCAATGGGGATAGGGGGCCTCCAGTTGGTGGCTGCTGACTAGCAGGCCACTGGGTTGTGGGAGCAAAGCTCCTGGACTTAAGCTCAAGGCAAATGGGGGTTTGAGCCAGCACAAAAGGTGCACCCTCAGCGGCACTGGGGCGGCCGGGTGCAGAGTGCTGTTTTGGCGTCGGGAGCCCTGTAGCTTTCAATGGGGAGTCTCAGGTTTGCAAACACAATGCAGGCTCGGGGACAAAGGTCTTCTGGGTGCGACCACCACTTGGAGAGGTAAGTTGGGATGCTGGGGGTTGGTTAGGCACAGTCAGTTGGGTCACCCAAGGCCGTGGGGCATTGGGTGCAGGGGGTGCCTTTTAGGGTCGGATCTTCTTACTAGCTCCTTGTCGCGGTTGGGGGGCCTCCCGGTTTGAGGCTGCAGGCGTCGGCTGGAGGCTTGAGGCAGGTCAGGGGTCACCGGATCGTGGGTCAGGATTGCCGGGGAGACCTCCTCTTGGTGTTGGGCCACTCGAACTCGGGCCATGGGCGTCTGGTGCAGAGTGGTGCAGACTCGCGAACTTTGGCGGACCTGGAGTCTGTTGTTGAAGAAATGTGGTGTTCACAGGAGACAGAATATTTTCCGTTGAAGGCAGGGCAGGTCCTCGTGGTTCTTGAGGCTGCTAGCTGCAGGACACACCGGAGTTTCGCTTCTGCAGGTTCGAGGAGGGGACAGGCCGGTAGGGCTGGGGCCAAGTCAGCGGGCGTCCTCCTCTTGTTAGCTTCGGCACAGCTGTTCGGTCCCTCTTCTTTTCTTCTTCTGGTTTCTTGTCTGAGGAAGCAAGGTTCAGGGGTGCCCCTAAATACTAGATTTAGGGGCATTACAGGTAGGTAAAAAGGGTGGGACCAATTGGTCCCTTCCCTGGGGTGGGTACACCCCCTATTATGCCACCCTCCAGTGGGAGGGGGGCATATGCCTCACCCTGGTTGGCTGGGTCCCTCCATCTGCAAGATGGCAGGGACTGAGAGTTGTGCTTCACCTCGCCTCCCCCACCTGAGGGGTAGAGTTGGCAGAGGTGGGCACACCTCCCTTCCTCACTTGGGTTTCCCGCCGGTTCTCCAGCCCAAAGTGGGGGTCAGAACCGGTGGGGACCAGTTGCTGCAAAAGGCCTGGGGAAGGTCACAAAGGCGGCAAGCCTTTGAAGCTTCCCCTTCGTGGACCCTGCCCATCCTGGGGGAGGAGGCTTGGCACCTCGTCCCAGGATGTGCATTGTTTCAGGCCCCCGAGAGCAGCAGGCTCTCGACCCAGGGGTCCAGAAACATGTCTGGTGGTGGCAACTGAAAGCAGCCACTCAGCCTGGACACTAGTGGTAGGTCGTTTTTCAGGGGGCATCTCTAAGATGCCCTCTGTGCATTTTTCATTAAATCCCACACTGGCATCAGTGTGGGTTTAATGTGCTGAGAAGTTTGATACCAAACTTCAGTTTTCAGTGCAGCCAGTATGGTACTGTGGAGTTCGTAATGACAAACTCCCAGCACCATATACTCTTAATGGCAGCACTGCACTTACAATGTCTAAGAATTAACTTAGACACTGTAGGGGTACAGGGCTCATGCACCTGTACCCTCACCACTGGTATAGTGCACCCAGCTAGAGGGGTGGCTGATCTATGCCAGGGCAGTGGGTTGTAGGCATGGCACACAGGGATGTGTGCCATGTCGACTCTTCACTTTGTTCTGTACTAAAACACGCAGCCTGCAAAGGCAGTGTGTGAGTGTAAAGGTACAGGGCCTCTAAGGGTGGCACAACAAGTGCTGCAGCCCTTAGAGGTCTTCCCTGGTCACAGAGCCCTGGGTACCTGTGGTACCATTTATCAGGGACTGACCTGTGGCCAGAGATGCCAATTGGGTTTTGTTTTCAATGCAGTTTTAGGGAAAGAACATAGGCTCCGAGTACCTGGTTGGCAGGAGCCCAGGGCACACTCAGTCAAAGCACATCAGCAGTTCAGCAAAAAGTGGGGGCAACCATGCAGAAAGAGGGCACTTTCTCACAGGGGGCAGAGCTGTTGAAACCCACTGTTAGGAAATATGTTCTGACAACCACCACACTGGTCATGGAGCCGTATCTAACTTTTGTAAAAAAATATTAGGGATATCTGCTCGCAAGACTCGGATTTAATTTACTGCAGCTGATATTTGCTACCTCAAAGGGAAGTTTTGATCTAAATTTTCTGGGTCCTTGCAATTGGGACAATAAATCGCCTCAGGATGCCATGCACTTTCTGATGCCATGCACTTTTTTTTTTTTTACAGAACCAAGGAGGGTTTTTATTGTAACAGTTTTAAAAAGGAAAAGTTTTTTACAGGTTCATCATGCTTTTATGTGTTTACATATGTTATCTGATGAATATGTCATAGCAAATCTTATAAGTTACTTAAGCGCTGTAGTCATCATATGGAATAACCGGGACGAGTAACGGAATGTTTTAGCACTTGTATAGTTCTTCATTTTCTTTTTCTGTGCGCACTGTTCTTGTATACAGGCTATCATGAAATGTTTATGTACTGTTTTTATAGATATGTCTTTATTGGTTTTAACTAAAACCAAATAAAGAATTAGTTTTTGATGATGACTGCAGCACTTTAACTGAGCAGAGGTCAGGGAGACTCCCTCACACATGACGTGCGGTTAGAAATCTAAGGTATGGTGACCCTGCAGGGGAAGAGGGCTTCAGGGTCTGTGGTCCGACTGGTTTAAGTTTGGTTCTTATAAAAACAACATGAAATGGTTACCAATGTCACTTGGCTTCTCCATAGCTTTCAAAGCTTGTGTATGACACGGATTGTTAACATTACTGTGGGACTCCCACCATGAAGACAGGTAAGATTCAAGCATGTGAATCTATGCAAGAATCAATACTGGAGAATCTGCCTTATATGCACAGCCAGACTTCGTCTTTCTTCACCTGAAATTTGGTGACATTACTCCAATTCTGGTCTAGCCATACTGGCTTCGCATCAAGACAAGAATCAAATTTAAGCTAGGGTGTCTGGCCTACAAAGCAGCCCACTCAAATGCTCCTCTGGATCTGGCTTCTTTCCTTAAGATATCTAGCGGCATGAGAAATCTCAGGAGCAAAATGAATCTTCTTCTGAAAAACCTCAATATAGAAGCTCATGTGCATTGCATTAGCCACTCTCTGGTGCCATCTCTCTCATTTGGAACTCTTCCTGCTGAAATCAGGACCAAACCTACCCTTCAGACATCCCTCCACCACCTAAAGAATCATCTATTCAAACTGTACTTGTCTCAATGAATCAACTACATTTTGTTACTTGTGTACACTTACTTCCACCTCTCATCTCCCCGTAACTGCAGTCCATTCTGACTTCTTACCCACTCCGGCTTCCCTCACTCCTGCCTGTTCCCTCCCACTCCTCCCCGTTCCATCTTTTCGCCCTATGTTCGGATTCCTAGTTTGATGACCTTTCCCTGCTTCTTTACCTCTGTTCCCCTCTCTACTGCTCCCCCACCCCAATCTTCTCTTTGTCCCTCTGTTGTCTGCCCCTTGTTACTCTGGTTTCTGTTCGATGTATGACCGTTGTATCACTGTTGCTGTTGATATGTAAAGCGCTCCTATATCTCTGCACTCATGCACTTATATAAATCTGCTAAATAAAAAAAAAAGATGCTTTTTTATAAAAAAGAAAAAAAGAAAAATGAACTAAACATAACATTTACTTTGGAATTCAAGATCACCTTACCTCAATTTTTTCATAGACTTCCTTAAACATTCCAGGGATGACAAACTCTCGTTCAACATCTTGAATTTCATCTCTGGTAGGCCATATATCTCGTAAAAAAATTGGCTTTCCTTCTGCATTTTCTCCTAATGTAAAGTAAACAATATAAATACATATAAAAATGACAGTTAATGAAACACTGATTATGGCACTTTAGCAATATACAGACCGCAGCAAAAAGATTTGGGAGGAAAGAACATCCAGCCCATTTAAAAAAAAAAATTCACAACACACAAAAATGGTAAAGGCAGGAAGATTAATACAAAACAATGAATTGTCAAAGTATCTTACCTAAGGGATCTTTTTCAAAATCAATTCTTATGGTGCCAGCAATGGCATATGCAATTACTAGTGGTGGAGAAGCCAAATAGTTTGCACGTGTGTTGGGATGTACACGACCTTCGAAATTCCTATTCCCTGACAAAACACCAACTGCTACAAGGTCTCCCTGTGAACAAAACAACCAAAAAATGAAATACAAATGTGAAACAGAAACAACAAGCAAAAGGCAGAGTAGATGTAGGGACACTCAATTAACAAGTTACTTACCTTCGGTAATGATATATCTGTAAGAGACATAGATTAGTTATGGATTCCTCACCTTAGAATTACCCCCAGGCGTCAGACTGGATCCGGAGAATTTTTTTCTCAGCAGTACCCCTGCGCGTCGATAGGTGGCGTCAGTCGACTCCGTGTTAGTCGTTGGCGTCGTGGTCGCCGGAATGACGTCGTGGTACCGACTTAGACGCCGCCCTCGAGCGTTGACGTCAGTTCTTTACACAACATTCCACGCCAGAAGCGCAGAGCCATGCAAGACACTGACCACTGGTGCACAAAAACTAGGGCCCTGAAAGGGAGTCCCTTAGCCTAGAAGTCAGTTCGCAGAACGGGGAAGATGGGTGGGGCGGGGAGGAATCCATAAGTAATCTATGTCTCTTACAGATATATCGTTACCGAAGGTAAGTAACTTGTTCATCTGAAAGAGACAATTAGTTATGGATTCCTCACCTTAGAATAGATACCCCAACAATACCAACCCCGGTGGTGGGTCTGCGAACCAAGTTCACACCAGAAAGTCCTGGAGAACTTGAACGGCCGAAGAAGCAGTTGCTCCGGACTTGGCTGTCCAGGCAGTAGTGTTTGGTAAATGTGTGCAGTGAAGCCCACGTAGCTGCCTGGCAGATGTCGAGAGGCGGGGGGGGGACTCTCGTCCCAAAGCAGTAGTGGCTGCCGTCGTCCCGGTGGAGTAGGCATGCAACCCCACTGGAGGTTCCTTTTTCGCTAAGGAATAGCAGATGTTGATGCAAAGAACGACCCATCGGGAGATGGTTCGTTTTTGCACGGCCCGACCTTTTTTGGCGCCTAAATAACCAACAAAGAGCTGGTCATCCACCCAGAATTGTTTTGTGCAATCCAGATAGAACGAAAGCGCACGTTTTGGATCCAGACGGTGGAGCCTCTCTTCCTCTTTAGAAGGATGCGGAGGCGGAAAGAAGGTGGGCAAAGTGATGGTCTGTCCTATATGGAAAGAGGTAACCACTTTGGGAGGGAAAGAAGGCCTAGTGCGGAGGACAACTTTGTACGGATGAACAGCCAGGATAGGAGGCTCAGAAGAAAGGGATTGAAGCTCACTCACCCTGCGAGCAGAGGTGATGGCAACCAGTAAGGCAGTGTTAAGGGTCAGAAGTCTGAGAGGACAGTTATGTAGCGGCTCGAAAGGAGTGCACATAAGATAAGTGAGAACCAGGTTCAAGTCCCACTGGCGCATTATGAAAGGAGTAGGAGGAAACAAGCGAGTAATGCCCTTAAGGAAGCAATTTACAATGGGGGACTTGAACAGAGAAGGCTGGTCAGGCAGCCGAAGGAAGGCCGAAATTGCCGAAAGATAGCCTTTGAGAGTGTCCAGAGCAGAGCCCTGCTGGGCCAAAGAAAGAATGAAGAGGAGAACCTCTGAAAGGGGGGCAGAAAGGGGATCCACAGCCTTTGCTGCGCACCATGCCACAAACTTGTTCCATCTACAGGCGTATACCGTTTTGGTGGAGGTACGTCTGGCTGCCAAGATAACATTACAGGCTTCGGAAGGAAGGTCGAAAGCTGTCAACTGTCGCCGCTCAATCTCCACACAAGGAGGTGGAGGCTGGACAGGTTCGGGTGGAGGACCGTCCCCTGCTGCTGCGACAGAAGATCCTCCGAAGAGGCAGATTGATAGGAGGATCGATGGCCATGTCTAATAGCTCGGGATACCAGACTCTTCGTGCCCAATCCGGGGCCACAAGATTGACTTAGGCCCGGTCGCGCTTGATCTTCTTCAGCACTCTGGGCAGAAGTGGTATAGGCGGAAACGCGTAGAGAAGACCGCAACTCCACTCGCGACGAAAAGCGTCGCCTAGCGAGTGCCGCCTTGGATATTCCAACGCGCAGAACTGCTGACATTGCGCGATCTCTTCGGTGGCAAATAAATCTAACCAAGGCTCTCCCCACTGCTGAAAGAGACCTTGCACCACCTCCGAGTGAAGACGCCATTCGTGATCCATCATGCACCTGCGGCTGAGTTCGTCCGCCCTGGCGTTCAGAGAACCTGCTAGGTGTTGAACCACCAGAGATATGCCCTGATGTTCCAGCCATGTCCAAAGGCGGAGAGCCTCTTGACATAGGGTCCACGACCCCACCCGCCCTGTTTGATGCAGTACCACATGGCGGTGGTGTTGTCCGTGAACACCTGCACTACTCTTCCCCGGACAGAGGGAAGGAATGCCTTTAGTGCAAGACGAATCGCCCGAAGCTCCAGAAGGTTGATATGGAGCCCGGACTCCGCCGGAGGCCAGAGGCCTCTGATCTCCGCCTCTCCCATGTGGCCGCCCCACCCCTGCAGTGATGCATCTATCACCACTGTGAACTCTGGTTGGGGAAGGGAGAGGGATCTGCCGTTGACCCAATCCCGGTTCGTTAGCCACCACTGCAATTGACGTGCAGTGCCCTCTGAGATCTGGACGCAATCAGAAAGATTCCCCTGATGCTGTGCCCACTGGAACTTCAAGTCCCACTGCAGAGCCCGCATATGCCACCTGGCAGAGTCCACCAGCAGGAGGCCATGAGGCCTCAGGGTCATTCTGACCGAAACCCGGGATAGAGGCTGAAAGATCGGAATCATAGCCCGAATATTCCGGAGTCGCTGCTCGGAAGGATAAGCCAGAAACTGCGCTGTGTCCAGACCGCTCCGATGAAAAGGAGCTTCTGAGAGGGAATCAGGTGTGACTTCGGCACATTGATGGTGAACCCCAGCGAATGCAGGAGGTCGGCCGTAGTCTGGAGGTGGGAGATGACAGCCTGGGGCGAGCCCGCCTTCAACAGCCAGTCGTCGAGATAGGGGGAAAGACTGGAACCCCTGATCTGCGCAGATGAGCTGCGACCACCGTCATCACTTTCGTGAACACCCGAGAGGCGCTGGTAAGGCCAAAGGAGAGCACAGTAAACTGAAAGTGCTTTCGGCCCACTGTGAACCGTAGGTAACGCCGATGGGCTGGCAGGACTGGGATGTGAAAATAAGCGTCCTGCAAGTCCAACACTACCATCCAGTCCCCAGGGTCGAGAGCAGACAGGACCGGAGCCAGTGTCAACATTTTGAACTTCTCCTTCCGGAGGACGCGGTTGACATTCCAGAGATCCAAGATAAGACGCAGGCCCTTGTCCTTCTTGGGCACCAGAAAGTAGTGGGAATAACAACCACGACCTACTTCTGGGTCAGGAACTCGCTCGATGGCTCCCTTGGCCAAGAGAGCCGTAACTTCCTGTTGGAGAAGGGCCAAGTGATCCTCTGACATGCGATGGGTCTGAGGTGGCATGGATGGAAGGGTAGTCTCGAAGGGGAGGGAGTAGCCCCTTTGTACTATCTGCAAAATACACCTGTCCGACGTGATGTTGAGCCAGTGGGGGAGGTGATGGCGAATCCTGCTGCCCACTGGCAAAAGGTGGCCCTGAAAGGTCAGACTAGGAGGGCTTGGAGGCTGCTGCAGGGGGGGTGCTGGTGGACTGGCCCGCCCGCTGGCCCCCAGACCCACGACGGTGAGTCCCACGTCCCCGGCCGCGCAGAGGTTGGAAAGCTTGCGCAGGCCTGTGGCTCTGGGTGGGACGTGGTGGGGCACCCCTTCCGTAGCCACGAAAGGGGCGAAAGGCAGACTGCGCTGAGCGGGAGGTGGATGCGAGGCCCAAGGACCTGGCCATAGCCCTGGAGTCCTTAAAGCGGTCAAGCGCGTTGTCCGCCTTGTCGCCACACAAGCGACGGCCATCAAAGGACATGTCCAAAAGCGTAGCTTGGACATCACCCGAAAAGCCAGTAGACCTCAACCAGCGATAGTTCTAAGGGTATCGACGTGGAAATCGTCCTGCCTAGTGAGTCGGCGGTGTCCAGCCCACATCGGATTGCGAACTTCGCTGCGTCGCTCCCTTCGGCAACTGCACAGGAGAGCACGGCCCAGGCCTCCTCCGGGCACTGTGGCAGCACCTGCGCAACCGTGTCCCACACCGAGTGGGAATAACGGCCCAAGAGACATGCGGTGTTCACCGACCGCAGTCCCAAGCTGGAGGAAGAAAACATCTTCCCAAGGTGGTCCAGCTTCTTGGATTCCCTATCAGGTGGTGCGTTAGGGAATGCGCCCTTGGAAGTCGAGGCTTGGAGTAGCAAGCTCTCAGGGGTGGGGTGGTGAAAGAGGAAAATGGGATCGCCTGGGGCCGGGCGGTGGCGTTGGGCAATCATCCTATTCACAGGAGCCCCTGTGTTGGGCTTGGACCAAGTGCTCAAAAGGATGTCCGTGAGGGCGTCATTGAACGGCAGCAGGGGCTCCAAAGAGGCCGCTGCCGGCTGAAGCACCTCGGTCAGGAGGTCAGTCCTGACCGCCACCGTAGGAAGCTCGAGGTTTAAGGCCTCAGCCGCCCTACGCAACACCACTGCGTAAGATGCACCCTTCTCCGTAGCCACAGTAGGGGGAGAAAGCATGCCAAGGTCTGGGGAGGTGTCCAGACCACTGGCATCACCAAACTCCTCTCTCCAGTCCGGATCCTCTAACTGGTCTGCTAGAGGGTCCACAGACCCCTCCCAGTCCTCCTCATCCTCCCCTGGTAGCAACTCAGGGCGATAGGAAACACCAGGAGAAAACAGGGGGTACAAAATTACCGGTTGGCGCCGGTCCCGCTCCGTGTCTACATTGAGGGGGAGGCTGGGGTCGACGTCGGCTAGGGACACAACCAGCGTCGGAGGTGTTGTCACTGGATTCGGCGCCGGAGGTGTCACGAGGACGACCGGCGCCTATCCGGATCCAGGCGCCGGAGCCGCCGGCATCAAAGGCCTAGAGCCCGCAGCAGAGTCCGCGGGGTCCGAGGGCGCGCCGGGCTGCCCAAAGATGGAATGTAAGGCTTTGTAAAAGGTGCGAAGCTGGGCAGGGGTCGCTCCGGCTCCTGAAAAGGGAGGGAAGAGGCCTGAGTCGACCCAACAGGCTCCGCGGGCGGAATCAGACGACTATCTTCCTTTTTCCGCATCGCGTCAGCCGACGGACGGGGAGAACGCGAAGAGCGACGATGGTTCTTCGCCTTCTTCTTGTGCTTAGACTTACCCGAAAACGAAGATTTCGATGACGAGTGGTGGTGGCTCCGCAACCGGTCCCGCGAACTCCCTCTCGACCGGGACCTCGAACGTCGCGGACTGCCGGGCCTTGAGAAGCTTTCAGGACCGCACCCGCAAAGACTTCGGGTTCATTACCCGGCAGTCGGAGCACGACTTCGGGTCGTGGTCGCGCTCCAAGCACCAAAGGCACACGAGGTGCGGGTCCGCGACCGACATCAATTGTCGACAGGAGTCGCAAGCCTTGAAGCCGGTCCGATGCGACAGCCCTCCGTGCACCAGGAGTTGAATGACAAAAAAGGGGGTCGACAAGTCGCAAAAATTGAGTCAAAAAGTGACTCGAGGTACCGCTCACTCCGGATCTGCGCTGGCTGGCGCCGAAAAAGAAAGAACTGACGTGAGCGAGGGCGGCGTCTAAGTAGATACCGCAACGTCATTCCAGCGTCCACGACGCCAACGACGAACGTGGAGTCGACCGACGCCACCTATTGACGCGCAGGGGTACTGCTGAGGAAAAAATTCTTCAGATCCAGTGACGGCTGGGGGTTATTCTAAGGTGAGGATTCCTTAACTAATTGTCTCTTTCAGATCTCTCTTTTAGGAGATGTGTTTCTCAAGTGCCTTATGGTTGCACACAAGACTTCCAGTGAAATGTGACTGAAGAATAACATACAATGAAAACGGAAAAAAAGAGTCCTTAAAGACAGAATGTCAACCGGCCAATTCTAAATGTATGAAAAGAACCGTGTCAAAGCTTTAAAAACACACATTGAGGTCTCACTTCTTAAGTACCCAAATTTAACTCTCTAAAGCTGAATGCAAAGAAACTCAACATAACAAAGGTATCCAATGAGCTTAAAGAAATTCACCTAAAGTAGCCTAGTAATTTACATAACTTGAAACGTGAGAAGAGAAATCGAGCATTAGATACTCCCTCCCTATATTAGATACTATTTATAAGAGGAGAGCAGCATGATTTGGCTTGTAAATATGACGTGACAGAAACGAGTGGGAGTTCTCAAATATGCTGTGTTATGGTAGATTTCTCAAGAGGAATTTCTTGTTACATTCTGAAACAAGGGTACCTATCTCAGCTGTTTATTAAGCTGCACAAAGTAAAAGCAAGCTAATATGTAACAAATGCCAGAAATATTTAATACTGAAGACTAAAATGCAGCTTTTCCTACATTTTATTTATGCGGCCACTCAAAACCATAGAGGACCGTATTCAAATGAATCCACGGAAACAACTCAGATGATGACAGTACTAAAGTTGGCAGAGCCCAGTGTTTAATTTTTCACAAATGCTGCAGTTGTGCTTGTTTGCAGTTGAGGTGGATCTTGCCAGCTCACCAGTCTTCCGGTTGTTGACCAAACCAAACTGATGCTGTTTTGCCTTACCTCCTGCACTACTGGCCTAGGGCCAGCTACTCTACTACAAAGCGACAATTTCTTGACAGGTCTTTTAGCGGTTTGCTCAGGCGCTTGATGCCAGTTATTTGTCAGCTCTAGTCCTTATTAGTGAGCTTGTAGCCTTGCTTTCATTGCATTTCTTGTGTACAAGTGTTTTTACTCCTGAAACATTTGGCATTTCTATAGCCTGTGTCCATCGTGTACTGCCATATTAATACACCAGACTCTACCTCTACTCCTCAGCTTGTCAGTCTTTTGTATTCCCTGCATGTCCCAGTCTCATAACAATAACAGTGGCTAACAAAATGCCCAACACCATTGGCCATCTCAATGCATGCCTACTATCATGTAAGATCACTGCTACAACTAATTGAGCACTGCAAATTCAAAAACCATTCTCTTTGCTAGCTTCATAACTTAGTGGAAAGTAGATCCTGTGACTCAAAGAGCCCTAATGACTTCATATATTCAAGAAAGCCCCATGGGCTGCCAAAACATTGTGGTTTGAAAAAGAAAGCAGATTCACAGGCTGAACTGATCGTCTCATGAAGCTTCTTGTGAGATAAATTGCAGAACCAATGACTCGTTACTAAAACAACCATTGATTACTTTATTTTGCCAGTCTCTACCAATTGCAGGAGAAGGACAGAAAAGACACTTAGTAGCAGTTATCAAATTGAATCTCTCAACAAGGTTTTCTCAAAAGGGCAGAGTCAGATTGTTCTGCTTGGTACAAGGTATATGAAGATTGCTATATAGTCAATCAAAAACTCTGAAATATAGGCAGTGATTACATTTTAGAGTAATGTATTTTTTACATGTTAACATACCTGAGTTATGGCTTCTACAACACTATCTGGCAGAGGGCCGCTGTTTCCGATGCAGGTCATACACCCATATCCTACCACATCAAATCTAGGTGGAAATTACAAATATAAAAGATGAGCACAATAGGGAGCAGCTGCTACAACTATTAAACACTGTTAAAAGAGGTAAGTTAAAGAATTTTACAGCTGGATACATTGACTGAATTAAGGACTATTTCACTAGCTAGTCAATGCCATGCATGAAATACTGCCTGTGAATGATTAATTGCAGTTAAGTAACCATAAAAAATAAAAAAAATAAAAAAATACAAAAAAATAAATCAATAATGAAACCTCAGGGTAGTACTTCGAATGATATGGATGCATTGTACTTGAGAGAGAGAAAAATATGCAGCACAGTGCTAAGTGCTGGAAAGTGCGAAAATTAGATCAGGGCTGGATTCCACAGAGTTCTGATATCATTTATCTAATACTTGAAATACAATGAGTAGTTAACTTCTACAGTAGGGAGAAGGGCAACATTTAAGTCCTTTGAGAGTCAGCAGTTAGAGTTTTGGAATAAGAAGTGTCAGTGAAGAGGTAAACTAAATATATAGATATAGATATATACACAAAAAAAAACCCAAAGGTTACAGGGACGTTATAGTTAGGTTCAGATTTTACACACACAAAACCATAGAAATGCAGCAGTTCTAGTTAGTTATATCAAGTAACTTTGACCCGAGCCCTAAGGTAACTATAATTCGCCCCACATGCCATGCACAGTTTTCTCATCAATAATTTCACTGCAAATGTTGCAGTGATATCAATGATGTCATGAGTAATGTAATATGTGGGGTAATTAGCAGTGTATGGCGAGGGTGCGAATTTTTATCTTAGGGCATGCGTTTTAGTTACTTGAGATAACTATAACCGATTAATTTCTATGGATTTCTGTAGGTAAAATCTGAACCCAACTAGAATGTCCCTATAACCTTTGGTTTTTTCAGTGAATATATACAGGTTTTTTAAGGCTATTTCCTAACTATAATGTCCCTGTAACCTTTGGATTTCCAGTGAATTTCTACGGTTTTTAATGCTATACCCCAACTAGAACATCCCTGTAACCTGGGGGAATGTGTGGCTGCGTGAGTGGGTGTCAGTGTGTGGTGGGTGTGTCAGTGCATGTGACTGGATGTGTGGGTATAAGAGTGGCTGTGTGGGTCTGAGTGGGTGTGTGAGTGGCTGTATAGGTATGTACGTGGGTGTGTGAGTTTGTGAGTGTGTGATGAGGGCCTCTGTGGGTCTGTAAGTGGGGGGTGTGAGTGGTTTTCTGGGTCTCTGAGGGGGTGTGTGAGTGGTTGTATGGGTGTGTGAGTCGTTGTGTGAGTATGTGTGTGTGTTACTGGTGGTGTGGGTCTGTGAGTGAGGGTGCAAGTGGAGTATTTTTTTAAATATTGGGATCTGGATCCGCCACGGATTCACACGGGGCCCCACTGAGCATTGCGATAGATCAGCGGATGCTTGTGCGCCCCCCATAAATAAATTGTTCTGTACAATTTCTTGCCCATGAGGGGTCCATCACAGACCCCTCCACAAGTCCCATGGGGTCAGGCTACCTCTATCCTGACTCCTTATACACCATTTACACTTTATTCCCACCCCCCCCCCCTCGGAACTGTGTCCCGATTGACAAAATGACGGCCGCAACTTTTTTCAGGTTGAGGCCAGTCAATCGCGGCATCACTGTTGGCGTGTGGATTCGTAAATGTAAATACACATAAAACTTTTTCTTAAAGAACTCCAAAACTACTGATTACAAACTACAAATTACAAAAAGCACTTTTCTGGACCAAGATCTAGCTTTCTGCCAAATTTGGGGTAATTCCGTTCAGCTGTTCGGGCTGTAGTCATGGCTAAAATCCCTGTGGGGAAAATGCATTTTGGGACCACCCCCCTTTTTCTCAGCCCCCGCTTAGCGAATCACTCCCAAACTTTTCAGGCAACAGCTGTATTGAGTGGCAAACTAGTTTTGTGAAGATTCATCAAACGGCACTTAAGTTATCAGCAAAACAAAAAACGCTTTTCCTATGGAAACTAGGATATAGATATATATATATACACACAAAAATATACTTTTGAATAACTTCTAGCTACAGACTCCTCACCTTTTGAATATTTCCCAGGTGTCAGGCTGGATCCTAGAAACTCGAAGATCACGGCGCTCCTCTCAGCCGAGACCGATGCGATGGGGCGGGAGAGGGCTCACTGCCCGAGCGTGACCCCCGACGGCCCTTATGAGGCCCTGGGAGAGGCCTTTACGCTCCCCACCGCTACAGGTCCTGACAGGATCGGGGGACTAGCCTCCTTCCTGTACAGAGCTGGTCCCGGTAAGACTGATGTGGGGGGTGGGGTGGCAGCGTGGCCGATAACTCCCAACGCCATCAGGGGATGAGCCCACACCCTTGGTACATTGCCGCCACCGGGGGCTCTCTTCTGAGCCGCACGATGTGGGTGTGCCGTGACGGACGTCTTCCGAGCCAGACATAGGTGCATAGATGCCCAAATACAGACGGACCTTGCAGGAACTGCCTAGGATGGGGCTCTGGTGAGACCCGGGGACTGCAGGGAACCTCTCAACCGCAGCAGATAACCGAGATGCCTCTTGCCCGAGTGAGAAACGGACAGTGCTCTTTGGCTCCTGGACATAGCCCCGCCTGCTTGTACTTCCCCTGGCCCTCAAGCTCACGGGTGCAAGCAGGCAGGAAACACCCCTCATCGCCAAGCCCAGGGACCTACGCCCACTAAACACACCACAGACTCCTGGTGGCAGAAATCTGGGCATAAAGCCTCAGTTGTACACCCCCAGAGTAGAAATAAGCTGTTTGGGGCCACTTTGGAAAATCTACCGCCCAAGTTACGATGAGCACCAGAAGTCTGAGACTGCTGTGGACTGTTACCGCTAGACAGTGCTGTGAATTCAAAAAACCTTCCTCACGGAGGCAGATATTCGCTAGGCCGCGTTATACCCACTGGGCAGTTTGGTAACTCATAAAACGCACTGTCCCCCCACTTGTGCTGCCAAGGGGACCAACAAGCAGAGACCCACCTCTCCACTGCTCATCCCATAGCAGACTTGCGACCTCTGTTGACACAAAGCCGACTATCCACTTAGTCCCATTGCCCCTCCCCCCCCGCCCCCCCATATGGCCACGAACATTTGGGAAGGCTGTGAAGTAGCCTTATCCTCAAGGTGAGACCGGATACATTACTTGTCGGGAGGGGCCCTCTCTCTCTCTATATACATCCACCTTGGAATGCATCACGATGGGGAAAGACAAACTGCCTGGAACTTATGCCAAAACATAAATTGATACGTTCACTGTGAAGCCCCCTCCAGGTACCGCCGTGGAGCTGCAGCAACCCTTCTCCAGTGAACTGGGCACTAAACTGCAGACCATTCAATCTTCCAAGGAAGCAATCGCAACGAAGATTGGAGAAGTTGGAATCGATGCAGGGCTACTATGCCAAGACTTATGCAACGTGGCCGGCAAGTTCTCCGAAGCAGACGGATGAATCCAGACGTTGGATGATGTAGTCACACTCAAACACTTTGTATCTATACTCCCTGCTACTACTGCCACCCTAGAAAATTGTGTGGAAGACGCAGAAAATAGATCCAGGCGAATCAACTTGTGGTTCGTCTGCTTCCCAGAGGATACCGAATGCCTACACACTGAAATATCACTAGAAATGGGGTTTATATCTTGAATGCAACAGGGAAACTGTTGCCTTGGTTCGTGATTTAGAGGGCACATCGATCCCTGACCTAGCACCCACCCCCCGGAGCATACCCTTGCCTCTGATAGCTTGCATCCTTAATTACAAGGACAAAGACGCAATACTCCGAGAAGGCTGTCAAATAGAAGCTCTGACTTACAACTCCAATTGGATTATGATCTTTCAAGACTATTCCAATGCTGTCCAGCAACGAAGAAAATCATATGCTGAGGTTAAACAAAAACTTTGAGCTATGAATGTAAAGTATATGCTCAAACTGCCGCAAAACTCAGTGATACATGACTCCTAAACCACCTTCTTTGAGACCCCACCGACAAAGCCTGGGAATAGGCCACTGAAAAGTCAGCCTCTCGGGGCAAACCACAGTTGAACCACCATCCCTATGGCCGCTTAGACTGAGGATCAGAAGCCAGGTCTTAAATGAGAACACGATCACAAGAGGGAAATGCGAGGCAACCACAGTACTTCCGGATCTTCCGAAATCGGTAGAGCTCGCTACTGGAGCAGCGAGAGGAACCACGTAACATGCAGCCTCTACACTTGGACCATGCACTGACATTACTCCCACAGCCGATCAACAGTCCTTAAACTTTCTTCACCAGAACGAGGGGGGTGGCCCTAGGTCTCAGTGGCTGCCATACATGTGGGACTGAAAGACAGAAATTATATGTATTGCTTTCACTAATATACATTTTTGAGAATACTACATAAGAGGAGGTCCCTCACAAATGTTTGGCCGAAGTTGCTTTGATGGTTTATGTTTGAGGGTGTTCTAGGGGGAGAAGTATAGGGTGGTGGGGTTTTGGGGGGGAAAAGGGTAGTTCTGTACAAGTTTGTTCACTTTGTGTGTTTTTTGTTTAGACCGTTTTGTATCTTCATACACAGAAATTGACACGGGTGTGTCTTGGATTAACGATCAGTATAATCAAATGGAAACTGGGTTCCTCAACACTCTTTGGCTTGTTCACACCTGCTGGCTTTTCACAAGAAGACTGTCTCCAAACTAGATGCCACACTTTAAAGTAATGTTGTGGAATGTCAGTGGTCACCTAGACCACATCAAAAGGACTGCAGTCCTTCGGAATACTCAACGCTTTCTGCCTGCCATTTTGATGCTGCAGGGAACACATTTACTGGGTACACACTGCCCCTTCTTAAAATGCCTTGGGTAGGACCTCATATTATGCAGAGTTCCGGGGGTGTGGCAATCCATCTCTGCAAGACACTACCACTGATGTTAACGTCCGCTACTTAAGATTTTCAGGGCTGTTTTGCAGGAGTAGACGACCCTCTGGAATGGCAACAATAACTTTTTGGGAGCACAAATTTACTGCCCCAATTACCCGTCCAGGCTCTGGCAACGAAATGCAGGGCAATTCTCGTATTCCGCCAACCCCACTGCCATTGTTGCAACACGCCCACAATAAACCGACAGTCCTGAGCCAAAAAACTATCGGCCCGAATGGACTTCAGAGTTGTGTGTGATGCTCGGAGGGTATGGCACCTTAAAGAGCAGGAATTCTCTCACACTTCAGCAGCACACAAGACACTGTCCCAAATTGATATATTTCTCCTTCCAGCCACTGATATCCCCCACCAGACAGGAGCTACAATCCTATCTAGGGGGATTGCCCAATTCAGGCGAATAAACACACATCATCCTATCTGGCAACTTAATGAATGGTGCCTGGTTGACACTCGCTGCTTTAAATACCTACAGGCTGAACTCCCGGCCAACTTGGTCCACAATATGGGAATGGTCACATCCCCTGGAATATTGTGGGCAGCAAGGAAAGTAACCACATTTTCCTGAGACAAAGACAAAGAAAAACTCAAACAGATTACTGTGAGTCGCAAATACTTGACACAGAGACAAATTCTACTCACTCCTTTGGCGACCTTGAATCACCAACCCAATCTCTCTCGCCCCTCCCTGAGGCAAATTTTGTTTGAAGAGGACAATGCTGAAGGTCATCCACACAGCAGGTGTATGAAAGGGAGAGAAAAGTGGTACATTTGTATACTGGCTGGCTACTAGAGGAAATGCCTTCAGGATTGTCACAGAAATAGTTGAACCACCAGCCAGAGACAGATGCACCTCGGCTAAGATTGCATCATCATTCGCTAATATCATCCACACCCCCAGGTTGAACGAGAACACCCAATCCTCACTTATATCCCTCTTCCCCAGTGCTCTTTATCCCTAGAGAGGCCTCTGACAATTAAGGAGATCACAGGCATGTTCACTGACATGAAATCATGGAAAACTCTGGGGCCAAACGGGTTCCCCGTAAAATTTTACCAAAAATTCAGCAACTTGCTTAGCCCCTACTTCGAGATATTCATAGCGGCACTGGACAGCTCCCCACCAAAGTTGATGTTGCCACAATAGTGGTTATCCCGAAGGTCGCGCAGCTGCCCAATTGCTGCTCCTAGTATTGAACGATCTCCCGGATCAATACGAAATCAAGATCTCCGCCAAAATACTTACCAACCGGCTCCAATAAGCTCTCCCGATATTGATTTACCTCAACCAATGTGGTTTTTGCCCACCCATAGTACTAGACAATGTATACACTGGGTTAAAGCAACCCTTGCCTATGTTTCGATCCTACCAGACCCATGTGCCCTCCTCTTACTAGATTTCGAAAAGGTCTCGGACTTGGTCGATTGGTCCATTTAGTTTGATATTTTGAAACAAGTGGCCTTCGGCCCGAGATTTAGGGCCTATGTACGATTACTATACACCTTCCCGTCTGCCAAAGTAGGGGTGAATGGAATACTTTCAGACAAATTCCCAATAAGCAGAGGAATAGGTAGAGTTGCCCTCTCTCTATCCATTCCTCTTTGCTCTAGCCACTGAACCACTAGCATGGCTCATCCGATGCCCAGCTTCAGGGTTGGCAATGGGCCAGTCGGACAGATGAGATAGCTCTCTAGGGGATGACATCCTCCTTTTCTTAGCTACCCTACATCTCTCAGGTCCTCGCATATTGGAAATGCTGTCCGAATACATTTCAGCGCCTGGTCTCTGGGTGAACTGGCATAAATCACTCTTGGTTCCTGTTCATGGTGATCAGAACACAGTAAACTGACATTCATTCCAGTCAGAAAGCGGAGCTTTAAATAATTGGGTTTTCACATCTCCAGGGACCCTGATCTTGCATGGAGTCAAAACCTTACACCGCTCATCGACAAAATGAAACAAAACCTCCAAAGATGAGATCAGCTCCCTCTCAACATAATGGGGAGAGTGGCCCTATTCAAGATGATGGTCGTTACTAGATTCTTATACACTCTCTAACACTTCCAATTTAACATCCAGAATTGTTGGTTAGTTTTTATAGGCGAACCGACCATCCATAATAACATTCAGCAAGTGAAGACAATCGGATTATGATAGGGGCCTAGGCATGGCAGGCGGCAAACTGTATTATTGGGCGTCCCAGTTGTTCGTAATTAATAATTGGTTGACGGGGTGGTATGACCCGGCCTAAATGGAACTCTCATGCCTAGGACTTGATGCCATCATGGGACTCCTCTATGGTGACCGGATCCCCCATCATCTTCCAGAAATGACTGCAGTCATTTTTAGGGTGTGGCGAGCTGCGTTATGCTTCATGTGGTGGGAATAGACGCTCACCCAACTCGTTCCACTGTGGGAAGGAAACTGGCAACATCATACAGCCCACGTCAAAGGTTTTAAGAAATGGGATAAATTGGCCTCACAACCCTAGAAGATGTCTGACCAAACCGCCATCTTTGATCCTTTCAACAGCAATTCTCTCTGCACCACATATAGTTTCACAAACGCTGGGAAAATCTCCCAACCTACCAGTTTCCGCTGCACTCCACTAGATGCAGATTTTTCCATTTAGTACTGTCCTGCCTCCAAATAACAGGGTTCTGGAAAGGGATTGAAAGGACACTCTTGCATGTCCTGAACAGACGCATACAACTAACCTCGAGGGTGGGTCTACTGGACATATTGGAAGACTTGGGTGGCCCAAGCTACGAACGGATAATGGTGGGAGTGGCAATGATGGCCGCCAAAAAAGACATTGCTCGCAAATGGAAATCCTTCCAACCTCCAAACCTGGTCAAATGGCGGTGAGGGGTGGACTGGTGCACGAAGATGGAACAACGATTTACTAGGTAAGAAGATGTCCACAGAAACATACCAAGATTTGGGGAAAGTGGTGGGAGAATCACAGACTTGAGAACAAGGGTTGACAGGGCTATATCTGAAATTATAAGTGTACTGCCTTTCGGCAGGATTGCTATTGATTTACTGAATGTACAACGGTCTGTATTGCATATTGTAAAGATAACAAAAATTGGCTTATCATGAAAAAGGGTATAAGCATTTGGCAAGAGGGTCTTTTCTTCTACCAGCCTAGCTAGCCCTCTGCTTTGTCAACGCCAGCTGCTTGTTGGGCCGTTACTCCCATGCGCTTTTGGATTTGGTGCCTCAAGTCCTCCCAGGTGTTAATGGCGACCTTCGCTCAGTCTTGGCCCAGGCAATTCGAAATGGTGGTGATGAGCAGTGGTTGTGAAATTGGCCGCAAGGTGGCTGCGATCTACTAGATTCTCAAGTGACGTTCAGTCTTCACTAAAGGACATCCCCTCTTATTGGACGCCCCTGTTCAGTGTCCATGCTGACTCCGCCCTCTAGCGGTTTAAAGAAAGCAGGGCTACCTCTCGCTCTTTGGCCCTCTCAGACCCTCCTCACCAACCGCACCCGTTACAGTGCACCTTTTCCAGTTTTGGATGAGGCATTCCTTACCCCCAGCCTGTCTAACCCCCTCAGAGGACCCAGCAATTTAACGGTGGCAGCCAAGGTCCCACCGCCTATGCTTCAGAGGACAGCGTACATCCCAGTCCACACCGCCCACCCTCACCTGCCAAACCTCTTTAGCATGCCCCTGCCAGAGCACAGCCACTCTATGGGAAGTAGAATATGACAATCAATTCTTTCCAGGTTGGATCACTATGGAAAGTTGGGTACCTCAGAGGTATGCTCTCTTATTCCTTTCTTCCCCATTGCACCTTACACCCTCCCCCAACGACTGACGGAGAAACATCTTTCCATTTTGTGGCATGAAGTGCAAACCCTTTTGGCAAAAGGGGCTACTGAGAGGGTGTGGGCGTGGTTGCTATTTCCCACTACTTTCTATATTAGACCTATATTGGACCTGCTCCCTCTCAACGCCTTCCTCCAAAAGGAGAAAGGAGAAATCCAAGATAGTCACCCTGGGCCAGGTCTTATCTGCCCTCAACCCTGGAGACAGGATGGTGGTGTTGGACCTACAGGATGCCTGTTTTCATATTCCCGTCCTGGCAGCCTATCTGCGGTTTGTTGTGTAGGGGGAGCATTTCCAGTTCACTGTGCTCGTCTTTGGTCTCATCAGTGCTCCACAGGTGTTCACTTAAGTGATGGTGGTGATGGGAGCTCATGTTTGGAGGTTAGGGTACCAGTCTTCTCCGACCTCAACTGGATGTTGAAGGCGGCATTGCCCCAGGCAGTCGTCAACCACCTCCAAACTAAGGCGAACCGCCTTTCATCTTTGGCGTCACTACTACTGTGCCACAGTCACACCGGACTCCTTCTCAGACGCTCCCCATCTTCAGAGCCATTCTGGACACAGTTCAGTTTCGTGCCTTTCCCCCAGGAAGAAGAGCCAAGGACATTTAGGCTATGACTCTGATCTTTCAGGCTTGGTCCTGGATTTCAGTGAGGCTGACTTTGAGGCTGCTGGGACTGATGGCCTCCTGCATCCTGCTGGTAGAGTGTGCCAGGTGGCATACGCGGGCTTTGTAGGGCGATCTGAAGTCCTAGTAGGCCCAACATCAAGGGGGGGCCCTCTTCGACCACGTTCAGAATTCGGAGGAAACAGCAAAAGATCTGCAGTGGTGATTACTGGACTGTGACTGGGTCAGTGGCAGACCCCCTTCCCTTCCCTAACCAGACCTGACAGTGGTGACCAATGCATCACTTCTGGTTTGGGGCGGCCATTTGGGAGAAGTGGGGATCAGAGTCATCTGGTCTCCGGTGGAGTCCCAACTCCACATCATCCTTCTGAAGCGGAGGGTTTTCCACTTGGAGCTGAAAGCTTTCCTGGTGTCCATCTGGGGTAGGCTGAAACAGGCACTAAAGGACACCACCACCGCCATGTGGTACTGCAACAGCCAGGGTGGGATGCGGTCACAGACCCTGTGGCAGAGGCCTTGCACCTTTGAAATGGCTGGACCACCAAGGGATTTCCCAGGTGCTGAAGCACCTGGCAAGATCCTTGATTGCCAGGGCAGACAAGCTCAGTGGATCACAAATGGCAGTTACATCCGGAGGTGGTGCAAGATCTCTTCTGCGAATTGGGAGAACCTTGACTCTATCTCTTTGCCACCGTCGAGAATGTGCAATGTTTGCAATTCTGCACATTGGAATTTTCAAGGCGTTTCTCGCCCAGAGACGGGTTCAGCCTCATGTTGAACTCGGGACTCCTGTATGCCTTTAAACCGATAGCACTTTTGCCCAGAGTTCTCAAGAAGATCATGACATTCTGGGCCAAAGTCATTCTAGTGGCTCAGGATTGGGCACGGAGAGTATGGTATCTAGAACTCCTGGGCTAAATCATATGTCACCTGATCAGGCTTGCCCTCTGGGAGGACCTGCTGTCGCAGCAACAGGGCAGGGTTCTGCACCCGGGCCTTTGCACTCTCCACCTTTATGCTTGGAGGTTAAACAACGGCAGCTGAACGCCTTCAACCTGCCTCCGGAGGTTGTTGATGTCATCTTGGCAGCCAGGAGTCTCTCAAAGAAAACTGTTTACATTTGTCGTTGGGACAAATTTGTGTCTTCGTGCGGCACCCTCCAGACTGATGCCCTCCAGTCCAAGGTATCGGATCTTTTGTTGTTTGTTCTTTTTCTTGCTCAGTAAGGGTTTGCTTTAAGCACAGTTAAGGGTTATCTTTCGGCCTTCTTGTGGTTGCCAGATGTTTAAGTCACCAGTTGTGATGCGATTTTTGAAATAGCTACAATATATGTTTCCCGTTCTTTTGTGATGCCCCAGTGGAACCTTAAACTGTTCCTGACTTATCTGATGTGGACTGTGTTTGAGCTGGTTCACAGCTGTCCCCTACTGCTCCTTACCATAAAGACTGTTCCTTGTCGCCATCACCTCAGCACAGCAAGTGATTGAGCTTCAGGCTTTTTGTGTTAACCCACCTTATACTACATGCTTTCCAGACAAACTGGTTCTGTGGACTCAGGAGTCTTTTCTGCCGAAAGTTGCAACGCTGTCCACATCGGTCAAACCATTACCATGCCAGCGTTCTATGCCCCACCTCACCCCTCTAAGGAGGAGGAGTCAGGACTCCATTGCTTGGACCCCAAGAAAGTGCTGAGCTTCTACATATATTGTACAAAAGAACACTGGGTTGATGGTCAGCTCTTTGTCGAGTTCCTTGAAGTGAAAAAAAGGCATCGTAGTGCAGATGACAACCATCTCCCGCTCGATCGTGCCCTGCATAAATACCTGCTACGCACTGACCCAAAAGCAGCCTCCAGAAGGACTGCGTGCTCATTCGACTAGGGCCAAAGCGCCTACTACTGCCTTAGCAAGCGGAGTCCCTGTTCTAGACATCTGCCAGGCAGCTACGTGGGCCTCCCTCCATACGTTCAACAAAGCACTATAGTTTGGACTGATGGGTTCGCCAAGAGGGGCATTCGGGATGCTCGGTCCAACAGGAATTTCAGGTTTGAGTAAATTCACAGACCCACCTCCAAATAGGTACTGCTTTGGTAGCTAACAAAAAAGGCAAGGAATCTGCAATTAGAAGTCTATCAGAAGAGCAAGTAACTTACCTTCCGTAATGCTCTTTCTGGTGGGGACTATCTAGCCACCGATTCCTCACCGACCCTCTCCTCCTCCCGGTTTTATGATTGGACTAAGATCCCAAGCCTACCAATTTGCTTTTGGGGCTGTGTCTTGGGGCTCGGAAAATCTCGAAAGCAAGTAACAGCACGAAGGAGTAGAGCTTATGGAGGCCCCTTAGGTCATTTCCAGAGAGCAAACTGTGTCAGTGTGGAGCCACAAGGTGCCACTTTCCGGCAGGCAGAGGTGCTTCTGAAAAGTTTTCAAGATCCAGTCTGACGCCTTAGGAATATTCAAAAGGTGAGGAATCTGTGGCTAGACAGTCTCTACCAGAAAGAGCATTACCGAAGATAGCTTGTTTGTATTACCCAGTAACAGTCGATACTGGGTAACTATAGTTGGGACCACATTTCCTTTTTGGTTTGCTAATAACTGGCGCAATTTGACGAATCTTCACAAAACTTTCCACAAAACAAAAAAGTTCATCCACCTCATCTCCCTCCTGGAAAGTTTTGGTGTAATCCCTCAAGCGGCGGTCAAGAAAAAAAGGTGGAGGGTGTCCCGAAATACATTTGCCCCAGGCCATTGCCCATAGGAAAATTGAACTCCAATACCGCAAAAACAGCTGAAGGGAATTTTACAAAATTTACCAGAAAAGGAGCTCGTGATACAGAAATCGTGCTTTTTGTGATTTGGTGTAATGCTCTTCAGTCGTTTTTGAGAAATGAATGTTCAAATTATAGATACCTTGACAGTGGACTTGTATTAACAAATTCAAGCGTTATGATTGACCAAGGGGGCTTTTTGGAGTAAGCACTCAGATTGACTGGCTGTAACATGAACAGAAGTGTTGTAGCCACCATTTTATGACTCGGACCGTCTCATGAAGAAGAAAAAAAATTAAAAAAAAAAAAAGATACGGGGGCGCAGGCTAGAGATACCTTGACCCCCTGGCCCTGTGGGGGCTGGCTTTGCCAGGACCTCTCCACCCAGAGACAAAATTTACTTTTTTTTGTGCTGCGGTCCATCAGGACTACCGTGGGACAACTGCAGGGGGTGGGGGAGAGCCGGGATCGGACAGGGCCCTCTCAAAGCAAAGTCCTGGCCTCCAGGATGCTATCCCTGAGGGCCTGATGAGAGTTAAATGTCCCATGGACCACATCTCCGTTCTCTGCCCACAACAGTGCAGACAAGGAATACTGGTTTGCTCCTGCAGAAGGCGGGAGCAGAAAGAACAGTTGCTCCTGCCAGGAGGGAGCACATACAACTATGGCTAGCTCCTGCACCAGACGATAGGTGCTGTCTGGGTAACCAGCAGGGCAGCAGACATTCTCCCGTAGCCCTCAACGGGAGCAAGAGTTGTGGGTGCCTCATGTGGGACAGGGCACCTAAAAGAAAATATATATATATATTTTTTTAAGTGTGGCCAGCTCTTGTGCCTGCATTTCAGGTTTTGCACGGGCTGGAGATCATAAGGGCCGCAAGAGCCTTGGGCCTCCTCCTGCAGCCCCCAACAATGCAATGAGTTGTGGGTGCCCCGGTGGGACCAGGTCACCATCAAAATAAAAAAAATAAAAAAAACAAAAAACATGTGTGGCACAAGGCCGCGCAGAGGGAGTGGCTATCCTGCTGAAAATATTCACTGCTCCAGATAGCATAGAAGGCCCCCCCCGCCCCTCCCCCATCATGCCCTGCAACGACTTTGCTTATGCAGCTTTTTCTTCCTCTGGGTTTCTCAAAGAGGGGTGGTGGCAACACTACTTATTCATTAAAATGTTGTTTGGGGCTGCAGGGAGCGCAGCAGAAAATCACCCAGGAACTTTTTATGAAAACATAATTGAATGCATGACCCCAGGAGAGCCTACCATTATTTTTGAAGCACTCCAAGCTGTATGTTCTTCAGCTGGAATGCGAGGACCCCTGGTAGTTGGTCCTATGGCTGACTTATGTGGCCTGAAGAGTGTTTAAAATAAACTAAAAAATGTTTTTAAAAAGAATTCACACCTATGTTCATGGTTGCTTTAAGAGTGCTTTATTTAAAATATTGTAGTGGTGACAATTTCAATTATTGAGCATTGCAATGTGTGTATTAATGGTGAACTGTGACGTGTGGCTGATCGAATAATTTGGTGACCCTTTGACAAAGCCAAAAGGTCTGCTTTATATATGTTGATGTGGTGACCCCCCCTTCCCCCACAAAGGCAATAAATAGGCCCACCTTTTATGTACTGAAGTCCTGAACCCTTAAAGCCAGAAGGACAGCCTGATTTAACATGAGACCTCCTTATACTGTGATGCTGCATCTGGTACAGGTGGGGAGGGGTTGTTATTATAGTCATAAGTGATGTAATATGTCAGGGCGCAAGTTATAGTTGGTTTTTCAGGATTAAAATGTAACACTATGACTGACATTGTCCCCTGAGTATAACACCCCTCTAACCTTTGGTTTTGTCTATACATATATATATATATATATATATATATATATATATATATACACACCTATACATATACATATATATATATATACATATACATATATATATATACATACATACACACACACCAACTGGATATTACCTATATGATAGCACAGAACTAAGTTTATACATTGTTAGCAAGTATGGGAATGGTTCCTCTTCACTAAGAGCTCTTACTGCAAAATTCTGACTAATGCAATGCACCATCATTCAGATTTTTTTTAACACGTATTTTCTGACATCCAGTTTTCACAAGTACTCTGGATTTCATGATCACTAAATAAAAAACGAAAATAAAATAAAACTGCCACCACAACTTAAAAAGATGAAGGATGTCCTGTTCTAATCAGAGTAGTAACTAAAAATAATACATGAATTATGGGCAATGTAATTCTTCTCTCGTCTCACTGTCATTCAAAATAGAGAAGAAAACCCATTACCCTGGCTGCCTGCTGTTGGAGGACTGACGACACTGTTTGCTGGCTGGCTCACTGATCTCAATAGGCTGGCTGGTACTATCCTGCAGGGAATGATTGGAAATGTCGTTCTTCTGAGCAAATCTAACATTGAAAAGACAGAAGGAAAAAACATTACCAAGTGTGCCTGCAAGCCGAGGCCGTAATTCTGATGGGAAAGATATATTTATTCACATATAATCCTGAAAGGTAAGTCCAGAACATCTGTCCACAACAAAAAGAAATAACTGCACTGCAGATCAGACGGATGTGTGCTAGAGAAGGCAGAGTAGGACCACAGCACTTTTAACGATCTTAAATCTCACCATGACATGTCACTAAACGCCACCACTCATCTACTTTACTCATTTGTATTTATTTTATTTCGGTGAAGATCAAGAAGCACAATGAAAGTGCTTTTGAGATAAGTAATGTCGCTTCCTCTAATCGGTATATTAACTGATTCCTGTTTTTTTGTGAGGAAGAAGTCAAAAAAATCCTAACAAATTTTGAAGTAATTTAATGTTTGTCAAGTAAAAACACAGCCACGCTTAACATTCTGCGAGCAAGTGACTTATGACAAAAAATAGATATCAACAGTTTAAGGTTAAGTTCAAACAGAATTCTCCTCACTGCAATTTTTTTTTTGCATGGGATAAAGATTTAAGGCAGAGCAGCACCGAGCGCAGTGAGTCAGTAGAGGGAAGGATAATTCCAAGACTATGCAGCTGGAATGATGAACATGTTACTTACCTTCAGTACCTATCTTTCTGGTGGATACTCTATCTCACCGCAGATTCCTCACCTTGTGACTATTCCGAGGGCATTAGACTGTACCAGGAAGCTTTCAATGCAGTTCTCTTGGGTTACGGTAGGTGGAGCAGTGTGGCTCCGCACTGAAATTTTGCTCCGAAAGTGACCAGCAGATCTGCATACAAGCCCCACCCATGCATGCAGACGTCAGTTGCTTTCTATGTTGTCCGCGCCTTCAAACGCAAGGCCACGATTGCATGAAAGCCATTGCAGGCTGGATGTCATCGAACTGCTTGAAACTCAATGCAGGAAAAACGGAGGTCATTATATTTGGTAACAATGCTAACCTCTGGACGCCTGACTGGTGGCCAGAAGAAATGGGAACGCCTCCAGCCCCTACTACGAAAGCGAAGAACCTGGGGGCGATTATGGACAACAAACTCACCTTTGGCGATCATGTCAGCGGGGTTGTCTCCACCAGCTTCTTCCTCCTCAGAATCCTGAGGAAAATAAAATGTCTTCTTCCAGAAGATAGCTTTAGGACAGCAGTCACAGCGCTAATTCTGTCACGACTGGATTACTGCAACAGTCTGTATTTGAACATCCAAAAGAAACATCTGAACAGACTCCAGCTCGTGCAAAATGCTGCAGCTAGGCTGTTAACGGGTACACCTAGGTTTGTCTCAGTGAGAAAGGGACTTCGACATCTTCACTGGCTTCCAGTAAAACAACGTGCACAATTTAAAGCACTTTGTACGGTCTTTAAGGCCTTGAAGGGCAGCGGCCCTGACTATCTAAGACAACGCCTACGATGGTACGTTCCTGGAAGAACGCTGCATTCCTCGGAAGCAAAGCAAGTGACTGTCCCCCGAGTCAAAAAAGCCAACTGGGGTGGCGGGAGTTTCATCATTTGTGCTGCAAAGGCATGGAACAATCTACCAGTGCATCTTAGAAATTCCACTGAGCTCCTTTCCTTTAGGAAGGGGCTGAAAACCTGGCTCTTCTCCGAATAACCACCTTTTATTGGTAACCAATTAGGCAGTGCTTAGCGCCAGGACACCCTCGGGTAACAGTCGCGCTCTATAAGCTCCATTAACAGAACATAACATATTTGCATGACCAGTGTGCAGATCTCCAAAACTGCAACCTTTTTAGATGAAGGAAAAAAAAAATCCAGTTCACAGAACGGGGTGATGGGAGGGTCAGTAAGGAATCTACAGTCAGACGGAATATCCACCAGAAAGATAGTTACCGAAGGTAAGTAACTTATTTTGAGGGATACTTTTAACTACAGATTCCTTACCTTGCGAATACATACCATAGCAGTACCTCCCAAGGTGGAGGGTTTGTGAATGGACTCCTTCCAAAATGTCCTGCAGGACAAAGGGGGCAAAATGTCCCTCTCAAAGGACCAGAGAACCGAAGCAGCAACGCTTCGTAAATGTGTGTACCAACGCCCATGTAACCTCCTGACAAATGTCTAGGACAGGACACAGTGGTAGCAGCTTTGGCCTTGGTGAGCGGCAAAGCCTTCTGAAGGTGCTAGTTTGCCAGTCCTTAGCAGATCTTTATAGAGAGATCGGCACTCTCTTGCCATCCTTTGCTACTGAGAACCCTACAAAGAGCTGATTGTACACTTGATGCTCCTTGGTATGACCAATATAAAAGCTTAGTGCTCTCACAGGATCCAAACAGTGCAGTCTCTGGTGGAGCAAAGAATGCCAGAAGCGCAATAGCCTGCACAACATGAAATGGAGTGACCACCTTCCGCAGAAAGGAAGCCTGGGACCTCAACACCAACTTATTTGGGAAGAATGTTGTATAAGGTGGATTGACAGAAAGATTCTGCAGCTCACTCAAATGCTTAAGCCCATTCTTATGGCAATGATAAAGACTGTCGTCAATGTCAGAAGTCTCGAAAGAAAACTGTGCAGCGGCTCAAAAGGGGTGCACATCAAAGTAAGAACAAAGTTCAAGTTCCACTGTGGCATCAGAAAAAAGGTTTCAGTGGAAACAAATGTTGCAAAACTTTTTTTTAAAAATCACATCACAAAAGGTGATTTAAATAACGAAGGCTAATCCGGCAACCACAATAATAGCCAGAAGGTCTGGCAAAGTATTCCTTAACAGTGCTCAAAGCAAGCCCTTGCTAGGCTAGGGAGAGAACAAACAACAAAACTTCAGACATATTTGCTTGTAACGGGTCAACAGGTGACACACAAATACACAAGTTGTCCCAACAACTTGGGCACACTGATTTTGAGGAGGGATGCTTTACTGCCAAGATGACATCATCGATCGCAGAATGAAGGTTGAAGGAGGTGAACAGCCACTACTCAGTCTCCAAGCCTAGAGATGAGCATTGTGCAGGTCAAAGTGCAGCACCTTGCCCTGCTACTGCAACAGAAAAACCTCCTTAAGCGGCAGCTTGATCGGAAGACAGATGCTCATGACCAAAAGTTCTGAGCACCACACACTCCTGGCCCAATCTGATGCCACTAGGATTACTTGGGATTGGTCATTCCTGATGATCTTCGGAAATCTAGGCATGAGAGGCAGTTTTGGGAAGCAATACAGGAGACCCGAGCTCCTCTCTAGATGGATATCCTCCCAGAGAGAAAGCTGGCTTTGAAACTAGAGTGCACAAAAATGCTTTCTTGGCGATGGCGAAAAGACTGAACCAGGGTTCTTCGCTTTCCTGGAAGATATTCTGAGCCACCTCTGGGTGCAACTGCCATTCATGATATGCCAGGCATCTGGGTTAGTCCCTTCTGTCACTGAAAGATCCTGCCAGCTGGTTTTCCACCACAGAAATTCCCTGATGGCCCAGCTACTTCCGGAGGTACAGAGCCACCTGACAAAGGCTCCAAGACCCCATCCCGCCCTTCTGGTTGCAGTACCCTATGGTGGTGGTGGTGTTGTCTGTAAGCACATGCACCAGTCTTCCTCTGATGCTGGGCAGGAAGATCTTCAACGCCAAGCAAATCAACCTCAACTCCAACAAATTCATGCGAAGTCCAGTCTCCACCAGAGACCAGTGATCTCCGATTTCAAAGTCACAGATGGCTTCCCCAGATCAGTAGTGATGCATCCATGACGGTCAGCTCTGGGAGGGTAAGGAGAGGGGCCTACCACTGACCCAATCGTGGTCCAGCAGCAACCACTGAAGATCTTTTGCAGTCTCTTCTGAAATCTAGATACAATCTGAAGGATTTCCTTGATGTGGTGCCCAATGGGATTTGAGTTACCACTGCAGTCTGTATGTGCCATCTGGTACTTTTGGCCAGCAAGATGAAAGAGGTCAGCAGGATGCAAGAGGCAAGAGCTTCAGAGTCATCAGCACAGATCCAGGCCAGAAGCTCTATCATCAGGATCATAGCCTGAATATCCTGGACTCTCCCAGTTCTGGGGGAAAGGCACAAAACTATCCCATATCCAGAAAAGCTCAGATGAAAGGGAGCATATGTAAAGAAGTCTTGTGTGACTTTGGCATGTTGACAGTGAACTCCAACAATGTTAGGGGGGTTGTCACTGTCTGGAGGTGGTCGACGACTGCCTGGGGCAAGCACACTTTCCGCAGCCAGTCATCGAGGTAGGGATAAAACTGGTACCCCAACGGTGTGCTGCTATCACAGCCATTACTTATGCGAACACCCGAGGGGCACTGGTGATCCAAAAGGGAGTACTGAGAACTTAAAATGCCGTGGCCTACCAGGAATAATAGCTAGCACCTATGGACCTAAAGAATAGGAATATGAAAATAAGCAGGTCCAAGGCCACCACCCAGTCTCTGGGGAAATAGGGCAGACAGAAAATGGGCAAGAGTTAGCACCTTGGACTGATCATTCTGCAGAAAGGCTTTGATAGGGCAAATGGACAAAGGCCTCTGTCCTTCTTCGGCACAAGGAAATAGCGGGAGTCACACTCCGCTCCTATTTCCGAGGCCGGAACCCGGTCTACTACCCCTTTGGCCCAAAAGGGCCTGCATTCCTGCAGCAAGACGGAGAGATGGTCCTCCTTCATCTGCCCTAATAGAGGAGGAAGGTGGAGAGGAAAAAAAATAGGAGGGCATAGCCCAGATAGACAATTTGGAGGAGCCACTTGTCTGCAGTAATTACTTGCTATCCTTGGAGAAAATATCGGATCTGTGATACACAGTGGCTGTGTGCTGGCAAGGACACCCCAACACGATTTTGCAGCAGTGGCTGCTGGTGGCCCGTAGACCTCATCCAGGAATGGTGGCAAGGGGACACACTAATTCCCACTGCTCGCCCTAAGCAGTTGGTCATGTTTAATCGAGATCACATGACAAATTTTGCCACATCACGACAATCCAGAATAGCCTGGGTAAGGGACGCCTGAAGGTCATCTGCAACAGCCAGTAAACCTTGTGCCACAGAATAAAGAAAGGCATGAACGTAGAACCCCAAAAGACAGGTAACTTCACAGATCTGAGTGCCAGGCTGACAGATTACAAATCCTGTATCCCAAATGTCTCTATGCATTTGGATTTGCGATCAGGCAGCGTACTAGGGGAAGCATTTGGATTATTTTTACTGGTGGACGCTTGCAACAACAGACTCTCTGAAGCTGGGCGTTAAGTGAGGAAGGCTGGGTCGCCTGGTCCGCAGCAATGGTGGCGTGCAGTCTGTTGACTGGCAGACCTGCAGAAGGTTTTGCCTAAGTGCCCAAAAGAGTATCCATAAGGGCCTCATTAAATGGTAATAGTGGCTCTGTGAGAGCTTGACCAGGAGGAAGTAATGTGGTCAATTCATCAGTCTTTACTTTCATAGTGGGTAGCTGTAAATCTAGAACCTCTGCTGCTCTTCGCATCACAACAGCAAAAGAGGCACTTTCTTCTGTGGCTGGACTGGGGCACACACAAGGCCCATATTTGGGGTACTAGCCAGCCCACTGGTATCCTGAAGCTCTTCGAACCGGTTTCCTTCATCATACTAGGTAACAGAGCTTTCCCCTTCATCATAGTTATCACTGTCTGCGTCTGTGCCGAAACCATTCTGTAAAGTCAGGGCCCTACCATGTGGTAAGGGCAAACAATCGGAATCTGAATGGTTTCCCAAAGGCTGCGTACAGGTCGGAGACCGGCACGATTTTGGTCGAGGTCGTGGTGCATACTGCTTTCAGTCGGATGGCACTATAGGCTGCACAACCTCCTCAGTCAGACATGAAAGAAACCGCCATAGGGGATAGTGCTGGAACCAAAGTCAGCACTGGAGCCAGTGCTGGACCTAAGGTGGGTTCAAAGGGTACAGATGGCATGGAGAGCAGCCAGCCGATGAGAGTCTGAATGGAGGAACCTGTGGATCCTTGGGGGCAAAGGTGCACCAGAGGGAGTTGTTAAAGTGCCAAAAATACACAGAATGAGCGCTCTGAAGGCCTCTACCTGCAGTAGTGTCACCAAAGGACATGGGAATTCTAGGTGCACCAGGAGCAAATTCTGAATCTGCTCCAATGGAGATCGGAAGCGAGACCGGGAGGAACGCAGACTCCCTCTCTGGAGACAGATAGTGTTGGAAGAGGCAGATTCGAACTTCTCTAAAGACCTTGACAATGATCTGCTACAGAACAACTTCAAAAGCTGAAATGGGAACTTCCTTTTGACTTTGACCAGTTGTGGTGTGGTCTTCTTGTGTTTGGCGAAGTTTGGCCTTACTGTCCTGTTCATGTGGATGCAGTCTTACAGTCTAAGTATGACCCCAGGCACCACAAACAGAATTGGTGAGGGCCCATTACAGACATCTGAATGCGACAGTCCTGACATGGTTTAAACCATGCTGTTTTAGTGGGTGACATCTTTCCTTGCACACTGTATGAATTTGGGAAAAGACTAGATCAAAAGACCAAGGAGAAGCTCCTGACCCGCGTCTGGAGACACAAAGTGAGGAATTGTCAACAGTGCACACAGGTGGTACTTAGATGTGGCTCTGCTCATCACTTCCGGAGCGGAATGATATAGATGCAGAGCAGCACAACACCACCTACTGGCACGTAAGAGACCTGCTTTAAGATTACTGAGGCCTGGGGAATATTCATAAGGTGAGGAATCTGTGGTTAAAAGTAACCATCAGACATTTTAAATACAATGTGATCTATTGAGGTGAGATCTTTTTACTCTGATTTCTGTAATTGTTTAAGCTTTTTCTGCACATACAAAAGAACAAACAAATATTTAACTGAACCAGGGTGAACTAGAACTTTCACTGAGCTTACAAAACCTCGAAGGGGCAAAACAAATGAACACCTTGTGAGTTCATCAAGGCAGCTGCTTTAATGGTTAACCCCACAAAGCCTTGACCGAAAACACTTAAACCATCAATGACTGTCAGTATTTCAAAAAGCAAATTTCTCACACTTCCAAAACTAATCTGGAAAAAATCCTACATATGGCCTATAAAATAAATTAAAAGACTGATTCAAAAGTACTTTATGTTCGACATGATCCAGTATGCAGAGCAAAAGTACAATACAATAAACCAAACAAAAACATAAAATCACAACATTACTTAGAATTGTTTATCAATAAGTTATCATAGTTCATTCTGAGTTATGTTTTTTCTTTTAGAATGTTTTTCTAAATTGAGTATGGAAAAAAGATAAAATAGAGATAGGGTTCGCTTTTTTCACGATTCCGCGATTCTTTCTCTCCAAGTCTTTTAGGGAATCATAGACGGCACTCCGGGACCAGTTTTTAAAGGGGGTTTTATTTCATCACCAGTGCAACAAGGGGACAGTCTACGCATTTCGGCGATTGCCTTCCACGGGATAGGGTTCATGCACCAGTTTTCTAAACACCTTTCTGGTTAACAACTGTTACGGTGAAGGGGAACATCCTCAAAAACACATAGGACATAAGAACAGGGCACAGGCCAAGGGCTTTGGGGGTGTAGGGTGAACCAAGCACAGGGCGTCTATTAAAATCATGTTGTGTGGCCTCTGGAATGGTAGGAGGTCACTAAACACTTCCAATGCCCAGCAGGGATAGGACTGAGTGCAAAGGGTGTGTTTGTGGCCAGGCCAGTTGCCCTGTAGGCAAGGCCAGTTGCAGTTTCCATCAACTTTCAAAGTGGCTTTTACTACTGAAGTTTTTTTCTTGCGCCTATATTCTTTAAACATCTTTTCCGTTTTGCTACATTATCTCATTTGTCTTACTAAAGTCTTCCATTTTTTTTCAACTGGTTGTAGGCAGAGATTTATTTTTAGGTCGAGCCTCGAGTAGCGCGCAAGCGCCGCTCTGCGAAACTTATAGTTAGGGAGTTTGAAAAGCTGACCAGACGCTCGTGCGTCATGGCCTTTTCCCTGCGGTTACGCGCGCGGCACACATCTGTTTCCAATTATAGTGCCCAGACGCGGGCGCGATAATTGGAAACACATGCCGGCCGTGCGCGTAATCGCAGGCAAAAGGCCATGACGCACGAGCGTCTGGTCAGCTTTCAAAAGCCCAGGCTGCCGCGCTCGTTCGCCCCCGCTCCTCTCGTTTTTTTTGCCAGAGTGGTACTTTAAAATAACCATTCTGCATTTCTCCACATGACCCCGGGACTCTGCCCAGTAACGGGGTCTCGGCTCCATCTGCTGTCTCGTATAATGAGCTCAGGCAGGATCTCTGGCACAAGCCAACTTTTCAGACTGCCATTCTCTCCAGATAACCCTTTCAGCCTCGGATTGTTCTTTGCTAATGTCGGCACAATGGGCCTGTCTGTTGCCTTTACAGCCCCGGTGGGGCCCCATGGGGGAGTCGTAATCTCTACTTCAAATTAAAGGGACTCCTTCAAATTAGCAATGCAGGAGTGGGCTGGCAGGAATGTCCTCGCCGCTGGAGGAGGGTGCAGCGGGCTCTGCAGCCGTCAGCTGCTGTGATTAGCCGCGGCGTCAAGAGGCGTGTCACAATATTTCATCCTGCGCCGCTCCCCCCTAGCACCAGCCGCCGCCGGCCCCGCCTCCTGCGTGGCCTGTCTCAGTGATATAGCTTGATGCTCTGCGGCTTTACACGGGCAGAGAGAGGAGGGCACGTCAGTGGCTGTGGCCGAGTCGGCAGATGAGCTGAAGCGCTTTTGGCCTCTGGCCTGTAACGCTATATCCGGAGCCGGCCCTGCTTTCCCCGGGGCCCTCGGCAGGTGCTTTGCACGCGGCAGGTGCGCCGTCCGCCATATGCTCTGCTCGGGGCTGCGTTTCCCCGAATTTCGCTAAATGACACAAAAAGCAGGAGTTGAAGGTAGGCCAGATGAAAGACGGAAGCGGCGCCCATCCCCTTGTCGACCTGTGCAGACATGCACGCGGATGTCTCCGCCGTAAAGCACCCGCCGCCCGCTGGCAGCTGGGAAAGCGTCCGGTTGGAGACAAAACAGGGCGCCCTTCTTTCATCGCAGCCTGGAAAACACTCAGACCAAACAACCTGCCTTTCAACCCTCGGTCTGCATTGTTCACCTGTTACGTTTGCGCACTCTTTACATGCGTAGGCAATGCAGACGTGCGGGCCTGGGTGTGGTCTCGTGGCCAGCCGCATGCATTTGAGATGCATGTTACATTCACCACGCCTCTGCAGGAGTGTTGCAAAGGACGCGCGAGCAAGATGCAGCCAAACAAGAGCTGATCACTTGTTTTAATGCAGGTTTGTTTTTAGTGAAAAGCAATACTAGCCTGCTTCAAAGTATCCCCTGTGAAACTCTTAATGAAGGAGTCATTACGTCCGTCCAGATGGTGCTCTGTTTTCACACTGTAATAATGTCAAACCCCTGCTCCACCCCTAATTCTGGAGCACTTGACAAGCTTCACTAATGCATACAATTAACCTGATCTGTTTGGTGAATTGAAACGCTTGGAAAAAAAAAAACAATTATCGATTTTACCACGATGATCGATTGAAAATTAATATGCAACATTGTCCACGCCTGTAACGCTTGTGATTGTGGTGTGCAGAGGGGTGGGCATAGCCGGTATTAAGTAAAACAAGCATTGGCATAGCCAATAGGTCTCGCCTTTGGGACCTTATAAGTTTTTAGCCATGCAACAGTTGATGTTGTTGCACTAAGGATATTGTGCTGCATAACTAAATACTTATAAGGTCCCAAAAGCGAGACCTATTGGCTATGCCAATGCTTGTTTAGTCTAGTGTTGTGATGTTAGATTTCTTAGAACTACAGCTGCATGCACTTTCAGATTTGCCTTGCCACAGGTCATCAATGAAACCTTCCTAACCTCTGTTATTTGGGCAATTCCACAGTTTTGTCCAGGGGTCTACTAACAGAAGGTATTAAGCAACACCAACAAACTCAGTGACTTAACAAGAAATTGTTTGAGGGGTATGAAACTAATGGTTACGGAGTACGGTGATTAAACTATTCTGTGGCAACTAAGTCGGTTCCTTTTTTTACGAGCTTTCACATGCTTTTCCAACAAACATCTCAACACAGTGCACCCACTGGAGGTGCACCAGGTACTTTGCTTTGCTACTCACTTCTGTTTTGCTTTTCTGTTTAATGGAGGAAACCAAAAGAAAACCCCAGTTTTGAGGATATAGCCTCTGGCTCCCATCAGAAGGCTGTGAGGTGAGCGGCATGTTGGCAGCAGGAATTTAGCCCTTGGGGCACAGCCCTTTTTCAGGTCAAGCCTACTAGACCGCACATGCGATGTCTGTTGCGAGGTATATTGTGGCTTACCAAGGACATACCGGCTTGGAGCCTGTCCCTTGGTAACCACTGGTTGGCTTTCATTGTCATTCTCATTTGACTGCTTCTTATTTGTGTCCCAGCTTGTCAATCTTGTGTTTGTCCCTTTCATGGAGATATGCATCTTTATAATCTCTTTCATTAACTGGCATCGCTGTTTCCACTGCTTGCTTTTCAAGCACTACTTTTTTATTTTGTGTGAAGCGCTCCGTTAGAGCGAGTGTTTGAGCCATCTTCCTTGTGTATGTCTCTCTCCATGCACTCCAAGTTTCTATCCAATACTCAAGTGCTTCTCCTCGCCCATCTCCGTCTGTATGACTCTCCCCATTGCTTCCCCTACCCACACCCTTCATATTCTTTGCCAATGCTTGTTGTTACATGTGGTAACAATGACTTATCACTAAACCATAAATGGGGAGCCATGCCTACCCTTTGTGTGGGGTATGTGTAGGAGGCAGGTGGGTGTTGTGTGTGCATGTTTGACACTAACAAAGATTAATACTAGTGTTCACTGGGATACCCTGTACATGAGTACACAAGAAGGTGGTTTTCCTGCAGACTACCTTTGTCCAGGGTGGACAGTCAACTGTTAAGGAAGCCCTGCCTGAAAGAAAACCTTTTGCTCTAATCTTAGTTCTCATTGATATTCTCTACATATCAATAAGCAATAGAATATCTCGGAGCACACAAGGTATCACCAGAACGTTCTATAAGATCTTTCAATTGAAAAATGTATTGGACAAAACAGAACAGGAAACATTCTCAGTATGTTTTTGGTTTAAAAAATGTGAACAATTAACCAAATCAGTCAAAGTTCAGTGGACTGCAAACACCTGTCCTTAGCACTTTTAAAATGAAAGGAATAGGTTACTTACCCTGTCCTGTATACAGCTGTTCGTGGCATGAGCAGCTGTAGATTCATGTGCTATGCATACTATTGCCAACTAGTGTTGGGCTTGGATGCATACAACTTGTTTTTGTTCAAAGAAAGTCTTTCGAGTTACGAGGTGTAGTGAGACTCCACCCTTAGGCAGTACCGTGCATGAACATTGGTTCCATCTTCAGATTGTTTTTCCCGTCCAGTGGGTATAGGATAAAGAGTAAAGCGAAGCATAGAGATGTTCATGTAATGAGTAAAGACTATACTAGGTGTGCTATCTGCAACAACCAAGGGCTTTTGGGGAGGTGGGTGGCGCATGTGAAAAGTGTACGTTGGCCAGCTTGCCCAACTTGGGCTTGCTGTTTTGCTAGAACGTCCACACAGTAGTGTTTAGTAAAAGTGTGTGGTGTGGACCAAGCTGCAGCCTTACAAATATCTGCAATTGGAATGTTCCCTAAGCCATTGTAGCTGCTTTTTCCCCTAGTAGAATGTGGCCTTAGAGGTGTTAGAAGATGCCTTTTTGCTTTGGCATAGCATGTTTGTATGCATTTGACTAGCCATCAAGCTATTACTTGTTTTGAGATAGCGGTCCCTCTACAGGGGTTTGAAAAAGCTACAAACAACTGCTGAGTTTTCCAAAATGCTTGTGTTCTATCTCTATAATATAATAAGGCTCTTTTAACATCTAGTGTATGAAGTGCCCTTTCTGTTGCTGTGATCAGGTGTGGAAAGAGCACTGGTAGTGCTATGGTTTGGCTGAGGTGAAACTTAGATCTCACCTTTGGCAGGAACTTTGGATCGGTGCGAAGAACTACTTTATCGGAAGGTACTCTGAAAAAAGGTTCTTCTAGGGTCAATGCTTGGATTTTCACTCATTCGCTAAGTGATTATAACGACTAGGAAAGCCACTTTCCAGGAGACAAATTGCAAAGGACAAGAATCCCTGTAATTAAAGTTTTCATGAAGGGACTCAAGTCAACCCTTCCAGACTACCTCCAATCCCATCTTGGAATCTTAATATAGTTCTCACAAGGTTAATTGAGCTCCCTTTCAAACCTCTTTATTCTGAACAGTGAGGACTGCTTCCTGTTTTGAAGATTTGCTACCACTGCAGCTAAATGCAAGCAAATCGATGTGTAAGCTAGGCCTAAGAGTTGCAAATGTAAAAGGTAACATACAATGTCTTGCACCTGTGGTTTTAGAGGACTGATATGTTTGGGAATGCAGTAATGTACAAACCTTTTCTACTTTGCTGCAGAACAAGCCCTAGTGGTGGGGCGACAAGCTTCCCTGAGGATACTCGTACACTCGGGGGGTAAATTGAGATCCTCAAACTCTTGGATTCCAGGAGCCAAATTGTTAGGTTGAGTTGCTTTGGGTTGAGATGCCTTACAGTTCACAAGTATTGCGTCAGAAGTTCCAGCCTGCTGGAGAGCTTCTGATGAGGTACTACCTAGAGAGAGCTCTAGGAGGGCTGCGAACCATGGCTGTCTTGCCCATGTGGGAGCTATTAGAATTAACGTGAGGGAAGTTTGTTGTAGTTTCCTGATCACATCTTGAAGTAGTGAGAGAAGTGGAAAAGCGTAGGAAAATATCCCCGACCAGTTCATCCATAGTGCATTCATTTTTGACTGTGGGTGTGGAATCGGACAGCGAAGTTTGGGCATTCTGCATTTTTGGCAGTTGTGAACAGGTCTATGTCGGGGAACCCCCAACATTGGAAGTAAGGGAGTAGGACTTGCGGGTGGAGTTCCCACTCGTGGACTGGATGCTGCAGACTGCTGAGCAGGTCTGCAAAGTTGCTGTCCACTACCGGTATATACTCCGCCAAAAGGTGTACTTTGTGGTGTATTGCCAAATGCTCTGTGCTAGTACAGACAGAGCAAGTGTATGCCCCTCGTTTCTGAAAGTAGTATAATGCAGTCATGTTGTCTGTTATGATTTGGACTGTTTTCTGATGAATGTGACAGAAAAACGCTTTGAGTGCAGACAATCTCTAACAACTCCAGGTTTATGTGTAATGTTTGCTGCAGGGGGGTCCACAACCCTTGAACATGGACATTCTGTATGTGTGCTCCTCAGCCTGTAAAGCAATTTTGAATTCCACGACAGGAAAGGCTTCGGGCCCAGATGGGGTCCCAGCAGAGCTCTTTAAATATAACTTAGATTTCTGGGCCCCTCTAATTATAAGAGCCCTAAAGACATTTGTAATCAGAGATTCAGTTGAGTCATGGAGAGAGTCAGTTACGGTCCCTTTTTATAAAAAATAAAAGGAGATAAAAATGAGCGAGAAATCTACATGAGGGTGGAATGCACCCAGCTCGGTGATCAGACACCCCCCATTGAAGTCACCTGCGGGGTTAGGCAGGTTTGTATATTGGCTCCTTTTTATTCTGATTTTATATTAGTGCCCTTGACCTCTTTAAGTTCTTGTACTAGTGACATTACCAAAATTGGTCCGCGTTTGGTCTACAGTGCAGTTGAAGGGAGGGGGAGCTTCTAGAAGCCTCTCTCTGTGTTAGTAAGATATAAAGACGGAGACCTCTAGGTGCATTGACAGGAACTCTCCCGCAGAGTGGACGCACTGCCCAGGAATACTGTGCCCGGTTGGAGAGCTCCCTGCCTTAGACTGTTCCCCAGTCATGCTCGCAGAGATGATGCGAACAAACAGCGGGTGATGTATTCCAAGTTTTAATTACTCATTCTTGTGTACATGCAGTTATCTTTCTATGCATTTATTCTTGTGTATATACATTCATTATACACATTTATTTTACATGTGCATTATTGCTACTTGATCTATGGGAACTTGCTGCAATATTTTACTTGGTAAATGAGTGTTGAGCTCGGTTTATGTTGTACCTTGGTATTCTAAAAGGGTGTAGAATTCTATTTTAAAGAGTGTTCACATTGTATCCTGGTGTTTTGAAGCCTTGCTCAGATGTTCTGAACAGAAAGCAAGACAGCTCTACAAAAGCAAATGCCTCTCTGTGTGCATGTATAGAACTGGTATATGGGGGCATATGTCTGTGATGGCTCTACAGTTAGTTGAGAATAAGTTTTCAAATAGGCTCTTAGGACTTCCTAGATCTACCATGAGTCTTATATCCCATAATGAACTGGGCTTAGAAGATCTGGTGGGATTGGCCCCCATTCTGCTGTGTGTCAAAATATGGCCCACTCCTGAACTGAGTTTTATCTATACAATAGTGAAGGATTGTTTGAACCAAAGTAATATGCGAGACATCCCCTTAATTATGTCTGAAATACTCTTCGAGACCTAGGACTGAGTAGTCTCTTTGAGATTACAGACAATATCAGCTCATGCTCTAAGATGTTGATAAAGGAAAAGTACTTTGTGTACAAAGAAAAGCGGAGACTCGTGAAAGTGATTGATATAGTGAAAGATCCATCCTATGTCTCACTCACAATTAATAATGGTAGGGAGCCCTACTTGATGTGGATAAATGTATCCTAACACTGCTTAGAGTCTATATGATCCATTACTTAGGACCATTCCCTGTCACAGGGTCTTGGTTTGCTTCATTACCCTGCTGTCCCTGCGATGGAGTCTCCAGCCAGACAACTAAGCACTATGTTATTTATAAGGCTTCCGGTTTTTTCAGATTTTTACAGATAAATGCAGTATGAAAACAATGTGTTTCCGGTCTGTATTTCTTTTTAAAAGTGGAAAAATACTGAAAATGGGGCTTTTTTTGAGAGACTCTCCATGCTGTCTTTCATGAATTCCAGACAACAGCTGAGCTGATAGACCGCATGGAGAGTTAAAAAACAGGATGAGATTTCCTTAAATATAGGCATATGCTAACATATTTGTAGTATAACGCTAATATGTACCTGTGAGTGTAGTATTTTGTTATAAATGGCTGCTTAATTTGCTAAAACATGACAGGCATCCATGTATGAGTGCACGTCCAAAAGTTAAATAAACATGGAAATATACCATTTGACAGTTCCATTTATTCTTAAAACACAAAATAAATATGGATAAATACCAATGAATTGGTCAAAAAATAAATGTGGATAAATACAGATGGAAGTGTTAAAAAAAAAAAATACCATAAAACTGGGAACCCTAGTTATTTTTTTACTTAATCCTTTAGATTTTGGTTTCTCCATTCTATTTTAAGTGGAAAACTTTTAATACACAGCAAGAGGGTCTGCTTGTTTTACAGCGCCTGGAGTTGCCAATGATCTGTTTTGCAGTTTTGAATTTTATTACTCAGTCGCTGATTCTAATAAGGAAAAAATATGGATTATAAAGTGGGGTGGTGATTTTTAGGTTATAGAGGTAATGGCCACAAACTGAATTTTAAAAGAGATTGATATGTTGTGATTTCATTCATTAAATAATGTACTTTTATGGTCACACATGAGACTGAATAATGATTTTAATTGATTGATTTGACTGTGCGAACTATTATTTGACGTTTTGGCTGAAAAAGAGGTAACAGGGCCTGAAAACTTTGGATTCAAGTGAAAATGGAATAAGCTTCCCCTGTCACTGAAATCAGTACTGAGAAAATATATCGTTCCTAGGTAATAGAGAAACCAATCGCAATAACTGTGCTAAAAAATGAAAAGACAATGAGGACAGACAATAATAATATAGATAAAAACTGTGATTATTTATTTAATTAATATTCATATATATAAAACAAATCAAGGAAATATTTTCAATAAAAACAAATTATAAATAACATGCATTCATGTACTCTGATACACTCATAAAACATACATCAAATTTAATAAAATACAAAGTACATATATAAAATTCCAAAGTGGCAACAGATAGATTTTCGACGCGTTTCGGCGCACGTAGCGCCTTCGGTCAGGAAAAGCAACAACCACCTAAAAATTAATGAATAAAAACATGATTGAACCTTCATTGTCATAATTTCCACAACATTTACAATAATAATAGTAGTGATACATTTATACGTGCCTTCAGATATAACTACAAAGAAAATAGACCAAAGACCAAAGTGCCCCTATAGATAGAGTTAATAAAAAACAGAATAAAAAAATATAGGTAAAGTGCATGAAAGAAAATGAAAAAATTAGGAATAAATAAAGTGCAGTAGAGCTACTCCCAAAACCAATTTCCAATAAACTTGAATGTGGGCTTACTTGAAAACTGATGCGGCTCGACAAAGATAAACGAGGCTTGGTCACTCGTTATTATGTTATGCGATGGAACATCTGCAATAACGTTTATAATACAAATTGATAAGGATATTTCCAAATATATCGATATATATGCATAAGGCGCATTATATATCGTATTTCGTATCTAATTCTATATGGAACAATTTTATAATCTAAACGAATATATAGTGCTTACCGATAGATAAAACATATAGGAACCGATGTAAACACTCAGATGAAAACGTACACGACGGTACTGTTAGAATATTAGTTAGGGTGTGAATAAAGCCAATTTTATAAAATAAACGAAAAAGAGCAGACCTTACTTTCTCTCAATACTGACAATGGTATGTCCTAAGAAAAACATGAAAGTGATGTCATAAATCTAAAACTACCGACTGCAGACAAAAATGTGAGTCAAAATTAATGACATGATACTGGGCAAAAAATATATATATATTGCACCTACTTGTATGTACAGTGATCCTATGATTTGCCAGTTCTAAAAGAAAAAGCAGGCGGACAAATAAATATTCAAAGAAGGGGGCAACCCTATATCCTAAAAGCAATGAGAAAGATTAAATCTCGAAGAAAAAGCCACCATCTAAAGAACAACTTACTTGTGTAAGGATGCCGCCGCGTATAAAACGTCTGGCGTTCTGTCGAGCGAGATTCGCTTCTAAATAACGCTCGTGGGAAATCGGCAATTTAAACACGGAAATTAAATGCCTGTTCCGGTCATGTGATATAAGGATAGCGAATACCAGGAACGCTTTCTGGTATCGGTTCATACCGTAGGTTGGCCAATGAAGAAAGCGGTCTCTCTCCTAGGTTAAGACAATATGAACAACCGGAAGTGGCTAGAACGCTAACCTCTATCTTAATCGGAAGTTCAATCAGATAGTTATTTACAGGTTGCGGGAGACAAGTTCCGGTCATGTGATGTCAAGCTATGAAGTAAGAAGGTAGTTCCTAATTTTATTTCTTAACGTGAACTATCTATGAAAAATACAATCTTTATTTAATATTGTAAAGATATGTGACAATAGCATCAATGGTCATGAATAAAAATTAAATACTTGACCACAACTAACTTATATCGCTATTGAAAATAGCAGTGGTAATGTAACAAGATAGACTCTACCGATTATATGATGGAAAACTGAACATGAATGCATTATGCATTGAGAAAACCCATACAAAATATAGAACATGTTCTGATAATCAAGGAGTATTGCACAATGATAATGACAAAAAAGCACTAACTAAATTCTAAATCGATTTCATAGACGTTATAAAAATAGATCAGACTTGAGGGCAGAATTCTATAATATAGTATATGAGGATTAAACAATAAGCGTTCTCCCAAGGTATATCGCTGTTTAATCCACATTTATAAGTATTAAGAGAGAATATCCAATAAACCTCTTTTTTTACGGATTGCCAATCCACCTTTCTTGTCTGGTAATCTGATCTTTTCTAAAATTCTCCACTGCATTTCATCCGGTTTGTGGTTAAACTCTATATAATGTTTAACTAAAGGTGCTACCAGTTTCTTAGTTCTAATGGCTGAACGGTGTTCTGTAAGTCTAGTTTGAATCGCTCTGGAAGTTTCACCTACATAGCCCAATTGACAGGGGCACAAAATCAGATATATGACATTTTGAGTCTTACAGTTCCATAGCTGTTGAGCTTGTATAGCAAACCCATTGAGTTCAAAAGTGTCGCCTGTCATCACGGTGGGACATGATTTACAGGTAGAACATTTAATGGTACCTTTAATGGGTATTGCACCATGAATAGTTTTCTGAATGAAACTTGGAGTGGAGTTCATAGATTTAAATCGTGAATGTACAATCTTATCTTTGATGTTTTTATTGCGACGAAGCGCAAATAGGGGTTTTGCAATCTTATTTTTTTGTTCAGGGTCACTATTTAAAATATGCCAATTTGAATAATAAATTAAAACAAATTATAAATACTAAGTGGAATGTTTAATGACACAGACCAGTTGGGACTTTTTGGCATTGTTGGTGTTTCTGAGAAGCTGATCCCTATCATAAAATCTGGCACGTTTAAATGATTGCCTCACCAGCCGGTGAGGGTAGCCTCTTTCCAGGAACTTAGCCTTCATTATAGTCGCTTGGGCATCATAATCTGCTATGTTAGTGTAGTTACGCCGTACTCTCAAAAATTGTGAGAATGGTATGCTATCTTTTTGAGCACGCGGATGGTAACTTTTATAGTGTAATAGGGTGTTTCTTGCTGTAGGTTTAATGAATAAGTCAACCTCTAATTTGCCCAAGTGATGTCTAATCAAAATGTCCAAAAATTCCACCTGCTGTATACTGGAATGTGCCACAAACTTAAGATTAGTATTTGCCAGATTAAGCCACTGTAGGAACTCCAAGAGGCTATCTTCCCCATTGGTCCAGATAAAGAAAATGTCATCTATATATCTGGACCAATGGGAAACAGATTCACAAAAAGGGGCCACTTCATTAAAGATGTGTTTTGCCTCAAATAAGGCCATGTATATATTGGCTATTGAAGGTGCTACCGAAGCACCCATACTTACGCCTTTTATTTGGCGAAATAATTGAGATCCAAATTCAAAAATGTTTTCAGTCAAAACTATATATAGGCATTGCAATAAAAAGGATTTGGAACAGGGAATCTGATATTCTTCAATGAACCATTCAGTGGCTTCTAAAGCCTCTTGCTGTGGTATATTACTATATAGTGACTCTACATCGAGAGTCACTAAGATGTCAGTATGGGGATTAAATGGTAAATTTTCTACTTTATTTATCATCTCTCCTGTATCTTTAATATAGGATCTAATTTTGGGTATAAACGGTCTTAATATCTTATCTATGAACTTTGATAAGGGTTCTGTAACTGTTCCAATTGTTGAAACTATTGGACGATACGGAGGGTCTTTTCTCATTTTTATGTATCTTTGGGATACCATAGATACATGATGTTTTATTATTTGAGAAATTTAAATACTCAAATTCTTTTTCGTAATACTACCAGCATTCAGAGCCTGATTGGTGACAGATAAGATTTATTCAGATATTTTATATATAGGATTAGATGTAATTTTGGAATAAAATGTCCGGTCAGCTAACATAACAGACATCTTTTTTTCGTAGTCATCAGTGTCGATGACTACAATGCCACCGCCTTTGTCGGCACTTTTGATGGTTAACTTGTTATTTTGAGATAAAGATTGCAATGACAAGAATTCTTCTTTGTTTAAATTATATATAGGTTTCGGAATAAATCGAAGTGCTTCTTCTAATCGCTTAAGAACAACGTGTTCGAAAACAGACAATTTTTGAGAGTACGGCGTAACTGCACTAACATAACAGATTATGATGCCCAAGCGACTATAATAAAGGCTAAGTTCCTGGAAAGAGGCTACCCTCACCGGCTGGTGAGGCAATCATTTAAACGTGCCAGATTTTATGATAGGGATCAGCTTCTCAGAAACACCAACAATGCCAAAAAGTCCCAACTGGTCTGTGTCATTAAACATTCCACTTTGAATAATAAATTAAAACAAATTATAAATACTAATTGGCATATTTTAAATAGTGACCCTGAACAAAAAAATAAGATTGCAAAACCCCTATTTGCGCATCGTCGCAATAAAAACATCAAAGATAAGATTGTACATTCACGATTTAAATCTATGAACTCCACTCCAAGTTTCATTCAGAAAACTATTCATGGTGCAATACCCATTAAAGGTACCATTAAATGTTCTACCTGTAAATCATGTCCCACCGTGATGACAGGCGACACTTTTGAACTCAATGGGTTTGCTATACAAGCTCAACAGCTATGGAACTGTAAGACTCAATGTCATATATCTGATTTTGTGCCCCTGTCAATTGGGCTATGTAGGTGAAACTTCCAGAGCGATTCAAACTAGACTTACAGAACACCGTTCAGCCATTAGAACTAAGAAACTGGTAGCACCTTTAGTTAAACATTATATAGAGTTTAACCACAAACCGGATGAAATGCAGTGGAGAATTTTAGAAAAGATCAGATTACCAGACGAGAAAGGTGGATTGGCAATCCGTAAAAAAAGAGGTTTATTGGATATTCTCTCTTAATACTTATAAATGTGGATTAAACAGCGATATACCTTGGGAGAACGCTATTGTTTAATCCTCATATACTATATTATAGAATTCTGCCCTCAAGTCTGATCTATTTTTATAACGTCTATGAAATCGATTTAGAATTTAGTTAGTGCTTTTTTGTCATTATCATTGTGCAATACTCCTTGATTATCAGAACATGTTCTATATTTTGTATGGGTTTTCTCAATGCATAATGCATTCATGTTCAGTTTTCCATCATATAATCGGTAGAGTCTATCTTGTTACATTACCACTGCTATTTTCAATAGCGATATAAGTTAGTTGTGGTCAAGTATTTAATTTTTATTCATGACCATTGATGCTATTGTCACATATCTTTACAATATTAAATAAAGATTGTATTTTTCATAGATAGTTCACGTTAAGAAATAAAATTAGGAACTACCTTCTTACTTCATAGCTTGACATCACATGACCGGAACTTGTCTCCCGCAACCTGTAAATAACTATCTGATTGAACTTCCGATTAAGATAGAGGTTAGCGTTCTAGCCACTTCCGGTTGTTCATATTGTCTTAACCTAGGAGAGAGACCGCTTTCTTCATTGGCCAACCTACGGTATGAACCGATACCAGAAAGCGTTCCTGGTATTCGCTATCCTTATATCACATGACCGGAACAGGCATTTAATTTCCGTGTTTAAATTGCCGATTTCCCACGAGCGTTATTTAGAAGCGAATCTCGCTCGACAGAACGCCAGACGTTTTATACGCGGCGGCATCCTTACACAAGTAAGTTGTTCTTTAGATGGTGGCTTTTTCTTCGAGATTTAATCTTTCTCATTGCTTTTAGGATATAGGGTTTCCCCCTTCTTTGAATATTTATTTGTCCGCCTGCTTTTTCTTTTAGAACTGGCAAATCATAGGATCACTGTACATACAAGTAGGTGCAATATATATATATTTTTTGCCCAGTATCCTGTCATTAATTTTGACTCACATTTTTGTCTGCAGTCGGTAGTTTTAGATTTATGACATCACTTTCATGTTTTTCTTAGGACGTACCATTGTCAGTATTGAGAGAAAGTAAGGTCTGCTCTTTTTCGTTTATTTTATAAAATTGGCTTTATTCACACCCTAACTAATATTCTAACAGTACCGTCGTGTACGTTTTCATCTGAGTGTTTACATCGGTTCCTATATGTTTTATCTATCGGTAAGCACTATATATTCGTTTAGATTATAAAATTGTTCCATATAGAATTAGATACGAAATACGATATATAATGCGCCTTATGCATATATATCGATATATTTGGAAATATCCTTATCAATTTGTATTATAAACGTTATTGCAGATGTTCCATCGCATAACATAACAACGAGTGACCAAGCCTCGTTTATCTTTGTCGAGCCGCATCAGTTTTCAAGTAAGCCCACATTCAAGTTTATTGGAAATTGGTTTTGGGAGTAGCTCTACTGCACTTTATTTATTCCTAATTTTTTCATTTTCTTTCATGCACTTTACCTATATTTTTTTATTCTGTTTTTTATTAACTATCTATAGGGGCACTTTGGTCTTTGGTCTATTTTCTTTGTAGTTATATCTGAAGGCACGTATAAATGTATCACTACTATTATTATTGTAAATGTTGTGGAAATTATGACAATGAAGGTTCAGTCATGTTTTTATTTATTAATTTTTAGGTGGTTGTTGCTTTTCCTGACGAAGGCGCTACGTGCGCCGAAACGCGCGTCGAAAATCTATCTGTTGCCTCTTTGGAATTTTATATATGTACTTTGTATTTTATTAAATTTGATGTATGTTTTATGAGTGTATCAGAGTACATGAATGCATATGTTATTTATAATTTGTTTTTTATTGAAAATATTTCCTTGATTTGTTTTATATATATGAATATTAATTAAATAATCAGTTTTTATCTATATTATTATGGTCTGTCCTCATTGTCTTTTCATTTTTTAGCACAGTTATTGCGATTTGTTTCTCTATTACCTAGGAACGATATATTTTCTCTTGGCTGTTTACCCTGTCCTAGGAATAGTATATTTATATATACAGGGGGTCCTTGTTATCTACAACTGAAATCAGTACTGCCCCTAGAAAGGGCTTGATTTGCAGTGGTTTTAGATGAGATTTGCCCAAATTTAAGGTGAACCCCAAATTGGCACCTTCGGGAGGAGGACAGGGATATACGCTAGGTATCCAGAGAGGGAGTACCTTGACGAAGGTGTGACTACAGGACTCCCTTCCCCGCCCCTCCATGAGGTATAATACCTAAACATGAAGGACAAGGTTCCTACAGATACTGAAGAAACCCGGTTTGGACCAGGTGTCATTCGGGTATTGTATGCGTGATATTTGCACGCAGTGTGTAAGGAAGTACCATAGGGACATATTGGGTTCAGTACGGTCCTGAAGAAAGCCCTGGACCCCGCAAGGGGACACGACAGGGCTGAAACATGTCACCTAGTGGACAACTAGCACCAGAACAGGGCTACGATTGTCCTATACTTAGTGTTTTTAATTATCCTTCCACCACCAACGAATAAAAATGAAATAAATCACTGTCAGGTGACAGGGATTTTTACCTTAAACCCCCCCCTTTTTTCCTTTTCACCTTAGTTTTCTACTAATATTGGAACTATAGCCCTAATACGGGCTCGCCTGCCATTAGAGGATTCTTTGGCGAACGTGGGATGGCCCATGATGAAGCCTGACACCTGGGAGGTGTGTGAGGCCATTCTGTAAATTTTGTAGCACACTAGTGTGCTGGTTCAAAATATTAGAATGTGTTAGTAGCCAGAACTATTCCTCGGTGAAGGTACACCTATATAGTAAGGTGGGATGAAGCCACAATAAGTGGTCTTGATAATTGAAGGGCCTGTTCGTTTTTTGGTGGAAACGAACCCCAAATTGTGCAGCAAGTCCAAATGTTTTCTGTGTGAGGGCAAGACCGTGTTGTTTGCTGGAGCTTTTTTATCAGCCAATCGTCCAGATGTACAAGTTACTTACCTTTGGTAACGGAATATTTGGTAGAGACACAGTCTAGCCGCAGATTCCTTAACTTTACGAATTCTCCCCAGGCGCTAGTCTGGACATTTTTTCAGCAGTACCTCTGCGCGCCGGGGGACAGCGTTGTACGGCTCCGTGATGACCTTGTCTCCGGATATGACGTCAGTGGAGCCATATAAGTCCCCTCTTCTGGGACGTCCGCTTCTTCTGTGAAAACTTCTGCACCAGAATGCAGAGCCACTTTAGAAACTGGCTGTGGAAACAGTGTGCCCAAAAATGATCAAAATCTTTTAAAACAACAATTACAAACATGAAATGGTATGCCAATACCATCCAATGTTTAGGCTACGTGAAACCCTGCACCCCAATACCGAACCATCCTTAAAAAGGGGAACACCCTCCACTCTACAGACCACTCCCCAATGGAAGTGAGCGGCATGGCCATACATGCCAATACAAGACCCATGAAACAACAATAAAATGTTTGCTGAACCACCATTACGTAAGATGGTGACCACTGGTATACAAACCAGTATTGATACAGGGTATAAACCTTTGTCTCATAGGTCGTTCGCAGAGCGGTGAGGATGGGCTGCCATTAAGGAATCTGGGGCTAGACTGTGTCTACCAGATATTCCGTTACCGAAGGTAAGTAAGTTGTACATCTGATAGAGACATCTAGCCGCAGATTCCTTAACTTTTGAATTAAATACCATAGCTATACCTACTGGAGGAGGGTCTGCAAACTAATCCTACAACCATTCTCAAAGAGAACCAGCCGGTCAAAACCAACAACCGAATAAATGTACGTAGGAATAGTAGGACAAGAGCCTGGCTCTTAATAGCACCTATGAGCCTGGCTCTTAATAGTACCCATGATCACTATCACAGAATATGTAAATAATAAACCAATTCATAGACCCAAAAAAAATTGAGTCCTGAGAGAAAAGGGGGGAAAACCCCTAAATAACTATCTAAGAGTTATCAGATACTATCATCTATCCTCCAAGGGGAAGGAGAACTCGTGGACCAAAAGGGCCAAGAACAATACAAAAGCCTTGTAATCCGTATTCTTCACATCAATAAAGAAATATCAGAGAAGAACCGTTCTGATAAAATCCATAAAGAATGAGCCTCAATACAAAACTGAAAAAATAATCTGTACACCATGAAAGGAGAACAATAATATCTCCCTGGTATAAAGAACATTTACTTAAACCAAATGACCACCCGAAGGTTACATCATACATTGTAAAGATGTTTTTAAAAAAATGAACTAAACAGCTTTGAATCTGGTAAAAGTTTCCATCATGTATGTCAGATGTGTAATAACTCGCATATATATATATATATATATATATATATATATATATATATATATATATATATATATATATATATATATATATATACACACACTGAAAAAACCATAGGTTTCAGGGGCGTTATAGTTAGTTGGACATTTCACTCGTACAAAACCATAGAAATTCCCCCGTTATAGTTAGTTCAGCTAACTATAACTCGCATGCTACCACAATGCACTGCTGATGACGTCACATATTACATCACTCATGACATGGTCAGTGACATCACTGATGACATCACTGATGACATCATCCTTGTGATAGAGTGGCAGACCTCCTCTCACCCTAATATAACCTTTGATACACACTCAAAAATACAAACTAACATTTTCAAAACAATGGACATACCAATACCAGTTACAACACACCTATTCAGTAATTCCAAGATCTACACACACATCCACTCATTCACCAAAAGTCCCTATACAGTCACTCATACATGTACTCACTCATCATATGTACTCATACACCTATACATCCTGTTACACACTGCCACTCATCCATAGAGTTACTCACACACATAGTCACACATGCAAACAAAGTATCAAACATCCATTTACTTGCATATACAGTTATACACACACTACCACACTTACTTCTACAGAAACTTACACATACTTACTCTCTTAAACAATCACTTATAGAAACACCTACTTATTTGTACAGGAACTCTTCCAATCTCTCACTCTCACATATACTCACTTATATACACCAATACTCACATATACTAGTTTAAAACATATGTAGTTACTCATAAAGACACTATTGAGACAGTCATTCACTCACTAACACACCCATACTCATCCACCTATACAGTCCTGCACACATGCTGTCTTCAACACATACAAACAGTGAGTCACTCATTCATGCATCTATGCACTAAGTAATACCCCCCACTGACCCATACAGACTCATACTGATACTCAAAAAACCAACTAATAACCCATATAGACACTCATGTAGCTACTCACCAACCCATGCAGCCACTTATACACAAAGTGAGAGACTGATACAGATATTTTCATATTTAAACATTACTCACTAACCCATGTATTCACTAAGATACACTTAGTCAGTTATACAATCAATTTTACAAAACAAAATCATCCATTTAGACACTTATATACCCATTTATTCTTCTATCGACCTTGAGATATACATATATATAAAACATATTTAATTTTCAGAAAAACACACATTCACTGGATGATGTCATCAGTGATGTCATGAGTGATGTCATGAGTGATGTCACTGACCATGTCATGAGTGATGTAATATGTGACGTCATCAGCAGTGCATTGCGGGCGCGCGAGTTATAGTTAGCTGAACTAACTATAACGGGGAATTTCTATGGTTTTGTACGAGTGAAATGTCCAACTAACTATAACGCCCCTGAAACCTATGGTTTTTTCAGTGAATTTCTAAGGTTTTTTAAATGCTAATTTCTAACTATAACGTGCCTGAAACCTATGGTTTTTTCAGTGAATTTCTAAGGTTTTTTAAATGCTAATTTCTAACTATAACGTGCCTGAAACCTATGGTTTTTTCAGCGAATATATATATATTTATTATACTATGTATACATGTGAAAATGTCTCGGTCCCCTGTTTGCCTCAGTGGCACGGAAAAAATGGGTGGAACTGACGTCAGCACGCCGACGAGGTTCTCTTATGGCTCCGATGACGTCATACGGTGTCGCGAGCGGAGCCGTGCTAGTTGACGTGGGAGAGCTAGGAAAGAATTTCCGTGGAATGCTGGTGCAGGGGATATTCACCTAAGTGTTCAGGCTAGTCCTTTGGGAGCAACTGTTTATGTTGCCACTCCAGAAACCGAAACCAGTGATCCGAGGGCAGAGGCCCTGCAGATGGCACACGAGGTGGGGTGCCCAGTCGTGGGCACCGGCGGGGCAGCGAAGTGACAAGCACCACAACCCACAAAAAAGGTAACGAGGGCACTGAATAACACAGGAACTTCTCTTTGTATCTGGCAGGAACAACGAAGTTAAAATGCCCTAGTACCAAAATGTAGAATTAGTGCTACAACGGTCTTCAAGAGGACCTGCGATGCCGCTTCTGCCTCCCGTACCCTGGAGGCGGCACTTGGGTCACGCGGTACGGTCATACTGCGGTGGGACGCACACTCGTTGACCTCTCATGGCACTGCTCCACACTTCAGGAGGACGCTTTCCATTAGCTATGTTTTCTGATGACATGTCGCGCCGGCCCCGTCCAACAACAGAACTCCTTTAGATCCAAACAGACTCTTCCACTCTCTCACCGGAAGTGAAACCAGGCCACGCGGACACTTTCACAATACAACAGCCGTGAATGCACTTTTCGGTAAAAAAACACATTCCTTCCTCCTAATTAATCAAATAAACGTCTCACTGAAGAACAGGGGCCAGCTTCGATCGGTAAACAGCCGTTACAACGACTTTTTACTTTGCGATACCATTACAACGCATGCATTACCACGCATGCGTTGTACATCACGAAGTCATTACTACGCATTTTTAGAACGCATGGTCATTTACCACGCATGCCTTTACAACAAATTTTGTTGTAAAGGTATGTATGGTAAATGACCATGCGTTCTAAAAACATGTAGACGATCCATGTCGTTGTAAGGAAACAGAGGCTGTTCCGTTTCCTCACAACGACGTGCACCGCCCCTCAGAGATGACGTGAAGCAGGAACCACGAGGAGAGAGGAACCATGAGGAGTGAGAGGTAAGGGGGATTGGGCATGGGGTGGGGGTTTCTTTTCTAGGGTTTAGGGTAGTGCAGTGGTGTTTGGGTGGTGTAGGGGGGTCGTGCTGGGGGTAGTGTTTTAGGGTTTAGGGTAGTGCAGTAGTGTAGGGGGTCGTGCTGGTGGTAGTGTTTTAGGGTTTAGGGTAGTGCAGTGGTGTATGGGTAGTGTAGGGGGTCATGCTGGTGGTAGTGTTTTAGGGTAGTGCAGTGGTGTTTGGGTAGTGTAGGGGGTCATGCTGGGGGTAGTGTTTTATGGTAGTGCAGTGGTGTTTGGGTAGTGTAGGGGTTGTGCTGGGGGTAGTGTTTTAGGGTTTATGTTAGTGCAGTGGTGTTTGGGTAGTGTAGGGGGTAGTGCTGGGGTAGTGTTTTAGGGTTTAGGGTAGTGCAGTCGTGTTTGTGTAGTGTAGGGGGTCGTGTTTTAGGGTATAGGGTAGTGCAGTGGTGTTTGTGTAGTGTGGGTGGTCATGCTGGGGGTATATTTAGGGTTTAGTGTAGTGCAGTTATGTTTGGGTAGTGTAGGGTGTCGTGCTGGGGGTAGTGTTTTAGCACTTATTTTTCTTTCTACAGCACTAACCATAATTTCTATGGCAAAATGAACCCCCTCATTTTGTTCCTTTTTAAATTAAATGTTTTAAGTGTTACCAGTTTATTCCAATCAAGATGGCTTCAGGTGTGCCATACTTTTGTCATAAGTAAGACTGTTAGCGCTCTAGTTGTTCTTTAGAACACTCTGGGAAGCTGCAGTAGAACACAAAGGCATCAACTGACAGGCTGCTCCTGTTGAAATATAACAGGAAGATATTTGAGATCTCACTTTAAACATGCCCTAATTTTTCTTTCTACAGCACTAACCATAATTTCTATGACAAAATGAACCCCATCATTTTGTTCCTTTTTAAATTAAATGTTTTAAGTGTTACCAGTTTATTCCAATCAAGATGGCTTCAGGTGTGCCATAATTTTGTCATAAGTAAGACTGTTAGCACTCTAGTTGTTCTTTAGAACACTCTGGGAAGCTGCAGTAGAACACAAAGGAATCAACTGACAGTCTCTGCCCTTGTTGGATGTACATGTTTTACTGAGAATGTCAGACTTCATTCTCACATGACTGAGAAAGATAATGTGAATTTACAGAAAATATGCTCTCATTTTAGCTTCTGGAGCACCTTCCAAAACTGTATTGGACAAGCATGTGAAAATAGTTCTCTCAAACATGATTCATGATATCCCAGCAGAAGGTTTTTCACAGGGTAAAATCACCTTAGAACACACCACAATTCCTGAAATTAGTATGGTACCATCAACAAATGAATTCTAATGTAACTAAAGTCTGTTATCACCCTTTATAGTTCTCCTTTTGGTAACCCTCAAAATCTTCGATTCAATACAATGCATTTCAATGGGGTACTATCCTTTATATTGGTCCCAAGATGGCTGCCAGCAATTCCAGGATGAAGTGCTGACAGCCAATCAGATCTCACGATGACGTGTGGTTAGGCTCCGCCCAGATATATATGTGTTTTCTTTTTCAAATTTCTCAGGAACTACTGAACGGATTTACACCATTTAAGCAAAAGGCACGACCCTGAACCAAGGGCTACCTTTTTGGCAAATTTGGTGTAATTCCGTTCAGCAGTTCGGGCTGTAGCTGCGACTAAAGGTTCCTATGGAAAATTGCATGGGGAAAACACGTTTTGGGACCCCCCTTTTTTCTCGGCCCCCACTTGCCGAATCACCCCGAGACTTTCAGGATAGGAGCGGACCGGAGCGCCCCAACAAGTTGGAAAATTTCGCGAAGATTCGTCAACCGGCGCCAAAGTTATTTCAAATAGAATGGTGCAGATTTCCTATGGAAAATAGGTCCTAACTATAACTATCTACTGGCGACCGCCAGTAGATTATATATATATATATATATATATATATATATATATATATATATATATATATATATCGGTGAGGGCTGCTCGGCATATCCAATGTTTGTTTAATGGTCTCCTTCGACCTCGAGACTTTGCCTGTTTAGTTTTAATTACTATGCTGCCTGCCATTCCAAGACATTGAGACAGTTCGAGTGAGGAGACTTAATTGTATTGTCCCTTCCACCGATGTTTTGATTTTGGTCTCCGGTTTAAGTGAATCGATGACAGACTCTGATAGGGATCATATGCCCGTGAACACTTTAAGGCTGCCAAGCGGCATTATGGGACTAGTAGTCCTCGAGGACAGAAGTATGCACCGAGGGGCCGGTCTTCATGTCGAACATTTCAAACATTGTGTTTCTTGGTCCCGGGCTACAACAGAATTCCCCATGTCTCATTTCCGCTTGTGCTTGTAAATATTGGTTGTTTATTATTTGATGTGGGGGCATATATCGAGACAGTTCCCGCAGGATAGGTCAAAGGGCAATCTCCGAAGGGCCAGTCTGCAAAATATCGCAACATCTCCGATGAGAATTTGTCTCGAGTGAATGAATTTGTGACAGCAGGCAACATGATTTTATTAAGTGTTTATTATTGTTTTACACACAAGGGCAACAAGGTTTGAAAGATTGGCGGCATACTTTATATGCATAACATGTTCCTAATTTAACTGCAGACCTACATACATATATACATTTTGTGCCTGCTTTGTTCATACGCCCACACTGTTCAAGTGGCAGTTGAGGCCGGATTCATCACATACTGAGCTGTGTTTTATTTATACATTAATCTGACACTCGGTGCATTTTAATTGTATTATGAATTTTCCTCTCACCAGCTTCTTGATTTAACAATATGTGTATTGAGCATTTCAAGCATTGTACAGACTCTTCAGTGATACATTGTATCACAGTATGTTTTGTATGTTTACCCATGCTGCAGGGGGAGGAGCTATATATACACAACCATTTCTTTGGCGCCATTTAGATCGAGAAAGGCTTCTGCGAAGCCGAAACGCGTCGTCTCTTGTGTCTCGAGGTCGAGGGAGATCCGAGAAAAAAAAGTTGCTGTATCCTAGCAGCCTTGAGTACGTGCCTTCTTCGTCGTTGGAGCAGGATTGTGTGGATAGATATGTATATATATATATATATATATATATGTTATAGCATGGCCTTAAGCATGGGCAGGAACTGTGTGGCTCGCTGTGTGTGCGATAGGGTTTCTAGAAAGAAATTCTTCTCTTCTTGGGATGAGTGCAGTTCTACTTTATTGGAAGTTTGCTGCCCTTTGAGTAACCTTGTGATAGGAGGTGATATCATCAGGGGCAGAAGGTTTCAAAGCATATAAATGCAGGTCAATGTGTCCCCGGTGTACCACGTCATAATCATCCCAAGGGTTCTCTTGCGTATCTTGTGAATAGGAGCATCCTCAGAATCTAAAGGGGGTGGGCTACACTCCAAGTAATATGAATGGCACAACCCCTGTGGTGATTGAGGTAGTGGTAGAGAAGATAGTTGTAGAGGAGGTAGTGGTGGCGGAGGAGGTGGTAGTAGTGGATGAGTTGTAGGAGGAAGAGCAGATGGTTGTGGTAGGCGGCTTGTACCCCTGTCCTGTCTATTTCTGCTTGGGTGGTGGTGTTTCCATTGTTAGTTGTTCCTAAAATGTGAGTTGTCATTTTAAAGGAAGAGTCTGATGGACCTGAAGTGGAGGCTTGGTAATGATTTTCCCCACATTAGGATGAATTCATAGGCACTGTTGCTGAGAATCCAGCTCCTCCTGCAGCCGTTCTAGGATAGGTTGCTGCATCTCCGCGTCCGCTGTCTAGGGCAGACTGTGCCATGCCTGATGCCTCTTCGACTTACTCCAGCTCAACTTCTTTCCTGAAGACACTGGGGGATCTCCTCGTCCCTTTGCTGCTCCATCGTGCGTCTTGCAAGGTGTTAATCCTGATGATTGCGGACAGTGTTTTTGGACCCAAGAGTCAGGCAGGAAGCCTCATTGAGTTCCAGGGAAAGACGCAGGTTACAGATTGTGTGTTGGTCTGTCCACGAGTACTTGGAGAGGCACTGTGGACAGCATCGGAAGACTGCTTTTTCCATCACTCTTCGACCATTCTCAAAGGCGAGCGGTGCTGAAGAAAGACCTGGTTGGGCCGCGACCCTGCCCGATGAGATGTCCCTCGAGACAGAAGCGGTTGACTGTGGCGTTGTAAATGGAAGAAAACAGGTGTGGCGATTGTTATTTAGCTATTGGAAAAAGAGAAAAACTTGAGGCTCCGACAAATGTGGTCATGCGGCGTCTACTTAAGAGCCACGATGAAGCACGTCCAAACCCGATGGTGAAAAAAAAAAAACTATCTGAAGATGGAGCCGATGTTTGTGCATAATTCTGCCTAAGGGAGGAGTCACTACACCTCGTGACTTGAAAGACTTACTTTTAACAAAAACAAGTTGCACATGTCCGAACCAAACACTAGATGGCAGGAGTATGCATAGCATGTGCATCTACAGCTACACATGCCACGAACACGTAGCTTCTAAAAGACAATAAACAGTGTACAAAACTGACACTGCAGCTTAAAAATTCCTGATGCTGCACACTCATCATTCAATGCAGGGGCAGCCAGGCAAGTCAGACTTTCACGGAAAGCAGTGCTAGGATCAAACAAAACTGGAATTCCTGTTTTAGAATGATGGAGAGGCGAGTGGATGTTTATGAATTCAAACAGAATACCCACATTCAGAACAAGGATGATAGGAAAGCAGATGTTACTTCTCCATCATGGGGTTCTCTTCAAAAACTATAAACTGTAGAATAGAGTAACAGATAGAAAACCTACCCAGGATCGGAGGTGCTGACCAACATGCAGAAAGGCAAAAAGTAAAACATATGCAAACAGGTTAAGGAGGCATGTCGTGACCCACCAGGAAATCTGTCTTGAGTCAAAGTCAATAGAGTAATGTTAGACACAGGTAGGAACTGATCTCCATGTGTACACACTGAAATATGAATTTTTTTTAAAGAAAGAAATTGCAGCTGATATGCCTATGGGTTTGCCAGGTATGCTACATAACACTATCCACATAAGATGTGGCATGCCTTGTGAAGTGATACTAACACTACCACCATAATTAACAAACAGATTTTTAAACTGTCACAAATCTTTTACCTTTCCCGAATATTTCAGTAGACTATGTTTAATGTGTAAAGAGCATGTTATGTAACAGCAGAAGGGTCTGCAATGAAGTTTGGATGCGAAAGAGAAGGTGGAAATCGGAGATAATGCGCTTCAATTAAAGAAAGTATTAGAGTTCTTCAAGACAAGGGGGCTGAAACCCGCTCAACCCACTTTGTGAAGTAATGGCTAATAAAACAACCTTCGGTAAGGTTCTTTCAGATGGATATGCAGATTCCTTAAGAGCATTTCTTTTGCCAGACTGGGATCTGGAAAATTCTTTCCTGCAATATAAAGTTACCATGTGACGCTTTTTGATGTTGCAAATGGAGTCTTGCAATTCGAATGCAAGTAAGGTCTCACATGTATAAAGGGGCCCACCTTTGGAAATGGCAGTTCTATCCATCATCTCTCCCACACCCCAACTGAGGCAAGAGGCTTATAGGACAGAGCCAAAAATGCAATAGAACTGCAGAATAAAACCTGATCAAAGATCAAGGAAAGAGGGTGGTAAGCAATCTGTGGAAGTTGTCGTATTCACCCAAAGGTTAAAGAAGGAAACCAACTTGTGCTCAGTATTAAGTTTTCACGCTTCTTTGTAGGAGTACAGCTTCTTGTCTAGGGTAGGTTTCATCTCTAGCCTGTGGTAAGTGATCTTGATCTGCCTTTCTTTGCAGCCACCATAACTTTATATTCCCTTTCCCATATAGCCTTCGGGGTGTATTGCAGTGCAGAGCCAGCACAAAATAGCATGATCGGATTTCTCACAGCACTAAATAAACTACTGAAGAGGATACTTTACAGATATTGCTCAGCAACAAGCTAAACAGTACCTGAAACCTGAAAATTTAGAATGGGGCATGACCCTAAAGAAGGAAGACAAAAAAAAAAAAATCTGGATACATAAAAAAAAAAAAAAAAAAGGAAACAGGAGGAAAGCTCTCCGTCTCCAGATCTCAGATGATGATGGTGGTGGTGAAGACGAGCATTGGCATAGCCAATAGGTCTCACCTTTGGGACCTTATAAGTATTTATCCATGCAGCACATTATCCTGGGTGCTACAAAATCTACTGTTACTTCACGTGCCACTAGTGAACGGCCACACACCCCCAAGGTTGGCCGTCCGTGCCTTTTAATGAACACTGGAAATGCAATTTATGCCCAAAGAGGGCAAGTCTGAAACCTAAAGGAATTTAAACGATGAATAAAAAGGTTATTCAAATAATGTCTCCACTAACTGCACCAGTCAGTGATGCAATGAAAACAAACCTTTATTGATTGACAGGAGTGACATAATGCATGTTGCTTGATTATTTTTGCAGCTTCTTTCTGAAATGTGCAAGTAAATGCGGGATGAATTTGTCTCATTATTTGTAGTATCAACACGCTTACTGTAATTTTGCTTTGTGTTTAATAATTGTTATTAACCAGGTTTTACCATGTACAGTGCCTAGGCGGAGCCTAAAGGTGCTCTTTTCAACATATAGCGTGCCATGGAGGAGTACTTAATGATTTAATCAGACTACCCAATGCATCATAAAACCTAAAATAATTAAATGAACAGTCTGATAATCATCAAGTACCTTCCAGTGAAAGCCTGGAGCACGTAATGAGCTTGTGGTGCACTCGAGAACAGCGTCTGAAATTTGATCTCGGCCTTTGAAAAGCAACCCGGATAGGTTTGGACTCGCTTTTGTGACCCTGCCGGCGGCCCGTTTCACAAGTGGATTATGTGTTAAAAAATGTACACAACATAAAACCACATTAAATGCTTGTGGCAATCTATGCAAATAATGGACGTGGGGGCGACATCACGGGCTTAAATATAGCAATCAAGTAAATTAAGTGGATACATGAACTTGTTTTCTACTGAACTATGGGGAAAGTAGAGAGAAATGAATTGAATTAATTAATTAAGCACTTGTAGAGTGCACTGTCACTCCCAGAGGAGCATCCTGGCACTAGGCAGCAGAAATGATTCCATTAAGCGGTAAGAGAAGCCAGGAGAAATACTAGATCAAAGAATAAGAGCGTGACAAAGAGCACTGGAGGCTGAAAAGAGCAAGGTCTTCAGCTTGTTTTTAAACATTGCCTCAGATTCAATGAATCCTAGGTGACCGGGGAGTTGATCTCTTGGTGTCTAAAACTGAGAAAGATTTACCACCTCAGGGTTTGAGTCTGAATGAAGGGGGCTCAAGTAGGTTGGCATGGGACGATCTCAAAGTTCTTTTAGTAGTATAATGGGTAAATCTGTCCGTTAGGTATCTAGGCTCAGTGGATATGTAAGCTCTGAAGGTTAGTAAAATAATTTTAAAGAGGACCCTTTTATGCACTGGAAGCCAATGTAAAGCCTTTAGAGCTGCTGACTTTCCAAGCAGCATGATCTCAGTTTTATCAGTGTTATATTTTAAATGAGTGGATTCCATCCTTTGATTACTTCTTAAAGGTAGTTTTTGAAATTCAACTCAGAGCCAATGGATGCTTGGTCCATAGACTAGATTAGCTGTGTATCATACACATAAAAGGTGGTTTCAATTCCAAAGAAACTAACCAAAGAGATCAAGGGGGGTCATATAAATATTAAATAATGCAGGGCTCAAGGACAAACCCTGTGGAACCCCTGATGTCACCGTTCCTTCTGAGGATGAGTAAGATCCTAACGAGAAACGAGACAGTTTGTCTGCATTCTGTTAGGAAAGATTTAATCCAGGACAGAGCGAGTTGAGAAATCCCACAGTCCTTGATGTGAGATGGTATCAAATACAGCAGATAAGTCTAATTAATCAACACTACATTATTTCCCACATCCAGAGTCAATTTCAGGGTATCTGGGACTTTCAACAGAGCGGATTCAGTGGAATGTCTAACAAAAATCAGACTACATTGGATGCAGTAAATTATTATCTTTTAAGAAGGTGACTAGTAGGCCATTAACCACTTTTTCCAGCATTTTTCCAAGTGCTGGGAGGAATGAAATTGGGCAAATGTTTGACAATATTGAGGGGTCAGCTAAGGTTTTTTTTTTTTGCAGAGGTTTAACTATTGCCAATTTCCAGTCAGATGGGACCTCAGCCATCGCTAGTAAAGTATTCAGAATTCTACTGATCACCGGATTAACAATGTCGACAGCTTTATGAAGGATGAAAGGGGGGATAGGATCCTTAGGTGATCCAGACATGCAGACTAAAATGACCTGACGTGACTGAACTAACGTAATTTCCTGAAAAGCTGTCAAGGTTTCAGTCATTGCTTTTGAGGGCGAGTTCACCACAATATCATTCATCAGGCGTGAACGGATTATAAAGTCCTGCTGAATAGCTCTTATTTTCTCTTCGAAAAAAGAGGAAATTTGATCACAAAGTGTGAGTGTGTGGAATATCCCTTACCATTGTCTTGGGTTGTAGAAAAGTCTTGGACATTTTTAAAATGGTTTTTGGATTGGATTGGATTTGGCTTTGTCAGCCTTTTTGGCAGCCTTGATCTGGCCATGATAAGAAAAATCTAGTTAACCTAGATGGTATTGCATACAAAATTGCATTAAGATCCCTTTGTGCATTGTTGTCTGTGTTTTGTATGTTGATCTGCACCCTCAGCTACATTATTCTGTGCACTTTGGTTCTATTCATAACTGCAGTGCTACTTCTGTGTTTATGGAATGTTCCAGGTTTGTTTTTAAAATATTGTAGCCCTAACCTCTTTGATGCTCATGACGAGCTCAGCTCGTCATGCTGCACGGTGGGCGTGTGCGCATGACGAGCTGAGCTCGTCACGACCACGCCCGCGATCGGAATGTCCAGCACCTGAGCAGAATTCCGATCGCAGCGAAGAGCTAAGCAACGTACAGAGACCAGTAATTACACATTACCCTCTCCAGTGAAAAAACAGAATTATATGTATGGGGGGGGGGCACAGAGCGTAGTGCTCAGAGGCATTTTTTGGCAGTAGCAGCGTAACTGACATGCAGGATGCTACCAAAATATCTCCAGTAACTTTCAGTTCCTCTGGGTTCCCGAGCGGCGTGGCTGTTATAAAAAAGACTTTGCCTTGCATCCAGGAGGCAGTAGTGATGAGGATAATGATTTCAGTGGTCATGGCTGGAGGGGGAAGAAGGGAAGGAGGAGGGCGACGAGATGGGAGTTTTGTAGTCTGGGAGCTACGTGTTCTGATAATGTTGCAGAGAATCGCTTGCAGTTAGTGGTTTCAAGCTGTACACACACAGTGGACATTTTGTGGACGTTGGTAACGTCTGAGAGAAGGAAGAGTGAAGCACAGTAATACTTCTTATGAACCCCGGACCCCACGGCAAAAAACCTCCCACTTACTACCACCTGCTCATTTGCTTTTAAATATTTAAATATTTGGCAGTTCTAAAGATACGGGCTCGATATTTGCTTCCATTTGGCCAGCAACTGCCATCTTGAGGCATGTTTGACCACTCATGAGTGATTTTGTATTATAAGCATAAAAGGTAATCAGCCTCCTCTGGTTATGTTTTCTTACTGACTGAAGTCTCGGTCAATGCCAGGTTTCTCAGCCAAGCATCATAAGCAGTCGCTGATTCAGAAATAGAGCTTCTTAGCATCTTCTGTCGAGCCCTTTCTTTTGACTACGATCTAAGAAAGAACAAACAAGCCTTAAGGGGGGGAGAGGGCAGACAGAGAGCGGTCAGAGGTTTCTAAAAATAGAGTCAAGCACGCTGCAAGACAGTGAGGTGTGGTACGGAAATGTGGAGAGAGAGGAATGTTGAGAGATGGGGGTAGGAAACTGGGTTTGTGTTACAGTAGCCCCCCCCACACACGCACACTTTTTGCCTGGTATTTCCAGTATGCACTGGGTTCCTGCTAATTAGGTCCCCAGTGCCAGTGTTCTTTCCCCAACACAAGTTCACTGGTCAATTAATCCCCAACTGACCAGGGCTTTAGCACCTCTAAGTCTCTAGTAAGTAGTACCCCTGGTACCTATGGCATAGGTACTAAAGGATGCCTAAGAGCTGCAGCATATATTGTGCCATTCTAAGGGACCGAGCACCAAACTCATGCAGACTGCGTGACAAGGAGTTCTAAAAAGTGAAACCATGACATGGCACACACCCTTAACACTGCATGTAATATATGTAAGTCACCCCTACAACAGTACTTACAGCCCTAAGGCAGGATGCATTATATTACATGTGAGGACAAAGCTGCATGAGCAGATATGCCCCTGTGCCGGCCAGTTCCATTACAGGCAGTACAAGTGAACAGGGAAGCCATCTTAAGGTGTATGTACTAGGCACTGGTCAAATCGAGTTTTCCAGCTACATAATGGCTTCATTGAAACCTATGGTGTTTGGTATCAAACACCTCTTATTAATAAACACACACTGATTCTATTCATGGATTTATTTATACATACACCCAGAGGGTACCTTAGAGGTACCCACTGAACCCAACTAGCCCGCTAGTGTGCTGGCTGACTGGTCCTGTTGAGCCTGCCACCACAGACATGTTTTTGACCCCCCCCCCCCGGAGGTGAGAGCCCAAAAGACAAACAATTCCTGCTCTGGCAGGTGTTGTCACCTCCTCCAAGCAGGAGATGTCAGAATAGGTCTCAACCGAAGCAGACATCAAACAAATCAACATTCTAGATTGCCTATTTTAGGTCATTCTAAAGATACAACATGGAGCAAGCTGGTATTCCTAGGAACCTGGTTAATTAGAAATATACATAAAACATGGTTTCTTTTGGATTCACTAATATCTAAATTTCTAAGTTACAGGAGAGTTGATAAATGTACCACCCAATGAAGCAGATTCGTGGAAGTGCCAAGAATAAGTAGCAACAGTTAACACTTATGTAAATAACAGTACAATTTAGGGAGGAAGACATTTGCATAATATCCATAAAATAATTCACGGTGGGTGCTCCAAGAGGTCAGAATGGCACAGCCGAATCGAACAGCGAGTTGTGAAGGAAAAGACACTATAAATCACATCAACAATTTCAACATTTCTACAGGAGTTTGGCTGTCTAAGAAAAATGTAAACGAGCACATTTTTTATCATTCTTATGGGTAACTGAACAGTTCAGATTAAATACAGCCAGTAATATGCAACCCTGGCTTCCCCCAGACAGGAGAAACGCCACTCCCTGCCTAGGGCCCATTTGGCACAAAGACAGGTGGGAACATTAGCTAGTCAGGAGGCGTGTTCCCCCTCAGGCTGTTACCACCCCTAGGGTGGGCTACCTGAAATGAACATGACTAAGAAAATTCCACTATCTTGTGTTTATTTTTTTTTCAATAACAAATTTTATCACAGTTTTTGTTTTTAGCACATCGTTGCAACAGGTCTTAATGACACCAATATTACATGACACCATAAAACAAGCACAGACAAAATCCCACCCCCCAAACAACATGGATGCCCATGGCCACATGCGTCTTGGAAATGAGGGGCCTCTACTATGTCCCAGACCTATACAATCGTACCTCCATCTCTATGAAGGTTTCGGCAGAACGCACCGGGGGGGTGGGGGGGGGGAGAAACACAATACCGCGGTAATCTGCCCATCGCTCCCAGATCTTACCATGCTTCTGGGGAAAGCCTCTTGACTGAACTGCGATCTCCATCTCCATACACCTGTCCACAGCTACCTTCCACCCACCCACCGAAGGCGGGGATTCTGTCTTCCAGTGTTGGGCGATATCACACTTCGCTAATGTTAGCCCCAGAAACAGTAGATGTTGTTTATATCGATTACCCCTTTCTCTCTGCTGTGAAGGAGGACCAACTTGGGCTCGAGAGGGATCCGTCACAACAATACCTGGGACAGGATAGAAGTCACACCGTGCCAAAAGGGCGGCAGTGCGGTACAACTCGACACAGTGTGGAGGAAAGTCCCTTCCTCGGCGCCGCAGCGGAGGCACACAGAATATATCACATCCATCCGCCATAAGCGGTGCCTAGAATTGCAGGCCCTGTGCAAGTACTTAAATTGGATCAGGAGGCAGCGTGACGAAATAGCGGCACAACGGGCCCTGCCAGGGCCTCAGTCCAGTCATCATTTTTCAAGTCTTCAATGTCTCCCTCCTAGGCTGTCCGCAAAGCCAATAGGGTGTGGTGGCTATGTGTTACTAGGGTCTGATATATTTGTCGGATCTTGTGGGTGCCCAAATCCCCCATCAGCAGCCTACCCTCTAGCGGGCTGAACTCCGGCAAGTCTACCATGCTCCAAACATAAGGGGATAAAGCATGTCGGAACTGAAAGTACTTGTAGAATTGGCTACAATGGAGCTGGTACTCGTCTTGTAATTATTCACCATCTTGTGTTTTTTGGTGGAATTAGGTCCTCTGGGTCAGGACTATGTCTACTTCCCACAGGAAGTGGTCATATAGAGGGTGTAGTCAACCTAAAGGTAGGCAGCCCATTGGCTACTACCCGACACTCCCTGTAACGCCCCTTAATACAATATTTAAGTGGCATCCCTGATGCCAGGATTTCAAAGTCAACAGACCAAAAGAAGAAGTGGACTGAAGTTTGCTGACCCGAGAACAGAGGAGCATGACTGACTTGGCGCAAACCCTGCCACTCTACCTGCTGGATCAGACTCTCGTGGAGAAACCAATTCGTCATGCCACTGTGCACACTCCAGAAACCCAGAGGGCTGCCAGTGCTTCACCAATTGCCAAAGAACTCCCTTGGAGTAGAGGAGCTACTCTCCTGCAGCTGCAGGCACCCAAAGAAGCAAGGGCTGGTTCACTGTCCTGCCGCTCACCGGCCAGGAGAGGTAGCCCAGGAAGAGGTAGCCGTGCTCCCATAGGTCAGATTCATCCTCCCTCAAAGTGTGGGGGATGCTATGGCCAACCGGAGCCACACAGTACCAATACCTGGGGGTACTGGACCCCTTACAGTAGCCAACACTTGTTGTAACCAGTCAAGGCACCAGACCCCAAGGAAAAATGACCTGCACGTCGAGTGACTTCAGGGGCAGTGAGACCCACACTGTGCGTGGCCTTGCTGTCCTGTTTGTTCCTCTTCAGCAGAAACCAAGACAAAGACAGAGCCTTTGACCGGCGCCACAGAAAAACCTCAAAGCACCTCTGCACCTGCACCCCACAGCCCAAGTTTGAGGGAGGTGACGGTGCCAACGGGGACCTGAGAACTTCAAAGGTTAAGCCCACCTAGGTTTGCCAAAGTTGGACTTCCAGTCGCCCCCTGCAGCTTTTTTCTGCAGGCCCCTACCAACAGCCAATGACACCAGCACGTAAACCTGACACCAAACGACACCACTGCACTCGAGCCCCAAAGCCCGAGGAGAAGTGGACCAACAGTGTCCCTAAGTGCCCCAGCATCTCGAGGGTCAAGGCCCCTTGCAAGTTCTCCAGAACCGACCCCCCAGGCCCTGCTTCCAGCCTCTTTCTAACCAGACCAATCTCCTTTGAAGTGATGAAGTGAATGGGGCACCCAACGCTGTATCACCTCTGCTCCCGAATGCCCCAGGCCCCCCCCCCCCGACGTGACATGTTTGCCCCATACTCACATTGAGTCCCAGAGAAGGGTCCCATAAGTCACTGTTAAGTGCGCCCAAATGCAATCGATGTTTTCTCACATAGGATACTACTCGAGAAACTGCACTGTTTCAACATTTGAAACGTATAATAATTCATAACTCAAAAAGTACTTACCCGATGATCTTGGTACCTAAATTCTATATAAAAAAATAGTGTTATTTTTATAAATTGGTGTCGAATTTCTTTGAGTGTGTCTCTCACTTACTGCCTTTGTATGTGCAATAAATGCTTAGCACTACCCTCTGATAGGCCTAACTGCTCGCCCAAACTACCACAAAAGAGAGCATTTGGGTTATCGACTGTGCCTCTGTCAGCCAACTGGGGTTTGCCTGGACTCTTTCAGTGTACCTCATTTTGGTCCACTATATAAAGAGCCAGCTTCCTACAATAAGGATAAGATAGTGTGGTGAGATTTTAGAGAGCGGTTCAAACGTCAGACATCCCACACAGCTACATGCAGCAGCCTCCCTCGGCCTTCCTATTTTCCACACTTTCCTGGCCGATCACTACAGTCACATCTGGAGCTCTCTCAGAAGTGGTCTTCCAAAAAGATGCAAATCAACTGTCAGCCTTCACAGTTCTTTTACTAAGTGAGTGACAGTAATTGAATGGGGCACTAGATCTCAAGGCCCCAAACCCGCGCTGCTAAAGAATATTACACTGTTGCTTTGTATGGAACAGAAATGACACTGGTGCATTAACGGGCTGCTTATATCACCAGAAGAAAACGAGCGGGATTGACGAGAGAGAGCGCGCGCCTGCACTCACCGAGCAGCAGAGCTTCCCCATCACAGCAGCTTTGATCGGAGCACAACAGCTGGTCTTTTCCGGCTACGGCCGACATGGAAACTAAAGGGGGCAGAGTTAAAGGCAAAGCAGAGCACGAGGATTGTTAAAGGGGCAGGCACCAGATATTCGGAGGAGTAGGCTGGGAGCAAACTGCTGAGACCCAAACCCATTTAAGAGCGTGTTTTCCTCAACCTAGAAACACGTTCCTTTTTCGAATCGAATTTGTCGCAGGTGTGCGCTTTAAAGATAATTGTTTCTGTGCTTGTAATACATCGCGCTTCACAGCCTTCAATTATTAAAATAAATAAATCACAAGCACATGCTGACTTTATAACAGTAAAGGACGAGGAAGACACAAAAAAAAGGCAACAGCAAACATGGGCAGGAAACGAAGACAAAAATAGTTACACAAAACGAACACAAACACCGAAGTGTAAAGATCCCATTACTTGGGAGGTGTTCCATGGGAGGAAACAAAGCACAAAAAGGAGGGACAAAGAAGAAGGATTCACCTCTAGCAAGCAAGCATTTTTAAAGGACAATCAAAAGGATGAATAAAAAGGCAGTGGGTGGACTAAGCCCACAAAATGTATACAACATGTCTCTAAGAGAGCGCAAGCGCTGCCTAGGCTTGACCTAAAAAAGGGGTATTGCGAGACTCATTTTGTGAGGTTGTATGGCAACACTTGGTGTCAGTTTGCAGGATCGCAGTCTGGCACCTCAAGAGGTTTACTTAAGAAACCTGCAGGAAGCTGCCCGGAATGCCACTTTCCAAGATATAAGTAAGAGTTTTAATTTAGGTACAGGTTCACAAGGCTGTCCAATTAATTTAGAGAGAACAATGATTAAGTTCCACAAAAGAGAAATCCTAATGGGTGAAGACTTTCCTAAGCCATTGTAAGACATTCTTAATCACCGGGATAGTGAAAAAAATATTGTGAGGGACACACTGTAAGAAGTGGTGACAACCAAACTCATGTAATTAAAGGTGCCATTCAGTTAAAGATGTCAGAATAGGTCTCACAACCCAAGCAGACATCAAACAAATCAACATTCTAGATTACCTATTTTAGGTCATTCTAAAGATACAACATGGAGCAAGCTGGCATTCCTAGGAACCTGGTTAATTAGAAATATACATAAAACATTGTTTCTTTTGGATTCACTAATATCTAAATTTCTAAGTTACAGGAGAGTTGATAAATGTACCACACAATGAAGCAGATTCGTGGAAGTGCCAAGAATAAGTAGCAACAGTTAACACTTATGTAAATAACAATACAATTTAGGGAGGAAGACATTTGCATAATATCCATAAAATGATTTTCACGGTGGGTGCTCCAAGAGGTCAGAATGGCGCAGCCGAATCGAACAGCGAGTTGTGAAGGAAAAGACACTATAAATCACATCAACAATTTCAACATTTCTACAGGAGTTTGGCTGTCTAAGAAAAATGTAAACGAGCACATTTTTGATCATTCTTATGGGTAACTGAACAGTTCAGAGTAAATACAGCAAATTAAAATGAGTTATCACTTATGTTTCACCCTGTTGAAGAGCAACTTTAAAGGGAGCTTCATCAGGAAAATAGTAGTACTCAGTCAGATAATCAGGGGTAGATCAAGACCATCATAATTTCTCAAATTGAGTCTGATGGAGCAGAGAAAATAAAACATTTTAACCCCTAACAAGTTTTATAAATAATTAATAAAATGTTCGTTTAAATGTATTAATCAACACTGTACGTGAGGGAAGGGTAACACGCAAGTATATGGGCTGAATAAACTATTAACGAATGTATGTGTGTCTAATTATAACATAAAAATAATTGCGTACTAAATTTATAATAAATGCATGATTTGTGCTTCATAGAATATAAACGTGTCGTTGCAAAAACAATAGTGATGGTAAGTAAGGAACAGCTTAAATGTTGCTTTCTGCTAGGTAATAACTAATTGGGGTACGTAGATGACGGGTGGGAAACGAAAAGGCTATGTTTCTCTATTTTAATTATGTTTTGTTTATTTCAAAATAGTGCTTCTAAGTATAAACGAGTGGCGATATAAAATGGCTGCCGGTTAATGAAGTGCGCATGTGCGGGGAAACGCGTGACAAGGAGAAAAAGTTGGAGAAAAGCTAACCACGTGATGAGGCTGAGAGGCTAGGATGCAAGAATGGTCAAGGCTGATGTGACCTAATTGAACTGATAGTGTGCCGTGGTGATCAGCAAGGAACCGTGGGAAACCGTTTTAAGAGAAAGGACAATGCCTGCAGAGTTCTCGAATGTATCGAAAGAAGTTACAAATGTACTGATCGAAGCGGATGGAAACATGTCTTGAACTGTGAGAAAGGAAATGATCATATACATTCCAAAGGACAAGTTGGATCCGGGAGAACTTGATTAAAGAATGAATAGATGAAATGAATGGACCAATGAAAGAAAAGCGTGTTATTAATGTTGCAACAATTAGTTAGCAAAGTTAGAATTAGGGTATAAGAGGGCCTACTCTTAGTGGGAGGGGTCACAGTCGGAGTTGGAGAGTCGCAGTCAGAGTCGGTGTTGGTGGCTTCCAGTGCTGGGTGGTCCAGATCGATCCATTTACTGAGCGGGAGATGCTGAAAGACTGTTAGATGAGACGGGTTGCAGGTAGCTGATGCTGACGAGCTGAAGTTTCTGTTGCTGTCTTATTTTTCCAGTTGAGTATGAGAATCAAGATATTTTTAATTCGTAAACTTAGGTTAGAAATCCTTAGGCTAAATTAGGGAAGATAGGCAGGTAATTAGGGTTTTTTGCTTCATGATAAAATTTCCTTTCTGCAATAAAATTGATTTTGCGTAATAAATATTTGAATTAACAATGAATGAATAATTGAATAAAAAGTCTAAATTCTTTCTCATGCTTTTAAAAATTATATAAAATTTAAGATTCTTAAATCAAACGACTCAGTGGTTATTTTACTAAATGATTGTGACACTAGTAAATGGTTATTGTGATTTAGCTGGTCTTAATCACTACAAATTAATTTCTTACTAGATGATCCATCGACAAAACAATGAGCAGGAATATCTTAAGAAATAACTAAGAAAGCGATAGGTAATAAGGTATCCCAGCTCTTTCCAGCGGTACATAAATGGTGTTTTCCATTTAGTTCTCATGCTTCTCCTAGGAGTACAGAATTTCGTAAAGGTATAAAGGAAATCCAGGTGTGTGTGTGTGTGTGTGATAGGCGATGTTTATGGGCCCCATCGTCATGTGGATGTGAGAAAATATAGTTTGCCCCTGGATGACCGATAAGTGACCTAGGAGGAGAATAGTTTTTATTGTACGCGCTGCATCAGATTTCTTGGTAGCAGAGTTATGGTTTCTATAGATTAGTTTAGTGATTATTGATTGATTATTTTTTTATTATGACTAACACTATATGTTGAGCCGTGTTATGTTATATGTGAGTTTTCACGCTTCTGGGATGTAGGAAGTGGAACACGTGTGGCAAGAGAAGTCACATGGAATTTGGTACATGGTCTGAATTCATTTTGGTAATAACACAGGTTGTGTTATGTTAGGGATTTTCTGTACGAAAGGTGTGTAACTGAAATAGCAAATCACGTTTTCTTGTGAAACTTTGGCCTTAATTCTCAGGAGCCTAGTCTCCACATGTGTCTTATCCCCAGAGAAACGAGTTGTTTGCTTGAAAGAAGGGTAAGGTAGAGGGAAGTGCTACTTTATTGGCGAGAGTTGATAATTCTGTGGTAGGGTAGAGGTAAGCGCTGCCTACTGGAAATACAGGATTCTTGTGTAAAAGGACAAAGCTGTCACTTTTGTCTAGCGAATCAGACTATGGAATTGTTTTAATTGTTGTAACTAACGAAGAAAACAGTGAAAAGAAAATTGCCGATAAATTTTTGTAAAGGAGGGGTAAAAGAGCAGGAGTGACATCGACAGTGCCGCGCTAGGATTGGATAGTGCGCTAGTCACGTGAACACAGAGTCAGGAGTGACGTAGAAAAGTGCCGCGCTAGGATTGGTTGGTCCACGGACGAAGGGAATTGTTCTGATTGGTGCGTTAGTGTGAGTCGTGCTGTGATTGGTTAAAGTTCCGTACACGGAACAGTGTTGGTTTGAAGAGAAAAACCAATCGAAAACATGCCGTATTACGAGTATGAAAGGGAGAGAACGTCATGGACGACAAAAATAAAGAATTTCTTTAAGAAAGACAAAAAGGTTGTGACTAGAGAGGGACAAGTAATTCCTCCGCCGAAATCAGCAGCTTCACATATGATGCTGAAATATGGATATCATACATGCATATGGTTAGAAAATTGGGCAAAGTATACGAAGAATGATGGTGCATTAGCTTTCCCTGAGAATGGTTCATTTAGTGTAGCGGTTTTGCGAAATTTGAGAGAAAAGATGACAAATCTAGAACCTAGACCGACACAGTTTGAGGCATTGACGGAATGGGAGGATGAGATGTATGAGAGAGAGAGATTCAGAGGTTTAAGAGATCATGAGTTTATGCCTGGAAGAATGTGGGGAATAAATCATGAGGATAGAATAAAACGATGGAGATGTGCTAACATGACAGGAGGTTTGTTTCCGGCTTTTACAGTTGAGGAAGAGACTAAGAGAAAACGTACTGAGAAAAAGAAACATATGGAGAGGGAGAAATATATGCATGAGAGCGAAACGGATGATGAATTGCTGGAAGATATTTTAAATAGAAATCCACCTCCGTATCAGCAGAGTTCTACAGTGGTGACCCCAAATGCGCCGCTAATAGAGACTGTGCGAAATAAAAGTCCGGTAAAAAGAATTGAAATAAATAGGTCACAAGATCAAATAAGAACTTCACAAAATGAAGGAATAGAAAGTGACAATGCAAGCGAATTGGCAAGGACAACAAAAGAACTAACTTAGAAAATTAGAGAATTAACGAAAAACATGGAAGCTGTGACTGTACCTGTAACAATAGGTCCAGTAATACCAGTTTTTGAGAATCAGAAAATTGATGAACGATCTTTAGTGATTCCCATGAGTTCACAATTTCAGAGAGAAAAAGAAAGGATGGAACCAAGTGCAAGTACAAGTAATTTGGCTAGTACTTACAGACCAAGTCCACCTACAAATTTGACTGTGAATGAGTGCAATGGTAGGAAAATGCATATGGTAACAGAATCTGCAACAGAGACTCCTGAAAAGAGTGGTAATTGGATAGAACTAAATAATACACCCATAGGTCCGACTCCTGATGAGTTAAATGAGTGGATGAAGGCATTTAAAATGAAAGAACCAGAAGAAAAACCATTAGATGTAATTAGGTTAAAAATTGACATGGAAGAATTAATTCTAGGAACGATTGGTACAGAAAAGATAAAAATTACCAGGATGATGAAATAATGTTTCTGTGCAAAAGTATTACATGGAGAGCAAAGAATTTACATGACAAACTAGAAGAGGTAGCCAGTGAAATTGGAATAGATTTTGCGAAAGTGAAAACATTGCAGAAACCCTATAGAGTAGACTTTTGTGAAAAAGATATTGAAAACTTGAACACGGAGGGAAGGCTGACACAGATAAAAGAGTTAATTGTGTTACTGAGAAAATGGGGTGATGTGGACAGATGGAAGGTTAGATGGACAAAAAAGAATGAGAAAACTACAGACAAAGCTTCTTTGGCTTTTATGATAACTGAAAAAGAACCTGTTGCCAGAGAATACCCTATGAGAGAAACTCCAGGTGGTAGTTATGTGCATGTTCCCTGGACTAGGCAGGATATACTGTCATTCACAAATGAATTTCCGAAACTGAGAGAGAAACCAGTTGAATGGTACCGACAAGTAGAGAGGTTTGTAAAGGTTTCAAAAGTGTTGTGGATAGATTTAGATGGATTATTTGACATAGTGGTACCAACTGATTTGTGGTCAGAGTGTAAAATTACAGTTGACTGGCCAACTACAGAATATCCAAGAGATCCTAAGACAGGAGCTCCAGGTCCTGAGGTGATGAGGAAGTACGATAAGGTGATTACCTTTTTGAAAAATAAGATTCCTCCTAAAGAAACAGATTGGGTGAAAATTGATAGAACTACACAGGAAAGCAAAGAGTCTGTACATGCATACTATGAAAGGTTGCTGTTGGTTTTCAAACAGTATAGTGGATATGAGGAGTTAAGTGAAAAAGATATGAGCCATTTCGTATACAGATTTGTGTTTGGGTTGAAACCAGAGATTAGTGAAATGATTAAACAGCATATGATTAATTGGCAGAATGGCACAGTAGACGAGGTACTGAGGTATGCTAAGTATTGCAGTGATGATATTGAGAGTAGACAGCGTAAATTGAAAGAGAAGGCAATGTGGGCACAGGTGAAAGTAGCAGAAAAACAAGAAGCTCAATTGGATAATAATAGTGGGAATGAAACAGGACAGAATAAAACGCGACCTAACATAGGTAAAGGGAAAGGTCAAGTGAGTCTAGAGGAGGCAAAGAAGAAATGGCCCTGTCATAATTGCGGAAAATTAGGGCATTGGAGAAATGAGTGTAAGTTCCCACCTAAACCTAATCCGGAAAATCAATCATTAACTCCACAGGTGCAGAATGAGGTAGTTGTTCAACAAGGTCAGGTGCCACAACCACCACTTCCCAACACTGTTAACCAGCAAAGATACAGTACAGAAACAGGATTCTACGGAGGAGAGCAGGTAACACAGTTGCCGCGAGCAGCTAACATTTCTCAGTATTGGTTGCGACAGAGTGAGGATGAGACATGGGATGAAAGCTCATGACGGTGCCTAGGAGAGGGAAAAGAGTGCGTACTTGGCGCAACTCTAGAGGTAGATCAGTCTGGTCCCTTTGTGGATGGAGAAGTGATTGGTGCAAATGTAACATTCCTTGTCGATACTGGAGCTACCCGTTCTACTGTTAGATCAGTGGAAATTCCAAACCTTCCTCTCTCAGGTGAATACATCCAAGTAGTAGGAGTAGCAAATCAGCAGATTAAAACACCACTTACTGAATTAGTGGAAGTAAAAATTGGTTCTTTTAGCAAAATGCATAGATTTGTAGTGTGCGATCGTAGTCCTGTAAATCTTTTAGGTCGTGACCTTTTGTGCAAAATGAATTGCACAATTTATTGTACACCAGATGGAATTGGATTTCAGACCCCAGATGAAGATGTATTGTATAAAGTAACTTTGATGAATCAGGAACCTGAAATGAATGGTTTGTTTCCTGCATTTGATGCAGAAAAACTTCCAGAAGAACTAAAAATTGCAGTGAAAGAAAATGTGTGGGATTTTACAGGAGAAGATATTGGATTAATGAAAGAAGTTGATCCCGTAAAAGTAACAGTAAAAGAAGGAACAACTTACCCAAATACGCCACAGTATAAATTAACCCCAGAAATAATTGAAGGAATAACTCCTGTAATAAATAAAATGATCGAACAGGGAATTCTAAAAGAAATAATGAGCAGTCCATGTAATTCGCCTATTATGGGACTGAAAAGCCAAACGGAACATATAGAATAGTACAGGATTTGAGAAAGATCAACAAAATAGTTGTGCCTTGTTGTCCAATAGTGCCAAACCCTGCAGTAATTCTATATCAAATTCCACACGAAGCTGAGTGGTACACAGTGATAGATTTGTGTCACGCATTTTTCTCTATTCCTTTGCATCCAGATAGCCAGCCATTATTTGCGTTCCGGTTCGGAGAGCGTATTTTGGCATGGTGCCGAATTCCTCAGGGGTATACAGAAAGCCCCTCAATCTTTAATCAGATTTTAAAGAAATCTCTGGAAGATTTGAAAATGCCAGAAAAGTCAGTGATGGTGCAGTATATCGATGACCTGTTGGTGGCATCGAAAACAAAAGAAGCATGTGTAAGTGATACAATTGCTTTATTGAACCATCTAGAGAAAAGAGGACATAAAGTGTCCCCTTCAAAATTGCAATTTTGCCAAAAAGAAGTTCAATATTTAGGGCATAAAATTGAGAAAGGAGTGCGAAAGATAGCGACAGAAAGAGTAAGAATGATTCAAGGAATGAGAGCACCAATGACGCAAAGAGAGGTAAGAATGTTTCTGGGAATGGTTGGATATTGCCGACAATGGATAAGTGGTTTCTCCTTGATTGCTAAACCATTACAAAAATTGACCAAGAAAGATGTAAGAGACCCTTTTGAGTTAAATAACGAAGAAATGAAATCTTTCAAAGAGTTGAAAAAGAAATTGTGTGAGGCCCCTGCTTTAGGCATGCCTGATTATGAGAAGGATTTTGAATTGTACTGCAGTGAAAGAGATGGATGTGCGTTTTCAGTACTGGTACAAAAACATGGAACAATGAAGAGACCAATTGCTTATTTTTCAGCTGTTTTAGATCCTATAGCAAAAGCGTTGCCCGGATGTCTGAAAGCAGTTGCTGCTACTTGTGTAAGTCTGGAACAAAGTGAAGGTATAGTGATGGGGTATCCACTGAGAGTATATGTTCCCCATTCAGTAGAAATTCTTTTGACAAGAACAAAAACACAGTACATGACACAGTCGGCTGACTAAGTACGAAAAAGTAATCTTGAGTGCTGAAAATGTGACCATAGATAGATGCATGAATGTGAATCCTTCAACATCATTGCCAGATGAAGAGAGTATAATTGAACAAGACGAAGTAGATCATGATTGTCTGAATGTGCTGGAATATTGCACAAAACCAAGAGCTGACATAAAAGATGAACCTTTAAAGGAATCAGATTATGTCATGTTTGTGGATGGCTCATGCTTGAGAACGAAAGAAGGAGTTTTAAGCGCAGCTTACGCAGTGTGCACAGTGGCAACTGTGATGGAAGCGTCTTGTCTGAAAGGAATAAGGTCTGCACAAGTTGCGGAACTGATTGCTTTGATTCAAGCATGTAAGTTGGGAAGAAATGTGCGAGTTACGATTGTGACCGATAGCCAGTATGGTTTCGGTATTGTGCATGACTTCGGTCAGATTTGGTCACAAAGAGGTTTCTTGACGTCTGCAGGAACACCTATCAGAAATGGAGATTTTGTTAAGAAACTGCTTGAGGCGATACAGCTGCCTAAACAGATAGCTGTAGTAAAGTGCAAGGCACATAAGAAAAACGAAGATTACATAGCTGTTGGCAATAACTACGCGGACGAGATTGCCAGATATTGTGCAGAGAACATGGTATCACTAAATAAAAATAGAGAAAGGGAGCATATCTCTTCTCCTTTGCTTTTTACTAACACTGTCGAGACATGGGATGAGGTGAGACAGTTACAGGAAGCTGCAAATGATGAGGAAAAAGATTACTGGATAAAAGCAGGATGTAGAAGACAGGAAAACAATGGTGTGTGGGTATACAGAGATGAAAGACCAGTTATGCCTGATAGCATGATTGCAGACATGGCACGGATGTACCATGGACAAGCTCATATTGGGAGAGATGCAATGATCAGACTTTTCAGACAAACCTGGTATAACCCAAAATTCAGAGCGATAGCTGAAAGTCTTTGTCAAAGATGTCTTATTTGTCAGCAGTTTAATCCAGGAAGAAAGACAATAGTGAGTCTAGGAACAATAGGACGAGAAGGAGGTCCGTTCACTAGAATGCAATTAGACATCAAAATGCCCCCTTGTAACAGACTAAAATATGTTCTAGTGGTCGTCTGTTTGTTCTCTCGTTGGGTGGAGGCATACCCCACTAGAAGGAATGATGGAACAACGGTAGCAAAACTTATGCTGCGAGAGTTCATTCCAAGGTATGGTTTTCCAGTCACGGTTGAGACAGATAGAGGAACACATTTCCAAAATGAGTTGATCCAATTGATTTGTGAAGCATTGAGTATTAAACAAAAACTACATTGTGCATACAGACCAGAGGCTTCTGGGGTAGTAGAGCAAATTAATGGAACAATTAAGAACAGATTAGGAGAAATGTGTCAAGCTACAGGACTCAAATGGCCAGATGCACTGCCCCTTGTTCTGATGACCATCAGAAGCATCCCTGAAAAGAAAACTGGACTTAGTCCTCATGAGATGATCATGGGACGAGCAATGAGACAAGCACAAGTACCTGTCAACAAGTTATCGACTATAACTGATGATCTAGTACTGGATTATTGCAAAGGACTGGCTGATGTGGTGCGTTCTGTGTTTCATCAGGTTGGACCGGATGCGACCACTCTTGAAAGAAAACCAGCCCACGACTTGAATCCAGGAGACTGGGTCCGCATAAAAATCCACAGGAGAAGAAACTGTCTAGTTCCTCGCTGGGACGAGCCACGACAGGTAATCCTAGTGACAACGACTGCAGTCAAGTGTGCAGGAGTGAAGAACTGAGTCCATGCCAGCCACACAATCAGAGTTCAAGAACCTACTGATCGACATGTGAGTCGACGTCTGGAAGTGTGGGATAAGAGTTTAACAACTGGGACAACAGGAATAAGAGAAAGGGTGCCAGAACTTTAAGATCGACCTGAAAGTTGACATCTGGAAACCCCAACTGCAAGCACCTCTAGAGGAGAAGAGGAGGAAAAAGGAAGAATTTCAGAAATTCCAGAACCTGAAGATCGACCTTTAAGTCGACATCTGGAAATATCTGACACAAGTTCAGGATCTGATGATTCAGTTGCAAACTGTGAAGAATTTCGAAGGAGAACTTGGGGATATAAACCAATTAGAGAAGAAAATGAACAAGAAACTGATCTAGATGAGCAACCAAGTACAAGTTATGGTGGGAATCCTTCAAAAATAATATTAATAGACAAAGTAGGGAAAGAAGTAAATAAAAAGTTAGAGAATCGAGAAGAACCCCGAGGAGCAATAGGGACAGATAGTGAAACAAAAGAACAGGGAAATTTAGAAGTAGAGTGAGAAAAATACCAATTCGGAAGAACACCGAGGAGGGACAGTAATAAGGGAACACAAGAAGGAGAAAACAGATCCACCAGTAAGAGAAGACGAGATCATAAGCTTCAAAATAAGAGACAATAGTGAAAAGGTTGAAACAGAATCTGAAGAAAGTGGAGAAGAGAAAACAAAAACTGAATCAAGAAAAAGAAACTGGAAATCAGAAAGAGAAGAAAAAGAAGGTGAAGCCAAAAGGCCAAGAAAAGGAGATAATTGGCCCAGCAACTATATAAGAAAATTGAGATATAGAATAATAAGAACAGGAGAAAAAAGTGCTGAACAAGTGAATGAAATAACAAGTCAAAAGGAACAAGAAAAGCCAAGTGGAAAACGACTGCAAAAGTCTAAAAGAACGAAGAAAGTGAATGCAAAGTACAAGTCACCTGAGTGGCTGTATATCGCACTGACGGATTACAAAGAAGAAGGAAACACTCACGAGAACCCGAGACTAAGAAATCGAATGGGTAAAGGTGAGATGCAACAAACCTGAAGTGAAGACTTATAGTGCTTCTGCCGGACGTGACAATTTTACTGGATATGACAAATCACCGGATGTGACAACGAAAGAATTCTGGAGAGAATTAAAAGAAAGTACCAAGCAAAGACTTTTGAAAGCAGAGTGGCATCCAAGTCATTTCTGAGGTGTAGTGACACAATTTTCTGAAACTTAACAAAAGATAAAAGCAAAATGGAAAATACTAGGGATAGAAGAGATAAATGTGAGTTTGCAAAAAGATGGTGTAAAATGTGCTGCTTTTGTACAGGTCTATTAATGACCGTATGGATAGTTTTAGCAATCACAATTCCTATTAGTTTAGCTGTAATAGAAGTGAAGAATGATACTAAACCAGAAAAAGAAACTAATATTAAAGAATCAGTTATTCTAAGAAGTAGTGCAGAATTACATAAGGATAAGTCAGTAACAGACTTTTCTAAAAAAAAAATTACAAAATTGTTGTACGAATATGTAGACACAATGGATGTGAGAGATTGTTATGTTTGTATGCAGTTGCCTGCATCAGTGTCAGAAGGTGTGACTTATCATCACCTACCTCTAACTTATGGAATAACCTGTAGTGTAATAGCAAGTTTATTTTATAAAACAGGTAGATTAGAGTCTTATTATACTGATATAGATAAGATTTTTTCAAACGTTCCGGTAGTACCAGAACTTAAAGTAAAACAAGCAAAAGTTTTAGGAGAATTCTTTCTAGAACATAGAAAATTAACCTTAGAAGAAATAGCTAAGAACAACCTTACCTGGGAATTAAAGAAAGAAGAAAAGGTATTTTTAGAAATGGTTGAAGAAAGAAGAATGAAATTTCAAAAAGAAGCAATAAAAGAGGAAGGAACACATCTATGGACGTTTGAGGAAGGAAATCATGAAGGGAAAAAGATAAATGCAGCAATGACATTAGATTGGCCGCAAAACAGGAAAGTTGTGTATTAGGAGAAATAAGACAGTCTATGACAATTACTTTGTAGGTTCCAGTATCTGCCATGACAATTATCAAATTTTGGGAGGTTGGGGATTCAAAGGTGGAAAAGATCCAATATTTCCAGGTATCCATTATATTTGTGGGAATAGAGCTTATTACAGGTTACCGGACCATTGGTATGGAACTTGCTATGTAGGCCTGGTCTTTCCAAAAATCTTTCATATGGACAGAGAAGAAAAAGGAACATACAAGATGATTAATAGCTTTACACGTAGAAAGAGGGAAAGTTTTTCAGAAATTGTAGGTGATATTTTTGGAGCATTAATACCAGCAGTGGGAATATCTTTGAATGCATTTAAGATTCGGAAGTTATCCACAGTAGTAGATAGTTTGTCTACAGATACTGCGGGAGGGTTCTTGATGGTAAATACCGAAATGGTTGCCATGAGAGCTATGGTGATGCAAAATCGGCTTGCCCTTGATATTCTTTTGGCAAAAGAGGGTGGAGTCTGTGGAATGCTGAAAGTCCAACATTGTTGCTCTTACATTCCTGATAAAAGTGAAAATATACAAAAGTATATTACAAATATTACAAATTTGCACAAACAACTAGTTCCACTGGAGGTTGAAAGTGTCTTGGGAAAACTTGGTAGAGGGTTTTCTTCCGTAGCAAATTGGTTAACCAGAATGAGTAGACTAATGATAGGGAAAGTTATAATAATAGCAACTGTAGCAATATTGTTAGCCATGGTGTTGAAAATTGTAATAACGTGTATGAAAAGTAAGACAAAATAAGATAAAAAGAAATAACAGAATAATGAAAGAGAGAGAAATGGGTGAAATTGAGTTAGAGAAAATGAAAGAAAGCATGTATAAAGAGACGAGAAGACAAGATGAAATGGAGACAGATGTGTAACTAACAAAAAGCAAAAGGATGAACGACATGCTGCTTGAAAAAGAAGTATAACTTGGGTTTTATGTGGTGATTTAAAAATCACCAAAGGGGGGAGTTGATGGAGCAGAGAAAATAAACTTTTTTAACCCCTAACAAATTTTATAAATAATTAATAAAATGTCCTTTAAATGTATTAATCAACACTGTACGTGAGGGAAGGGTAACACGCAAGTATATGGGCTGAATAATCTATTAACGAATGTATGTGTGTAATTATAACATAAAAATAATTGCGTACTAAATTTATAATAAATGCATGATTTGTGCTTCATAGAATATAAACGTGTCGTTGCAAAAACAATAGTGATGGTAAGTAAGAAACAGCTTAAATGTTGCTTTCTGCTAGGTAATAACTAATTGGGGTACGTAGATGACGGGTGGGAAACGAAAAGGCTATGTTTCTCTATTTTAATTATGTTTTGTTTATTTCAAAATAGTGCTTCTAAGTATAAACGAGTGGCGATATAAAATGGCTGCCGGTTAATGAAGTGCGCATGTGCGGGGAAACGCGTGACAAGGGAGAAAAAGTTGGAGAAAAGCTAACCACGTGATGAGGCTGAGAGGCTAGGATGCAAGAATGGTCAAGGCTGATGTGACCTAATTGAACTGATAGTGTGCCGTGGTGATCAGCAAGGAACCGTGGGAAACCGTTTTAAGAGAAAGGACAATGCCTGCAGAGTTCTCGAATGTATCGAAAGAAGTTACAAATGTACTGATCGAAGCGGATGGAAACATGTCTTGAACTGTGAGAAAGGAAATGATCATAAACATTCCAAAGGACAAGTTGGATCCGGGAGAACTTGATTAAAGAATGAATAGATGAAATGAATGGACCAATGAAAGAAAAGCGTGTTATTAATGTTGCAACAATTAGTTAGCAAAGTTAGAATTAGGGTATAAGAGGGCCTACTCTTAGTGGGAGGGGGTCACAGTCTGAGTTGGAGAGTCGCAGTCAGAGTCGGTGTTGGTGGCTTCCAGTGCTGGGTGGTCCAGATCGATCCATTTACTGAGCGGGAGATGCTGAAAGACTGTTAGATGAGACGGGTTGCAGGTAGCTGATGCTGACGAGCTGAAGTTTCTGTTGCTGTCTTATTTTTCCAGTTGAGTATGAGAATCAAGATATTTTTAATTCGTAAACTTAGGTTAGAAATCCTTAGGCTAAATTAGGGAAGATAAGCAGGTAATTAGGGTTTTTGCTTCATGATAAAATTTCCTTTCTGCAATAAAATTGATTTTGCGTAATAAATATTTGAATTAACAATGAATGAATAATTGAATAAAAAGTCTAAATTCTTTCTCATGCTTTTAAAAATTATATAAAATTTAAGATTCTTAAATCAAACGACTCAGTGGTTATTTTACTAAATGATTGTGACACTAGTAAATGGTTATTGTGATTTAGCTGGTCTTAATCACTACAAATTAATTTCTTACTAGATGATCCATCGACAAAACAATGAGCAGGAATATCTTAAGAAATAACTAAGAAAGCGATAGGTAATAAGGTATCCCGGCTCTTTCCAGCGGTACATAAATGGTGTTTTCCATTTAGTTCTCATGCTTCTCCTAGGAGTACAGAATTTCGTAAAGGAAATCCAGGTGTGTGTGTGTGTGTGTGTGTGTGTGTGTGTGTGTGTGTGTGTGTGTGTGTGTGATAGGCGATGTTTATGGGCCCCATCGTCATGTGGATGTGAGAAAATATAGTTTGCCCCTGGATGACCGATAAGTGACCTAGGAGGAGAATAGTTTTTATTGTACGCGCTGCATCAAGTCATATAGCGCAAGCCTTGGGAGTAAACTCTACAATGAATCGCGGAAAACCAACAAGATCAACATGCAAGCTTGGGAGAAATGGTCAGTCCTTAAGGCAGCCGAAAAGAACCATAGTTTCATGTATATATATTTTTGTTGCCAGTAAGAGATACAGGATTCGATAAAGAAAACTGAAAAGATTATGTTACCTACCTTGTAAGCATCTGTTTGTCGCTTGTAGTGATGTAGATTCACATGATCTGCATAGTCCTGCCATATAGCGCTCGGCTCATTCTTTCGCAACTTATTTTTCTTTGTAGAAATCTTTCAAATCATGAGGTGTCAATGAATCCTCCTATGGCGGTGAATGCACAAGGGCAACAACTCCAATGTTAGACTGTTTTCCGCACAGCAACTGAGATCAGATATGGAGTACTGAGTAGAAGAGTATAGTGACCCCAGCGCGTGTAGAAATGGTCATCATGTAGGTCCAAGATATCTGCATCCAGGGAGGTCGCATGTGAATCTACATTACTTCATGTGATAAACAGATGCTATAGAATAAGTAATAATATGTGTGTGTGTGTATATATATGATAGTGACTTGTCTGGAAAACAACTTTTTCCTATTTAATAATCAAGTATACCAGCAAACCAGAGGTGTTGCAATGGGGGCTTGCTTCTCCCCAAGTTATGCCTGTTTACACATGGGGCTTTGGGAGGAGAAGGTCCTAACCAACACCTTTGCTGAAATTATGAACCAACACATAGGTTGCTGGTATAGATATATTGATGATCTGTTCCTAATCTGGAGAGGCCCTGAAGATCTGGCACTCCAGTTTATTGAGCAGATCAATTCTAATAACCTCAACTTACATTTCACCGCGACCATAAGTAAAGAAAGGGTTTACTTTTTAGATGTTGAGGTGTTTATTGGGGAAGGAAAAGTGGAATCCAAATTACACAGGAAACCCACGGCTGGGAATACGGTGTTACATGCTACCAGCCATCACCCTAGACACCTTGTCCAGAGCATACCCTATGGTGAGATGCTGCGTATTAAACGCATTTGCAGCACCTCGGATGAATGTTATCTAGCCCAACAAGAGAGTAGGGACAGATTCCTGGCCAGGGGTTATACAGCCCGAACTATAGATACTGCCATTGCCAAAACCAATAATGTCACAAGGGAAGACACTCTTGCAGTTAAACCCTCTATTGAGAGCGATGACAATTTATCTTTAGATCAGACTACGCGTATGATCCTTACATTTAATTCTCAGCATGGACAAATTCGAAAAATCCTTAACAAAAATTGGGCATTGGTACGCAATGATCCAATATTAGGAGAGTCAACTTCCATAACCCCAGATATCACATTTAGAAAGGCAAGATCTATGAGTGACATGTTAGTAAAAAGCTGCCCAGAAGTGATAACACCTAAAAACTGGCTGTCTGCTCGCAGGGGTTTTGTGAAATGTCCATCATGTAAGGCATGCAAATATGCAGTCAGTACTACTTCATATACTTGTCCCTTTAGAACAGAAGCTGTACTGATTACAAAATTTCTGACTTGTAAAACGGAATATGCAGTATATGTGCTGGAGTGTCCCTGTGGCCTGGAGGTATGTGGGGAGCACTAAGCTGCAGGTCCACAAGAGGATACTCCAGCACATCAGGGCTATCAATAACTATGATCCCCTGTACCTCGTTGCCAGGCATTTTAAAGATGTTCATAACCAGAATTCAGGGCTTTTGAAATATTTTGTGGTAGACGCAGTCTTACCATTGAGAAGGGGTGGTAATCGTGAATCACTCCTCCGGACATTAGAGACAAGATATATCTTAGAACTGGATAGCAAGGTTCCTTCTGGTATGAACTCGAGTGAAGATTTTTATACTTGCCTGTAATCGTATGTTGCCCTCTTTTTCTCCTTTGGAGTATGATGAAAATTCTGTTACTTGTTTACATTTTATCAATATGCTGCTTCCTATTTTTAACCTTGTTGAATGGTTTGCACTTTGCACTTTATTAGGTGGCACTGTAAGGAAAGTTATATTTAGCACTAGCACTTTATGGGATTGCATAGAAACATGGTCGATGCCCACTTAGGGCTTTATTCAGCTTTCAGCCATACAAGATTCATGTTAATAGATGGCTTATTATGGTCTATAACGGAATCCACCCTATATCGTAATATAGATGTAGGGTATGGAAGGTTCATGATTAATATCAATTTATTTTAACTTGGTGTTTTTATGACCTTTTAAATCTTTGCCCGTTATTTATATAATTGTGTATAACAATACTGTGCGATTATAGGTGATGCTTTTAAATGAATTTAATTTTAAGTATTCACATTGTGTATATGAAGGTACATATATTTATATAGTGTATATTCTGTGTATTTATATTTACATATTTCTATGTTGGTATGTTTATTTATATCACCATGTGCAATATTACAAATATACAAATCACTATTAGGGCAGGCTGTAAGAATTTAAACTTGCTAAAAGAAAGACCTGAGATTGAATGTTTCTTCTATGTTTAGCTGTCATGTGACAGGTCACGAGTATTTGCACTAGGCACTTTAAAAAGGTATGGCACTACGCAGCGCGTTATGTGAACAAGACCTCTGGCAGGTCGAAACGCGTCGTGGCGGTGGTGCGGGGCATCTACAATAAAATATTTCACCTAGCACCAAGTAAAGGGTCCGGTTTCGTCTTTTCCATGCGGACTGGATGTTGTTGGCGAACTCCATTCGATATATATATATATATATATATACACACACACACACACACACACACATATATATATATATATATACATACATACACATGCTCTGCATACACTGTAAAGTAGTAATCCCCTGAATTCTGGCTAGCCAGTGGATGGTACAGAGGTCTTCAACACAGTGTGAACACCTCTAACCTGTAAACTTGCAAGAATGTCCACACAATAGTGCTTTGTGAAGGTGTGTGTAGTTGCCCCTGTGGCAGTTTTACAGAGGTCAGCTATGTGTATGTTCCCAAGAACGCCATAGTGACGCCCTGTTTTCAAGTGTAGTGAGGTCTGGTTAGGGTAGGCAGGGACCTTTTGGCTGTAAGGCAGCTAGTCTGGAAGCATTTGACGATCCACTATACCTGCCCTTATACTGAATTACCTTTTAAGGAGGTTGTGTGAAGGCAACAAAAAGTTGTTCAGTTTAATGGAAGGACTAAGTCGTATCAGTGTAATACAGAACAGCACGTGTGACAGTGTATATAGACCTTTTAATGCTACTGAGTCGGGCTGTGGGAAGAAGACTGGGAGCTCAATTGTCTAGTTAAGGTGAAAGGGAAAGACCACCCCAAGCAGAAATTTATGGCTGGTTCTAAGGACAACCCTGTCATTGTGGAGCTGGAAAAAAGCTCTTGTAGTGCGAGGGCCTGTAGCTCACTAATGCACCTAAGGGATGTTACGACTACTAGGAAGGCGACATTCTATGAGAGGAGCTGTAAAGGGCTAGTGTGTGGTGGTTTGAAAGGAGGCCGCCCCCCATCCCCTAGCGAGAACAACATTGAGGTTCCAGACTGGGGCAGGCGGCACCCTGAGTGGTAGGATCCTTTTAAGGCCTTCTATCAAAGCTTTAATAACCGGGATCTTGAGCAGCGAGTGTTACCTGTTCTGCATATAAGTAGCGATAACAGCTAGATGTAGCCAAATCGAGGTATAGGCTAGTCCCGACTTCTGCAAAAGATAACAAATGATGTCCTGGACAGTTGGTGTAAGAGGGTTTATGTGGTTCGAGGTACAGATGTGCATGAACCTTTCACTTAGCAGCATAACAAGTGCACATGGTTGGTCTATGGGCTTTTTCAGTATATCCAATACACTCGAGGCAAATTAAGGTAACAAAACTCTAGGACTTCAAGTGTCAGATCACTAGGCTGAGCTGCCTGGGGTCCGGGTGCATGACTCTGCCTTGGTTGTGTGTGAAAAGGTCTCTACTGTTAGGGAGCTTCTTCTGTGGGGTGACAGCCATCTCTAGAAAGGTTGAAAACATTGGTTGTCTGGCCCGTCCACGAGAATGAAGGTCAGGAATGTTTGCTGCCGTTTCATTACCACAAATGGTAGAAGTGGGAAAGGAAGAAAAGTGTATGTAAAGATCCCTGACCAGTTAATCCAAAGAACACTGCCCATAGACTGGGAAAAGTTTAGGTATTTTGCATTTTCGCAAGTGGAGTCAAAGTCTATGTATAGGCCTTTCCCCACAAAAGAAAGGGAGTAGTATTTGTGGGTGGAGTTCCCACTAGTGGACTTGTTGCTGCGTCCTGCTTAGCAGTCTGCAAAGTTGTTTCTACCCCTGGGAGGTACTTTGCTAGGAGATACACCTGGTTGCGGACAGTTGCAGTGTGTGGAGTCCTGCTTTTGCAGCTATAACATGGCGGTCATGTTCTCCGTCCGCCCCAGGACTGCTCCAAATGTCTGGAGGAAAAGATTTAAGGGCTAGGTATATGACTAAACGTTCCAAATGGCTGAGGTGGAGATACAGTTGATGAGGTGGCCACAGACCCTGGACTGTCATGTAGTCTTGATGCACCACCCATCCAGCAAGTGAGGAGTCTGTGGTTATGGTCACTAGCTTGTCTGTGAAGGGCCTTCCCTACAACAGGTTGGTGCTGTTTTACCACTGCAGAGAGTGATGGGTGCTAAGCTGGCGCTAATCTTCCCAGTGACCCTCTGTTTGTGACCATTGTGCTGAGAGGCAACCTTGAAGTGGATGCGTATGGAGCCTTGCGTGAAGGACTATGGCTATATACGAGTCCATTATGTCTAGAAAGCACATTACTGTTGGAACTGTGAGAGGCCAGAGTGGCTGAAAAAGAGGCAGTAGCTGCTGAAATGCCACCACTCCATCATACGCATAGGCCTTGGTTATGACTGCGTTTAGGACAGACCCTAGAAAATGTTGGGCCTAGTGGGCTGGAGGTGGGACTTGGTAGGGTTGAATGTAAACCCCAACCTGTGAAGAAGGGAGATGGCAGCGTGGGTGTGGGCTAGGCACTCCTGTCTGCTTCTACTCTTTGTTAGCCAGTAATCTAAGTAAGGGGAAGACATGAGCCCCCCCCCACCTTCTGAAGTGGACAACCACCATTGCTAGGCCTTTGGTGAAAATCCTTTGGGTCAGTGGTGGCACTGAAGAGCAACACTTTGAACTGGAAGTGCTGGTCACTAACCATGAAGAGTAGGTGGAGCTGATGAGCTGGCTGGATGTGGAAATAGGCGTCTTTCAGGTCTAGTGTGGCGAGAAAGTTGCCTTGCTGCAGCAAAGGTGTTGACATTCTGTAAGGTGACCATGTGGACATGTTCTGAGAGGATGTACCCGTTGAGAGGCCTGAAATCGAGGACTGGCCTGAGGGAGCCGTCATTTTGGGGGATGAAGAAATACAGGATTTGTTTGCCCTGGTGTTTCACTGGCTCTATTCCCCTTTTGAGAAGGTGTGCATGGACCCCTTCATTAAGTAGGGAAAAGTGTTCTGAGCAGAGGGTGGGCACGCGGGGTGGGACATTTTGTGGGGTCGAGGTGAGCTTGAGTCACTAACTGTGCTCGATGATAGATAGAACCCAGCAGTATGTAGTGATTTCCTCCCAGTGGGGAAAAATATAGTGGAGCTTTCCCCCCCCCCCCAACAGTGTTAGGCAAGTCAATGTTTGAGGTAGAGTCTCCTTTGCAGGGGGTACCTCTGCCTCGATCCTTTGAGTTATTACCCCTGAAGCTGCACCATGTGTATTCCTTACCTCCCTGTTGGTGATAGGCCTGCTGCTGTCATTGGTATAACTGCATTGGGGTTTGGGGAGGTGGCCAGGGACTGCAGCTGTTCTGCTGCTTGCGAAAACAGTCCCTGGATGTTGGTACTCGGAGGGCATCCATGGCCTTAGCAGTGTGAGTCTTTCGTTATATTTTCCAACATCTCATCAACCTGCGGACCAAAAAGGGCAAGTTGAGGAGATGGTGCTGGACCTCTGGCTTAATGTCAGAAATATGCAGCCAGGAGTGTCAGTGGAGGATCACAAAGCTGTTTACCCCCTAGCAGGGAGGGAATGTTAGTTTCTGGATAGCGTCTCCCCCAGGGTGACATGCATATCTACCTTGTGGTAGGCAGCTGTATGCTGGATGACACCGTAGTATTCGGTGATATTGTCCGGTGGGGGCTCAACATCATGGTCCTCCCAAGGATCATCAGTGGGGTGTGGCTAGACGGATGCCCTCAAGACCTCTGCTGGCGAGTAGAGACTAGGACTACCTGAATCAGAATAAGAATGTGGTGACCCTTGAGGTGGTTCCAGGAGTTGAGGGAGGTGGAGGCAGAGGAGGGGGGTGGTAGAGAAGGAGGACTAGCAGCATTGTTCTTCATTTGCTTGGCAGGCGTTGGTTGTAGAGCATTGTCCGGCTGTAGTGTCCTCTAAGGAGAGTCTCTGCTTTTCAGGGAAAGTTTTTCCTGTGGCAGAGATCTTGCCCATGCGGGGATGATTGATGAAGCATTGCTTCGACGGGCATTCGCTTATGTGTTTGGGAAGTCTGGGTGTCGTCTCTATTCGTACACGCTCCACTGAGCCCTGCTGGGTTTCATATGACAATATTTTCCTTCAGCAACATGTGACTTTTTTGGCTTATGGCCTTTGGGCTGTGGCTTCTTTACCCTATAGTTTTACCGCAGTTGCCGGCACCTCCTCAGGATGCGGGGCGCTCAGCCCATCTATCTCTAAGCGCTGGCTGATTGTTTATTGGCCCACATGCCCTTCAGGCCGTCTTCACCAGGTACCAGGCCCCTGGATGGGTTTGTGCACGGTCTTGCTATGCAAGTTCGTAATGTGTGCCTTCTTGATACCCTCTTCTGACACATACTTAAGGGAGAGACCAATATAATTTCCTTACATTTCCTCTCTGTAAATAGGCCTTTGGTGGTTAACCAGACAAATGATACACAGTGCACAGTCCGGTTTACCAATTGAGTTTGACTATAGGATGGCTTTGGTCGTTTTCTCACTACGGCTCATACATCATAACCAAACCAACTGTATATTTGTGTTTTTGTATGACTGCACGTTACAGTCAACCTTTTCCCCACTTTTTTTCCCCCAAAATAGGATTTGGATGCCACCTCGAATGTGCGCACTGAGGGTTAGGCGCCCTTAGCTCACCCAACAACACGGGTAAGCATCATAAATGGATTGTCCTTATACTATGTAAGGCCACACCTGCACCAATAATGCATGCATGTGGCACTTGATGTAAGAGTGCATGGGATGTGTTAATCATTTTTTCTGTAACACTTGTCTCTTTTCAGGGAAAACGCCGACCAGCAGAATTCTTCGAATGGTTAATATACCCACTAGCTGGTTATATGCCCTTGTTAACCACCTACTAAGTTTGGTATGCATGATTTCCTCACTTTTGTTTGCACGATTTTGGTCCTGAAGAAAGCCACTACACCTCTACGGAGGGTAACGAGGCTGAAACAAGTCGACCAATAAGAGTGTATGATAGGTTGAATTCTCCTGCCATAGCCCACTTTTCTTAATCCTGACCTCTGGATGACTTATTAAAGTTTGTTCCGACATACCAGGGAGTACGTTTTAGCTCACTCTCACACCCTTTTCACTCCCTCCAAGCCTGGCTCATCTAAAGGTTTTAGAATACCTCTTGGCCTGATTACAAAACATCTCTGAGCTCCTCCCTCTCAGTGAGGGGGTTGTAGCCTGCACTGCGACTAGGTTCGCAGTGCGAGGAGGTTACCCAATGATGAAGCATGCCACCTATGGGTGGGTGAGGGAAACAGTCCTTTAAAAGGGACTCCCACACACTCTTCTCTCGCCTTAGACCCAGGGGTGCTATCTTGTGCTTTAGAGTCTCTATTCATGCGTCATTGCCTCAAACTGCAGGGATATCCGGAGGCCCGGTCTTCGAAGATTATGTCCGGAGCGAGTCAGGGAGACAAAGAGCATGAGAGTAGAACTCTTCTCGACGAAGTGAATCAGCGGGTCCAAGGACCACGACGTTCAGCACTGAATGAGTCGAGACCGCTATCAACATCGATACATGTCTGAACCAGATGGCGGAGAAAAACAATCTAACAATGAAGTTGGTGCCCATGCACGTTCACTATCAGAGAAGAAGTCACAGATACTTTGTGTCTCGGATTAAGAAAAACAAGTTGCAAACATCTGATCCTAACACTGGATGACAGGAGTATGCAGAGTATGTGTATCTACAGCCACACACAGCTATGAAAAGAGGATTTAGCCAAATGAAGAGGACAATGCATTTGATGGTTCAGTCACCAGCTGCTGAATCTCTTCCACTTGAAGGCATATAAACAAATATCTAGTGGAAAGTCATTTTACCTATTTTAGCATATTCATACAGTTATCTGGTAGACTTGGAGAACTGCAGAAATTCGGGAGCCAAGTGGTCACGCTCAGTGACAGCAAGCTAGAGAAGGTGCAGTCTGCACAGCAGTTGTGTGTGGCTGCATGGAATGGTAAAGTGAGTCCAAATAACACCCCTATCGTGCTTAGTCTGGAGCCATCAGAATCACTGGAGCTATCTATTGGCTGATTAACAATCACAGACAGAAGCAAGAAGATCTCAGGAAAGGCATAGACTAATGTCCTGGAGACGTGTATCAATAGAACATTCCTTCATGGGTCTGCTCTCTTAAAACCGTCTGCATACTTGTAGCATTTAGCATTCACTTTGGTTGTGAACAACTCAACATGTGGAAATCGTAGACTTCAAAGATATCTGGCCAAATGCTGCCGTTGAGCATCTATTTATGTTCAATTGTCACTTGTTGGCACTTGTTCCTCTGGCTAGATCATCAAATGTTGGGCTGATGCAAGTCTCAAACTACGCAAAGGTGTTTTGATGTTAACTCAAAATCTTAGGCTACGGAATACCCGAAATAGAATTGTACCAAATTAACTGGGGCTCACTTCTCTCCTGGTTGCAGAGAAAATGATAGGAGAGATTCCCTTTCTACAGAACTGGATCTAGCAAGTTGCAATAGAAGCATTGTACCTAGACATATTCCAGATCATCCTCTAAAGCAGAAAATTCCAAACCTTTAGGACTCTGGAAGGGGTAGACAATGGATTCTAAATTGAGCCCTTCTATTCAACTCACCAACAAAGCAAACCAACTTTTGAGTATTTTGAATGGAACTACAAGACCACATCTATTTTTGTACAAAGACACTCATTTAAGGCCTATTCAAGGATATTATGCCTTCATTTTCAGATCTTTCTATACAGAAGTAGTATGAAGAAAGAAGTTTTACAACAAAAATACAACTCGAAGCCACCCATCTAACTTAAACAGCAGCGATATGAACGTTGAAACTCGGGCAGCACAGCAGGAGTGTGGTAGGTGAAAGTTTAGAAGATCAACAGGTGTATGAACTGAGCAAAAAATGTAGTAAATGGCTGGCATACCACAACTAAAACTCGATTTAGCACTTTATTTAGTAAGTTAGGGGTAAAACAGAAGGTGACGTTCTGTGAAATATGCAAGATTTTTCTGAACTCTACGCTCCATCTGCTCTACAGCAAAAGACGGGTTACAATTTAGATCTGGGGTGTTATGTCAATTGAAAGAAAAGGTGAAACTCAATATAATAGAAAACATTAGTTAGGAAGTACTGAGATAATAAAGAATTATTACAACAGCAAAGGTCCTGGCCCCAGCAACTTTCCTGACAAAATGTAAAAGAGGCTGGGCAACACGGTTAAGTTGCTTGTAACTATGTAACAGGAGCCTTTCAGGACATGAGGTTCTCAAAGTCCAAAAAGCATCCATTGCCCACTTCTACAAACCATGCAAATATCCGGATAATCAACCAATATTACATTTGACTTGTGGCTAACAATTTATTTATCTTTGGCAATTATCTTTCTGGTTGCTACTCAAGCTACATGCAGATTCCCCCATTTGAACCATATCAGGCACCAGACTGGATATGGAAGCTTGAAACAGCTCCACAGCACTAACAAATGGCTCCAGTTCCTCCTAGAGTCATGGTAAGATAAGACCATATAAAAGGTACCAATCTGTGCACTAATGTCAGTTCTTGACGATTTTCCCACGCCCTCAGAGGAAGAGATTAAGCCTACACCCAGAGTAAAGAAAGGCAGTGTACAAGTACTACTTGGGACATTAACTAAATCCACAAAATTACTCCTTAAAATAAAAAAGTGGGCAGGCAATTGAGGAATCAGGCGGCTGATTCAAAGATAATTTCTGCAAACGAAAAGAACAGAGAACACCTGGATAATGACACAGAAGTGCCTGTTGCAATGGTGGAATGTGCCTGAATGCTTTCAGGTAGTTTCTTTACGGCCAAGGCTTAGCACAACTTGATGCATAGGACTATCCTGCGGGAAAGAGTCTTCTTCTTGTGACCTAGAAAATCTAAGAGGAGATAATCCACTGGTGTTTCCTAGTCTGACGCAGTAAACGTTCCAGGATCACCTTGAGTCTCAATGATGCAGTCCCTCCTCATTGGAGGGATCAGGAGAAGGGTAAGAAAGTTGGTAGGCTGACAATCTGGCACATGTTAAAAGGTGAAAACACTTTCACGAGAAAGGAGACCAGTGTCCAAAGCAAGAACTTGTCTGGAAAAAAGTAAGTGAATGGAATGTGAACTGAAACAGTTCACAGCTCGCTCACCAGCTGAGTCAAGGTAATGTTGATGAGGAAGACCATCTTCAGACTGAGGAACCACAAGGAGCATCTTTGCACAGGCTTGAAGGGTGACCCCGATTAAAAAAAACACAGGGATTAATTTCTAGTTCAACTGGGGCACAATAAATGGAGGACACCTACGAGTCGTCAATTTCACAAAAATATTCACAAATGCGGACTTGAACTATGAAGGCTGATACACAAAGGCTGATAAGGAAGAGAGGTAACTTTTAAACTTGCCCAAAGGAAAGCCTTGCTGCGACAAGGATAGTGTGAACAGCAAAACGATAGAAAACTGCACCTTAAAAAAAGTTAACTCACTCTTCCACACAACAAAATACAAAGCATGGCCAGAGACAGAGTAAAATGAATTGGTGAAGGAACTCTGTGCAGCAAGAACATTCACAGCCTCCATAAGACTGATTGAAAGAGCCCAAATGGCCTTGCTCAATCTCCATGCACAAAGGTGGAGGCTGGAAAGGTTCAAGATAGAGCACTTTGCTCCCTTGGTGTGATAAGAGGTCTCCTCTGAGCGAAAAGAAAGAAGATAGAAGAAACGGAGGGTACAGTAGCTCCAAGTACTAGAACCTCAGGGCCCAGTGCGAGGCAATGAGGGTCACTTATGTTCAGTTTGGTCTCACTTTCCTCAGCACTTGACGTATCAGGAAGGCTGGGGTGATTGGTGGGAATGCGTAACGTAGCTCAAATGCACACCAAAATCGCCCTTTCGTGCCAAATGTGTCTCCCAGGGCTCACTGTAACAGAAATTTTTGAACACATCACATTGCACCAGTGGGAATGACACGTTTGGGGTATTCGTTCTCAAAGGGTCACTTTTTGATGCTCAAGAATTACAAGGCCAGAGCAAAAAGTAAAACATTTGAAATATGGCCACTTTCAACTTAGACAGGTGGCAAAGGTATCAAAACATACTTTCTTGCCCCTCGTGAATTAGTCCCACTGACACACATTATGAGTTCGAAATGTGTCATGGGGTAGGTATCTAAACTTTGTAGAATGTGTTTGATTCCTTGGAGGGTGGCGACTTTCTGGCCAAGCAGCTGTGTAAAAAAAGCTCTTGACTAAGATACTGGAGAAGATAGGATTGTTTTGTGGTTAAAGCGAATATCGCGAAGTTAGAGACATAGGTTGGTGCACTTAAAATTCGTCAACCAGCTGCATTATACCCCTGAATGAATGTGTAAATTTGATGTTACTATCAGTGCGAAATGTCCCAGTGGCCTGCAAGCCCAACAAGGTTTCTTCACTTGGCTTGGTAATGCCAAGCTTTATGCATTCTAGAGTGAGAAAGAACATTTGCTTGCTGACATTCTAGGACATATTTAGTAACTGTTCCCTTGGATAGCTTTGCTGGGCTATGTGAAAGACTTTCCAAAAGCTGTGCGCAAGACTAGCAGCATGATTGCTACTACTAGGGAAGCACAGAGCTGCTATGACAGGTTGAAGGGTACCACCATTCTGTTAAAAACTGGCTATGATGTGGCCTTTTGCAATGATTCTGTAGACTGATATGCAGATACTACCTACGCAAAGCAGGCTCAAGGATATTTGTGACCACCTCCGAGCCCATCTTGACATACCTCAACAGGAAACTGAGTTGGAGCCTACTAGAGACACTATTAATTTAAACAGATTCTAGAGAACTTGTTGATTAGGAATTATTTGCAATTACTCTGTTGATGAGGAACTGCTCTATCGCCTGCACCACTTGAAGCTTTTGTGGTTTGTACTTGTAATATATAAAATTTTTACATGAAAACTTTTCAAAAGATCATAAACAACCCGTCCCTTTTGTCAGGGTTGGCAAGTCAAACCTTTTAGATGCCCTATCAATGAGGCTATGGAAGCCGCCTATATTGTCCGGGAGGCTATGGAAGCCATCTATATAGTTTGAGAGTGAGTCTGATGGAGTTGGAGTTCTATCACCCTCGACTGGAGCTATATATTAATTCCATTTGGGACATGTGTAACAAGAAGTAGCTCTCCTAGTATGTATTCAATATAGACATCCTCATTGCCCCTCAGAGTGAAGCCTCTTTTTGAAACATGTACCACAAGATCTAAACAGGTCTTTTTTTTTTTTAGATGTAAAAGACATAGTCTGAATTATTGCCAGGTGCTAAGTCCACAGATATATGGTGAATCTTGGTAAATAGCAAAGTCCAAGTTGAAAGTTATCACTTATCGATGAGGAGAATGAGCCTGAGCTCAGAAAACTCTTCACACACGACATGGGCTAAAAATCTGAAGCACTGTGGCTCTCGGGGGCAGTCTTCAGACCGAACGTCTGATTGGTTGAAGTCTGGTTCCTTTTAAATGATGAGGATATGATATTGAAAAGTCTCCTTGACAGCCTAAAGAATATGTTTCGAATTGAACAGCAATTTGACGTTTCCATGGGACTCCCAGATCATCAACTGGGAGGATTCAAGCATGTAAATCATGAAAGATGCAATTATGGAGAACAATGTAAAGAGTATTTCTTAGGTGTCTTTTTCACATTTTAATTTTTGGGCATCAATTGGTTCACACTTTTGTTTTTGCCAATTGGTCTTTAGCTTCTATTGGGATTTGGCATGAACTCACTTGTGCTCATGAATGTCAAGACTACTTTGCCAATGTTAGGGACACTGAATCTGCACTAGAAATATCTAAGTAGGGCAACAGAGGATGTCTGTAGTGGTACTCTATTTGTGCAAACCAAGGATGCAGAGTTAGAGTTTGAGGTTTAAGGTTACAGCTGAAACTTTGGAGCTAAAGCTTGAAAACTTGTATGAAGGCCTAAAAATAAGAACAATACATGTTAATGGTTTTAGTTACTTGCCTATTAAATATTGTAATGTTTTATGCAGTAAAGCAATAACTGCACATTACATATACTGAGTGTACTTTACTGTGAAACAGCAAAGATTAGCACCTAAAAAGTCAATCCAGATGCATGCAAAAATATTATATTACATCACAGGTTTCCGTTTCCATGCATTATAGTGAAAACCTAACAATTATAAAATATAGACAGTGAAATATGGTTTTGTAGCATTATAGAATAGTGGAAATCAGTAGGCGCAATGTCAGAAGTGTTCCAGTAGAAATAAACATACAATTTTACAAAACAGAAAATAAAAAGGTATAAATGATCATACCAGTTCCACAGTTCTAGTCACAATCATATTCCAGTCTTTAAACCCCCTGCCCATCCTTGATGGGAGAGCACGTATTTATTAAAAAGCGGCAGAAACTAAGTGCGGACGCAGAACAATGATACAAGTAGATCTGTCATTTGTTCATAGAAGGCTGCTTAATATGAAGAATAGAAACACAGCAACCCTTCTCCACAGGACGAGGGATGGTCCTTTCAAATCGGGGAATGAAACTCACTTTACATTGTGGTCAGAGAACTGGTATGTACAAAAACAACTCTTACCCAAGTTGTGCAAGGTATCGCATGACTCCGCTGTTCTTCAAATAATAAGTCACCACCCCACTGCCCGGGGACAAACTCGTTTTCACATAAGACTTCACAGTTAGTCCGGCTTCTATTGCTTTTTTTGCCAATAACCCTGCATAGAAACAAAATCAAACCAACATTTTAGTTTGTTACAAGTTCTCCTCACCTTATTGCATCTTCTGCTTGAAATTGCATATTATCATGCAGATAGCTGGAATAACAAGTGCTCTTTGCATTTTTATTTATTCATAGTGTTCTCCAAATACACTTCACATTAACTTATTCAAAGGTAAACAAGTCGCCTTTAGACAACCCCATGAGGATGCAATGCCGTATTGACTGCTGGAATAATAACTTAAAAGCTTTACAACTGGACGATTAACATGGTAATGTCTCCCACAGGATAATTAAGCAGGTTAAGCAATACGTGGAACCACGTAATCCGAATAATTACAGAAACACTCAATTGCAAATGAAAATATCCTTTCAGAAAAATCAACATTTATGTAATATTTGAGTTTTGGAACCATGCATGCAAGTACACACATATACAAAGCTATGTAGTAGCATCGTATTACAGATTCAGCAAGCTCTGTGACTCAGTCTTTCAGAAGGAACTAAAAAAAATCCACTTCCTGCACATCTTCCTTAAGTAACAATCACAGATTCTGCCATCCTTTTCTTACTGTAATACCCAATACTATTCTGTACCATTTCTTTTCATGTTCTGTACACACTTGCTATTTATGCTTTCTCACTTCTGTATAATTTTACCTACCCTGTATTCCCACAAAGGTGCAACACCCCGCTGCATTGTAGTTTTTAAAATAAGTTTTGATGTAATAATCCCATAAATTCATGTATTAAACTTATGTCTACCAGGCAGGAACTCACAGTAATGAAAACAATGCAACTTTACTAATAAATGTGTCAGCCTCTACCTAACACTACTGGAAAGGCATTAAATATCTTGCACAAACTGTTAGAAATCATGCAGTTGTATTTGTGAGTAGACTAAGCCCTACGCTACCCCACTTAGCTATGTTATTAAATGTTTGACTCCGAAACAAGGCAGTTGCATAATAAAAACCAACAAAATGATGACAAATACACTTTGTAATACAGCACGGATGCCTTACACCATTCGACAAGTTTGAACAATTAACCTGTGTGCTACTACAGCTGTGACTGCCCGGTTTATTTGGTTTTGGATTCAACGGATTTGCACTTACATGTTTTCAAGTGATGGGTTTAAAACATTACAAATGGTTTTTCTTTCCTTTCGTTTCTGCAGCAAGTGTGCATCAAACACCTTTTCGTCAAGGTCCCTATAAATGACAATGCGGGGCAGGGGCGTGGCCTGGACGAACAAGATGACAAATGTCTGTTGAGCTCTCGTCCCCCACCGTCGAGAGACCCCTCGCCTGGGACCTGGCGTCCCTGTAGGGTCAGAGCGGGCCTGACAAGCTCCCCGACAAAAGAAGAGTCAGGCTGAAAAGCTTTAGGTGCCTAAACACGCAGAGCAGCCATAGCCGCGGCCTCCGAGTGCCGCTAAACTCAAGATGGCAGGTCGGGAGAAATACACATCTCCCGACTCGCCTAAGTAGCATCGGCCAGGGGGCATACCGGAAAAGGTCAGGCTCACCCCTCCCTCCAGGCAAAATCAACCAGTAGGCCTCCCGGCCTGCAGGACCAAAGAAGATCCACCTAAGCTCAGTGGAGGAGGGTCTATGACCATACGGCAGAGACCAGGACTGTGGTTTGAGAGGCGGAGGAGCGAGGTGGCCCCAGAGTGCAGTGGACCAGGTAAAGGGGGGGGGGGTGAGTGGAGGAGGTGGGGGGGCAGTTGGAATCAGAAATCATCAATGGCCCCGGGGTGCAGCCGACCAGGTAAGAGATTGAGTGGAGGTGCGGGGCTGCAGGAATCTACTACAGAGACCCGAAAGCCGTTCTGCTGGGTGCCAAAGGGAAAGGGCACTTGATGTTCCAATCAGAACACAATGATCTTCCCTGACTACACCCGCCTAGTCCAAACACAGCTCAAATCCTACGATTAGGTGAAATTAAAGTCGCGCTCTATGCACATGTCCTATATGCTTCTTTACCCGCCAGGCTACGCATCATTTATGACTCAAAGACTGTTTTTTGATTCTCCAAAGGAAGACTGGGCCTGGCTCACCAAACAACGACCACTAGTTGTGAATCAGCGACCGCCATGGCAGTCGGCCACACCGTATAAGACAACAGGCCGTGGGCTCAAGAGAGCGAAAGAAAAGCAGCACCGGAAGCAATTGCTTCGGAGACGTGGGGGGCAATCAAAAGCGTAGGTCTTCAGGGAATCCCAGATGCAATATGCCAACGACAAGGGCTTGAATCCGGTCTGAGCCTCCAATGTGGACAGGGAGATTTTGTATTGCACGCCAGCACCACTGTATTCTTCGACAGCTAAGTACATTCCCCCCCTTAGTTAGTTCTATGTTTATGTTGGGGATGGGCGGCAGATGCTTCAACAGGGTGGGAAGTATAGGGTGGGAGGGGGAGTTGGGGTTTGTTTTGTTATTGCAAATTTTTAGATTGTTTTGTCTAATTAGTTGCTCGCTGACACTAGGGGCATTACACGGTCCCGCCTCACTTACATGCCTGACGCTGTGGCACCGATGGACTGGGTTCCTGTGGGTGCTCCCTAAAGGAGGGAGGCAGAGCACTTAAGCAGAGATTCCTCTTGTCGCTTCACCACTCCCACTATGGGAAAACATTCGGTCATGACCTGGAATGTCCATGGTCTGCTAGACCGATTTAAGAGGTTGGCTATACTCCAATTTGCGTAAAGACATAATCCAAAGGTCCTGCTGCTCCAGGAAACTCTTTTATGGGGAGAGAATTGTCACTTCCTGGCCCGTAGGTGCGACGACAGAGTGTACCATGTGGGATATGCATGTGATACTGTGGAGTGGTCATCCTCATACACATGACACTACCTTTGGCAGTAACTAGGGTCACATGAGACAACCAGGCCAGTATGCTATCCTAGAGGGATCTCTGGAAGGTACTCCATACAACATAATAAGTGTGTATGTGCCACCAGCCACACACCAATTCATCCTGAGGTCCCTTAGAGACCTAATAGCTGCCTTGCCTCCCGGGGTGAGTATTGTGGGGGGAGACTTCAATGATGTTATGGGTCAGTTGGAATGGTATAGACCCCCCCCCCCCACCCCCTAGGCAGTGGAAAGGTCTGGCAGAATGGTTGAAAGGGCTGAGACTCAGCAATTCCTGGCACATTTGGAATCCAAGGAAATAGAAATACACCCATGCATCAGCAGCCCATGAAGTGCTGTCTCGATAAGACTGTTTCTCCCGGCCTCTGATCTCTTGCACACTACAGGGCCACAAATACTCCCTCATGGGATATCAAATCATGCTCCGGTCCGGACTCGACTTTGGTACCCCATGCACAGGAGATCACCCAGCTATTGCACGGAGTAAGCCCAAAAGTACTGGATGGCCTCCACGTGCAGGGTGTATGAGTGGAGGGAACAACTCGAGCAAGCTCTTACACTGGCTGGCCACGAAGGACATGGAGGCTAGGGTGATACCCTAGATTGCAGACGAGGCCAGGCAGATTGTTGAGGACTCGCAAGAGATTGCAGCAGTTTTTTCTCTATATTACGAAAAGCTGTATATGGCTCAGGACCACTTAGAATGCAAATAGTTGACCCTCCTGGTTGTGGACCTTCCAATGTCTCGGCCGAGTTGGCAGACAGTAGAGCCATGGAACAAGGGTATTAACTGTACTGCTGTGGCTCGATGTTGGAGACTTAGACACTGAAATAAATGAGCAGGGAGACAGGCTCCCCTTATATATTCAATGGGGACCTGATTAGCAAAGGGCTGTTGATTAGCTCCTCCTGAACGCTGCAACTTGGCTCTATTAATCAAGGTGAAGAGTTATTAGGCAAGGCTTGTCCTTTTCTCTGCCCTTCATTTCTTCAAGAAGGGTGATGAAAGCCAGTGCAGAGATTTTAAACTTTATTATGCCCTTGCTGTGGATACTTCTTGGAGCCAGCATCATTGCTACCTGCTGTGAGAGCCATTAGCTAGTACAAAGGCTCTGATAAAGGATCTCAGAAACAATCTTAGAAACATCCAGGAATTTGCATACAAAAGAACCAACCCAGGACAATTAACAAAAAGGACAACTATTTAAGGGTTGAGATGGAGAACACATCAAGAATGTAAGGACCAAATTGTCATCCCATTGCGGCATAATATAGGGAGTAGGAAGATATCCGTGTGTAAAACTCTTTAGGAATCGCAAGACAATGGGGAATTTAAAAGAGAAGGTTGATCATGTAAAGGTAGAAAAGCTGTCAAGGCTGATAAATAACCTTTAACTATTGCAACTGTACAGTGAGCTTGGAAGATAAAGACTTGTCTACATACCATTTGACAAATCTGACTCATCTGCCAGAATAACTACCCTTGTTGGAAATGCATCTAGAGGAAAAAATTATGTCTACCACTTCAAGGGGTAAGGAAAATTATATTAGGTTGTCCTGCTCAATCCCCAGTCATGTAGGTGGAGACTCTGGACGTTGGGTTATAGAACCTGCCCCTGTGAATGAGACGGGAGTTCTCACCTGTGAGGGAGTCTAAGCGAAGAGCACAGGGAGAGGTGAACAAGGTCCACATACTAGACCCTTCTCGGCCAGTCCGGGGCAGTTATATTACTTGGGCCCACTCCAGGCAAGTCTTCCTCAACACTCGAGGAATCAAGAATATGGGAGGAAGCGTGCACAGGGGTGGAGAAGACCACTTGAGGCAAAACAAGTCCCCCAATGCACCCTGCATAGGATACTGGAGGGCACAGAATGTGTCTGCTGAAGTTGTTGGGTAGGGAGCCAGTGGAGTACCTTGCGGCGCAGACTGCTTCGAATGTGGAACCAGTGAGTTAATGGGCTCACGAACTGAAGGAGTCTGGCTCAGCTCAGACAGGGAGGCGCAGTAATCATTGGTGTCAATCCCAGAGATGCTGGCATCAGGAGTGGATTTTCCAAATGGACATGTGGCAGGTTGGTAAAGGAAGTGAATGCAGTCAGTTGAAAAGGAGTCGGCATTCCTCCAATAGTGTAGGTTAGAGGAACCATGGGGACAACAGGCACACAAGTAGGGATCATGGCTCGATTAAACATATTGAACATGGCATTCAGAAAGGCCGGCCTATCCGTTCCCAGAGCTGAGAAGTCAGGGCAATGTACTGCTGACTAGGACCTTGGAGACACTGCCACAGGAGGAACCAGATCGAGGCTGGTGTCGGGCCCAATAAAGCCACAGCTGCTGGGTTAGTTGGAGTCTGTGCTGGTCAATTTTCGTCTGGCAAACGCTCAACATCTGATTGTGGACGAGGTGAAGGCACAGGTCTTGGAGATGTTGACTTTTTGAGGCTCGTCACTCGGATCCATGCCTCCTCTTCTTTTGGTGTTTTCTTTGTGAAGACTTAGCGGATGGAGGAGATGAAGACCCTGGTCGAGACTTCCAAGGACCTCGCTTTTTGTCTTGTGCTTTGGTCATGAACATCTTGGACCTTTTTTCCTTTATTGAATCTTCTGTCAAAAACTGCATGCCTCAATGTCATGGTCCGAACCTAGGCACCAGAGACAGATTTCGTAAGGGTTCGTGATGGACATCTGACCCTCACAGTCTCTGCACGGCTTCATATTGGAATGCTTCGGAAGAGACATTACAATGAGAACTGCACCTATAGAGATAAAAAAGGAAGAGAAATCAGCGAAAGACTACTCCTGTTATTCCTGAGGTGAGCTGGCTCCGGAACGAGTTGATGGTGCAGTGACTTGATGCGTTGCCACATGCAGAGCTGTTATGAAGCCGGAGCCGCCTACTGACGTAAGAGAGCTTTCCAGAACGAGAGTGCCGCCTTGGATATTCAAAAGGGGAGGAATTTGCCGGTAGATGTAGCCATCGGAAAAATATCAGCTTCAGGAATGATTCCTAAGAGATTCCAAAAAACACTATTTTGCCCCCTTCATGCGAGTGGAATTAAGTTGGGGCACCTTGCAAAGTTTTATGAGCTTCTGCATAAAAAAAATGTGATTGCATTTAAAAAGCCACCTGGCAATACTGGACTTGCACTTATGTGGTTATGCAAAAGCAACAAAAAGCATTTCTGTCTTTCGGATAGGTTTAGTACAATAAACGTAGTACAGAAAGACTCCAACATAAAATGCAAGTAGAGAGCTCTCAGGATTTTTGTGCAATGCATTGCCTATTGTGAAAACATAACACTAGTATAGATGCACAAGTTACTAACTTGTGTAACGATATATCTGTAAGAGACAGTAGTTAGTGACAGATTCCTTACCTTAGAATATCCCCAGGCGTCAGGCTGGATCCGGAAAGTTTTTGCGTAGCAGTACCCTTGCGCGTCGGTAGGCGGCGTCGTGCGGCTCCGCGTCAGTCGTCGGCGTCGTGATCGCCGGGATGACGTCGCGGGCAGTACTTAGACGCCGCCCCTGCGCGCTGACGTCAGTTCTGTACAGAACTTTCCGAGCCAGGAACGCAGAGCCATGCAAGAAGCTGACATAGGTGTCTGAAAAATACTAGGGCCCTGAAAGGGATGTCCTTAACCCTAGAAATCAGTTCGCAGAACGGGGAGGATGGGTGGGCGGTAGGAATCTGTCACTAACTACTGTCTCTTACAGATATATGTTACACAAGTTAGTAACTTGTGCATCTGAAAGAGACACGTTAGTGACAGATTCCTTACCTTAGAATAGATACCCCAGCAATACCAACCCCGGTGGTGGGTCTGCGAACAAAGATAAGACAAGGAAGTCCTGGAGGACAGAACGGCCAAAGAAGCCGTCCCTCCGGACCCGACTGTCAAGGCAGTAATGCTTTGTAAACGTGTGCAGCGAGGCCCACGTAGCTGCCTGACAAATAACCGGCAGCGGAACACCGCGGCCCAAGGCCGTGGTAGCAGCCGTTGCCCTTGTGGAATGGGCACGCAGCCCAACAGGAGGCTCCTTCTTCGCCAAAGAATAGCAGGTCTTGATGCACAAGGTAACCCAGCGGGAGATGGTCCTCTTGTGCACCGCCCGACCTTTTTTGGCGCCCACGTAGCCAACAAAGAGCTGGTCATCCACCCGGAAGTGTTTTGTGCGGTCAATATAGAAGGAGAGCGCACGTTTTGGGTCCAGACGGTGGAGCCTCTCTTCCTTTCTGGAAGGATGCGGAGGCGGAAAGAAGGTGGGCAAAGTGATGGTCTGCCCAATATGGAAAGCAGTAACCACCCTTGGCAAGAAGGACGGACGCGTCCGAAGAACAACCTTGTCTGGATGAACAGACAGAAAGGGAGGTTTGCAAGATAGAGCCTGGAGCTCACTCACCCGCCGAGCGGAGGTGATGGCCACCAGAAAGGCAGTCTTCAGAGTCAGAAGATGAAGAGGACAGTTATGTAGAGGCTCAAAGGGAGCGCACATTAAAAGGTAAGAACCAAGTTCAAGTCCCACTGAGGCATCACAAACGGAACAGGAGGAAAGAGGTGAGTAATGCCTTTTAAGAACCTGTTAACAACAGGGGACTTGAAAAGGAGGGCTGATCAGGGAGCCTGAGGAAGGCCGAGATAGCACAAAGATAACCCTTGATGGTACCTAGGGCAGAACCCTGTTGGGCCAGAGAGAGAAGGAACAGAAGGACCTCAGAAAGAGGGGCAGAAAGGGGATTCACAGCCTTTGCTGTGCACCATGCCACAAATTTGTTCCACCTGCAGGCGTATACCACCTTAGTGGAGGGACGCCTGGCTGCCAGAATCACATCACAAACTTCGGGAGGCAAGTTGAAAGGAATCAACTGCCGCCGCTCAATCTCCACGCAAGCAGGTGTAGACTGGACAGGTTCGGGTGGAGGACCGTCCCCTGCTGCTGCAACAGAAGATCCTCCCGAAGAGGCAGACGGATTGGGGGATCTACGCTCATATTGAGTAGCTCGGGATACCAAACTCTTCGAGCCCAGTCCGGAGCCACAAGAATGACTTGGGCCCGGTCGTGCCGAATCTTCTTCAACACTCTGGGTAGAAGTGGTATAGGCGGAAAGGCGTACAACAGACCGCAACTCCACTCGCGACGAAAAGCGTCGCCGAGCGAGTGCCGCCTTGGAAATTCCAACGCGCAGAACTGATGACATTGCGCGTTCTCTTCGGTGGCGAATAGATCTAACCAAGGCTCTCCCCACTGTAGAAAGAGTCCTTGCGCCACTTCCGAGTGAAGACGCCATTCGTGATCCATCATGCACCTGCGGCTGAGTTCGTCCGCCCTGGCGTTGAGGGAACCTGCCAGGTGTTGAACCATCAGGAACATGCCCTGATGTTCCAGCCATGTCCAGAGGCGCAGAGCCTCCTGACAAAGGGTCCAAGACCACACCCCGCCCTGTTTGTTGCAGTACCACATGGCGGTGGTGTGGTCTGTGAACACCTGCACTACCTTCCCTTTGACAGAGGGAAGAAATGCATTGAGTGCAAGTCGGATCGCCCGGAGCTCCAGAAGGTTGATATGGAGCCGGGACTCCGCCGGAGACCAGAGGCCTCTGATCTCCGCCTCTCCCATGTGACCGCCCCATCCCAGAAGGGACGCGTCCGTCACAACTGTGTGCTCTGGCTGGGGAAGGGAGAGGGATCTGCCCATGACCCATTGCCGGTTCGAGAGCCACCACTGCAACTGTCTTGCAGTCCCCTCCGAGATCTGGACGTGATCGGACAGGTTGCCCTGGTGCTGCGCCCACTGGAACTTCAGGTCCCACTGCAGAGCCCGCATATGCCACCTGGCATGATTGACCAGCAGGATGCAGGAGGCCATGAGGCCCAGCAGCCTCAGGGTCATCCGTACCGAAACCCAGGATAAAGGCTGAAAGATCGGAATCATAGCCTGAATATCCCGGACTCGCCGTTCGGGAGGATAGGCCCGAAACTGCGTCGTGTCCAGAACCGCTCCGATGAAAAGGAGCTGTGGAGAAGGAATCAGATGCGACTTCGGCACATTGATGGAGAACCCCAGCGAGTGCAGGAGTTCGGCCGTAGTCTGGAGGTGGGAGACGACTGCCTGGGACGAGCCCGCCTTCAGCAGCCAGTCGTCGAGGTAGGGGAAGACAAACCCCTGCCCGGCGCAGATGAGCTGCGACCACCGCCATCACTTTCGTGAACACCCGAGGAGCACTTGTAAGGCCAAAGGGGAGCACGGTGAACTGAAAATGCTCGGGGCCTACCGTGAACCGAAGGTAACGCTGGTGGGCCGGCAGGACGGGGATTTGGAAATATGCGTCCTGCAAGTCCAACGCTACCAACCAGTCTCCAGGGTCGAGGGCAGTCAAGACCTGAGCTAGGGTGAGCATCTTGAACTTCTCCTTCCGGAGGAAGCGATTGACGTTCCGGAGGTCCAAGATAGGACGCATGTCCTCCTTGTCCTTTTTGGGCACCAGAAAGTAGTGGGAGTAGCAACCACGCCCTACTTCTGGGGTCGGAACACGCTCGATGGCCCTCTTGGTCAAGAGGGCTGTGACTTCCTTCTGTAGAAGCACCAAGTGATCCCCTGACATGCGGTGGAATTGAGGTGGCATGGCTGGGGGGTGGTCTCGAAGGGGAGGGAGTAGCCCCTTCGGACAATGTCCAAGACCCACCTGTCCGAGGTGATGGTACGCCAGTGGGGAAGGTGATGGCGGACCCTGCCCCCTACTGGTGTGCTGTGCACCTGAAAGGAGGGACTAGGAGGGCTTGGAGGCCGCGGACGGGTTGGAGGTGGTGGCCTGACCCGCACGCTGGTTGCCCGATCCGCCACGGCGGAATCCACGTCCTCGGCCACGCGAAGACGCCTGCTGCGCGGGCCGGTGGCTGGGCTGCTGACGTGAAGGGGCGCCCCTACCGTGGCCACGATAGGGGCGAAAAGCAGAAGTCAGCGGAGGGCGTGTAGCAGAAAGGCCCAGGGACTTGGCAGTAGCCCGTGAGTCCTTAAAGCGCTCCAACGCATGGTCTGCTTTCGACCCAAAAAGACCGACTCCATCAAAGGGCATGTCCATGAGAGTATTCTGGACATCCCCTGAAAAACCAGTGGTTCTCAGCCAGGCGTGGCGTCTGAGCGCCACCGTCGTTGCAATAGACCTGCCCAGCGAGTCGGCGGTATCAAGGCCACAACGTATTGTGTATTTAGCCGCATCCCTTCCTTCCGCAATGGCGCGGGAAAGCAGTGTCTGGACCTCCTCAGGACACTGGGGCAAAACATCCGCCACCGAATCCCACAGGGAGTGGGTATATCGGCCCAAAAGACAAGCGGTGTTAACGGACCGCAAGCCAGCACTGGAGGAAGAAAAACCTTTCTTCCCAAACTGATCCAGGCGTTTGGATTCCCTATCCGGAGGAGCGGTAGGGAAGGCGGTTTGGGAAGCGGAGGCTTGGACAACCAAGCTCTCAGGAGTGGGGTGGACAGAGAGAAACAGGGGGTCGCCCGGAGCTGGGCGATGGCGTCGTGAGACGTTCCGATCCACAGGAGCCCCTGTGTTGGGCTTGGACCAGGCGCCCAAAAGAACGTCAGTGAGGGCGTCGTTAAACGGCAGCACAGTCTCCGCAGAGGAGGCTGCTGGCTGAAGCACCTCTGTCAAGATGTTAGGCTTGACCGTCAAAGTAGGAAGTTGGAGACGTAAGGCCCCAGCTGCCCTACGCAACACCGTACCAAAATTGGCTCCCTCCTCCGTAGCCACGGGAGGAGACAGCATGCCAGTGTCAGGGGAAGTATCCAGACCACTGGCCTCCCCTAGACTCTGTCCAGTCCTCATCGTACTGACAGTGTCGTGTCAGAGGGTCATCAGACCCCTCCCAGTCCAACTGGTCCTCCTCTGGTTCAAAATAAGGAGGAGGAGGGACAGTTGGGACCCAAGGTCCCATCGGCGCCGGAGCCGGCGTCGAGCGACGTCGGTCCGGATCCATGTCCGGAGCCGGAAGGAACTGGGGGACGACGCCGCCCGGAGCCCAGGGCGGCGCCGAGAACGGCACCGGAGACATCGGCGCCGGCGGAGGTGTCGTTAGGTCGACCGGCGTCGATGGGGGTTGTGGAGCCGGGATCGAGGCCGAAGCCGGAGCCGGGATCGAGGCTGGAGGCATGGGCGACGCCGGGGCCGTCGGCGACGCCGGAGCAACCCCATCAGGGCCCGCGGGGCCCGAAGGCGCACCGGAGGGGCCTGAAGGCCCGAAGAGGCGGGCCATGGCCGACAGGAATTCCTGCACTTTGGCCGGATCCGCCCCGAAACCGGGAAGGGCGGGTATGGCGGGGCGACTCCACAGGCATGTCCGGGGCCGCGGGGACGGTGCCGGGAGGGGCCTCAGCCGAGTCGCGAGACCGGCGAGGCGAAGTCCTAGAGCGATGATGCTTTTGGACTTTTTGTGTTTCGACTTACCGGACGAAGAAGACTTCGACGCCGACGACCGGTGTGGACTCCGCGATCGACCCCTGGACCTCTCACGCGACCGGGGCTTCCGCGGAGCCGAATGCCGGGCCTCGAGGAGCTTTCGAGACCGCTCTCGCAAAGCTTTCGGGTGGAAGGCCTGGCAGTCGGTACAAGACTCCGTGTCGTGGCCTCGGCCGAGGCAGAAGAGACACTCCCAATGCGGGTCGGTGACGGACATCATCCGCGCACAGGCGCCGCATCGCTTGAAGCCGGGCATCCCTACGACACCTTGAAAGATGAAAAAACAGTGAAAAGATTCACCAAAAAGTATGGTCAAAAAATGACCAGGGCACTGCTCTTCCCGGATCTGCGCTTGCTGGCGCGGAAAAAGAAGAACTGACGTCAGCGCGCAGGGGCGGCGTCTAAGTACTGCCCGCGACGTCATCCCGGCGATCACGACGCCGACGACGGACGCGGAGCCGCACGACGCCGACTACCGACGCGCAAGGGTACTGCTACGCAAAAACTTTCCGGATCCAGCCTGACGCCTGGGGATATTCTAAGGTAAGGAATCTGTCACTAACGTGTCTCTTTCAGATAAGGACTGACACAGGTAGGAGTGATGACCACCATCTCTACGGGATTATAAATGGAGATTCTTCTATTGATACAGCTTGTAACTACTCAACCCTAAGCAATGAGCCAACTGCCACCAAGAAGGCAACTAATGCTAATAACCCTTGAAAGTGCAACAATGCATGGTTTCAGATAGTGGACTCGAGGTTTGTGAGAGCAATAAATAAATTCCATACTGGAGCTGGAAGTGGCGGCGGTGGAACAATCTTAAGGACTCCCATAAAAGCTTTAAAAACTAATTCTAAAAACAGAAGCATCTCATCTATTTTGTAAGTAACCTGATGGAAGTGGAGTCTTTGGGAGCTATCTGTTTCTCTAGGTCATAAGTGTTTGAGGTGCAGTCTCTTCTTGAGATAATGTTTTAAAAGTTCATCTTCCATTTGACTCATGTCTTCTTTGAGTGTGGCCCTTATGATGAGGTCACTCCTCTTTAAAAGTACACATTTTAGGCTTGGTTTCTGTCATGTACCTATGAAGGTACTTACAGTAAAGCAGACTCTGATACTAAAAGTGTTGTCTGGTTTGTACGAGTCTAAAATCTAAATGAAGTCTTGGTCACTGTACCTTCTGTGAGTTTTTTATAGGTATACTTTCTTCAAGGCTAATGTTCTCATGTTATTAAAATGCTAATTGGCTCCAGCAGGCTTGGTCCACATCAATGTCCATGGACTGTTCCATATGAAAATTCTTCTTGTCCTTTCTAGGTCTTCCTCTAACTCCTCACCAAAAGCCCCTTAATGCACTTCAGGCTGGGGAAAATATAAAAGTGTATTTTCTAGATAAAACGCATCCTGCCCATCTACCTTATTCGTACCCCCTTTATGAGTTATTCTGACACGACCTGGTGCCTTGAAATGAAAATTGACTACTGAAGAGTCGGAATGATGTTTGGTGTGGACGCCTCGAAGTCTGGTCTCTTCATCTTCTACTACAAGCTTGAATTATTTCCTCAGAGTGCACTTTTATGATCAATCACTTCCAAACAACAACCCTCTTAGTATAAAAATATACTTTAAGATGGAGTCTGTGGGTCATGTAAATTGTGGGTTTTAGGGAACCCGTCATGAGTCATTTGAAGCACACTTGGAAATAAAACAAAACCTTTTTGAAGAAAAACAAATTACAATATTCTTAACCCAGTACTGCATGTAAATGTAACAATCAAATGCTGCAATCTAGTTTTATGAATTCCCTGCACTTGTGCAGATCTTCCCTTTCCAATGTGTGAGAAAAGGCTTACTGTCAAGTGAGTGGACTATCTAACAAAATACCAAAGGAGGAGGCAGTGCTTGCCGGGCTCCAAGGTTGCAGCTCTATCTCTTGGGCACTTGATGTGGGGAGCTAATTTGAGGTCTGGCGACAGCATTACTTATGCAAAGGAGAAGATTTTGCCTCCACAGGTGGTTTTGGTAGTTCCGGTGCAGCCATAAATACCTTCTGATGTCATACAGGGACATGCCTACGACCTGGGGGATTGATGAAAGGCATTTCGATCTCTTGTGCCCTGCATAGTAATGAAGGATTTCGTGAGGACCTGGCAGTGCATAAAAGATCCTTTGGGCAGAGCCGGATTCTGTAGGGGTTCCCTGTGTTGGAGACTGGTGTGTCATGAGGGAGCAGTGGTGAAACAGACTCCTGGGGTGGGGCTGGGATCCGCTCGAGATATCTACAGCCTGTGCTCTACCTTTTACATAGATCATCCTTTTTACCGTGGTACAATAGTCAGGGCCACTGGAATTATTCAATTCTGAGGCCGCGGCAATTCTCGCATAATTATGGATTTGCTACATTTGCCACGTAGTCCATAATCTGCTGCATAAGTTTCAGATTTTAACAAAAAAAGTTTCTAGTTCATATGGTTCAAAAGTTACAAGAAATATGGAGATTCTGGTTCCTGAGCACCGGAACACTTTTCGCAAAGGTTGACTGGTCATCTTTAAGTTGCTTAATGCTGTATTTAGGTGTTAAATTGTTACTAATAAGGTGAACTCTTTTCCCAGACACTGTTACCAGACGTAAAAATGACAAAATAATGAAGTAATACAAACACAAAATGTGCCACATTCTGCATACTTTGCCTTTTATTGCAGCATAATTTGGCCACCTCTGCCGCTACATTCCTGTGACCTGACTATAGTATCAGAAAATAATTTGAGTATTTAAAGGCTTCCCACGTAAACTGCGTGGACCTATAAACATTGCCATTAAGCTACCTTTATTGACATAACGTGGTCAGACTGCTCAGTGATTTAAGCATTTGCTGCGGACAACTGTGTGACCTTTAGGTCACAAGTTTCAACCCTCGCAAAGCTGTCTTCAAAAGTTTGTAAAACAAATACCGCTGTAGTAATAACTTTGGTTTACAGCATTACAAAATGGAGAAAAAAAATGTGGAAAAAATCTGGTAGTAAGATGTAATAAAAAATTCGCCCATAAACAGTTCCACCGATGAACGGAGAGAATATCACCCTAGGCTACTGCTGGAAACAAGTCCCTATAAATATTTGCCTTTAATATAATTATCTCAGGAAGCCTACATTTAAATCCTGCTCACATCAGCATGTCCTGTTACAAAAGGCATATGCCCTTCCCTCTGCCAGAGAAATTCGACAAGAGGTTTTGCATTTGAGTCCACTTATTTGTTACATTTGGCGCCAAAACATTAGTTTTTAAATGCATAGTTTTCCAGCCATGTTTCTGCACATCTTGTAATTGAGCGTGTTTTGTTCCAGCATGCAATAGCTGCAGTAAAAGTATTTTCCAAAGACAAATTGAGATTATATGTGTTCATTTCCCACCACTAACCCAAAACAGTGGTTGTAGCTATTACAAAGGTTTTCACAACAGGCACACACTCGGAGGTCAAAACAAAATAACCCAAATTATAGTAATTTCAGGGCAGGCAGGCAGGCACATGATTTTCCAACCTCCCCACAAAGGTTCTACTGTTGCTGATTATAAAGCATTTGGAGGCATGCAGTTAGTCATGCTTACCTGCTCCAAGCATTACAGAGGGATTACTGGTGTTGGTACAGCTGGTAATTGCAGCGATCACTACGGAGCCATGAGCAAGCTCGAAGTCTCTCCCATTACAGTTAAACTTCACACTGGCATTGTGATGTTCGGAGGCAAGCTGGAATCCTTTAAACCCTTGCTAAGCAGGAGAAAGAGGAGATTAACTTTCGTTAGCACAAATGTTTATCAATGCATTAAAGATACTGGGGATGTTGCAGAGAAAACTCAACATTTCCACATAAAATACAGAAAAGCAATAGTAACTAAACAGGCATGACCTGGACATTTTTCTTCACAAGGAAAAGATCACCGTGTAAAACAATCACTTGCAATGCAATCGGTCTTGCATTTGTGAAAGTTAGAGCGATTGGCGCTGTAAATGACGATGTTTTTTACTTCTGTTTTTTTGTTTGCAGTGGAGTGGATGTATGTTGTTTGTAGTGGCGGTCTTCAGCGTAACAATAAATAAGTCTAAGACTCATATAATGGTGTACGGCCCGACAAAGAACAAATCCAGATCTTATGTTGTTAATATCATCAAGTTCTGCTCTGTCCTCAGCATTCCATGCCTGGGGCTCTTATTTAATGAAGCTATTAGCTGAAGCCTGCTGAGACGAATGAGGAAGGCTGTTTTCACAATTATTGTAGAGGCACTGTTCTATTTTGCCCAAAAATTGGGCAGTAAACCCCTCAAAGAAATGGTAGCAGTCTACAGGCGTACAGGATTATAGCACCACCCAGAAGATTGAGAAGGGGGTCCTGAGAAGACTGCTAGCAGTCCCTAAGAGCACTTCCACCTATTTGTGTCACTTAGAATTGGAGATGGATTATATAGTTGACCACATCAAGTCCGTCCCATTCTTTTATGGCTAACCACTTGGACAAAAAACTGAACAGCTTTTAACCAACTGGTATTGACAGACTGCATGAAGTCAGATAATGCTATGAAGATTCCGTGGCTGGCCTGTATAAGAAATATTAGCCACAGATTGAATATGCTGGAATTGGTCTGCAGCCCGGAGGCTTTGTCCTCCTCTTGCAAAAACACATTAAAGGCAAGTTTTTTAGCCATGTGCCAAACAAACAGGGAACATTTGGGGCTTCTGAAATATACTGTGATAAACCACCTTTTAATCACTACAACTCTTGGCACAGAGCCATATCTTATCTGGGTCTTGATCAGCCAACATAGATATGTACTGACACTATTAAGGCGGAGTGCTGTGCATTGCATGGTCGCCTTTCCTGAGCACGGTCCTTATAATTCATATTTACCCGTGTGTGCTTGTGACTTCTGCTCTCCAAAGAATACGATGCATTTTTTTGCAAATTTTATGTGACTTAGGTGGCACTTTTTTTGGTCCCAACTATGAGACGTGCCAATTTCAGGCATTGCAGGCAAACCATGCTTTTTATTCAATCTTTAACTTCGATTCATGTTTGTTGGGTGCCAGTCTCGTTTATACAGTATGCTATCAGAATGATAAATGCTTTATGACTGGCCAAATGCTCGTTATGTTTGTTCTGTTTTAATCTATTATTGTTTCATTTACCAAATACCTTTATATGGGTAAGTTTTAATTTATATTTGTTAAAACTGTTTTGAGACAATGTAATGCTGTTTACTTCTTATTCTTTGATCACCATGCGATGGAAAGGTATGTGATGCTCGACATCATGCCTGTATTATTTTTATTTTGTGTCTTTTATGGTTACATTATTTACCAAATAAAGAATATTTTAAGATTAAGTTACTCGCCCAGAATTTGTATTACAAATATTGTAGGCAAAATATCCTGCCGAAGGACATACATGAAAAGTCAGAGGCTGCAGAGCTTTCCTAACAAGTAATGCAAGGCAATACTCAAAATAGACAAGAAATGCCACCTAGGTTACCCACAAATTCTGGCAGTCACATAGGAAAACACAAAGTGGTAAGGGTAAGGATGGGGAATTTAATACACAGCCACAATAGAGAAGGGGCTTTAGGGGAAAAGTACTTAACAGAAAAGAATGTCAAACAAAGGTTATACTTGGCAGAAAGCAACCCCACATATTACACTAGAAAACTGAACTGAGGCAGCTGGAATAGAAAGGCAGCACAGTAAGAACGGAGGAAACTGGGAAAGGAGTGAAAGGACTGCAAAAAGTGCGACTTCTGAACATGTTGGAAGAATAACAAAGTGGCACTAAAATTGTGCTAGTTCATGAAACAGGGAACCATTGCTGAATAGTGCTAGCTCTAGTAACATTTTACTTTGCAAAACAGTGTGGGTATAGGAAACAAGGATGCGCTGTAAGACAGTAGTAGTCAAGAAACAAGGACACAAATAGGATTCTCTGAAAATAGAAAGTCAGCTAACAGGGCGAATGTATCAATCACCAACACAGGAGTGAAGCAAGCATAGAACTTAATAGAGATCAATAAAGATCACACGCCTCAGATGTAGATGTGCTACCAACTGCCTGCCCCAGGAGTGCCGATTCTCCACCCATCCTTGGTCTACAAGGGTGAAGAAAAACCACAGAGTAGCGGAATGCTAGGAAATGCAGTCTTTGGCATGAAAAGCATATGGACTGCCACTAAACCAAAGCCAAATCCTTGGTGGTTTGCTAGAAGCTAGAAATCAGCATTGGCATAAGTCACAGGATCAAGGCTTAAGGAAAATATATCAAAGAAGAGCATTCTGGTTGTCACAAAGCCAAACAAGGATTTAAAACTAAAGTCAAGTTTTGAATAATATCCAAGATGTGGAAAGTGAACAAAGGATTATAGCCAATGTCATGCAGCGTAGTCCAATATTGGGATACATGTGCTTAGTGATGGGCATGAGAACACAGGGAGCAAATTGTGACATTGGTTTAAACACAGAAGGTTCAGGCCTCAACAGTCCTAATGCTTCCAGGCCAATGGGCTCCAATTCGGGTTGCATCAACAAACGTCAACAAATCCAGAATGTCGCCGTCACAGAAGTTATTTTCCTGAACTGATGCAACCATACCCTGCTGTCCTCCAGGATCTTTTACTGCCCGTCTCAGGAACAATCTTCTTCAAAGCTCTCTGCATCACTCTCTGGGCAATCAATGGTACAGGGCCATTTTTTGTACAGTCAAACCTCAGCTACTGTGTGAAATCCCTACTACATGGATGAAGACAGCAGACAAGGTTGTTTATGGGAAGTTCTAGTTTAATGACTCGCAAGAGTTGGCGACTGCATTTAGGTCCATAGCGAACTGTCCAGAACAGAACAGTGCAGAAACTCAATAAGCAGTGTGAAACAATTCTACAATCAACATGATGAAGAAAGGTGCAGAAGTGATATATTAACAACATCTATCTCCTTAAACAGAAAAAAGCAAAAACAACGTCATATGAAGAAAACATGAAAACTACTGATAGACAACAAAACCCCTTAATAGCAATCTGGAACAATGAAGCAAACACAGGGAGAAGATGGACGGAGCGCTGAACCTTTTCAGACACTCACCCCCAGTCAGCATTAACAATTTCATAGTCGCTGGAATTTTTAAATAAATTCTCTCCCAGATAGTCCTATAAAATTCCACAACTTCAGACATGCATTCAGAATCCACTATTTAACATAACTTCAGCGTCCTGCTCTTAAGTGACCGGTATAACAGCACCACTGCTCCACCAGCCTCTTGCCACTGAGATTTTTGCCAGTGTGGAATCCACCCTCCACCGCGCCCTTGTTTTCCAATACTGCAGACACCTAAGCAACTCATTAGTTACCAAAGCAGATCGCAAATAAATGTCCCCAGCTGCGGTGACACGCCCGGTCTAATTCAATGAATTGGACAGCATCAGATGAGAGGGGTCTGAGGGCTCCTAGGCGCTAAAAGCTGCAGACGCAGGCAACCTAGTTTCAATTAGTATTTAACGGAGACCGCAGGAGTCCCGCTGGCATATGCTTTATGCTGACTTGTTTGCAATAAATCGAAAAGGAACAAGCTTTGCGCCACCCCCACACCGTATCTGGACCACCTTCGCTTTTTCACTCTTTCGTAGACAGCAGAAATTGCACGGCCTCGTTGCACACAGCCGCAACCCCGCCCCGCATCGATTATATAAAGGCTAAGCTGTTGTAATATGTTCACATTTCGAAGAAAGACAGCAGAGCAGTACAAAAGGTGCAATACTGCATGACAGGCTTACTGCAGTGAGGCAGCAAAATTCATTTAAAAAAAAAAAAAAAAAGAAAGCAGCTCCACAGGGCATGCATGATAATAACTTCCGATCGGCCACCCTGAAATATTTGTGTTAATGATTGTGCCACCAAACCCCCTTGTGATTGAAAATAGTATAGTGAAAAAAAGACCGTCTTGAGCATTTGTGTGTAATAACGTGGCTTGTAAATAACGGAACAGAGAGTTCAGAGAGAAAAGGGTGTGTAGAATTTACAGAAAAAGTTGCAGATCAAAGCACAAATCTTTTTCGGAACCCAACGAGAGAACAATCAACAACTGCTGTAGTGATTTGAAGCATGAGCAGCCGTCTACACTCGAAGCAAATAAGGAAAGATGAGTGATCATACCCTCTAAAATACCATGTGACCCAACAAATGAAGGGTGGTCACATGCTTCTCTCAGAGGCAAATCTCAATTTTACAGGCACACTTCGAATAATAACCTCTGCCTGGAAGTAACAATCCACAGTTTGGAAAACACAAAGAGGGCGAGGGCGGTTTCGAGGGACCCATTAAAGCGGGAATTGCAGTTATGTCCTTGTGGGCCCCCTGAGCTGCCATCTAAGTATTTTTGTACATTTTTGTGCCCGTTTATCGTTATTCACGGGAAATATTTGTTTAAATAAACAGTGAGTTGCATTTTAGGCATTGTTTTTAAATGCAGGCTCATGGGATCATGCTAACACAAACATCGCAGAGCAAGCAGTAAAAATAATTAACAAGCAGGAGGCAGCAGGAGTCAGAGAAGAGGGAGTTCCTGAGCCTAAACAAGCAAAAAGAAAAAAAGGGTGCTTACAAAGTAATAAATAGCATGGCTAAGAACAGTACATGTAACAGGGGCAATCCTCATGAGAGGTTACAAACGTAGAAAAAGGAGGGACTACTGAGAATATTAACCAAAGAAAAGCAACCATTTCCAAAGGACAGTAAAATGAGCCAATCACAAAGATGGGCAGTGCTTAAAGCCCATATTCTAGATACAGCATGTCTCAAAGAAAGAAAGGGTTGAGCTACAAAATGCTGCAATGAAAATCTCAATAAATTAATCCCAGGGTACTTACTAAATAAACCGTGCTGAAACTATCCTAGGAAAAGTGACTTCAGAGTGGAACACCCCTGGAGGAAGAAAGCATCCGGAAATGCTAAAGGTACTGCAGCTGTATGCATTGGAAGCGTGACAGTCTGTGGGACTCCCTTTACAGAGAGAATATATATATATATATATATATATATATATATATATATATATATATATATATACACACATATATTCCACGTGAAACAGGATATCAAGGAAGCAAATCCACAAGCCCACTCAATCAGGTATGCAGAAGTTTATTTTCTCGTGACAAAAGAACGCGTTTCGACCACGTCCGTGGTCTTGATCACTATATATATATATCCACTGAAACGGATGCCAAAAACGGACTCCCAGCCTCTCGGGTCGTGACTTGTAAAGCAGGCGCCATCGCTTTCAATATTCCATAAGAAAACACGAGCCAACAAGATAGCACCGTGAAGCAAGCCCACCATTCGCTCCTCATTTCACCATGTGTTTATTCACAGCAAAGATTCCAGCATGACTCGTTTCAACCTCTGCAGGTCATAATCATATGCCAAATACCAGGTAACCAGTTACTCTGCTTTTAAAACTTAACTTAAACAGTAAAGAAAGACTTTATACAGGCTAACGTTAGCTCACTCGTTAATTACACTTTGTACAGCGTGCCATAAGATGAAGCAGTACATCCTTGAAATTAGGTTCTTTAAATATCAGTGACATTACTTTCAAAAATTTTCTTCAAAATTTTAACAGTCACATACAAATCTGAGTGTTCACTGCACATTTTCACCATGTTGTTCAGTCCGGACTACTTGGTTTGCAACTGAGCCATAAAAAAAACAAGATCATAGAGTTTACATCTAAAAAAATATATAAAATATAATATGCAAGGGGCAACAGCAAATAAATTAAATAAAGGACTGACAGCCCTTTTTATTTGAACCACCCTTCCAAGTAGCATTAGGGGAAGGGTCATCCATTTCATTAACAGTCCTTTAACTTTGCACAGAAGATGCTTATAATTCACGCCATACAGCTCTCACACCTCTTGTGTAAAAAACCTCCTTAAATAACGCTTAGCCGCGTATGTGCACAGTTCTGAAATTCATGCAACAGATCCTCTAGCTGACAATTTTTTAAAATAATATCAGTCTTTTAACTTTATATCATTCTAGAATTGAAAAAGCAGAGACAATTTCAAATACTCTCTCCTGTACTTCATTTTTAAGGACAGCAACAGCATATGGTAATTTGCATGTAGTTTAATTTGAACCAGGAGGTGAATAGGAGCCCGAAGTGTTTGATCATTCCGGATGGCTAAGGCTAGTGGTTTGATTAAAAAAAAAAAAAAAAGCAAAAAGAACCAGTGAAAGAGGGCAGGGTTATGGCTACGTCTGAATGATAGGTCTAGAAATTCTGAAGGGTACCCCAAACAGGGAGAACTAGAAAGGTAGCTGTGTAAGTAAAAGAATAGATGTGAGAACATGATAGAATGCCCTATATAGGGTATGCACTTATGGAAGCACTTTATAGAATGTTTTTTGCGAATCTGCACTATCTTTGCACTTTAATGTTTAATGTATGCACTTTGCATATGGTAGGAGAGAGGGTACTGCTTATTTGCACATCGGAAGGTTCAGGAAAGTTTGGGTAGGCCCTGGCCGGGTTATGGCAGGAGATTATAAGAAGGGCTCTGCAGGTTGCCATATGTTGAGGTTGTTTTCATTTAACGTCAACAGATTAAATAATAGGAGGAAAAGACAAGCAATTGAATATTATATAAAAAGCCATAAGTTAACAGTAGTTTATTTCAAGAAACCCACATTCCCTTAATAGGCTAGATACGTTTAATATGTTTAAAATGTGGGTGGGTTTTAAATGCTTCTCCTTGGGGTGTTGCACATTGAGCTGTGGCAATGTATATTAGTAAAACTGCCAAAGTTAAGATCTATGTATGGCATCCAGATACAGAAGGGTGGTGGTGTTGGGTGAATTTTATGTTTTATTCACTACGGCTAACATTAGTCAATTTATATACCCCAATGGAAGATGATCCAATGCAGTTTAGTAGGCTCATTCGTTAGCTATGATTGATGGGAGAAATAATTTTGGGGGAGATTTTAACTTTCTACAAATACCGGATTTAGAAAGAAGTGAAATTGTGCACCCAGAAATATAGCAGACTACAAATCCTCAGTTCCGTTTAAAAAAGATGTTTTATTTCATATTCATAAAATTCCCATTTAAACGGACATCCAGCCAATGCGTTTCGTTCAAACAAGCATTTGAACTTAGTCATGGATCTAATATACTTTATACTCCTGGTGCAGAACTTAATGAAAGCAGTCTTCAAACTCATTAGTAAAATGAAGCGGAAACTGTAATTGAATGATCTCCATATTCCTGAGCCAAATCTGCCCAAAACATTCAACTGTTCCAATTATAAAAGGGCCATTAGTGTCCCCCAAATGATACATGAGTACGTATCAAACTTGACCCTCAATAACTCTTACTGGAGCTTTATTTTCTGTATTTCCGAGTGCACCATTACACTTCTTTGTAAAATTAATTTCTGCTTGGCAGCAGTATCGAAATACGGTATGTACTGGAAAAGAAGTGCAATGGGTCCTAAATGGTGGAACTTTATGTGAGGTGCGGTTAACAAGTCCGCTGTTGGTGTTTCGGTTGTAAATACCGGATTTAGACACAATGGGTAAAAAGAAACAGCAAAAAAAGAAAATTGCAAACATTTTTGGGGAATATTACAGAATGTATGGATAGATTGATCCCTGGAGGATGGCATTTCCTTGCAAAAAAATAAAAAGGGTATACTTCTTTTTCGGCTAGGCATAAAACTGCTGCTACTCGTATTGAATATTTTTTGACTTCATCAACAATCAAGATTAAGGAATTAAACATGTTACCTAATGGGTTTTCCGATCATTCAGTATTAGAGCTTAAAATACTTGGTAGGGATTGGGTGTCTAAAATTCAGTGATGGGTTTTTAATAAAGTCCATCTGGAGGATGAAAGTTGGATAGGAGCATGTAGAGTGGAGATCGAGTGCTTTTTTGAGAGGAAAAAAGGTACGGCTGTAGTGAATATGGTATGGGACCTTATGAAAGCCTCCCTACGAGCATATGTGACTTTTAGAGATCTAGGTAGAACTAAAGCTCAAAGAGAAAGAAGTGAGGCTGTAGGATCAGACTAAGCAGGTCTACAGTAGGAAGCTGGATCTTTTTATAGTGCACCAAAATGAGGTACACTGTGTCGAGAGTCCAGGTATCCCTTATTAGTGTACAGGGGCTTGCTTTAACAATCCGAAGGTGCTCTATTTGTGGTAGTGTGGTCGGGCAGACTTAGGCTTATCAGAGGGGAGTGTTGGGCATTTGTTGCACACACAGAGTCAATAAATGAGACTCACAATATAAGGAAATCCCACCTCAATTAAAAAAAATTGATCAGTTCTTTTCTTGTTAGCAATTTTCAGAAGCAAAGAAACTACAGCTGTCAGATTTGAGGCGCGAGTCTCGAACGCTGTAATATCCTATGGGAGAAACATACACTGCATAGGGGTACTTGCACTTGACTTACTATTGTTCTTCTGGACTTAAGGTAAGTAGAGGCCGAAGTCCTTAGAACAACCAGCAGTTTTCGTTTACCTGTCCTGGTGTGTCGACTGCAGAGGTGCTGGTCGTAAGGGTAGCCTTAAACACTACTACTGAAGTCCATGGAGAAAACCAGTAACAGAAAAATGCTTGAAGTGGGGACTTGAGGACAAGTCCGTCGGAACCCCAAGAGGGGCTTGGTTCTTGAGGGTCTCTGGGGCAAGGGTGCACCGTTGGTAGCCTCGGACTCGGACGCAGAGGTGTTCTGTCTGGCAGGTCGCAAGCGTTGGAGACTGTCACTTTTTAGGTCAACCTGGAGGTGGATACAAAACAGGGCAGGAGGGCCACTCTCGATGATGACCTCTCTGATGTAGCCGTCCCACATCGGTAGGTTGATCTTGGAAGTGTTGGTGTCCGGGCTGGACACTGAACAAACCTTTGCTGCTGCAAGGGGTTTGTTACCCCGGGTATTGGTGCAGTGTGGCTCCTGGGGGTACTGGCGTCTCCAACCTTGGTGAAGAGATGAATTTGACATCCTGGACCACGGAGACCTCATCTTGGGTGGCTGCTGCGTCGATAGACCTGGTGGTCAGCAGAATGGTGAAACGGACATTGTGGTCGGTGCCTGCAGGAAAGTGGTTCCTCCACTTCAAGGGAGATGCTTGCTGGTTGGCGAAGTGCAGGCAGCCCTCCGAGGCTTTTGGAGGATGCACAGCTGCAAGAGGATTCCGGTCTTTGCAGTTGTCGAGATAGGAGCAGGCAGGCAGGGTTTGGCGCCAAGTTCACACCTAGTCTACAGTTCTTGCCTTGTTTGCCTTTTCTTTGTCCTTTTTCTTTAGTCAGGTGAATCCGTGTTTCTAGTGTCAGGGGGCACCTAAACACTGAATTTAGGGGCGCTAGGGGGAGTAAAGGGTAGTAGCCAATGGGCTACTTACCCCTGTGAGGAGTGGGCATAACCCTGTCACAGAGTTCCCATTTCCACCAAAAACAAAATGGTGGAACCCTTCTTTCGTGGATCACATCAGGTAGCCCACTTTAGGGGTGTGACTATCCTGGTGGAGCAACACGCCTACTAGCATAGCAAATTTCTCACTGGCCCTGGCGCCAAATGGGCCTCAGGGCAGGGGTGATATCTCCCAGGTCTGGGGGAAGCCAGGGTTGCATATCAACAGCGGCAGGGGCTTTGAAGCCCTGGCCTTGATGTGCTAAATTACTAGCCATCCTGCTGGAGAAGGTGTAAACACCTTCTTCCGGAGCAGGAATTGTTTCTGGCATCCGAGTGTGTGGGCTCTCACCTGCAGGGGGTCAGAAACATGTCTGTGATGGCAGGCTAGATGAGACAAGTCAGCCAGCACCCTAGATAGTAGTAGGTCTTTCAGGGGGGCACCTCTAAGGTGCCCTCTGGATGCATGTCCTAATAAATCTTGCACTGGCAACAGTACAGATTTATTAAGACAAGGTGTTTGATACCAACACCATAGGTTTTAGTAATGCCATCATGTAGCTGGGGAACTCGTAATGACGAGTGGCTAGTACATATACTTAAGATGGCTTCCCTGTTCACTTGTACCATCTAGTAATTGAACTAGGCAGCACATAAGCATATCTGCTCCTGCAGATATGCCTTCACATGTAATATAATGCACCCTGCCTTAGGTCTACAAGGCCTGCTGTAGGGGTGACTTACAGATATTACATGCAGTGACTTTGGCATGGCACACAGTGAGTGTGTCATGTCATATTTACACTCCTGGTTTGCACCATGACAGTCTGCAATGAAAGGCTGCATACAATTTGTATGGGGGTCCCTTAGAGTGGCATAATACATGCTGCATCCCTTAGGGTACCTTCTTTGGTACCCATGCCCTAGGTACCAATAGTAACACTTATTAGGGACTTACAGGGGTGCCAATTGTGTGAGAATTAGACCATTTTACCTTGTTCTAGGGAAAAAGCACTGGCACTAGGGCCTGGTTATCAGGGATCCAGTGCACATCAGTTGAAAAACAATTACCAGTGGCAAAAAGTGGGGGTGACCATGACAAAAAGGGGCACTTTCCTACAAGTATCACAGATTCTTACAGCAAGGCACAGATGAGAACAGGAAATCGCTTGAGGAAGCGAAAACAGCCTTTCGAGAGCATTTTTGTTAAGAACTAAGTGAAAAATTCTACTTACTTGCAAAAGATCTATGAGGACAGCGACTTTGCAGGGGACAGATATGGCATGCGAAGCCCAGGAGCGAGCTGTAAATAACTTGATTAGAGCTGTGAAGTACCCTAGAACAGTGACAATGCTGTACCTCTGAGGAAGAAATCAATGCAATTTTTTTTTTAACAATTTAGTAATAAGAACAATAGTTACTTACCTGTAATCTGTGGTTCTCCAGTATTGGTATCTTTCATAGATTCACATGCCTGAATCATTCCCCGTCGGAGTGGGAGTCCCACGGTACATAAAAAAGCAATAATTATGCACATAATAACCATAATATAGGTAATATATAGAACCAGGAAGTGAAGTAGATAGAAACTACAGGGGAAGAAACTTCCACATTTATGACTTGTCCAAGTCATTATAAACAGTCCAAACTGCAGCCAATCAGGCGACAGCACCCTCCAGTATGCTCTCCCCAGAGGCTGAGGCTCTCAGATTTTCTCGCACAAGAGTGTACCAAAGTGAAAAGAGTATAACGAGCCTCTGAGGGGAGGTGGGTGGGTTGCATGTGAATCTATGAAAGATACCAATACTGGAGAACCACAGATTACAGGTAAGTAACTATTGTTCTTCTCCAGTATTGGGGTATCTTTGATAGATTCACATGCCTGAATCAGAGTAGAAAGCAGTACATCCATAATAATGCTCGTAAGATTGTACTTGTAACATAATCCTATGTACAAGAGACCTTATGCAATAACATACATAGAAGTTCCATAGTATGCATATATTTGTATATAAATAAATATATGGCAATGTTATATACATAATAAACATAGCTGATATCAGTCTGAGAAACAGTAAAGAGGAGGAGGGAAGAACAGAGGCTCACCTTATTTAAAAAGATTACGGAGAACCGCTTGTCCCACAGACGTATCTGCATTACTGGCAGCTTCCAAACAGTAGTGCTTGGTAAAAGTGTGCGTGCTGGACCATGTTGCAGCTCTGCAGATTTGATGAAGAGGCACACCAGCAAACAAAGCAGTAGACAAGGACATTGCTCTAGTAGAGTGTGCTCTTGGAATCGTTTGTAATGGTCTTCCTGCTTGCTGATGACAGAAACAAAATCGCAGCAGAAATCCAACGAGCTATGGTCTGTTTGGATATTGGTTGTCCCTGGCGTATTTTTCCATAGGCCACAAATAACTGGTCAGATTTACGGATGGAAGAAATCCTTTGTAAATAGAATTTGAGACATCTTTTGATGTCAAGTGTATGCAAAGTTCTTTCCGCAGGTGGTTGAGGATTAGGGCAGAAAGTTTTCAAAATTATTGGTTCGTTGAGATGAAAGTCCGAAGGTACTTTAGGCATAAAACTGGGGTTAGTGCGTAGCACTACCGAGTTCGAAGTGAATTGAAGAAAAGGCGGATTAATAGTGAAGGCTTGAATGTCACTAACCCTCCTAGCTGATGTTAAAGCTAACAGCAGAGACACCTTCCAGGAGAGAAACTTCAAATCCACTCTATGAATAGGTTCAAAGGGGTGTTGCATAAGTTGTGCAAGCACCACGTTCAGATGCCAGGATGGAGATGGGCGGCGGATAGGAGGAAACATCCGAAACAATCCTTTGAAGAACTGCTGAATGATCCTAGCTGAATAAAGAGAGTTGGAACCATCTTGCCGATATCTTGAAATAGCCGCTAAAAATACCTTCAGAGTAGAATGGGAAAGGCCTGATCTTGCCAAGTGCAAAAAGAATGGTAGGATCTGCTCCGGTTTTGCATGGATCGGATGAATAGCGGCAGTTTGACACCACAAGCAAAACCTCCTCCATTTAAGCCTGTACGTCTTAATAGTGGAAGACGCTCGAGCATTGGCTAAGACTTCCTTACAGTCCGCAGGAATATCTAAATGAGCGAATTCAAGGTGTTCAGGCGCCAGGCCGCTAATCTCAGAGATGCAGGGTCCGGATGACAGATCTGTCCGTTCTGGATGGACAGAAGGTTCGGTATTGGTTGAAACTGAATGGGATCGCATTCTGATAGGAGGAGTTCAGTAAACCAGAACTGGCGAGGCCACCTGGGAGCAATGAGAATTAGGCGACAAGGTTCTCTCTTCATTTTCCGGAGAACCCTGGGAACCAACGGTATCGGAGGAAAGGCGTAAGCATAGATCTGCGACCAATTAATCGAAAACGCATTCCCGCGTGACCCTTTGTGGGGAAGCCAACTTGCAAAGAATGGGCATTTGCGGTTCTGACTGGTCGCAAACAGGTCTAGATCGGGACGACCCCACTCCTGAAAAATTCGATCCAACACTGTTTGGTTGATGTAGCTCCCACTCGTGATTGGATACTATTGATCTGCTGAGGGAATCTGCCAGGACATTTGAAACTCCCGGAACATGTATCGCTGACAAGCTGATCCTGTGTCGTATCGCCCAGTCCCAAATTTGTTGGGCTTGTTGCGAGAGCCGGGCAGACCTTGTTCCTCCTGGTTTGTTCAAGTAGTGCATAATTGTTGTGTTGTCTGTCCGGATTAATACTGATGCCCCCAGAATGATGGTGCGAAAGGATTTTAGGGCGAGGAAGATGGCCAGCAATTCTAGAAGGTTGATATGCCACGTCCGTTGCTGGACGTTCCACTTGCCGCCGACTGTGAGCCCTTGAAGGTGTGCTCCCCACCCCTCGAGGGATGCATCTGTAGTGATGGTGAAACTTGGAGCTTCCACTAGGAATGCGCACCCTTTTTCCACATTCTTTTTGCGAGTCCACCAGAGTAAGGCTTCTCGCATCCGGGGAGTGATGCGAATGAGATCGCTGAAGGACCCTGAAACCTGCAACCATTGGTGGTTGAGCTCTTCTTGTAGGGGTCTCATTCTGAGACGGCAGTTGGGGAGTAAAGGAATGCATGAAGAAATCATCCCCAGAAATGACTGTCGGACTGAAGCGCACCTTTTTGAGCGCAACAGATGGGCAAGGCTGCAAATCTTTTGTTGCCTTCGTTTGAGATGAATGCTTGGGTCAGTTGAGTGTCTAACGTGGCTCCCAAGAACGTCTGTCTTTGAAATGGAACGAGATGAGACTTGTCGAGATTGATGGAGAGACCTAGAGATTGGAAGAGGGACAAACATCTCTGAATGTGGGCGCCTGCGACCGTGAAAGAATTCGCCTTGATAAGGCAGTCGTCTAGATACGGAAAGATTTGGATCCCTTCCAGACGAAGGTGTGCGGTCACCGGTGCTAGAACCTTGGTAAACACACGGGGTGCGGAACGTAGTCCAAAAGGAAGGACCTTGAACTGGAAGTCCCTGCCAGCCACTCTGAACCGCAAGAATTTTCTGTGTCTGGGAAGAATCGGTACATGGAAATATGCATCCTGGAGGTCGAGGGTGGCCATGTGATCTCCCGCAGAAAGGAGGTGAAGTATTTCTTGAAGCGTTAACATCCGGAAGGATAACTTTTTAAAATATTTCTTGAGGGAGCGGAGATCCAGAATGGGGCGCCATTCTCCCGATTTTTTCTTGATCAGGAAGAATCTTGAATAAAACCATGTTCCTCTTTGCAATTGAGGGACATTCTCGATCGCTCCCTTTCTTAGCATCAAATTTATCTGGGAAAAAAGCTCCTTGAGATGAGCTGGAGGTGTGCCTTTGGGAGGAGAGTTTGGAGGGATCTTTATGAACTCTAGAACATGGCCTCTGGCCACAATGTACAGGACCCACTTGTCTGATGTTATAGCGGACCAGTTAGAGTAAAATTGGGAGATTCTCCCTCCAACTTTTAAAGGGGTAGGCGGTAGAATAGGTGGCAGGTGGCGGTTGTCACTGTTTTTTAGATGTGTCGCGTCCGCGATAGGAAGGCTTTCTCTTATTCTGTGAATAGGAGGTATTTCGTTGTCCGTAAGACTGTTGGCGTTGAGATTGGTATCGTTGATTATTTTGGAAGGACTGGTAAGACCTTTGTTGGTTATATCCTCCTCGACTAGAAAAGGATCCACGGCCCCTAGCGCCACGAAAGGGCGGCTTCCGAAATTGGAGAGTACCCAGAGATCTTGCTGTCTCGGTATCCTTCTTGATGGCTTGAAGGGCCTCATCCACATGTTGGCCAAACAGTGACTCACCATCAAACGGCATATCAATTATCTTTGCCTGAACCTCCTGGCGAAAAGATGTTGATTTGAACCAGCCTTGCCGTCTTAGTACTGCGGCACCTGCTAGTTGTCTAAAACCTGTAGATGCGACATCTACGGCCGAATCTATGATCTCCGCAGAGATACGTTCTCCTTCTTGCAGTATTTTTAAAGCTTCCGATTTGGATGGTTCTGGCAACATGTCGATGTAGGGAGAGATGTCCGACCACATCAGTCTGTTGTATCGGCCTAGTATGGCCAGTGAATTAGCAGCACGGTCTGTTGTTGCTGCCATGGTGGAAACTTTTTTCCCCAATAGTGTCCAATCGTCTGCCAACCCGATCTGGAGGAGCTGTGATTGGAGAAGATGGGTTTCTAGCTTGTCGTTGCGCCGCTTGGGCAATAACAGAGTCAGCTTTTGGTTGACTTATGAGACATGCCGGCGAGTTATCTGGCGCCTTATATTTTTTGGCGAGGTAGGACCGCAGGAACAGAAGCAGGAGCCTTCATGACCTTCAATCCTTCTTTCCAAATGAAGTCAATTATTGGGATGGCCCGTACCTGCTTCCTCAGCTGATCTTTAAAGTCGTATAGGAAACACTCATCCTTTTTGGTTTCCATAGGCAGGAGGAACCTTTGTGTTGCCCTTTCCATAAGAAGATGAAAACCTCCGATGTCAACTGGAGGAGAATCGATGGGAGCTGGAGTTGAAGGGGACGGAGTTTGTAGCTGGTAATCGTCCCACTCCATAAGAAGCGATCTGTCATCTAACTCTCCTTCCTATCGTTGTCCGAGGTGTGAGCATCATCGGAATGATGAGAAGGCACCGGAGACGGTGGTCTGGGTGACCTCAACGCAGAAAAGGAAGTTTGAGGCACAGGTGTCGGTGGAGTAGATGAAGCCGATTCAGATGGAGGGAAACGGCGATAATAATCATCCAACATGAATTGTAGATTTAATAGAGCCAAAGGCATTTGCGCCGTTGGAAGCGCATCTGGAGCTGGACCAACAGTCTCTGGGGAAGGATCGTCATCCTGATCGTCCTCCTGATATTTGATGAATAATTCTGATGGGCTCCTGGCAGTGCGAAATCTGTCATCGTCCTCAGATTCCTCATCATCTTCCCCATAATCTAGTAATTGTTCAGGTAATTCTAGAGGTACCTTAGTAGGGGAAATATGCAGTGGAGAGAGGATCTCCAATGAAGAACCACGTCTGTGCAGCAAGGAAGATGCTGTTGTCAATGGTGGTAATTGCACATGTGTCGTAGACGGTGCAGAGGGCGCCGTTGCTGCAGTCGCTGACCAAGCCTGCAATTCTGTACAAGCAGATAATTGTAGCGTCGTCGATGGAGCCGGTGTAAATGAAGTAACCGACGACGAGGCGGTCGTCGTCGACGAGGCGGTCTTCGTCGACGAGGCAATCGTCGACGGGAGTTTTCTAATCTTCGTCGTCGACACGTCGCCGGTAGATCTAATTTCCGTCGTCGACGAGATTGGCTTCACGGAGACAGAAACCAGCGTCGACGGTGATGACGCCGACGACATGATCATCGGTGGTCTCGGCGACGAGAATGTGGCAGTCGACGTTGTTGTAGCGTCGACGGTAAGTTTCGTCGACGAAGTCGTCGTCGGTGCCTTCGACGACGGTACCTTTTTCTGAGGTAAAACCTTCTCAGGAAGTCGTTTTGAAGCCAGAGACTTCGCAGTTTTTCTTGGGGGGGTAGTAGGCAGAGGCTTACTTTTAGAAGGTGGAGGAGCCTTTTTTGAGGAGGAAGGCAATTCAGCACCCTTAGAGGACTGCTGTTTTCTCGACACCTTAGCCCCAGGAGAAGACGAGACCTCCTCAGCAATCCTCTTCCTAGAGGACGCAGTAGAGCCCGAGGCAATACTCCCCACATCAGATAAGGGGTTGTCTTGATCCTTAATCTTCTGTAGCCACAGAAGTAGACGCCCTTCTCTGACTCGGAGAGTTTTTTGAGGGAAGGTCCTACAGATCTTGCAGTCTCTCACCTGGTGATCAGGATACAGGCAATAAATGCATTTCTTGTGGGGGTCTTCTGAAAACAGCTGGAGCTTCCCACAAGACTCACAAGGTCGAAAGAGAGATCTTTTAAGATGAAGACATCCTGAAATGAAGTAATTTGTGAAGAAATAGAAAAGTACTGAGCAGAGCTCAGGGAGACTCCCTTCACACGACGTGCGGTAGAAAATCTGAGAGCCTCAGCCTCTGGGGAGAGCATTCTGGAGGGTGCTGTCGCCTGATTGGCTGCAGTTTGGACTGTTTATAATGACTTGGACAAGTCATAAATGTGGAAGTTTCTTCCCCTGTAGTTTCTATCTACTTCACTTCCTGGTTCTATACATTACCTATATTATGGTTATTATGTGCATAATTATTGCTTTTTTATGTACCGTGGGACTCCCACTCAGACGACGGGGAATGATTCAGGCATGTGAATCTATGAAAGATACCCCAATACTGGAGAATTATAGTGTCTCCCCTAAGGTTGTCTGAATGGAAACAATTTTTAAATCTTGTTCGGATTCCAGTATTATCAGAGAGCAATCGGAAGTTTATGGTCAGCCTTTTTCCTTGCGAAGGTTGGAGGCAGTGGTAAAAAGCCTCCAGGAGGAAAAGTGTGAGGCCAGGATGGGTTTCCCTCTGAATTCTATAAAGCTTTTGGAGGAATTTTAAACGCTTATTTGTTAGAAGTTGCCACATCTGCTTTAAATGGAGAATCACCGCCACCCTCTTAATTTAAGGAACGTGTTTCGATTTCTTAAAAACAGTCAAAGATCCATAGAACCCAAATTCTTATCGGACGATAACGCTTTTAAACACCGATTATAAAATCATAACAAAGTTAGTAGCTAATAGATTTAGCATCCAAGCTTTATCATGGAAACCAAAAATGGTTTTGTTGCAGACCGGCAGTTCTGTACAAATACTAAATATTTAATAGAAGCGCTGGACATGTTTGCCACAAAGCAGATACCGGCTGCAATTTGTTTATTAGATGCAGAAAAAGCAGTTGATCTTATGATCTGGGAAACGCTTCTGTGTTTACTGGAGAGATTTGGATATTCTGCCCAAATTACGGGATTTATAAAACAGATGCACTATGATCTGAAGCTAAACTGATTTTAACACAGCCTAATAGTTCTCCAGTTTAGGGATAACAACCATATGTGTGAAGGGGTCTCCAATTTGTGAGTAGGATAGCTCACACAGAGTTTCATGGCCAGTTCAAGAAGGTTCACATATATGGTTGCCATCCCTAAACTGAAGAACTATTAGGCTGTGTACAACAGCATCATCTGCTTAGGACACCCTGGTTCCAAGGAATAAGAAATGGGATGTCCATTTGTGGACAATCTCTAACAAGGAGCTGAGGAAATTGTGTACAACTAAAGAGCAAAACTCATTCTTTAAGTTACAGCAACATAGGTCTACTTTGTCACAAAGAGGAGACACTTTATGAAGCTCTGAAGACCATTTGGACGAAACAAGTTGGCTACATACAAATGAAGATATTTTTTCAAAAGAAAAGAAATGAATACACAAAGAAGACTCATTTTAAGGACAAAGTGGAGTCTGTGCATTATGTTAAATAATGGTTTCACACTGTGTACAATTTAATGTTCCAATGGTGTTTAATCTCAGTCGCCAAATTAGTATGTTGCTGCCTCATAATTTTAGCATAACTTCTCTTTCTGTTTCCCCCAAAAAAAATTCAACAAAGTCATTGTGGCTGTGCCTCGACTCACACAAATAGAATCTTCATAGCAGAGGTCACTGTAACTGAAGCGCCCTCCTTCATCCACCTGTGCTGCATGCCATTCACTACCTGCCACGCTGGCCTGCTCGGTTTCAGTTTTAGCCACTCAAAGGTGTCCACTCTTGCCTCTCAGAACCTCACTCCCTGGACGGTTCACGCTTCTAGATGATATGAATATCTGGAAGCCTTCAGCTGTCTCCGGGGGTAACTGGCCTGGTACAAACCGTCAGTCGTGGTCAACTCGCCAGAAACGCCAAGGACGGAGCATGCCATGCTACTTCCATACTGCTGAAAGGAGGTGGGTGGGGCCTGTGGAGCTGAAGGTGATGCAATGCTACTCGAGCAGCCTAGCATCCATCCTCCCAGAGCAGATAGTCTTATGTGATACAAGTCCGATAGTCATTTTCCCAGCCATTTCAGGAGTCAGAGGGACAAGTGTACTGAAGTTCCTTCACAAATATTTTTTAGGTCTCTTGAACTTACTTGAGTGTTAATCTTGAAGAATTTACCATATCTTTACAGCTGCTTTGCAATATCTATCCGATTGCAGTTATTAATGTAATTGATTACTTAATCATGATAAATGTTACTGTGTTATGAATCCAGTTTGAGAATTATAAATTTCTCATTGCCTGTAACATTGTTTCTACTTACACCCATAATACATTTTGGCAAAATAATAATCACTGAAATTTAGAACAAAAAGTAGTACATGGAACAAACTGAAATGTAAGGTAAATGCAAAAACACAGGTTTCTATAGAAAAATATGAACGCAACTGAAAACCAAAATCATCGAACTGCTCATCAAATAACTTGAAACTGAAACAAAATAGATGGAATGCCGATTCCCCCTTCATCCCAAAAACAATCTGTGATAGGTAAAGTCTCCAATTTTTTTTCACTTTCTTACAAAAAGCCTTCCTGGGGTGACAGCATAGACCAAACAGTGGCCCATGCGTTTCCAACTTGTATTTGAAAGGGTCATAAAATGGTGACCCTGCTGGTGCCAAAAAGGTACTCGAAGCTGAAAAACAACTACAAGGAACATTCAGCAGCAGAAAAACAAATAACTATATTAAACTGTTAAGCTAATATAGATGTCTGTTCATGCATACTAATGTAGTACTCAATTTAATGTCATCCCATCTCATCTAGTATGTACTCACAATTCAGTCTCACTTCCCTGTGGGCCTACCTTAAATGCTGTAATATCTGAATGGTACACAAGTCAAGATGGATAACAAATGTAAAATATTAAATTAAGGGTGTGTTAAACCTGGATAATACAGATTTCTTTGGAAATGCCAAAACGGACAGCTCTTGCATAATAGGAATTTAGACATTTGTGACAACTTGCAAATCAACTTAACTAGGTTAAATTTACACATAATCATAATAGAGAACTAACCCATAAATACATTAACAGAATATATATTGCCTTGCACCTTCAATCTCAGATTTACACACTTCTGAAAATGTGCCTATAGCATAGTTTGTGTTCACTTGTTTCACAGAGTATAAAGCCCCCTGATTAGGAGAAAAACACATTTAGATTCTCAACCAGAGTGTAACAATAAAGAAATGTGAGGGTGTATAGGATTAGAGTTTAACATAGTAAACAAACAAAAAGCAACACTTTGGAATAGCTTATGTTTGGCCAAAATGTTTACCTAGTGTAAGCAAAACAGACCATTATCCTTGCATTTCTCAGGGTTTAAAGTGTTCACTAGCTCAGCTTGAACTGCAACTTTTTGGGAGTAATGTAAGATTAGGTCGCTCACCTTGGCACCTAAACAGCTCTCGAAGTCCTTCTTCATTTCAGAAACTGCTACTTTGTCCTGGGGCCTTTTAGGGCCACTGCAGCAAGGAACCACAGTGCCAAGATCCAACTCAATCACCTAATGAGTAACATAAAATTTGTGTGAGAACTTTGCAGCAAAAAAATACATATTTCCCTTTGTGTTCTTACAATAGGAGACACCACCCAGGAGTCAAATGATCATTTACAAAGGAAAAAGACAGTCCAAGGAAGCACCCCATGAACTCTGATGTGCATCAGATGATACTTCAAGCCAAAGAGGCACGGCTCTTAAGCATAATAGCAAAGGTGAGAGAGAAAAATTAGCATAATACGCAACATTTTAGGATCTGTGCCCTGGAAGGTTGCAAATGAGAGGTGGAATGTGCTCAGTAATGGTCAGATTCTGTAGGCTTATCCAGTATCTTGTATGTTGATTTTTAAACCCAGACCTTAATACAGAATAATACCTAGGTTTGGGCTGTGGGCACTTTGGGCAAACCTCAAAAGTCTAGAGCAAGCCTCTAAACCATAGGCTGGCTTTGTTCTTAGACCCAGTGGAAAAGTAAGGAAATAGCTTGTGTTACAGACAACAAAGAATTAAATCTTTGAAACACACAAGTCTTTCTCTGCCTGAAAGGAATCTTTTAGAAGTACAGGACACAAAGACAGAAAGCTGCACAGCTTCTGCTGCTAGAGAAAGCCCTGAAACTAAACTGGGGAGCAGATGCATGAATTAATAAACAAGAAAAGAAGGTTGCAATGAAGGAAAATGAAGAAAACAACTTTCTTAAAATCTGTCAGACCAACTTGAGCCTTTCTTCTAGCTTCCTGGTCAACACCGATGGTTAATGTGTGTATGGACAGAGACGTCCATGTGGGTGTCCATCAAATTTCAGCTTCTTATGTTTAGGGTGACGTGTTCCCTGAAGTGTACAACAGGATCATCCAAACCAAATCTCAATACATTTTACAATAGATTTTGCAATCCCATTTTAAAAATGGTGTTGCACTGATGCAGATGCGAAAAAGCAACAAAAAGTTGATTTGTTTTGCGGATTGGCTTGGTAGGCTCAATATAAGACTTAAAAGCCCTTTTAAGGCAGTGTTCAGGTCACATAGCATGTAGGTTCACAAATCTTTTGGGGCACTGAAACAGGATCTGGCCTGGGGTGGTAAGGAGAGAGTGGGATGGAGCTGTTGGGTTATGTTTTATAATGGTTTTCCATTTTTGGGGATTACTTTCATGCCAGCCTGATTTGTTCCTTATTATTGGAAATCAAATAAAATTTAATGCAAAAGCCCTTTTAAGTAATAGTGATGAGTAGAGATTTCTGCATCACTTTGTGGATTGGTAAAAAAAAAAAGTTGGTAATAGATTTATCAACATAAAAGGTAACACCAGCTTTGGGAATATGTATGCAAAATGACTATCTTTAACAGCTTGTAAACAAGTCTCCTCAACTGAAATCAAGCACCGAATGAGAATGCCTGCAAAGAAACAAACGGATTGCACTGGTTCAAGTGTTGTCTCCTAAACTGTGAAAGAAAACTTTTTTTTAATCCCATATAGGTGGTGGAGGAGTGTTTGGTGGAAGAACTCTTAAAACTTTGCACCAAGGCTAGAATGAAACACTAAAATGCATGCATAATTTAGTTTTATAACTAGGCCGCAAAAGCAGTCAAATGGACTTGTACTAATGTGCGAGCTAACTTTTGCAAATGCATTTTTTTCAAAATAACTTCCTCTTATTGGATTTTATTGCATACACAGTAATAGGTTGGTATCACAGTATCATACTTATTTGCAATATACAAGAAGGTAGTAGCATTAATTCATTGTCCTAATATAAAAACAAGAATAGCAACGATTTCCTCAAAAACATGCAGACTCATCATAATTGGTGGTGAAACATTCAAATTAGCCAGTGTAGCCATTCATACAGTCAAGTTGAGATAGCTCATCAGCAGACTCTTCAGTGGAGGACATTCCATAAATGTGTGAGCCGCAAATCAATTCAAGACATTGCTACTGGGTTTCCTCCAAGCATCTGCGATCTCTTCATAAATGTAATGAATGGGAGCAGAGTTCTGTCAAATTAGTAAACTCAATCATGGATGGTAGCCAAAAGCTTCTCTATTGCATAAATAGTACAAACCTTAGCCCACCACTGATCACCCGTAATTAGTGTTCCTAAATGAGTATGCAAGGGGTATATGGAGCTCTCTCTGGGGGCCCACAGTAAAAGCGTTGAAGGCTTAAGTGGCAATGATACAACGGTTAGTGGACTTATGTGGGACAAAATTTCACACCAGTTTGTTTGAATATGGATTCAACACCACCACTTGTGTAATGTACTACTTTCTCTAAAACCTTTCAAAGGATGCTAGATGCTATCAGTCCCAACAACCTCAGAGTCAACTTCACTGAAATCCAGGACCAAGGTTGAAAGATTAGCATCATAGCCTGAATGTCCTGGACTCTTTCCTGGGGGAAAGGCAAAAACCGAACCCTGTCCAGAATGCCTTCCAAAAGGGGGAGCATCTGGGAAGGAGTCAGGTGTGACTTCGGCACATTGTTAGTGAACCCCGAAGATGACAGGAGGTTTGAATGTAGTCTGGAAGTGGTTGACAATTGCCTAGGACGAGTCCGCCTTCAAAAGCCAGTCAAGGTAGGGGGAAGACTGGTACCCATGACCGTCAACGGCGAACTGTCACCACCACCATCAATTTCGTAAACACCCGAGGGGCGCTGGTGAGACCAAAGGGGAGCACAGCGAACTGAAAATGCTCCAGTCCCACAATGAACTGCAGGTAGCGCCGATGGACAGGTAGGCTGGGTATATAGAAATAGGTGTCCTGCAGGTCCAACGCCACCATCCAGTCTCTAGGGCAGACAAGAACTGAGCCACGGTGAGCATCTTGAATTTCTCCTTTCAGAGAAAGGCGCTAAAAGGGCGAAGGTCTGAAATAGGCCTCTGTCCTTCTTGGGCACCAGAAAGTAGCAGGAATACCAACGACCTCCTACCTGTGGTGCTTGCACCCTATCGACAATGGACAAAAGGGTGTGCACTTCCTGCTGCAAAATGGAGAGATGGTTGGTCCTCCATCAGTCGCTAGGGGGAAAGGGTGGGCAGAACCCACCTGTCTGATGTTATTGCTTGCCAACCCGGGAAGAATCATTGGATCCTGTCTCCCGCTGGTCAACTGTGCTCCTCTAAGGGCATTCTAAAGGGGTTTAGCAGGTGGAGCAGCAAGGGGGGCAGTGGACTAGGCGGCCCATTGGCCTTGGCCGCGGGGCAGTGGCCACCAAGGCCACTACCGCAAAGCTGCTGGGTTTCTTGTGGAGGCTGGATAGGCTCATGGTATGGGGCAGCTAACCAAAGCCACAAAAGAAGTATTAAGATTGGCGTGGTTGGAGAGATGGGTAGATCAGCCAAGAGCGTGCAGAAACCCTGCTCTCTTTAAACCACTGTAAAGTGGAATCAGCCTTGTCCCCAAGCGGTGAGTCCTGGCATGTTCATAAGTAGGACTGGATGTAAGCTGAGAATCCGGTTGATCGCAGCCACACATTGCAACGAATTGCAACATTGATGCCAATGGGTTGCCGGATGGAATCTGTGGTGTCCAAGCCACAACAAATTGTGAACTTTGCCGCATCACAACCATCTTGGATAGCCTGAGCAAGGGCAGGTCAGAGATCTTTAGGAACACCTGGGAGGACTTAAGTCACTGAGTCCCAAAGGGCATAGGAATATCCCATGAGAACTGGCGTTTACAGATCGGAGAGCTAGGCTGGTAGAAAAGAGAGAGAAAAAAAAATTAACTCTTCCCAAGTGTTTCCACCCGATTAGACTCCCTATCAGTGGGAGTTGTAGGAAAAGTGTTGGGGTTAGATCTGCTTGCACCACAATCGTTTCGGGGAGAGGAACGCAGGATCACCCGGCGCAGAATGATGGTGTCTCGCAATTGGTCTGTTAATTGGAGGGCCGGAGCAGTGTTTGGCCTAAGCCCCCAGTAGAGTCTCCGTAAGTGCCTCTTTAAACAGTAAAAGGGGCTCAGAAGATGTCTCCCTCCGATGGAGAAAGTCTGTCAATACGTTAGTGTTGACCTCCAAGGTACGAAACTGGAGGTCAAGGACTCCGCTGCCCAATGCATTACCATGGCGTAGGAAGCCGACTCCTCTGTTGCCAGTCCAGGGGCATGAGGGGGGGAGGGGGATTAGGAGTCGGGCCAGAGAAGTTCCGTTTTAGTGGAGGCCTCCTGCAAGTCACCATACCAATCATTGTCTTGATAGGGCTGAGCGAACTCATTCCCTGCGTCATAATCCTTGTCCAAGTCAGTGCAGGGAGTGGCGCCACAACTGTCATCAGGTGCAGCTTCTGTCGAGATTGGACCGGCACCAACTCAGAGTCGACCAGAACCCCATCTGGCATCTATGGATTTGATGCCAGTGTCGAAGTCCAGGGACAGGCGGGGACCGTGGCACCGGATCCAGAGGGGTTGACACAGACTTGTGGGGTCCAACTGGAACACCGGGCAAACCCACCGGAGGCTCTCTGGATGGAAAGCCTCTCAGCTACTTGGTGCACTAGATAGAGTTGGTAAGGATCCGGAGAACCAGAGCATGGTTGCGTGGACCTCTTCAATCTGTGGTGGAGTGGAGTGGAAGACGGCCCCGGAAACGGGATCAGCTGCAACGGTCAGGCGACTACAGGAGTGACCTCTGGAGCAGCTACAGTGATGTTATGTTCCGTATATAGGCCCTAATGTAGACCCGTTCATATACGCCATAATGTAGAAATACTCGTATATGCCCCATTATGGTCATACTCTTATATGCCCCATTATGGTCATAGTAGTATATGCCCTATTATGGTCATAACTGAACATGCCCTATTATAGTCATAACTGAACATGCCCTATTATAGTCATAGCTCCTAATATAGGCATGATCTTTCACCTACATTAGTTCCCTACAGTACACAATGAGCTCTGAGGGTTGAACGTTATCTAGTCTGTGGTTTGAATACCAAAGGGTTTTTCCCGAGCACAGGCATACAGTGTACTCAAATTATGCATGAGCATTCACCAGCTACATCTCCTGCATAATATGTATGTACAAAGTTCACCCCTGACGTCTTCCTCATGTCTAACAAAGACCAATACAAACCATACTGAGGGACGAGACACTTTAGGGTATAAATACACCACATCTTGCCAAGGTAAGATAGAGGGAACCGAGACTTCCATGCTGACACACTGACCAGAGACGCAGAGGCTCCTGCATGCAGTCGCTCCAGTTGACAGCAGTCTAACACAACTCGAGACCAGGACGGGGTCCCACACACGCTCTATTCAGGTAATGGGGTTCGACTAAATCCTAGAAGGATTCTTGGCTATACACCTACTCACATGCTAGGTACACTTAGGTACTTCTAGTTAGGCATCGTAGGAGTATGCGCTTTCTTTTACCATGGCATTTTATATCCATGTATTTATCCATGATTATTGCAATATGGTAGAACTGTACTATCCTTTCACTTTTATCGTACTGCTGATAATATATCTCTGCTACTGTCTGCTGGTTGTTGCAGCACATATATTTTACACTAGAATAACAACTGTTCAATAAATACTTATTGAAACGCCCAGACTGTTTATTCTGTGTAACTCTGAGACAAACTGAATAAGTAAGCACGAGTGACTGAGCGAAAAGTAGTACATTGTTTCCACGATTGAGGGATCAGGGTTGTCATGATCTAAGGTTGCCAGAAACTAATCTCTCCCCGATAAGAGGAGATTCTAGTGGCACTGTGAGCTAGCTAATGCAAAACAGGCTAACATACGCGGTGGGGGTGCACAGAGCCAGTCTGCCACCAAACCCACAGTTTATGTTATCCAAACGCACAGGTCCTGCATGGGTACTATAGGAACTACACGACAGTGACTCTTGGAGCAGGACCGGACCTTGGACTTGGACCATGACTTGTCGGCTCTCGGCGAGGAGCCTTCTTATGCTGGTGATCTTAAGTTTTACTGTGCAGTTCCGGATGGCCCTCGGGTTCATCGATGTGCAGGCACACCTGATGGGGAACTGTCACAGGTATTTGTTTGTGACAGTCCTTTCAGGGCTTAAAACCTTTAAAGGATGAAACCCATTGAACACTGAAGAAGTTTGAGGTAAGTGTCTCCGAGAGATATGAGAGAGCGCTAAGGATCCGTGTCTAGTGGCGTGGAAAGAAAGGAACAGACGTCAATGTACGGGAGTGGCACATACATAGGCTCCGCACGTCGATTCCAGAGTGGAACAGGGTCAGTGCAGAGCTGCACTGCACGACATCCCTGCTCACAAAGGTACAGCTGAAAAGTTTCTGCAACAAGTCTAAAGCCTGGTGAATACTCTTGAGGTGGGGAGTCTGCAGCTATAAGTCTCTATCAGAAACAAATGTCCATACATTCATTGGATAACTCCAAGTATGCCAAGTCTACGATTTCCAGTGGCAAATTGTAAGGATGTAAGACCTAGTTTACTTCCTGCTGTGAGAGAGAAAGAAAGAAAAATACTGAGAAAGAGACAAGGGACAGAGAGAGAACGCAATAAGACAAGCAGATGTAATACCAGATCCAGAGTGCTCACACAGTAACTGAGCTAGAGTACAGGCTTTTCTTTCAGCAATGAAACAAACATGAACTTGATTGGAGACATGACTAGTTCACAGAAGCATTTAAAAAAGCACCTAACCACGGGCCTTACCCATAAAAAGAAAACTAGTGGTGGTTATGCAATGTGCTAGGGTCTTCTGTGCAAAGATTACTGCCACAGGTTTTTACAGGGTGGGCAGCCCAGGTATACAGGTAAAGGGTGGAGAGATTAAGGACGTCTTCATGTGGAGTCTTCAATTATTTATTGACAGTCTACCTTTCTAACCTTGCATCACCTAACCCTTGACGCCAACCTCAACGTTGCGTGCACCTTCCTTCCGTTGGGATAACATGCATAGTCTCTAGCATTAGTCCTCTGGGTACCCACACCCAAGGGTCACTTATATCTATCCCTCAATAGACCAATTTATGCAGACCCACTACTGGGGTTGGAGTGGTTATCATTGAACTCACTAGTGGAACCTACCAGCCCACAAATGTCAAGTGACATTACTTATTTTCAGGATATGATTTCACCCATTTTCTGTGGATCCCCTACACCCTTAACTGTGGAGTTAATGGATTCTCCAAGCGTTGTAACATTTCACTTTTAGGTGGAGCCAATAGACCCACCTCTGCGAGGTCTGTGGCTCATCTTCAGTTGCATGTAAGAGTAAGTGATAGAATGCACACCATCTTTTATTTCTTTGCTTCTAGGTGAAGCCCACAGATTTCCAAGTGCAATCATTAATCCATAGAATTACTTCTTTAGCTTTCCTACTATCCTATGTTAAATTTTCTTCGTCCCCGGATGGACCCTAAAGTGCCTCTATGGTGGGGTAATTGAGTGGTCTGAGGTTGCGTAATTTCCTCTTCTGAGTAGACACCATAGACCCTCTACAATGGTATCATGGGGGTAACATGCTATAAAGCGCTGACTTTAAATAAAACATAATAATAATGATTAAAGCCCAAATTGAAATCAAGGGTGCAGGAATCATGTCACATCTCCAGATCCACAAACAAGAGTGTGGACTAGGGGGAAACTGAACATGCTCCTGGATTCACAAATTGCTTTATATATGCCCTCAGAAAGTTCCTTTCTGTCACACAGGAGTGAGTTAGGGTGAGAATGGTAATCTGAGCAGTAGATGTTAAATCTTTTGATGCTAGGAGACAAAAATGTGAAAAGCACTCAAACAATAGACATCTGCCCATAAGAAATAAAAAGATTAATGTAACATCATTTATCTACCTGTGTAAAGTCTGGGTCTTGGTTTGTATTGCTGAAATCTCTAAACATGCCAACAGCTTCAAGATACTTTTGAATGTATTTCACTTTGTCTTCATCACGACCTAAGGAGAAAGTCCGATTTAAACTTTGAAAACAAATTGTTTAGTGTAACCAAAAAAGCAGTTGGATGTAAATCAAAAGCATCCTTCAAAAATAAACCCTGTAAGAGGATAGGTAGTGCAATACAAGAGAAACTTGAACACAGGTCTATATTTCTGATAACTTTAATTTCCATAACTATGAATTTGCTTTCAAACTTATAACTAGGGAACATTTCAATTTACTTAAAAGTAGAACATACTAACTATCACAGAGCTAACTATTAGAATCACAATTTATTTTTCTTCATCCATGAGAAAGCCCAATGAAATTAAGAGTTCTGACAGATCATCATAGTTTTTAGACAGTTGGTTTTGGTACTTTACACTCAAGAAAACAAGCTTTATTCCACAGCTTTAGGAGGTGAGGCGAAGTAAGCTGTATTAAGTGGGGCAACATAAGGTTTCTAGAATTTGGGCCTCATGTACAAAAATTCCATTTAAGGATTGGTAAATTGGGACAAATGATTAGCAGTTTGTGATTCCTTAAAGCACAAGTTACTAACTTGTGTAACGATATATCTGTAAGAGACAGTAGTTAGTGACAGATTCCTCACCTTAGAATATCCCCAGGCGTCAGGCTGGATCCGGAAAGTTTTGCGTAGCAGTACCCTTGCGCGTCGGTAGGCGTCGTCGTGCGGCTCCGCGTCCGTCGTCGGCGTTGGGATCGCGTCGCGGGCAGTACTTAGACGCCGCCCCTGCGCGCTGACGTCAGTTCTGTACACGACTTTCCGCGCCAGGAGCGCAGAGCCATGCAAGAAGCTGACATTGGTGTCTGAAAAAATACTAGGGCCCTGAAAGGGATGTCCTTAACCCTAGAAATCAGTTCGCAGAACGGGGAGGATGGGTGGGGCGGTAAGGAATCCGTCACTAACTACTGTCTCTTAAAGATATATCGTTACACAAGTTAGTAACTTGTGCATCTGAAAGAGACACGTTAGTGACAGATTCCTCACCTTAGAATAGATACCCCAGCAATACCAACCCCGGTGGTGGGCCTGCGAACAAAGATCAGACAAGGAAGTCTCGGAGAACAGAACGGCCAAAGAAGCAGTCTCTCCGGACTTGGCTCTCAAGGCAGTAATGCTTGGTAAACGTGTGCAACGAGGCCCACGTAGCTGCCTGACAAATATCCTGCAACGGGACACCACGTCCTAAAGCCGTGGTGGCGGCCGTCGCACTGGTGGAATGGGCACGCAATCCAACAGGGGGCTCCTTTTTAGCCAAAGAATAACAGGCCTTGATACACAAGACGACCCAGCGGGAGATGGTCCACTTGTGTACCGCCAACCTTTTTTGGCGCCCACGTAGCCAACAAAGAGCTGGTCGTCCACCCGGAACTGTTGTGTGCGATTTAGATAAAAGGAAAATCGCACGTTTTGGGTCCAGACGGTGGAGCCTCTCTTCCACTCTAGAAGGATGCGGAGGCGGAAAGAAGGTGGGCAAAGTGATGGTCTGCCCAATGTGGAAAGCAGTAACCACCTTTGGCAAGAAGGACGGACGCGTTCAGAGAACAACCTTGTCCGGATGTACAGACAGAAAGGGAGGCTTGCAAGAAAGAGCCTGGAGCTCACTCACCCGCCGAGCGGAGGTGATAGCCACCAGAAAGGCTGTCTTCAGAGTCAGAAGACGAAGAGGACAGTTATGTAGAGGCTCAAAGGGAGCGCACACGAGAAAGGTAAGAACCAGGTTCAAGTCCCACTGAGGCATCACAAACGGAACAGGAGGGAAGAGGTGTGTAATGCCTTTTAGGAATCGGTTAACAACAGGGGACTTGAAAAGGGAGGGCTGGTCTTGAAGCCTGAGGAAGGCCGAGATTGCACAAAGATAGCCCTTGATGGTACCCAGGGCAGAACCCTGCTGGGCCAGAGAAAGAAGGAACAGAAGAACCTCAGAAAGAGGGGCAGAAAGGGGATTCACAGCCTTTGCTGTGCACCATGCCACAAATTTGTTCCACCTGCAGGCGTATACCACCTTAGTGGAGGGACGCCTGGCTGCCAGAATCACATCACAAACTTCGGGAGGCAAGTCGAAAAGAATCAACTGCCGCCGCTCAATCTCCACGCAAGCAGGTGGAGGCTGGACAGGTTTGGGTGGAGGACCGTCCCCTGCTGCTGCGACAGAAGATCCTCCCGAAGAGGCAGACGGATCGGGGGATCGACGCTCATACTGAGTAGCTCGGGATACCAAACTCTTCGAGCCCAGTCCGGAGCCACAAGAATGACTTGGGCCCGGTTGCGCCGAATCTTCTTCAACACTCTGGGTAGAAGTGGTATAGGCGGAAAGGCGTACAACAGACCGCAACTCCACTCGCGACGAAAAGCATCGCCGAGCGAGTGCCGCCTTGGAAATTCCAACGCGCAGAACTGATGACATTGCGCGTTCTCTTCGGTGGCGAATAGATCTAACCAAGGCTCTCCCCACTGCAGAAAGAGTCCTTGCGACACTTCTGAGTGAAGACGCCATTCGTGATCCATCATGCACCTGCGGCTGAGTTCGTCCGTCCTGGCGTTCAGGGAACCTGCCATGTGTTGAACCATCAGGAATATGCCCTGATGTGCCAGCCATGTCCAGAGGCGCAGAGCCTCCTGACAGGGTCCACGACCCCACCCCGCCCTGTTTGTTGCAGTACCACATGGCGGTGGTGTTGTCGGTGAACACCTGCACTACCTTCCCTTTGACAGAGGAAAGGAATGCCTTTAGTGCAAGTCGGATCGCCCGGAGCTCCAGAAGGTTGATATGGAGCCGGGACTCCGCCGGAGACCAGAGGCCTCTGATCTCCGCCTCTTCCATGTGACCGCCCCATCCCAGAAGGGACGCGTCCATCACAACTGTGTGCTCTGGCTGTCCACTGGAACTTCAGGTCCCACTGCAGAGCCCGCATATGCCATCTGGCATGATCGACCAGCAGGATGCAGGAGGCCATGAGGCCCAGCAGCCTCAGGGTCATCCGTACCGAAACCCAGGATAGAGGCCGAAAGATGGGAATCATAGCCTGAATATCCCGGACTCGCCGCTCGGGAGGATAGACCCGAAACTGCGTCGTGTCCAGAACTGCTCCGATGAAAAGGAGCTGTGGAGAAGGAATCAGATGCGACTTCGGCACATTGATGGAGAACCCCAGCGAGTGCAGGAGTTCGGCCGTAGTCTGGAGGTGGGAGACGACTGCCTGGGACGAGCCCGCCTTCAGCAGCCAGTCGTCGAGGTAGGGGAAGACTGGAATCCCTGCCCGGCGCAGATGAGCTGCGACCACCGCCATCACTTTCGTGAACACCAGAGGGGCGCTGGTAAGGCCAAAGGGGAGCACGGAGAACTGAAAGTGCTCGTGGCCTACCGTGAACCGCAGGTAACGCCGGTGGGTCGGCAGGACGGGGATGTGGAAATATGCGTCCTGCAAGTCCAACGCTACCAACCAGTCTCCAGGGTCGAGAGCAGTCAAGACCTGAGCTAGGGTGAGCATCTTGAACTTCTCCTTCCGGAGGAAGCGATGGACGTTCCGGAGGTCCAAGATAAGACGCATGTCCTCCTTGTCCTTTTTGGGCACCAGAAAGTAGTGGGAGTAACAACCACGCCCTACTTCTGGGGTCGAAACGCGTTCGATGGCCCCCTTGGCCAAGAGGGCCGCAACTTCCTTCTGAAGAAGCACCAAGTGATCCCCTGACATGCGGTGGTATTGAGGTGGCATGGCTGGGGGGGTAGTCACGAAGGGGAGGGAGTAGCCCCTTCGGACAATGTCCAAGACCCATTTGTCCGAGGTGATGGCACGCCAGTGGTGAAGGTGATGGCGGACCCTGCCCCCTACTGGCGTGCTGTGCACCTGAAAGGAAGGACTAGGAGGGCTTGGAGGCCGCGGACGGGGCGGAGGTGGTGGCCTGACCCGCACGCTGGTTACCCGACCCGCCTCGGCGGGAGCCACGTCCTCGGCCACGCGTAGACGCCTGCTGCACGGGCCGGTGGCTGGGCAGCGGACGTGACTGGGCGCCCCTTCCGTGTCCACGAAAGGGGAGAAAAGCAGACTGTTGCGGAGGGCGCACAGCAGAAAGGCCCAGGGACTTGGCTGTAGCCCGTGAGTCCTTAAAACGCTCCAACGCATGGTCTGCCTTATTGCCGAAAAGGCCAACACCATCAAAGGGCATGTCCATAAGAGTGTTTTGGACATCACCCGCGAAACCAGTTGTTCTCAGCCAGGCGTGACGACGCAGCGCCTCTGTCGTTGCAAGCGATCTGCCTAGCGAGTCGGCGGTATCTAGGCCACATCGGATTGTGTACTTTGCCGCATCCCTTCCTTCCGCAATGGCGCGGGAAAGCAGTGCCTGGGCCTCCTCAGGACACTGGGGCAGAACCTGCGCCACCGAATCCCACAAGGAGTGGGAATATCGGCCCAAGAGGCAAGTGGTATTGACAGACCGCAAGCCAGCACTGGAGGAAGAAAACACCTTCTTCCCAAACTGATCCAGTTTTTTGGATTCCCTATCCGGGGGAGCGGTAGGGAAGGCGCTCTGGGAAGCAGAGGCTTGGACAACCAAGCTCTCAGGGGTGGGGTGGGGTGGTGGGAGAGAAACAGGGGGTCGCCCGGAGCAGGGCGATGGCGTCGGGCCACGTTCCTATCCACAGGAGCCCCTGTGGTGGGCTTGGACCAGGTGCCCAAAAGAACGTCAGAAAGTGCCTCGTTGAAAGGCAGCAGTGGCTCCGAGGAGGTAGCCACCGGCTGAAGCACTTCCGTCAGGATGTTAGTCCTGACAGCCACTGTAGGTAACTGGAGGTGTAAAGCCTCAGCTGCCCTACGCAACACTGTTGCAAAGTTTGCTCCCTCCTCCGTTGCCACGGAAGGAGGAGACAGCATGCCAGAGTCAGGGGAGGTGTCCAGGCCACTGCCATCCCCAAGTTCCTCAGCCCAGTCCTGATCGAACTCACATTGGGCAGTGAGAGGGTCCTCAGACCCCTCCCAGTCCTCTTCGTCCTCCAAAACAGGTTCAAAGTAAGGAGGAGGGAACCCAAGGCCGCATCGGCGTCGATCGACGCCGGTCCGGCGCCGTGTCCGGATCCGGAGAGAACCGGGGTACAACGCCGCCCGGAGCCCCGGGCGGCGTCGGGAGCGGCACCGGTGACATCGGCGTCGGTGGAGGTGTCGTCAGGTCAACCGGCGTTGATGGGGGTTGCAGCAACATCGGGGCCGGGGCCGGGACCGAGGCTGGGGCAGGGACCGAGGCTGGCGCCAAACCCGGATAGGGCGGGTAATGCGGCGGCTCCTCTACAGGCACTCCCGGAGCCGCGGGGACGGTGCCGACAGGACCCTCAGCCGAGTCGCGAGACCGGCGAGGGGAAGTCGTCGAGCGATGACGCTTCTTCGACTTCTTGTGCTTCGACGTACCGGAGGAGTGCGAAGACTTGGACCCCGACGACCGATGTGGACTCCGCGACCGGCCCCTCGACCTCTCACGTGACCGGGGCTTGGATTGGCGCGGAGCCGACTGCCGGACCTCGAGGAGCTTTCGAGACCGCTCTTGCAAAGCCTTCGGATGCAAGGCCCGGCATTCGGGGCCCGACTTGGAGTCGTGGTCGCGTCCGAGGCAGTAGAGACAGTCTCGATGCGGGTCCGTGATCGACATCATCCGACCACAGGCGTCGAATGGCTTGAAGCCGGGCATCCCTACTGACACCGTCGGAGTCAAACAACTCGAGAAAAAACAGTGATAAAAAAAAAAAAATCACAAAAACTTCGTCAAAAAATGACTAGGGCACTGCTCTTCCCAGATCTGCGCTTACTGGCGCGGAAAAAGAAAGAACTGACGTCAGCGCGCAGGGGCGGCGTCTAAGTACTGCCCGCGACGTCATCCCGACAACGGACGCGGAGCCGCACGACGCCGCCTACCGACGGGCAAGGGTACTGCTACGCAAAACTTTCCGGATCCAGCCTGACGCCTGGGGATATTCTAAGGTGAGGAATCGGTCACTAACGTGTCTCTTTCAGATTGGAATATACAAAATGGATTTATTAGAAGTGGTCACAATTTGCGCACCAACTTCTAACAATTCCATTGGTATTTTGAGAACAGACCTATGTATTAATAGCTTGGTTCTCAGAGTACCAAATCGTAGTGGGTCGAGGTTTGACCTATCTCAGTAATATGCATGAGGTAGGTCGTACATTGAGACCCACTATGACTGGCCGCAATGACTAACATGGTGGCCTACTGTGGTCAGCAGACCACCATTGCCTGTGGTTGCTTTTAAATAAAGCATTCTAGTTTTAAAATGCAGTCCATTTTCCTTTAAGGAAAATGGGATGCGTTAAAAAAATACAAATTTTTATGATCAGGCAGTGGTCTCGGACTACTGCCTGCTCATAAAAACGTTTTTGTGAAAATTCACAAAAGGGAGGTGGTAAAATAATATTTTGCGACCGGATTTCGGTCGCAAAACATTATTACATCTCTGAAGGAATCAGCATTTGGAAGGGATGCCCTTAACACACCCCTTCGAAATACCGATTTGGTATCTGTCCCCAAAAACAATTCGTAAATATTCGGTAACAGATTACTGAATTGCTAAATAAGTTTGGCGAAAAATAAAATGCCATTTTGTGGTCAGAAAGGCTCTGATTATACGGATCAGAGCCTTACCGACTGTAAAAATGGTATGATACATGAGGGCCTATATGTGTAATTATTGCGAGCACCAAATCTGCGTGATATGGCTGATGTAATTAGCAAAACATTGTGAAACCGATTTGCCATGTCCAGCAGGATAATTGTAGCTTTGCAATCTGTAACAATCTGACAATTAATTTATCTGTGTGATTCCTCTTGGAAAAGTAAGGCTTGTAAAGCTCTGATGTTTGCCTTCAGAGGCAAAGCCAAAAGCCCCAAATTCCACTCCAACTGCTGCCATGTAACAGGAACTCTAAACTGTGTGCTGTAAAGCCAAGAGTCTCAAAATTTTGATGAAGGAAAAGTTACTCAACTGTAACAATATTTCTCTAGTTATGGTAGCCCCCCGAAGTCCATAATTGGACTCCTATTTAGCAGTTAGCAAGGACGTAGAAAATACCTCAAACGGTAATTTTTATCATCACTCTAAGCCAGTAAGATTTATTCTTCTTTCATTTAGTTTTAAAACCTTTTCAATAAAAAAAAAAAAAACGAAAAAAACCCCACAATACGCAACTTTCAACAGCATGGTACCCAGAGAAAGGACATAATGTACCAGTTTCTTTTTAAAGCGATAGGGACTCGTGTCTGTTCCTTTTTTCAGCTTTTAATATGCAGTCAAGCTCCAATCAGAGGAGGATTGATTAGGAATTGAGAGAGGAAACCCACACTGGAAAACATTGTTACAAGTAATTAAATTACATCTACTGCAAGGTACACTCCCCGGTTTCACAAACTTTAGAATACATCCCAAGTACCTCAATTTTCAGAGTGATAGCTTTCTCACTTGAGAATCGGTTATTGCGTACTACTACAAAAACAGTCATTATTGCCCCCTCTACTAGGAGGCAAAGAAACATTTTTAAAACATCCAGCTCTGTTTGAAGAAATCCCTTAAGAGGTCAGGTTTGTCTTTTGGAAGCACGAAGTTATACATTCAACAATTTAGAGAGTTCATGGACTGCTTTATCCAAGCTAGCTTGTGCATAGGATATATTTAATAGGTTTTACTGTCCGAAGTTCTTTTGTTCTCTCAAAGTAAGACCAGAAGGCTTTTTCAGGTCCAAAGAATGTAGCCCTTACTCCACCAAAGAAGTTTTATTTTGAAAAAACTCACAGGTTCATGTGGCACGCAAACCACTTCAGGTAAGAAAAAAAGGAGGCATTGTAAGCACCTGGGGCAGCATTTTATTCAGTGCAACCAGGGGCACAATGAGCTTGCGTGCCTGTTTTTTGCAGCCTCAGGGCACTGCAGTATTACAGAAGGGGTTGCAGATGCTTGTGCAGTCCCTTCTATAAAACAGATAGTGCTATTTTGGTGGGTAGAGGCAAAAAGGCAGCAAAAAGAGGTGGCGCACAGTCAGTGTGATTCTCAAGGGCAGCATCCGAAAAGGGGCACCACTGAACCCCCACACATTTCCCTGCAAGAGGAAAATTGTCCCCCCACTCTACTCAAGTGCTGGTCAGGTTCCACCTGCACTGTAAAAGACCAATTGGCTGCTTCAAACAGCTGCTCCGCCTGTCACGAACGTGTTGCCCTTGGGGAACGCATGATATGAAACAGAGCATACCTAGTTAGTGCCTGGCGTACCGAGTTGACGCTGCACCACGGCACTAACAGGGACAGAAAGTCCCAAGTGTAGTACTGCCCCCTGCTTGATTCGTGAAATACTGTAAAAGCCTATGAGCTGACAAAGCCTGTATGTCGCTTACTCTTTTGACGGAGGTTAGAACGCCAAGACAAATATTCAGGTTCACATTTACACATTAGTCCTAAAAAAAAGACATACATTTTAATAACACCCTGTTCAATTCCCATGAGACTGAGTGTACCTGTCCATAAAATCATGTATTACTCGAATCTTCAAAAAGTAAAGAGATTTTCAGAATGCTATAACTGGCAATAAGTTAACAGGAATAAAACCATATCGAAGATCAGTGGATCTGATCACCTGTCAGCACTGATTTTTAACACCCTGAACTGCACCATTGACCCTTATGGTTGGGTAATATAGGGGCTTATTTGGGAGCTGAAAATTAAGACCGCTGAGGCTTCAACCAACTGTGGGAGTCAGACTGGAACCTAGAGCTTAACCAGTAGACTAACATGGTCCACAACATCACCTCTGTGATCCTGGCACTAAGCCGAATACCTTGAATGCTAGCACTTTCTGCTGCCAGGAATTGAACAGACCTATTATAGCTCCTACGCGCAAGGTAACAGATTCTCAAAAACACTACCACCACAGAGTCTCTGCAGCTCCACAATCGAGACAAGGCTTTGTCTTTAATACTCCTGGTCAGTGCTGCAGGTAAGTTGTAGTTCCTGGGTGGTCATGGGTACTTGAGGCGTCCTCCATGCCAATTCTCTAGTCAGCTTGGCCTTAAGTAGGTCTTCGTTGGATCAGGATAGCTTCTTTCCTTACACAGCCAATACAGTTCCTCTTTTCATAGGGAAGGTAGGCTCCACTTCCCTTCAAAGGTTACAGCAGCAAGGCTTCCTCTGAGATCCTAAGCTTTTCACTGGCCTGTGCAAGGGAAGAGGAATCTAGCAGAGATTCAGTTACTGGTAATGCTGTTGCTTTGGGCTGCTGTAGTTACTCGAGTCAGATTTACTAACATTTCAGGCAACACATCAAGAGAACTTGCGGCGTTGCATGAAGTTGAGAGAGCAAAATGCACCAAATTTACTAAGACATGGCACATTTTTGCTCCCACCTAGCGCTGGCGCACTGTTTGCTGCCTAGCGCCAAGGCAGGCACCCTTGACCCATGGTGCAAGGGTGTCACACATATGGGCAAGATTGTTTTTGTGAAGGAAGGAATACCTTCTTGCACAAAAGCACAAGTTACTAACTTGTGTAACGATATATCTGTAAGAGACAGTAGTTAGTGACAGATTTCTTACCTTAGAATATATCCAGGCGTCAGGCTGGATCCGGAAAGTTTTTGCGTAGCAGTACCCTTGCGCGTCGGTAGGCGGCGTCGTGCGGCTCCGCGTCAGTCGTCGGCGTCGTGATCGCCGGGATGACGTCGCGGGCAGTACTTAGACGCCGCCCCTGCGCGCTGACGTCAGTTCTGTACACGACTTTCCGCGCCAGGAACGCAGAGCCATGCAAGAAGCTGACATAGGTGTCTGAAAAATACTAGGGCCCTGAAAGGGATGTCCTTAACCCTAGAAATCAGTTCGCAGAACGGGGAGGATGGGTGGGCGGTAGGAATCTGTCACTAACTACTGTCTCTTACAGATATATCGTTACACAAGTTAGTAACTTGTGCATCTGAAAGAGACACGTTAGTGACAGATTCCTTACCTTAGAATAGATACCCCAGCAATACCAACCCCGGTGGTGGGTCTGCGAACAAAGATCAGACAAGGAAGTCCTGGAGGACAGAACGGCCAAAGAAGCCGTCCCTCCGGACCGGACTGTCAAGGCAGTAATGCTTTGTAAACGTGTGCAGCGAGGCCCACGTAGCTGCCTGACAGATAACCGGCAGCGGAACACCGCGGCCCAAGGCCGTGGTAGCAGCCGTTGCCCTGGTGGAATGGGCACGCAGCCCAACAGGAGGCTCCTTCTTAGCCAAAGAATAGCAAGCCTTGATGCACAAGGTAACCCAGCGGGAGATGGTTCGTTTGTGCACCGCCCGACCTTTTTTGGCGCCCACGTAGCCAACAAAGAGCTGGTCATCCACCCGGAAGTGTTTTGTGCGGTCGATATAGAAGGAGAGCGCACGTTTTGGGTCCAGACGGTGGAGCCTCTCTTCCTCTCTGGAAGGATGCGGAGGCGGAAAGAAGGTAGGCAAAGTGATGGTCTGCCCAATGTGGAAGGCAGTAACCACCTTTGGCAAGAAGGACGGACGCGTCCGAAGAACAACCTTGTCTGGATGAACAGACAGAAAGGGAGGTTTGCAAGATAGAGCCTGGAGCTCACTCACCCGCCGAGCGGAGGTGATGGCCACCAGAAAGGCTGTCTTCAGAGTCAGAAGACTAAGAGGACAGTTATGTAGAGGCTCAAAGGGAGCGCACATTAAAAAGGTAAGAACCAAGTTCAAGTCCCACTGAGGCATTACAAACGGAACAGGAGGGAAGAGGTGTGAAATGCCTTTTAAGAACCTGTTAACAACAGGGGACTTGAAAAGGGAGGGCTGATCAGGGAGCCTGAGGAAGGCCGAGATAGCACAAAGATAACCCTTGATGGTACCCAGGGCAGAACCCTGTTGGGCCAGAGAAAGAAGGAACAGAAGGACCTCAGAAAGAGGGGCAGAAAGGGGATTCACAGCCTTTGCTGTGCACCATGCCACAAATTTGTTCCACTTGCAGGCGTATACCACCTTAGTGGAGGGACGCCTGGCTGCCAGAACTACATCACAAACTTCGGGAGGCAAGTCGAAAGGAATCAACTGCCGCCGCTCAATCTCCACGCAAGCAGGTGTAGACTGGACAGGTTCGGGTGGAGGACCGTCCCCTGCTGCTGCGACAGAAGATCCTCCCGAAGAGGCAGACGGATCGGGGGATCTACGCTCATACTGAGTAGCTCGGGATACCAAACTCTTCGAGCCCAGTCCGGAGCCACAAGAATGACTTGGGCCCGGTCGTGCCGAATCTTCTTCAACACTCTGGGTAGAAGTGGTATAGGCGGAAAGGCGTACAATAGACCGCAACTCCACTCGTGACGAAAAGCGTCGCCGAGCGAGTGCCGCCTTGGAAATTCCAACGCGCAGAACTGATGACATTGCGCGTTCTCTTCGGTGGCGAATAGATCTAACCAAGGCTCTCCCCACTGTAGAAAGAGTCCTTGCGCCACTGCCGAGTGAAGACGCCATTCGTGATCCATCATGCACCTGCGGCTGAGTTCGTCCGCCCTGGCGTTCAGGGAACCTGCCAGGTGTTGAACCATCAGGAACATGCCCTGATGTTCCAGCCATGTCCAGAGGCGCAGAGCCTCCTGACAAAGGGTCCAAGACCCCACCCCGCCCTGTTTGTTGCAGTACCACATGGCGGTGGTGTTGTCTGTGAACACCTGCACTACCTTCCCTTTGACAGAGGGAAGGAATGCCTTGAGTGCAAGTCGGATCGCCCGGAGCTCCAGAATGTTGATATGGAGCCGGGACTCTGCCGGAGACCAGAGGCCTCTGATCTCCGCCTCTCCCATGTGACCGCCCCATCCCAGAAGGGACGCGTCCGTCACAACTGTGTGCTCTGGCTGGGGAAGGGAGAGGGATCTGCCCATGACCCATTGCCGGTTCGAGAGCCACCACTGCAACTGTTTTGCAGTCCCCTCCGAGATCTGGACGTGATCGGACAGGTTGCCCTGGTGCTGCGCCCACTGGAACTTCAGGTCCCACTGCAGAGCCCGCATATGCCATCTGGCATGATTGACCAGCAGGATGCAGGAGGCCATGAGGCCCAGCAGCCTCAGGGTCATCCGTACCGAAACCCAGGATAAAGGCTGAAAGATCGGAATCATAGCCTGAATATCCCGGACTCGCCGTTCGGGAGGATAGGCCCGAAACTGCGTCGTGTCCAGAACTGCTCCGATGAAAAGGAGCTGTGGAGAAGGAATCAGATGCGACTTCGGCACATTGATGGAGAACCCCAGCGAGTGCAGGAGTTCGGCCGTAGGCTGGAGGTGGGAGACGACTGCCTGGGACGAGCCCGCCTTCAGCAGCCAGTCGTCGAGGTAGGGGAAGACTGAAACCCCTGCCCGGCGCAGATGAGCTGCGACCACCGCCATCACTTTCGTGAACACCCGAGGGGCACTGGTAAGGCCAAAGGGGAGCACGGTGAACTGAAAATGCTCGAGGCCTACCGTGAACCGAAGGTAACGCCGGTGGGCCGGCAGGACGAGGATGTGGAAATAGGCGTCCTGCAAGTCCAACGCTACCAACCAGTCTCCAGGGTCGAGGGCAGTCAAGACCTGAGCTAGGGTGAGCATCTTGAACTTCTCCTTCCGGAGGAAGCGATTGACGTTCCGGAGGTCCAAGATAGGACGCATGTCCTCCTTGTCCTTTTGGGCACCAGAAAGTAGTGGGAATAGCAACCACGTCCTACTTCTGGGGTCGGAACATGCTCGATGGCCCTCTTGGCCAAGAGGGCCGTGACTTCCTTCTGCAGAAGTACCAAGTGATCCCCTGACATGCGGTTGAATTGAGGTGGCATGGCTGGGGGGGTGGTCTCGAAGGGGAGGGAGTAGCCCCTTCGGACAATGTCCAAGACCCACCTGTCCGAGGTGATGGGACGCCAGTGGTGAAGGTGATGGCGGACCCTGCCCCCTACTGGCGTGCTGTGCACCTGAAAGGAGGGACTAGGAGGACTTGGAGGCCGCGGACGGGTTGGAGGTGGTGGCCTGACCCGCACGCTGGTTGCCCGAACCGCCACGGCGGTATCCACGTCCTTGGCCACGCGAAGACGCCTGCTGCGCGGGCCGGTGGCTGAGCTGCTGACGTGACTGGGCGCCCCTTCCGTGGCCACGATAGGGGCGAAAAGCAGAAGGTAGCGGAGGGCATGTAGCAGAAAGGCTCAGGGACTTGGCAGTAGCCCGTGAATCCTTAAAACGCTCCAACGCATGGTCTGCTTTGGAACCAAAAAGACCGACTCCATCAAAGGGCATGTCCATGAGGGTATTCTGGACATCACCCGAAAAACCAGTGGTTCTCAGCCAAGCGTGGCGACGCAGCGCCACCGTCGTTGCAATAGATCTGCCCAGCGAGTCGGCGGTATCAAGGCCACAACGTATGGTGTATTTGGCCACATCCCTTCCTTCCGCAATGGCGCGGGTAAGCAGTGTCTGGACCTCCTCAGAACACTGGGGCAAAACAGTCGCCACCGAATCCCACAAGGAGTGGGTATATCGGCCCAAAAGACAAGCGGTGTTGATGGACCGCAAGCCAGCACTGGAGGAAGAAAAACCCTTCTTCCCAAATTGATCCAGGCGTTTGGATTCCCTATCCGGAGGGGCGGTAGGGAAGGCGGTTTGGGAAGCCGAGGCTTGGACAACCAAGCTCTCAGGAGTGGGGTGGACAGAGAGAAACAAGGGGTCGCCCGGAGCTGGGCGATGGCGTCGGGACACGTTCCTATCCACAGGAGCCCCTGTGTTGGGCTTGGACCAGGCGCCCAAAAGAACGTCAGTGAGTGCATCGTTGAACGGCAGCATAGTCTCCAAGGAGGAGGCTGCCGGCTGAAGCACTTCTGTCAAGAGATTAGTCTTGACCGTCACCGTAGGGAGTCGGAGATGTAAGGCTCCAGCTGCCCTACGCAACACCGTTGCAAAATTGGCTCCCTCCTCCGTAGCCACGGGAGGAGACAGCATGCCAGTGTCAGGGGAAGTATCTAGACCACTGGCATCCCCTAGTTCCTCTGCCCAGTCCTCATCATACCGACACTGTTGTGCCAGAGGGTCCTCAGACCCCTCCCAGTCCTCCTGGTCCTCCTCCGGTTCAAAATAAGGAGGAGGGACATTTGGGACCCAAGGTCTCATTGGCGCCGGAACCGGCGTCGGTCCGGCTCCATGTCCGGAGCCGGAGAGTACATGGGGACGACGCCGCCCGGAGCCCCGGGCGGCGTCAGGAACGGCACCGGAGACATCGGCGCCGGCGGAGGCGTGGTCAGGTCGACCGGCGTCGATGGGGGTTGCGGTACCACCGGAGCCGGGATCGAGGCCGGGGCCGAAGCCGGAGCCGGGACCGAGGCTGGAGGCACGAGCGACGCCGGGACCGGAGTCGTCGGCGACGCCGGGGCAACCCCATCAGGGCCCGCGGGGCCCGAAGGTGCACCGGAGGGACCTTGAGGCCCGAAGAGGCGGGCCATAGCCGACAGGAATTCCTGTACTTGGGCCGGATCCGCCCCGAACCCGGGAAGGACGGGTATTGCGGGGGCGGCTCCACAGGCATGTCCGGGGCCGCGGGGACGGTGCCGGGAGGGGCCTCAGCCGAGTCGCGAGACCAGCGAGGCGAAGTCCTAGAGCGATGATGCTTTTGGACTTCTTGTGTTTAGACTTACCGGACGACGAAGACTTGGATCCCGACGACCGGCGAGGACTCGCGACCAACCCCTCGACCTCTCACGCGACCGGGGCTTGGTGTGGCGCGGAGCCGACTGCCGGGCCTCGAGGAGCTTTCGAGACCGCTCTCGGAAAGCTTTCGGGTTTAGGGACCGGCAGTCGGAACACGACTTCGTGTCGTGGTCTCGCCCGAGGCAGAAGAGACACTCCAGATGCGGGTCTGTGATGGACATCATCCGAGCACAGGCGTCGCAACGTTTAAAGCCGGGCATCCCTACGACACCTTGGAGTCGATATGAAAGAAACAGTGAAAAAATTCACCAAAAAAGTTAGTCAAAAAATGACTAGGGCACTGCTCTTCCCGGATCTGCGCTTGCTGGCGCGGAAAAAGAAGAACTGACGTCAGCGCGCAGGGGCGGCGTCTAAGTACTGCCCGCGACGTCATCCCGGCGATCACGACGCCGACGACGGACGCGGAGCCGCACGACGCCGCCTACCGACGCGCAAGGGTACTGCTACGCAAAAACTTTCCGGATCCAGCCTGACGCCTGGGGATATTCTAAGGTAAGGAATCTGTCACTAACGTGTCTCTTTCAGATACAATCCTTAGAGGTTTATTCCTCTCTCAGTGTGCTGTAAAATGCAGCACACATGGAAAGAGAAAATAATTAGGACAAAAATATATTTCCCCTTGATGTGCCTCTCTGTGGTAGAGGCAATATTTTGGGATAACCCCTGGTTTACTGCCTTTAGTAAATCTGGAATTGTGTCAAACTCCATGGGAGGATGCACTGGAATGCCCATGCTCCAGCCATAGAACGTCTACCATGACGAAATGTATTGCAACACAGTATAAGCCACTGCATTGTGTTAAATTATTATTATTATTTTTTTTTTACCAAGTCACGCAAGGTGGAGCAAATCGCCCATTGCGTGGCTTGGTAAAATCTATTTCGGGGCTTGCATTGCCTTGCTGGGACAAGGACACTGCAAGTCTTTAATAAATAGGTCCTCTAGTATCCTAACTTACATACAACGGTCACATATGAGAAGCCAGTCAACCAAAGAGCAGCCTTTTTACGACACAAAATGCACTTCAGTCTACCCTGATTAAGTACACCTTTCTCTTTGTCCCAGTGCAGAATCTTTAAGGCCAGATCAGTTTTAAAGAGTAACAGGAATGAACGCCGATTGCTCTCCAAAAAGGCTTAGCAGAAGGCAACAGCATCTAGTAAACCACCAGGAACAGAAAAGAAGAGCAAGGAGGAAGTTTCTTTAAAGTAGAGGGATTCTCCCTATGCCAATAAGCAAGGCAGTTTAAAGGGAGAGTCCCCTTGGGGAAGAAATCCCTTTAAGGAGACCCATCATTTGAGCAAATGACAGCATCATTCACACTTACCTTTGGCAAACACACACACAGATTGGCAAGGGTTTCCAAGCCAAAGGGGGCTGAAGTAAACTTACAGGAAAGCAGGGAATGAAGTAGCCTCTTTTACTCGAAATAAGCTTTGAGTCTTTTAGTCACCATGTCACACCGAATGTTAATCACTGTTTAGGCCAGGGGATGTGCATAGAGGAGAATCCAAACCACAAAAACTCAGGTCCATGTACCCATTAAACCAGCAACTAAGGTTCTTCTATTGTATAATTATACTCCAATGCTTGATTCACCATCTAGTACCCTACTTTCCACTTCACAAAAAAAAAATTAATTCTTCAATTCCAGGCAGAGGATATTATGATACTCTCAACCATGATAAAGACTGAAAGCCACAGAAAAGGGAAGTTGCAATTACAGTACGTGATGCCAACACGAGGGATTGGATCATGGGGTTTCATTTCATCGGGATCTATAAAACACGTTAAAAAGGGATTAAAAAAAAAGAAAACATCTTGAAGAATTTAGTTTTACATATATCTTTGTCAGTGAAGAATTGCAGTGTTTTAACTCTATGTCTGAGACCCAGCCCACTCCAGAATGTTACAGCAGTACTCAACTTCATTAGAAGGTCTAGAAATGTAGAGCTGGAAATCACAGCCAGTGCTATATAAAATGAAGTTAGGATGCTAAAACTAAATGTAAGGGCTTTCAAAAAGACGAGAGGCCCTAAATGCATTAGTTACATTGTAATATGTATTTGATTGTACTCTAATATTTAATCAAAAGATGTGTTTTTAAGCACTCACCTGTTTGTTGCAAGTAGCCAATGCTGACAAGATCAACCGGAAAGAAAGCTGCAGTCGCTCCATATTCTGGACACATGTTGGCTATGGTGGCACGGTCAGCAATGGACAGTTGGGCTACACCAGGTCCAAAGAATTCCACAAACTTGCCCACAACGCCAACTTGCCTAAGGTGCTACAATAATTAAATAGAGGCAAAATTTATTAACAGTCGTTTTGTTATTTATAATCATTATTCTGTAGCTTTAGGATACAGGGAGATCATTCAGTCCCCCACATGTTTCAGTAAAGCAGACAACCATGCTTTTAAAACACTTCCTTACGTGCTCAATGTGGGACAGGAGATTAGCATGATAGAGGGTTAGCTAATTACACAGGGCAATACTCTGTCAGATTTGGGTGCAGTAAAGTGGATTTCACAGAAGAAATCAAATCAAGCTGGGCTTTCCTCTTTTCACAGGAGATCAAACAAGACCTAAACAATTTTTTGGCCACAGTGGACATCCAGAAAAATAAAACAAAAGTGATGGATGGAAACCTTGATTTAATACGAGCCGCTGGTAATTTCTTAAACCACTCTACAGTTTATCAGGTTTTTTTTTACCACTATGGCATCTCCAAGGAACCAGAGATATGTAAATCAGCCTTAGTTCTGCTCAAATACGAACACTCTATCATGAAATGCCAGGCCAGAAAGCAATGGACTGATTGCAGCCTAGCATAATTACCAGGAGCGGAGAAATTTTGTAATCCACCCGTCAGTTTTTTGTTTTACTTAGTGTGAGGTGAATGCCAAGATGTAGGTCCCATTCACACCGTGCCACAGGACTCAAGCTACAGCCTACTACAGACGAGAAACAAATGGGGCAAAACCAGTCTATGATAACTTGGGTTACCATTTAAAGGAGATGTGACCTGACTGGTCGGCCTAGACTGTTCATATTTGAACAAGACAATCTGATTTGTATATGGCTGGTTCCTGTCGGAGGTGGCATGGTGGGCAAATAAAATGACTGAATTGCGGCCCAGAGTAACTACCTGTGCTGGAGATTAATGGAAATAATCCACCTATCACAGTTTTGTTTTCCCACATACAAAAAATAAAACTTTACAACCAAACCAGAAACGAAACTGAACTTTACCTTAGTAACAGTGAGCACAATGTCTGTGGAAGTCACCAACTGGTGAGGCTTTCCCACAAGTTTGTAGCCAATGACTTCAGGAAGCACCATGCTGATTGGCTGGCCCAGCATAACTGCCTCTGCTTCTATTCCTCCAACCCCTGGGAAGATAAATTAAATAACACTAAAACAGTGAACAAAACAAAAAAAATTTTTTTAAAAATCACCTCAAAGAGTTCAGAATCAAGGATGATTTTGCTGCCCCAAAAAATTGTGTAACTAGGCAATCAATAGGAAAAATCCAAACAAAACCTAGATATATATCGGACGACAATTAGCAGTCATCCAGTGAAGTAAATTAGCACCTTTGAAAGGCATCACAAATTCAGACCAGAAACAAAGTAACAGCATCAAATCCAATGGTAAAATTCTTTACTGAAAATATGTTCGGTGAAGATGGCTGGTATTTTAAAGTTCACAACATAATTTCCGAATTCCATATGAACAAAGTAAAGACTATAGTACATCAAAAATAAATAGAACCTCTCCTCTTTAATAACCATTTCCTGTTAATATTCTGCTTTCTATGTAGTGCAGAATTAAAGATATTTGCTCAATTACAAACTGCAGATGTTTTTTTGATACAACAGTCACTGTGTATAATGTGGATTGCTTACCCCAGCCTAGTACTCCTAGTCCATCTATCATGGTTGTGTGAGAGTCGGTTCCCACAAGGCTGTCTGGATAGTAATGGCCATCTTGATCAAAAACCACTCTCGCCAAGTACTCCAAATTCACTTGGTGTATGATGCCCGAGCCAGGTGGGATAATACGCATGTTCTGAAAAGCTTGTGAACCCCACTGTAAAATACAAAAAGAAAATCTCAAGGGTTAAGCACTACAAGCAGTGTTTGTATTGTTTCCTGTGTGTACAGACTCAGTCTATATGTTCCCATACCTTTAAAAATTCAAATCGTTCCCGGTTCCTTTCAAACTCAAGATCTTGATTTTTCTGTAAACTGTCTGCCCTGAAAGAAAAAGCAATGCAAGTTCGGTAACATGAAAAAAGTGGCCATTTCATAAGTATGCACAGTTTATTTATGCCACTTTCAATGAACATTACACTGATTACCCAACAATTTTTGCTAGTCTAGCAACAAATACCAACAAATCTCCTTATGAACTCCACTTTTCTTTTACTTATCTATTGTACTCAATAGAAATTACAATGGAAGGAAAACATGGATTTCAATATTTAACGATATGCAGTCCCACTACAACTTGAGGGTCAAGTGCTGTAAGAGTGCATTTGCTATGTCATCAAACACCAAAGAAGTCCCAAGGCTATTTATGAAAAAAAGCAAAGCTATCCAGCCCAGCAGTCTCACCAGGCTCTCAGTTTTAATAGTCAATAAAATATGTCAAACAATAAGGTTACCATATGAAAATGCTCACCACCACAAAGCCTTTGCTTGTATTAGGCGAATGTTATGATACCCTACATTCTCACTGATTTTGCAAACTTGATTGGTTTCTGGTTGTTGAAGCAGCAATGTATATAAAGTGGCAGCTGGTGATGGTTATAACCCTTCCCCTTAAGAGATATTTTGATTTCGATGACATCTGTTATGATGTCTGGGCTATCCGATTTTTGATTGTTCTGTGTACAATTCCAGTGATGGTGCATCTACACTTGTCCTGATCAAGACCCTGTTAATGGAGTTTTATGGGTTGAAGCATCTACAGATTCACAGACTTGGATTGTTTATTTGACATAAAAAGAGCATAGGTGACCCAATAAAGCCTCAAGGCCATCATTATACAAGGATATTTTTCATTAGCAACCAAAGCCTGTTTTATCTTGAAAGAGTTTGTTATAACTGCACTTGGAGTCACTTTTTCAAGTGCACTGTGCAGTTTTCACTGTGTGAAGCATTTTACACTTGTGTATAGGTTTTTAAACCTTTCATGCAATGTAAAATATAAATGCGATATCTGGTTAAAATTCCAGGGGGTTACCACTCTTCTACAAGTCTACAAGTGTTTGTTTGAAGAATTGTATGATGTTCCAAGTAACATATTTAGCTTAAATAATAATAAGTCCTTATGAATCACTGTGTTTTTACGTATTGTACACAGTTTACGAGGAATACATGGTTGCCGCTTTTTTATTAAGGAGATTTCTGAAACACAGCTTTTCCTTGAGAATCACAGTCAGATTGAAGCAACATCATCTAGGGACCTAGCACCAATCAATGTTCTAGTCCCATTAAAAGATTTGAAAAAACTGAAAACTAACCACTTCCCCTGCACAAATGTTGACAAAACAAGCCCTAATTCAGCTACGTAGAAGTAGGAGCATAAATTCCACAGGTCTTCCCTAATGTCAATCTGGTATAGTGATAGGATAAAGGTAGATGATAAAATTATTTTTGGAAGGGTTGGGCTAGATTTGGATTAACTATAACACAAAATGTACGCCACCGGGTTTACATTTCCATTGGAGAAACCAAAACCAATGCTAAACTACAGGATTCAGACTTTTATAGGTTCTGGAGATAAAAAAAGCTGTCATATGAAAACTTGCGTACTTTACCCAACCAGAAAGTCATACCTCTTGTTGACACTGTCTGAACAATCACTTTCTCCCCAAAATTTACAAATGCTTTGCTTGGCAAATATCCAAACAAAGCAGTAAATTTCAAAATAAATGGGGAAAGACTGACTACCTTGAATAGAGCACCTCAGACTACTGAGCAATGGTACCCAAGTGGGAAATCTTCCTTTACTGCTAGAACAGTTCTGACATTGGCACAAATCAGACTCAAGACTATCCACAACTCTTTCTGGACTGGCTCCAAATTATATACACGAACTGGATTCCTGCTGGCATTGTTACTACATTAAAGGAGATCTCTACTATATGATGTTTGAGTAGCCTGTGGTCTGTCCCTTCTGGGATAAAATATATGTGTACACAAATTATTTTCTATTTTCATCTACATCTTGACCCAGTGAAAGTGTGCTTAGGCAGTAACTCTGTACAACTCCCCCAGAACAGAAGCAAAAGGAGTGTTTAGTTATAGATCAATTTTTACTCAATTGAACTAAAAAACTAAAAATAAAGTATTCATAGCTATAAGTCCTTGTACAGACAGAGTAACATACTTGAATTGAAGGTGTTGTATCTTTAGGAACCTGTCGAACTTTTTCTCTGGGGATTAGAACAACAAGGGCCTCTAAACACTGAAAAAGTGAGAATTTTAGGGATCCCTACTCACTTGGGCTTCAGGTACTGTGTTTGCAGTGGAAAGTTTGACTTACAAAGCCACCTTAATTCTCCGGCAGACATGACAGGCATTTCACGCAGAACTCAAGGGAGTTGGTGTTGGGCAAGTTCAGGCAATATTACACACAAATATCACAGATGCACTAAAGATGTTGATGTTCGGCAAGAGTTGTGTGAACAACTCTTTGATAATAGCTCAAGAATATATAAACATATTAACATAATAAATGATAAATTCAATCATAGAGCATATATAGCACAATATATGCGGATGCAATGGTGTCAAATATTATATAACCAGAAAGCTGCCTACACACCCTATTATGCTCATTATTACTAGATGATTGTGAATGCTGCCACAATCTTGAACCAAAAGCACAATACCACACCAATGCAAATAAGGAACAGTTCAAAGGCTTAAGCAGTGTTTCAAATACATTGAAATACATGATCCCCTAGCTGACCATGATCAATACAATACAAAACAATGGGAGGTTTAGAACCCTCCCACCAAAATAGAGTTGCTTTGTTAGTGTACCTGGTAACGTGCAAAGGAAGAGGACCCAAATTCAAAGAGTCTGTTTACTTGATCCACAAAGGCAAGTCTACTGCCGAATCTAAACAATGGTGACCCAAAATTGGAATATCTTGTCATCAACGGGAACTCCATACTCCGGCGGGAACAAATTTAATTACCACACTATAGATTTAAGTCCACAAACAAGTAAGGTCTAAAGGTCTCACACAATCCAGCTAGCTGGCAAACAAACTGGGTGCTGGAGCAAAGCAACACAAAAGGATCAAAGAAAATAGGAAATGATAAAAGTTGATTCACAGAGGCAGTTTGTTCACCTGCTCGAGTCACCACTCAGCTCAACTGCACTTAGAAGTAGGAAGAATACTCAATGTATTTGTCTAACTGTTGTGGTTGTGACGTCTCCACTGCCAGCATAGCTAAGAAATGCAGTACCTTGTGTAGTCCCGCGGTTCCCAGGGTTCAGGAGATGCCACATGAAGCCAGCAGCTTGTGTGTTTCACTCATCTGGGTCTGCCTTCCCTCGAGCTCTTAGACTCCTTGCTGCTGCTGCTCCTTGATCCTCCATCTCCAAAATGGCAAATCACCTGCCTGAGGGCTTGCAGCTGCCTTTTAAAACTGCTGCGCACCTAGTCCACTTCAGGTTTTCATCTTTCTTTCTTTTCCTTCTTCATCATGGTTGTATATTTATTGGTTTGTTTTTGATGTTCCCAATCCTTTGTGCTTCCTGTCATATGGCATTTTGATGTCATTTCCTTTTCCTTTCCATATAAAGGTTTCAGTCTGTTTGGAGGGTGCATCGCAACAAAGCTGTGTTCCTTGGCCTGTTTCCTCGATTTCTCCACTGGCAGATCCTGACTTTTGGTTCCTGAAAAATTACTCGAATGGATTCCAGATTCCTCGTTTTCTTCAATCCTTTAAAAACTTTGTCCAACAAGGAGGCTTTCTACGCCTTTGGCTTTTTCCTCCTGAGAAGGTGGCGGCTTCTCGAGGGCACTTGCCTACCACATGTTCCAGTATTTAGTGACAGTGGCTTCCGGAAACAGTCATACGTACATCGGACAGCAGAAGACCTGGACCCAGATTACAGGTCAGAGTCCAGAACTGAACAGTCACTTCAGACAGCTGGACAAATACAAGTGCTAATCAAGGAGACAATGAAATCAGTCTGATGCACAGTTTCCCTTTTCAGAGAGGAGTCAGAGATGGCCCACTCCCCGGATTGCAACTGGGTAGTCACTGCCTACATGCAGATGGCCAGTAAAACCTTCCAAGGGGACTCAACACAGTGCAAGGAAACAAGAACAGCAAAGGAAACAATGAGTTAAGGAATAGAGTTACCTTTGTGGGCTGCATCAATCCTCAATCTTGCAATAAACATTCTTACAATAGTAAATGCCTGCCAACCGCTACAGGTAACCCTAACAAGAAGTGCACCAGTAGAGTACATAATTAACTTATCATGCACACAATCACAAATAGTTACTGAAAAAGTCATGCAAACAATATGTGCAAACATCTCAATCATACAACAATTAACAGCAAAGGGACCAACATCTGTCCCAGGCCTCTGGATTAACTGACAGAGGTCATTAGAAATCTCCCCTAGGTGGGACTATGTACCCCGAAAGCTATGAATATTCTGCCACTACTCAGGATCTGAGCAGAAAGGTCAAAGGGGGATCCCCTAACAAAACTATATGATGAAGAGGGTGGAGGATCCAGGGTCACAAACGTGCCATAAAGCAAAAGACAAGGGACCTTTCATAAACATGGGAACAACTGGCAGGGGTAGCACAGATGCACAGGTTGTTGTGCACATTAATCCTCTTCCAGAATCGACATAAGTTGGCCAGGTGGTAGAGCCAGAGTTTGCTGACAAGAAAAGGAAATTTAGTGTGCAAGTCACCCATCTGTTGACGGGTGGAAGAAATTTGCTGCTCCAAGGGTGGTTCTACACAGCTGCCCTGTGGATCACAACAGGAATACTTACTACTCTGGATAGCACTGCGAGACAAATGGGTAGTGTCCACTTTAACAATCTCTCTTCCCCACATTTTACTGGGAGGTAAAGAACTTCCAGCTGATGTGGAATGTATTAGTATCGCAACCCTAATGTTTAGATAACAGAGATTAAAGGATCATCAGATGATGAAACCATTGTAGTAGACAATGGCACTGATCCTGTGGCCCCAGCACTGCAGACAATGGTCAGCTTTGGTAGTAATAGCCTTGCATGTAAAGTGCTCGGAGAAGTATCCTTCATTGACAACCACATACTATCCGAGGGTTTTTTGTCTTTTACTGAAAGTTTTGCTGACCAAGTGGCCATCAAAGGTGGATCTATTCATTGATGAGGAGCTTACTGGTTCCCTACTGTGTCATACAATGAGTATGGGAGGGTACATGTAGTACAATGTTAAATGACTATTTCGACAATGCCAATTTTAAGATTTCCCATCAAGGACTTACGGACTGACGAAGGGCCATAACTCAAGCATGTGAATCTATGAAAGATGCTGGAGAATCGTTGATTGCATTGCCTACATATGAATGGAATAAACAAGCCACAGATCTAAAAAGAGAGGCAGCAAAGAGAAAACCAAGTAGTTGCTGTGAAGCAAGAAATTTCTGATAAAAGAGGAACCTTTAATAAGGAAAAAGGATGTAAGCCTACAAGGACGGACCCAAAGCTGTACATGTTCGCTTAGAACAAATGCAACTATATGATCACCAAAGTCATCTAAACAAAGACAATTCAAGCCACTGTGGCCCCATGAATGAAGGTCTTTGCTGAATGAAACCAAAAGCTTGAATGGAACAAGAAATTTCTTTCAAGACCAGTAATCAAGAAATGGTCAGATGCATCTGACTGAATCAGCAGAAGAGGGAACTTGTCAAACTCTGCCTAGCAAGGTGACACTGAAAACAGAGTCCTCTCTGAAAATAGTGAACTACTGTTACAAACCACAAGGCAGCCAATTCTTCTAAAACTTGCATTAGTAGGCGTTCTACTTCATCTCATCCATTTCAAATTAAAGAGAATTTTGTTTTCACCTAGGTGGACGACTTTTTGTCCATTGCTTAATGCTGACCTGTTTTCTATAACATCCCTCTCAAACCTCTTCAGACCCTGACCAAACAAGAGAATATTCATGTGAGTTACAATAATCATGATGCAACCTTTTAAAATATACATTTTACACACTAAGGTATAGACTTAGACTTGTCTTGATGTTTCCCGCACTCATTCCATTTTACTACATGCACAACAATGGTCTAGGAGAGTGTTTTAATTAAAAAGGTCACATTCATGAGAAACATTCCATGATTCCAATATGTGGATTTAAAAAAGAAAACTACATAGGACCGCTATCTATGCTATCTCTACCAAGAAGCACTATTGTGTAGTAATGTACCTCTGGCAACTGTAGCCCACTGTGTAAGAACCAGCAAGAAATATTAGTCCAGAATAAACAAGTTAATGCAGAAGTGTCTAGCGCCTTACCTCTTATTGAAGTCAACTTGAATAGAGTGATCAATGACTAGATCAGCCGGACAGATTGGATTGATTTTCTGTGGGTCTCCTCCCAGTTTTTTCACAGCATCACGCATAGCAGCAAAATCTACCACTGCAGGCACACCGCTAAATCAAAAGATTTACAGAGACGATGCAATTATAAACCATAAGTAAAATCAAACAATACCAGTCAAATTTTAAGGAAGAAAATCAAGCAGTAAACTCCAAACATTAGAAAGGCATGCAAGACGGAACAAACACTAAAACATCAAAAAGTTTCCACAGAAATTCTTGGTAATTAACTGTAAATCCAAGTAGAGCCATAGCATACATTGGCAAGCCGGGAGTGTAATTGCTTCGTAATGGGAAAGAAGCCTGCAGAGATGCATTGCTTATTGTTACTTAATGTCACTTACTTTTATTGCAATTTTACACACTTTTAGATGGCTAATATTGCAGAAATTATCTTCCCCAAATTGGAATTAATGAACAATTTATAACTACCTCTACTGAATAAGCTAGAAGAACATGCACAAAAGGTTTACTTGAGAAAATCTGTAGAGTATAAGACTTACGTGAAGTCCTGTAGAATCACTCGAGCAGGCCTGAAGGGGACTTCCACACCCTTGTGCTGCATTACACTCCAGTTCAATATATTTTCAACATCATTCTTCTTGACGAGAAAGTCGTCGCAGTTTCGGACAGCTGCTTCAAGGAGGATTCGGATGCAGTACGGTAATCGGGCTGCAAAATCAATATCAACGTGTATCTTACTTCATGTGCAGGCATGACAACTGCCAAACAAGACTAATGCGACCTTAGAAAAAATATCTTTCAGAGGAACTGCATGAAAATAGACCTTTATAGGTCTTCCTCATCTTTGTGAAAAACAGATGATTTTAGTGGACATCAGTAGGGCTTCCACAAATATCTTAAACTCATCCCAAAAGACTGATCTAACAAGTGCACAGGAGAAAGTAAACTTTTATACCCTGCTTAAATCTAATACACCAGGAAAAAATTATATCGACAGCTGCAGATCTATACACTACAGGTATGATGTTGCCAATATGAACTTAGAAGTATGTTTATGAACTGTAAGTGGGAGGCATCAGTTTCCAGAGAATGTGCCTTGCCTTCTGCAGCCCTATGTCCTTATCCCCTGTACTGGTCTACCATCCTCATTTTCACAAAGGTGACATATCAAGCAGCACACACCTCTCTGTGATGAACCGGCTGCTACTTGCCACGCTCAACACTGATGGATACCATTATTCACATTATCCTTTGGAGTTTGGTGTAGCCTCGTTGACAATGACTTCTGTATTTCTGTACCCTATGTGGAGACCATATATGACATACTGGTGAGTTATTGTTGGTATGGTTCTACTTGATGAAACCAATAAAAAATAATTTTGAAAGAAAAAAACACTATGGTCTGGAAAAATGTCTATATGAATCTGCCTCATCCAGACATTGCCCCCAGGCCCCACCAACTGTATACCTGCATATGAGAGAGGCCAACAGGGCAATGATGGGGCCCGTTAAAGAAATGTAGCAAACAGACCTGCACAGCCCTACTCTTGAATCAAGCATTGGAAAAGCTAATAGGTTTAGCTGTTGGAATCTCCAATGCGGTGCCAGATGGCCAAACAATTATATTAAACAAAACTTTTGATTCATCCACCCGCATTATTTTGTAGCCACATGCACCATGCAAGCACACGCCTACAAAATTACACTGCCACCTTTTTCTCCTTTTAGTTATTTATCCAAGTTGTACTGTATTACAACATTTATATTGTGCTTATTACCCCTATGTGGTGCACTGAGGCGCTTGCCTACATGGGTACCACTCTACACTATGTAGGATGTGGGGTTCAAAGTGTTTTATCTCAGTTTTGATCCTATGTGGAAAGTGTTTCAATTTAGTGAGTGATGACCGCTAAAATGAAGTTATGTTATGGGACTCAACACTTAGCAATGTGATAGACGAAGTTTGAGAAAGAGGCACACAGTTTATTAGCTTGTAAGTTTTTTAGTAAACTGGAATCTTTGAGGAGCTCTGCAAGTCTCTTGATGGTATTTTGTAAGATCACAGTCCACTTATCTGGTTACTTCACTGGTTGTCCATTCTGAGATATTTTATTTTCATTTTATGATCCTGAGCAGGCACTGGTTTGAAGGGGAAAAAGTGGAGATTGGTAATAGTTTTGTGCTTTCAAGAAAACCATTCAATGCCTTTACTTCAGTTTTTTTTTTGCATGGTTTAAATTAACAGGCGTTGGATGCAATAATTAGCGAGGGAGTGGGGAGTATGTGAATTCATGCAGATGGTTGGTGGAATGAATAGATGACATGCAGGAGATTTTGGTATTGTTAAGTTGCAGGTTTGAATTTCAAAGAAGGATATGTTGTTAATTTTTAAATGAAAGGAGGACAATTGGGAGAAATAAAATAATAAAGATTAAGGTAAACACACGTGATTTAAAGCAGGCTAAGCTCAGAAAAAGGAGGCATGCAGAGGATGAAAGTAAGGAGAGGGTAACTCGAAAGAAAGGGAGAGGAGAACTTTTCATGAAGGGTTTTGGGAATAGAGAAGAGGTTTTTTTGAGATAGCATGGATTCAGAAGATGGAAAATCGTAGAAAAACATTATTTGCCTATGAGAGAGTGCAGTAATAGGTACATTGATAGGCACTAGAATAGGTGAAGAGGCAATCAGCTGCTAGGATACCCTTAGACCACTGCTTCCGCAAGGATATTTCTTAATAAGGATAAGTTACTTACCTGTAATCCTAGTTCTCTTCCAGGGGTATCCTCATCTATGTCATAAGCACTGAATATTCCCGCCCATGTGCGGGGACCCCGGAAATAATAAAAAATTATATATGAAAAACATATATATACACAGCTCTATATTATCTACTGGCGGTCGCCAGTAGATAGTTATAGTTAGGACCTAGTTTCCATAGGAAAAGCGTTTTTTGTTTTCCCAATAACTTTGGCGCCGGATGACGAATCATCGCGAAAGTTTCAAAACTAGTGGGGCGCTCCGGTCAGCTCCTGTCTTGAAAGTTTCGGGGTGATTCGGCAAGCGGGGGCCGAGAAAAAAGGGGGGTCCCAAAACGTGTTTTCTCCATGTTATTTTCCATAGGAAACTTTAGCCACGGCTACAGCCCGAACTGCTGCGGTAGAACAGAGTCACAAGAAATCAGAATAAAAAATGCGGAAAAAAAAAGGGGGCAGGGTAGAAACACCCTGACCCTTTAGGCCTGCTCAGGGCCCAAAAAAGAATTTTTTTAAAAATCGGCAAAATGCGCGCCGGATCCGGCCGCGCTTCGTTTAATTGAAGCCCCCGGGTGGGCAGTAAAAAAAATGTGTGGGGGGCCCCAATGCCCCCCACACTGCCCCGGGGACCGCCACCCCCCCCGGGGCTTTGCAACAATATTTGCGGGGGGCACACTGCCGCCCCCGGGGCTTGTTTTCTTAGAGTTTGGGGGGCCTCTAAGGCCCCCCCAAGCCCCGGGGACCGCCACCCCCCGGGGCTTTGATCAATTATAATCGCAGGGGGGGCACACTGCCGCCCCCGCAGCCCCGGGGACCGCCACCCCCCGGGGCTTCTTTAAAAAAAATAGACCTGTGGGGGGTGGGGGGCGTGAGCCCCCCCACACGCCCCGGGGACCGCCACCTCCCTGGGGCACTAATATTTAAATTTGGGGGTCCGTTACGGAGCCCTGGGGACCACCACCTCCCCGGGGCTGTGCAAGTGAAGGGAGGGGGGCCGCGCAGTCCCCCTCCTGGAGCCTGTGATGGCCCTGGGGACCGCCACCCCCCAGGGCCGGCTCCTGCAGTGTCCCGGGGTGCCCACCCCCGCGACACTGCTGTTTGCTTTGGCAGGACGGGAGCTCGCGGCTCCAGTCCTGCCATAGCAAACTTGCTTTAGATTTTGGAAGAGAGAGCAGGAAACCTGCTCTCTCTTCCAAAATGTAAAGCAGATTGCTTTTTCACACGGGAGCTGTATGTTAGCAGCTCCCCGTGTGGAAAAGCAATGCCGGCTCCCGCAGGACGCGGGGAGCCGGCAGGGACCGTGGGGGCATTGGGGCTCCCCCCACGGTCCCCAACGAGAGGCCAGGCCCCAGGGGATGGGGTCCCCGGGGCTAGTAGTGGCCCGGGAGGGGGGCCACGCAGCCCCCCTCCTTACAAAATGTAAAAAATTTGGCCATGCCCCGGGGCCGGGGTCCCTGGGGCCGGAATTGGCCACGGGAGGGGGGCCACACGGCCCCCTTCCCGTTCAGTTTTTTTTTTTTTTTATAAAAAAAAGGGGTCAGGCCCTGGGGGATGGGGTCCCCAGGGCCCAAAAAAGGGGGGCCACACAGCCCCCCCTTCTAAAAAAAAAAAAAAAAGGGACGCGATCGTGCCACAGGCCCCGCCCCCTCCCTTCACCACTCTGCACGGGCGCGTTTGAACAGTGGTGAAGGGAGGGGGCGGGGCCTGAGGTGACATGTGTGCAAACACGCCCTGTGGCGTGTTTTAAGTTGGGGGATTAAGTCCCCTTGAATCCTGAGGGTCCCTGGGGTCCAACTAGCCCACCAGGTACCTCCAGTAAGCGCCACAGAGCTGCGTTGCAGAGAGGTGTAAAAAGGGGCGTGACCTCGGACCACCTCTCTGCAACGCAGGCCTGTGGCGCTTACTGGAAGTACTTGGTGGGCTAGTTGGGCCCCAGGGACCCTCAGGATTCAAGGGGACTTTATCCCCCAACTTAAAATGCGCCACAGGGTGCGTTTGCACAGTGGTGAAGGGAGGGGGCGGGGCCTCAGGTGACATGTGTGCAAACAAACCCTGTGGCGCGTTTTAAGTTGGGGAATTAATTCCCCTTGAATCCTGAGGGACCCTGGGGGCAACTAGCCCACCAGGTACCTCCAGTGCGCCCCACAGGGCTGCGTTGCAGAGAGGTGGTCCAGGCCACGCCCCTTTTTACACCTCTGTGCAACGCAGCTGTGTGGCGCTTACTGGAGGTACCTAGTGGGCTAGTTGGACCCCAGGGACCCTCAGGATTCAAGGGGACTTAATCTCCCAACTTAAAACGGCCACAGGGCTTGTTTGCACACATGTCACCTCAGGCCCCCCCCTCCCTTCACCACTGTGCAAACGCGCCCCGGGGCGCGGTTTAAGGGGAAGTGTTAATCCCCCTGCCCTATTATGTACTAGGGCCTTACAGAGGAGGTCATGCTAATGACAGGGGTACCCCAACGCATAGTGTTCCCTAGTGTATGGAGGTGTTTTCACTGTATTCGAAGTGTCTTTTAGCATAGCACTGGCTCTGGTTAGTCAGAGTCAGTTACCACCAGTACCCGTCTGAAAAAGTAGTGGGCACAGGATGATTTTGCAACAAGGCCTCTTTCTGCTCCTCTGTTGGTTCTTTCTGCACGTCTTGCTTCTTCCTGCTCTTTTCTTCGTCTTTGTGGACTTCTGTTGCTTCTTTCTGCATTTCTTTTGCTTCTTTCTGTGCGTTTTTTCTTCTTTCTTCACATGTCCTACCTCTGTAGGCATAGTTAGAAACTAGCATTTAAAAAACCTTTGAAATTCACTTAAAAACCATAGGTTTCAGGCACGTTATAGTTAGAAATTAGCATTTAAAAAACCTTTGAAATTCGCTGAAAAACCATAGGTTTTAGACACGTTATAGTTAGAAATTAGCATTTAAAAAACCTTAGAAATTCACTGAAAAAAACCATAGGTTTTAGGGACAGTTATAGTTAGTTGGACATTTCACTCGTACAAAACCAGTGAAATTCCCCCATTATAGTTAGTTCAGCCAACTAGAACTCGCGCCCCCGCAATGTACTGCTGATGACGTCACATATTACATCACTCATGACATGGTCAGTGACATCACTGATGACATCACTGATGACATCCATGTGATAATTTGATGCATCTTCTCACACCCTAATATAACCTTTGATACACCCACTCTAAATTACAGACTGCCATTCTCAAAACCATAGACACTCCAACACCAATAACTACATACCCACTCACTGATTCTTAGGTCTACACACACATCCACTCACTCACCCGTACAGTCACTCATACTTACGGTCACTCAGTACAGGACTATCATATGCACTCATACACCTATATAGACACACACACCGCCACTCATCCATAGAGGTACTCACACACCTAGTCAGTCATGCAAATAATTAATCACACTGCCATTTACTCACCTATACAGTTACACACACCAGCTCACTTACTCATACAAATACTAGCACATTCTTACGCTCTTATACAATCACTGATACAAGTACACACTCATCCATACAGCCACTCACAATCACACACTCTCACTTATAGCCATTTATATACTCCAACACACATATATACTGCCTTTCACATATGTAGTTACTCACACATGTACCACTGAGATATACCTTCACTCACTAACACACCCATACACACACTCACCCACCCATACAGTCCATCACAGATGCACTCTTGAAACCATGCACCCAGTGAATCACCCACTCACACATCTATGCACAGAGTCACACACACCCCACCCACACAAACTCAGGCACCCATACAGATACTCAGACAACCAATCAATAACCCATGTAGACACTCATGTAGCTATTCACAAACCCATGCAGCTGCTTACACACCAACAGACAGACGGATACAGACATTCACACAGTTTAGTCACTAACCCATGCATTCAGTAAGATACGTTTAATCACTCACTTGTAGAGTCAGTAACGCACCTACTAAATCATCCATTCAGACACTTATACACCCCACTCATTCTTCATTACGCCTGTCCCTATATATATTAAACATATTTAAACTTTACAGAAACACACAGTCACTGGATGATGTCATCAGTGATGTCACTGACCATGTCATGAGTGATGTAATATGTGACGTCATCAGCAGTGCATTGCGGGGGCGCAAGTTATAGTTAGCTGAACTAACTATAACGGGGGAATTTCACTGGTTTTGTACGAGTGAAATGTCCAACTAACTAAAACTGTCCCTAAAACCTATTGTTTTTTCAGTGAATATATATATATATATATATATATATATATATATATACACACATATATCATTTTTTCCTCTACCAATGCAGCCCCCCAAAAAGGAGGCTAAACAATGCAATAACATAATAAGTACTTGCACAATACACATTTAATAATATAAGAACCACAGTAGTGCAAGTCTCACTTGGACTCTTTTTTAATGAGTGATACTCATGACAGAAAACTGTAAAAAGAGCAGGCATTGTTAGCCTACAGGCTGCATTGCAAACCAATAGCATAGAAACAGGAAGTAAATGCACAAAAAACTGGCACCGTGCCTTTAAGGCAGCCATGACCCCTAGCTTCCCATCATGCCTCAGGGGTGACAGTTAGGTCAGTTGTTCTTTGCGGAGCCTAAAGATTAGGACACAAAGACACTGCTGGTACAAATAAAACTGGATATCCAAATGTAAACACGCATTTGCCTGGGGAGGCGGGTGGGTTGCTTATGACTTTGAGGAGGATACCCCTGGAAGAGAACTAGGATTACAGGTAAGTAACTTCTCCTTCTCTTCCAGGGGATCCTCATCAATAGTCATAAGCACTGAACAGAATAGCAAGCCCAACATCCGCTTGCAGGCAAATGAGAATGCACATCAAGATGCAAAACCAATGCAGAAATCAGTTATTGAACAGATTCCTCAAAGAGGCCTGGCCTACTTGGGTGTCTGCTCTATTGTCTGAATCTAGACAATAGTGCCTTGTAAATGTATGGACAGATCTCCAAGTTGCCGCTTTGCATATCTCAGAGATCGGTACATTAAGAAGGAAAGCAGTCGTAGCCGCCTTTCCTCTCGTGGAATGCGCCCTGGGAGTGGACCTCAGAGGTCTCTGCGCCAATTGGTACGCTAACCTGATGCATGACACTATCCACCTGGAGATGGATCTTTTCGAAGCTGGAAAACCTGTTCTGATCGAACCGTAATTAACAAATAGTTGATCAGACTTACGAATGTGTTTAGACCTGTCTAGATAGAATTTTAAAACCCTTTTCAGGTCGAGTGAATGTAAAGCCCTCTCAGCAGGTGTGGAGGGATTGGGAAAAAAGGTTGGAAGAGAAATAGACTGATTCACATGGAAATCTGAGACCACTTTTGGCAGGAAAGAGGGGTGAGTTCTTAAAACTACCCTATTGAGGTGGAAAACTGTATACGGTTCTCTTGAGCAGAGAGCTTGAATTTCACTCACCCTGCGAGCTGACGCGATTGCGACCAGGAAAGCTACCTTCCACGTAAGGTGTTGCAAGGTTGCTTTGTGGATAGGTTCAAAGGGTGGACCCATCAATTTAGATAGTACAAGGTTCAGCTCCCAGGGTGTTGAAGGAAGATGTATCGGAGGGTAGACCTTCTTCAGACCCTGTAAAAAATCCTTCACAGCTTGCAACCGAAAAAAAGATGGTTGAGTGGGCGAGCGCCTATATGCAGTAATGGCCGCAAGGTGCACCTTTATGGAAGGAAATTTTAAGCCTGCCTTAGCAAGATGCAGTAGGTAAGGTAAAATGACTTCTTCTTGACCTTTAATGGGGTTACAATTGTTTTGTACACACCATAGGTAAAAACGCTTCCACTTGCAAGCATAGGAATGCCTAGTGGATGGTCTTTTAGCCTCTTTTAGAATGGTCATACAGTCTTGTGGCAACCCTAAATGACCATATTGGATGACCTCAGGAGCCATGCTGCCAAGTTCAGTGATGGAAGGCAAGGGTGATGGATCTTCCCGTTCATCTTGGACAGCAGGTCCTGTCTGCACGGCAGTCTCTTGTGTGGACACTCCGACATGTGCAGAAGGTCCGGGTACCACCATTGTCTCGGCCAGTCCGGTGCAATCAGGATCATTTTCGTGTGAGAACGTACCAGCTTGGCCACCACTTTGGGGATGAGAGGCAGTGGTGGAAAGGCGTACACAAATGCCCCTGACCAGTTCATTAAAAGGGCATTCCCCTTCGACCCTGGTCGGTAAAACCTTGAGGCGAAGTCTCGGCATTTGGTGTTTTCTTCGTCTGCTAATAGGTCGATGCTGGGACGCCCCCATGCTTGGAAGATGTCTTCGACGACTTAGTCGTTGAGGACCCAGTCCTGCTGGTCCTGAAAATGCCGGCTGAGAGTCCGCTTGTGAGTTCTGCTCTCCCGGCAGATGAACTGCTGTGATAGATAAGTTCCTCGCTAGGAGCCAATGCCACAGAGCTTGGGCTTCCAATTACAGGATCCGTGAGCGAGTCCCTCCCTGTTTGTTCAGGTAGTACATTGTGGTGGTATTGTCCGTTTGTACTAGAATGGAGCTCGCTTGCAGTGATGGGAGGAAGGCTTTGAGAGCCAGATGGATCGCTCTCAATTCTAGCATGTTTATGTGGTACAACCTTTCTTTTGATGACCATAGACCCTGCATCTGGAGGGATCCCAAGTGCGCTTCCCAGCCTTGGAGAGAGGCATCCGTGATCAGTGTCTGAGAAGGGGGTTCTTGATGGAAAGGAATCCCTACTTGAAGATTCTCCTCCTTCATCCACCATGGGATGGAAGCCCTGGCTGCGTTCGAAAGCTGAATCTGGTCTTCCCAACGTGCCGTTTGCTGATCACATTTGTCCTCCAGATCCTGCTGTAAAGGACGCATTCGGAGCCTGGCATTCGGAACTAGGAAGATGCAAGATGCCATTGACCCGAGCAGGGAGGCAACCTGACGAACCGTAGACTCCTTGTTGCTCAAAATTGCACTGCCTTTCAGCTTGATGGATAATTGTCTCTCCCCCGAAGGAAACACTTTTCCTACTTCGGAGTCTATCACTGCACCCAGGTAATGGATTCGCTGAGTGGGTTGATGAGTAGATTTCTCGAAATTCACTTGAAGACCTAGTTGTTGACAAAGTGCTAAGCATTGCTGGAACTGATCTTTTACGTTCTCGGGAGATGGACCCTTCAGCAGCCAGTCGTCCAAGTAGGGATACACGAAAATGCCTCTGCGACGTAGTGCGGCTGCAACCACTGCGATGCACTTCGTGAACACTCGAGGAGCGGACTTCAGCCCGAAGGGTAGCACTTTGAACTGGTAGTGGGATGGTCCCACCTGGAACCTCAGATACTGCCTGTGACGCGGACTTATCGGGATATGAAAGTACGCATCTTGCAGGTCCAGCGAACACATCCAATCCCCCGCTGCAGATGTGGATATATTTGGTGGAGAGCGAGCATGCGAAATTTTTCTATCTTGATATGCTTGTTTAGGGCCCGAAGATAGAGGATAGGCCTGTATTCTGCCTTTCGACCTTTCTTCCTCACCAGGAAATATCTTGAGTATACTCCTCGACCTTGTAGAGAGAAAGGGACCTTCTCTATTGCTGATTTTCTTAGAAGTGTGGCCACTTCTTGTCGGAGTACTTTGATCTGATGACACGTTTTTATGGGAGGAATTGCAGGAGGTCGATGTTTGAAACGAAGTGAGTATCCATTTTGTAGTGTAGTCAACACCCACTGATCTCGCGTGATCGCACGCCACTCTTCCAGATGTTTTGACACACTTCCCCCCCACTGGAGTGGATAACGGCGATGGGGGAAGCAGAGGCTCATTGTTTTGCCGGTGTTCTTGTTGAGGCAGCTGGTTGTCTTGCGCCTCCTCTCCCTCTGGTGGTACGACGACCTTGATACTGCGTCTTAGAGTGCGTCTGTTGATGTTGCTGCCTCTGCCAATGAGGGGTTTGAACCTTCTGTTGGAAGGGCCTCTTATCATAAGGTCGGTAACGGCGCTTGAACTCCTTCTTTTCAAGCCCGACGGCCTTCATAGTGTCCAGCTCGGTTTTCATTCTTGCCATCTCTTCATCGGTGTGTGTGCCGAACAGAGATGTTCCTGAGAATGGCAAGTTAAGTATTCGATTGTGCTTCAGGTTTCAGAGCAGTCAACCTTAGCCAGGACGATCTCCTTGCACATATTCCATGTGCATAGGCATGCGCTGATAGCGAGGCTTCGTCAGCTGCAGCGCTGATGATCTGATTCGCTTCCAGACCACCCTCTTGAAGAATTTCTTCAAAGTCTTTTTGGTCCTCTTTTGGAAGTTTGTCTGTGAAACGTTGGAGTCCCATAGGGACCTATCGTAGCGACCCAGGAGCGCCGACGCGCTGGATACCTTCATCATGGAGGCCGACGTACCGCAGACCTTCCTGCCCCATGAATCCTGAGCCCTGCTGTCCTTATCTGGAGGGACCGATGATGAGGAGGCCACAGCGTGTGTCTTTCTTGCCGCTGCTACAATAACCGAGTCTGGAGGAGGATCCGCTCTGAGGAACAAAGGATCGTCCTGCGGGGGCTTATACTTCTTAAGAATTCTTGCCGGTGTTTTGGTTGTAGCAGGTGTTAGAAATACATCCATCACTGGCTGAATCAGTCCTGGTACCAAAGGCAACAGTAGTCTAGAAGAAGTCTTTTGTCTCAGCGTTTCAAAGATCACTGAGGATGTTGTTGGTTGAGGGGGCATAACGATGTTAAATTTGTTTGCTCCTCTGGCTAGCACGTCTTGAAAAGTGCCAATGTCGTCCACTGGCAAGATCCTTGAGGGAGGACTGTCAGTTAAGGTCGGCGAGTAATCCCTCTTTGAGGAATGAGTGGAAGAGGGTGAAGTTGTAGGAGACCTGTGACCTCTCCTATCCCTCCGCGACCTAGATCTTCTCCGCGAAGAAGATGCTGGAGCACGGGCGCGCTCTCTACCCCTTGTTGAACTCTCAGGGGAGCGGTCCGCTGCTTGTACCAGTCTGGTCAGAGGGGATCTATGTAAAGGTCTGGAATAGTCCTGATCTCCTCCAACTCGACTCCAATGATGGAGAGGTAACATCCATCGGGAGAGAGATGCACTGAGGGAGACTTTTGCTTTCTTGTTGGAGATACAGCTGCCTGGGATCGCTCTGGAGAAGGAGCTGGACTGTTTGATGTGGAAATGGCCACCTCCGGATAATGTGAGCGCCCAGAATGATGCGTAGACGGCGAGTGGTGGGAGTGCCTTGACTCGGAATGCCTCGACACCGAATGCAGTGACTCCGCTCGTCCCCTTGCCAGAGATCCCTCCCTCCGTGGTGATGCAGACGAAGAGGAGATGGTAACCGATGGGGATCTATGTGATGGTCTCGATGTCGAATGCTTGCTAGGAGACGTAGACTTGCGTCTCGACGTCAAACTCCTTTCAGTGTGCCTCGACGTCGACCTACGAGGCAGACGGAGGTTTAGACTTCGATGTTGATCTGGGTGGTGCCGCAATGGGATCATGTCTCGATGTCGAGCGCCTCTGGGATTGCGCCGACTGAGATCTATGCCTCGACGTCGATGAGCGTTCTTGGGTCGACGTCGATTTCGTCGAAGTCTTCTCCTTCAACGCCGTGTGTGACGGTGAAGACCTGTGCTTCGACGTCGACCGCCTATGAGGAGACGGCGACGGAGCATCCTGTCTCGACGTCGGTCGATCCTTCGACGCCGACGGAGTATCCTGCCTCGACGTCGGCCGATCCTTCGATGCCGGTGGAGATCCATGCCTCGGCGTCGAACGTCGCCGAGATGACGACGACGGAGGCCCAGCTGGGTGGCTCGATGTTTTGGTCTTCGACGACAATACCTGTACCGTCGGAGTCTTCGACTACGTCCTCTTCGCCGCTGGAGCATTCGACGTCGAGCCAGACGCCGAGCATAGAGGGATCTTACTTCTCGACGTCGAACGAGCCCTCTTCTCCTTCTGCCTCACTGGAGATCTTCCTCTCTCTGAAAGTCCATAAATACTGATCCTCTCCCTGTCCTTGATGGTTCTCTTGGACAGCTTCTCACAATGTCTACAGGATCTAGGAGAGTGAGAGTCAGGGAGGCAGAGAATACACACAGAATGTGTGTAGGTCCTTGCCTTCTTCTTGCCACAGGCAGGGCAAGGGTCAAACAGTGAAGGCATTTTGACAAAAAAAAATCTTTTTTGGTCCCCAAAAAGATGGATCCTCACTCAAGAAGTCAAAAGACGTCGAGTGAAGTAATGAAAACCAAGATTTGAAAGCACTTTTCTGACAGAAAATCAAGAAAAGCTAGAGCTGTGTATTCCAGGGTCCTGACTGAAGGAGCCGGAAAGAACAACTGACCTAACTGTCACCCCTGAGGCATGATGGGAAGCTAGGGGTCATGGCTGCCTTAAAGGCACGGTGCCAGTTTTTTGTGCATTTACTTCCCGTTTCTATGCTATTGGTTTGCAATGCAGCCTGTAGGCTAACAATGCCTACTCTTTTTTACAGTTTTCTGTCATGAGTATCACTCATTAAAAAAAAGAGTCCAAGTGAGACTTGCACTACTGTGGTTCTTATATTATATGTGTATTGTGCAAGTACTTATTATGTTATTGCATTGTTTAGCCTCCTTTTTGGGGGGCTGCATTGGTAGAGGCGGTCGCCAGTAGATAGTTATAGTTAGGACCTATTTTCCATAGGAAATTCACAACATTCTATTTCCAATAACTTTGGCGCCGGTTGACGAATCTTCGCGAAATTTTCAAAAAACTCGTGGGGCGCTCTGGTCTGCTCCTATCCTGAAAGTTTCGGGGTGATTCGGCAAGCGGGGGCCGAGAAAAAGGGGGGTCCCAAAACGTGTTTTCCCCATGCAATTTTCCATAGGAACCTTTCATCGCAGCTACAGCCCGAACTGCTGAACGGAATTACACCAAATTTGGCAAAAAGGTAGCCCTTGGTTCAGAGTCGTGCCTTTTGGTTAAATGGTGTAAATCCGTTCAGTAGTTCCTGAGAAAATCAAAAGTAAAATCACATATATATCTGGGCGGAGCCTAACCACACGTCATTGTAAGATCTGATTGGCTGTCAGCACTTCATCCTGGAATTGCTGGCAGCCATCTTGGGACCAATATACATGATAGTACCCCATTGAAATGCATTGTAGTGAATCAAAGATTTTGAGGGTTACCAAAAGGAGAACTATAAAGGGTGATAACAGACTTTAGTTACATTAGAATTCATTTGTTGATGGTACCATACTAATTTCAGGAATTGTGGTGTGTTCTAAGGTGATTTTACCCTGTGAAAAACCTTCTGCTGGGATATCATGAATCATGTTTGAGAGAAAACTATTTTCACATGCTTGTCCCGTAGAGTTTTGGAAGGTGCTCCAGAAGCTAAAATGAGAGCATATTTTCTGTAAATTCACATTATCTTTCTCAGTCATGTGAGAATGAAGTCTGACATTCTCAGTAAAACATGTACATCCAACAAGGGCAGAGACTGTCAGTTGATTCCTTTGTGTTCTACTGCAGCTTCCCAGAGTGTTCTAAAGAACAGCTAGAGTGCTAACAGCCTTACTTATGACAAAAGTATGGCACACCTGAAGCCATCTTGATTGGAATAAACCGGTAACACTTAAAACATTTAATTTAAAAAGTAACAAAATGAGGGGGTTCTTTTTGAAATAGAAATTATGGTTAGTGCTGCAGAAAGAAAAATTAGGGCATGTTTTAAGTGAGATCTCAAATCCTCTTCTATTTCATTAGAAAATTCTGACATGCAGACTGAAACAATCACTTTCAATACCAGCAGCAGACTTCCAGTAAACTCCCTGGTGAGCAGTAGCTTTACTACAGTGATCTAATGAGCAACTAGAGTGCTAACATTCTGAATTTATGGCAAATGTGAGACATCTGAATGCCTTCTTGATGGAATCAAAGTAAAAAACTGAAAGCATTTCCTACTGAGGAGACTGCAGTAAATGAGGAAATTAGGAAACTTCATAACAAAGAAGTCTTCCAAGATGGCCACCAGAGAAAAAAGAGCCCAAATGTAGCACAAATATTACCCAGATGTAGCCCACATATAGCCCAATGACAAAAGTGTGCAAAACGCTTTTTAGTTTTTTTGCAGTTTTATGTAGTGCAGACTGGTCAGGTATTGGAGCGTTGCATCTTAAAACATGACCCCCTACACTACAAAAACACCACTGCACTACCCTAAACCCTAAAACACTACCCCCAGCACGACCCCCTACACCACACAAGCACCACTGCACTATCCTAAACCCTACAACACTACCCCCAGCACGACCCCCTACACTACCCAAACACCACTGCACTAACCTAAATCCTAAAACACGACCCCTACACTACCCAAACACCACTGCACTACCCTAAAACATGACCCCTACACTACACAAACACCACTGCACTACCCTAATTCCTAAAACACTACCCCCAGCACGACCCCCTACACTACACAAGCACCACTGCACTACCCTAAAACACTACCCCCAGCACGACCCCCTACACTGCCCGAACACCACTGCACTGCCCTAAACCCTGAAACACCAGCCCCTGCACGACCCCTACACTGCCCGAACACCACTGCACTGCCCTAAACCCTGAAACACCACCCCCAGCACGACCCCCTACACTGCCCGAACACCACTGCACTGCCCTAAACCCTGAAACACCTACCCTTCAGGACCCCCACACTGCCTGAACACCACTGCACTAAACCCTGAAACACCACCCCCTGCAAGAACCCCTACACTGCCCAAACACCACTGCACTGCCCTAGACCCTGAAACACCAGCCCCAGCACGACCCCCTACACTGCCCGATCACCACTGCTCTGCCCTAAGCCCTGAAACACCAGCCCCAGCAAGACCCCTACACTGCCCGAACACCACTGCACTGCCCTAAACCCTGAAACACTACCCCCAGCACGACCCCCTACACTGCCCGAACACCACTGCTCTGCCCAAAGCCCTGAAACACCAGCCCCAGCACGACCCCCTACACTGCCCGAACACCACTGCACTGCCCTAAACCCTGAAACACCACCCCCAGCACGAGCCCCTACACTGCCCGAACACCCTGCACTGCCCTAAACCCTGAAACACCAGCACGACCGCCTACACTGCCCGAAAACCACTGCACTGCCCTAAACCCTGAAACACCAGCCCCAGCACGTCCCCCTACACTGCCCGAATACCACTGCACTACCCTAAACCCTGAAACACGACCCCCTACACTGCCCGAACACCACTGCACTGCCCTAAACCCTGAAACACCAGCCCCAGCACGACCCCCTACACTGCCCGAACACCACTGCTCTGCACTAAACCCTGAAACACCACCCCGTGCACGACCCCCTACACTGCCCGAACACCACTGCACTGCCCTAAACCCTGAAACACCAGCCCCAGCACGACCCCCTACACTGCCCGAACACCACTGCTCTGCACTAAACCCCGAAACACCACCCCCAGCACGACCCCCCTACACTGCCCGAACACCACTGCACTAAACCCTGAAACACCACCCCCTGCACAACCTCCTACACTGCCCAAACACTATTGCACTGCCCTAAACCCTGAAACACCATCCCCAGCACGACCCCCTACACTGCACGAACACCATTGCCCTAAACCCTAAAACACCTCCCCCAGCAAGACCCCCTACACTGCCCGAACACCACTGCACTGCCCTAAACCCTGAAACACTACCCCCAGCAAGACCCCCTACACTGCCCGAATACCACTGCACTGCTCTAAAGCCTGAAACATCACCCCCAGCAAGACCCCTACACTGCCCGAACACTACTGCCCTAAACCCTGAAACACCTCCCCCAGCAAGACCCCCTACACTGCCCGAACACCACTGCACTGCCCTAAACCCTGAAACACCAGCCCCAGCACGACCCCCTACACTGCCCAAACACCACTGCACTGGCCTAAACCCTGAAACACCACCCCCGCACGACCTCCTACACTGCCCGAACACCACTGCACTGCCCTAAACCCTGAAACACCCCCCCAGCACGACCCCCTACACTGCCCTAACACCACTGCACTGCCCTAAACCCTGAAACACCAGCACGACGCCTACACTGCCCGAAAACCACTGCACTGCCCTAAAACCTGAAACACCACCCCCAGCAAGACCCCCTACACTGCCCGAACACCACTGCACTAAACCCTGAAACACCATCCCCAGCAAGACCACCTACACTGGCCGAACACCACTGCACTGCCCTAAACCCTGAAACACCACCCCCAGCACAACACCCTACACTGCCCGAACACCACTGCACTGTCCTAAACCCTGAAACACCACCCCCAGCACGACACCCTACACTGCCCGAACACCACTGCACTGCCCTAAACCCTGAAACACCACCCCTTGCACGACCCCCTACACTGCCCGAACACCACTGCACTGCCCTAAACCCTGAAACACCACCCCCAGCACGACCCCCTACACTGCCCGAACACCACTGCACTGCCCTAAACCCTGAAACACCACCCCCAGCACGACTCCCTACACTGCCCGAACACCACTGCACTGCCCTAAACCCTGAAACACTAGCCCCAGCACGACCCCCTACACTGCCCGAACACCACTGCACTGCCCTAAACCCTGAAACACCTCCCCCAGCAAGACCCCCTACACTGCCCTAACACCACTACACTGCCCTAAACCCTGAAACACCAGCCCCAGCACGACCCCCTACACTGCCAGAACACCACTGCACTGCCCTAAACCACCACCCCCTGCACGACCCCCTACACTGCCCGAACACCACTGCACTGCCCTAACACCTGAAACACCAGCCCCAGCATGACCGCCTACAATGCCCGAAAACCACTGCACTAAAACCTGAAACACCAGCCCCAGCACGACCCCCTACACTGCCCGAACACCACTGCACTACCCAAAACCCTGAAACACCAGCCCCAGCAAGACCCCCTACACTGCCCGAACACCACTGCACTGCCCTAAACCCTGAAACACCAGCCCCAGCAAGACTCCCTACACTGCCCGAACACCACTGCACTGCCCTAAACCCTGAAACACCACCCCCAGCAAGACCCCCTACACTGCCCGAACACCACTGCACTAAACCCTGAAACACCACCCCCAGCAAGACCACCTACACTGGCCGAACACCACTGCACTACCCTAAACCCTGAAACACCAGCCCCAGCAAGACCCCCTACACTGCCCGAACACCACTGCACTGCCCTAAACCCTGAAACACCACACCCTGCACGACCCCCTACACTGCCCGAACACCACTGCACTGCCCTAAACCCTGAAACACTATCCCCAGCACGACCCCTTACACTACCCGAACACCACTGCACTACCCTAAACCCTAAAATACTCCCCCCCAGCACTACCCGAACACGACTGCACTGCCCTAAACCCTAAAACACTCCCCCCAGCACAACCCCGTACACTACCCGAACACCACTGCACTGCCCTAAACCCTAAAACACTCCCCCGCAGCACGACCCCCTACACTACCCGAACACCACTGCACTAAACCCTGAAACACTCCCCCCAGCACGACCCCCTACACTACCCAAACACCACTGCACTGCCCTAAACCCTAAATCACTACCCCCGCATGACCCCCTACACTACCCAAACACCAATGCACTACCCTAAACCCTAAAACACTACCCCCAGCACGACCCCCTACACTACCCAAAGACCACTGCACTACCCTAAACCCTAAAACACTACCCCCGCACGACTCCCTACACTACCCAAAGACCACTGCACTACCCTAAACCCTAAAACACGACCTCCTACACTACACAAACACCACTGCACTACCCTAAACCCTAAAACACTACCCCAAGCACGACCCCATACACTACACAAACACCACTGCACTACCCTAAACCCTAAAAAACTACCCCCAGCACAAACCCCTACACTACCCAAACACCATTGCACTACCCTAAACCCTAAAACACTACCCCCAGCAGTACCCCCTACACTACCCAAACACCACTGCACTACCCTAAACCCTAAAACACTACCCCCAGCACGACCCCTACACTACCCAAACACCACTGCACTACCCTAAACCCTAAAACACTACCCCCAGCACGACCCCCTACACTACCCAAACACCACTGCACTACCCTAAACCCTAAAACACTCCCCCCAGCACGACTCCCTACACTACCCAAACACCACTGCACTACCCTAAACCCTAAATCTACCCCCAGCATTACCCACTACACAAACACCACTGCACTACCCTAAACCCTAAAACACTACCCCCAGCACGACCCCCTTCACTACCTAAACACAACTGCACAATTTGTTACAGGCGTTGCAACGCAGCCCTGTGGTGCTTACTGGAAGTACCTGGTGGGCTAGTTGGGCCCCAGGGACCCTCAGGATTCAAGGTGACCTAATCCCCCAACTCTGAAACGCGCCACGGGGCGCGTTTGCACAGTGGTGAAGGGAGGGGCGGGGCCTCAGGTGACATGTGCGCAAACACGCCCTGTGGTGCGTTTTAAGTTGGGGAATTAATTCCCTTGAATCCTGAGGGACCCTGGGGCCAACTAGCCCACCAGGTACCTTCAGTAAGCACAACAGAGTTGCGTTGCAGAGAGGTGAAAAAGGTGCGTGGCCTCGGAACCCCCTCTGCAACTCAGCTCTGTGGTCCTAACTGTAGGTACCTGGGGGGCTAGTTGGGCCCCAGGGACCCTCAGGATTCAAGGGGACTTAATCTCCCAACTTAAAACGCGCCACGGGGCGCGTTTGCACACGTCACCTCAGGCCCCCCCCTCCCTTCACCACTGTGCAAACGCGCCCTGTAGCGCGTTTTAAGAGGTAGTTTTAATCCCCCTGCCCTATTATGTACTAGGGACTTACAGAGGAGGTCATGCTAATCACAGGGGTACCCCAACGCATAGTGTTCCCTAGTGTATGTAGGTGTTTTCACTGTATTCTAAGTGTCTTTTAGCATAGCACTGGCTCTGGTTAGTCAGAGTCAGTTACCACCAGTACCCGTCTGAAAAAGTTGTGGGTACAGAATGATTTTGCAACAAGGCCTCTTTCTGCTCCTCTGTTGGTTCTTTCTGCACATCTTTTGCTTCTTCCTGCACTTTTCTTCGTCTTTGTGGACTTCTGTTGCTTCTTTCTGCATTTCTTTTGCTTCTTTCTGGGCGTTTTTTCTTCTTTCATCACATGTCCTACCTCTGTAGGCATAGTTAGAAATTAGCATTTAAAAAACCTTTGAAATTCACTGAGAAAACCATAGGTTTTAGGGACAGTTATAGTTAGTTGGACATTTCACTCGTACAAAACCATAGAAATTCCCCCGTTATAGTTAGTTCAGCTAACTATAACTCGCGCCCCCGCAATGCACTGCTGATGACGTCACATATTACATCACTCATGACATGGTCAGTGACATCACTCATGACATCACTGATGACATCTCAAATGACATCACTGATGACATCATCCATGTGACAATTTCATGCATCTTCTCACACCCTAATATAACTTTTGATACACCCACTCTAAATTACAGACTGCCATTCTCAAAACCATACACACTCCAATACCAATAACTACATACCCACTCACTGATTCTTAGGTCCACACACACACACACACACACACACACACACACACACACACACACACACACACACACACACACACACACACACACACACACACACACACACACACACACACACACACACACACACACACACACACACACACACACACACACACACACACACACACACACACACACACACACACACACACACACACACACACACACACACACACACATCTACTCACTCACCCGTACAGTCACTCATACTTACAGTCACTCAGTACAGGACTATCATATGCATTCATACACCTATATAAACACTCACACACCGCCACTCATCCATAGAGGTACTCACATACCTAGTCAGTCATGCAAAAAATTAATCACACCCATTTACTAACCTATACAGTTATACACACACCAGCTCACTTACTCATACAAATACTAGCACATTCTTACGCTCTTATACAATAACTGATACAAGCACACACGCATCCATACAGCCACTCTCACAATCACACTCACTTATAGCCATTTAAATACTCTAACACACATATATACTGCCTTTTACATATGTAGTTACTCGCACATGTACCACTGAGATATACATTCACTCACTAACACACCCATACACACACTCACCCACCCAAGCAGTCCATCACAGATGCACTCTTGAAATCATGTACCCAGTGAATCACCCACTCACACATCTATGTACAGAGTCACACAAACCCCACCCACACAAACACTCAGGCAGCCATACAGATACTCAGAGAACCAATCAATAACCCATATAGACACTCATGTAGCTATTCGCAAATCCATGCATCTACTTACACACCAACAAACAGACGGTGTTAGAAATGGGATCTCTAGTTGGCAAGGGCTTGCACCTTTGTCCAAGTAGGGACCCTTCTTCCTGGTAAGGGTGTTACACTCGTGAAGTAACCCCTGCTCACCCTCGTGGTAGCTTGGCACGAGCAGTCAGGCTTAATTCAGAGGCAGTGTGTAAAGCATTTGCACATAACCAACAGTAATACAGTGTAAGCACTACAAACGGACACCACACCAGTTTAGAAAAATAACCAATATTTTATATACTCAAGACAAGACCAATTACGACAAAAATCCACAATACTATACTTTACGAATGAATACTTGATACGGTAACTTCTTCTTTGCAGGAATAGCACAAAAGCAAAGTTCGTACGAGTCGGTAGCTCCGTCCGAGCCTACCGTGATGCTGAAAACCCCAGAGTCTAACAGTTCCAGCCGACCGCGTCGATACGGGCCAGCAGAGTCATGAACAGACTCGGTTACAGTACCTTTCTCGTTGTGGCTGGTACGGAGTGTACGAGCCGGTCGGCGTTCATCGCGGTTGCGGTGCAAGACGGAGCGATGCAAGGTGCGGTGTCCCTCGATGCGGTGCAGGCAGCGGCTCGATGAGCGTCGTGCAGACTGAGTCGGTGAGTCCAAGGCGTGCGATGCAGGGTGAGAAGATGCTCGATGCGGTGCTGACAGGTTGCGATGCAGGCGACCAAGCCGGAGTGCGGGAGCTGCCGTCGGACAGCGGTGCGAGTCGGAGCGGTGCGTCGCAGACGTGCGAGCGGTGCCCCAAATGCGGTGCGGTCACGACTCTTGAGCCAGTTGCAGCGACGTCGGTCGGGTCCGGTTGGTTCAGTGAAGCGATGCGATGCGAACTGCGGTGCCAACAGGTCACGGTGCAAGCAGCGGCTCGATGTTGGCGGCGTTGGACGTCGCCCACGGTGAGACCAGGGTTGCGATGCGAAGCGGGGCGATGCGGTCTGCGGTGCAAACAGGTCACCAGCCAGGGATGGATTCGGTTGACGGAGTCGGTTGCGGTTCCCTTCCTCTGTGGCAACTGAAACAGCGTTCCAGAAGCGGTACCCAGAGGCTTGTGAAGTCTTTGCAGTCCCTGAGACTTCTTAACAGGAGGCCAGCTCGGTTCCAGGCCCTTGGAGATACTCAGCACAAGTTTGTAGAAAGTTCAGTCCAGTCCTTTCACTGCCCAAGACAGAAGCAGCAACTGCAGGCCAACCCAACAAAGCAACAACACAGCAAAGGGGCAGTACTCCTCCTGGCAGCTCTTCGTCTTGGCAGGTTCCTTGATTCCAGCGAGATCTAAATTCATGGGGTCAGGGCCCCAATATTTATATCCCAAATTCCTTTGTTCTCTGAAGGCAGAGAGGCCTTTGCCTAGTCCAAACCAGTTCTGGAGCACTTTGTTGACAAGTCTCCGTCCCTTCTTTCAGTGAGTAAGCCAGGGACATCAGACGCACCACAGGAGGTGGAGCCAGCATTGTGGAGGGAAGGCACGGTCCTATTCAGGGCCCAGGTGCGACCCCTCCCACCCATCTACATGTAGATCTTGCTATTCAGCCCTGTGCTGACTCACCCTGTCTCCTGGCATCCCCCAGCCCCTGTCACTCACATTCCAGACAAGGAATACACAACCTCGCAGAGGCAGGCTTGGATGGTTAGACAAGAAAATACCCACTTTCTAAAAGTGGTATTTTCAAACACAGAATGTTAAAACCAACTTCACTAGAAGATGCATTTTATCATTCTGAGTCCAGGCATACTAAACTCGAATTTCTACCATGTTCCCGGGGTCAGTTAGGATTATAAGCTGTAATAATCAAAACTGCCCGTTCTGGCCTAGGGGGAACAGGTAGCCTTGCAATAGTGAAAAACGAACTAGGCTGTAATTCACTATCAGGACATGCCGCACACACCCGGGCATGTCCTACCTTTCGCATACACCGCACCCTGCCCACAGGGGTACCTTGGGCCTACCTTAGGGTGACTAACATGTAGCAAAGGGAAGGTTTAGGGACTTGCAAGTGTGTGCACTTGCCAAGTCGACATGGCAGCCCCAGGCTGCGCACAGGCTCTGCGATGGCAGGCCCGAGTTACACTTTACGGGCTGTTTGCGTGGGTGGCACAATCCAGTGCTGCAGCCCACCAACAGCATTTGGTCTATAGGCCCTGGCACTCGCAGTGCACTTTACAAGGGACTGACACATAAACCAAATAGGCCAATCATGGAAACACCAATCCATAACACATTTTATACAGGAGCACTTGCACTTTCCCACTGGACCGCAGTGAGGAAAGTGCGCAGAATCATTACACCAGCAAAAACAGAGTCAAAACCGGGAGGTCAGAAAGCCAAAAGTCAGGGGAAACACGCCAAAAGATGCCAAGTCTAACAGACGGATACAGACATTCACACAGTTTAGTCACTAACCCATGCATTCAGTAAGATACGTTTAATCACTCACTTGTAGAGTCAGTCACGCACGTACTAAATCATCCAGACACTTATACACCCACTCATTCTTCAATACGCCTTTCCCTATATATATTAAACATATTTAAACTTTCCAAAAACACACAGTCACTGGATGATGTCATGAGTGATGTAATATGTGACGTCATCAGCAGTGCATTGTGGGACGCGAGTTATAGTTAGCTGAACTAACTATAACGGGGGAATTTCTATGGTTTTGTACGAGTGAAATGTCCAACTAACTATAACTGTCCCTAAAACCTATGGTTTTTTCAGTGAGAATATATATATATATATATATATATATATATATATATATACACATATATATATACACATATATATATACACATATATATATATCAAAAGCTCCAAGGTGCCCACAGGCGAGGAAGCACTCGAGCAGCAGCGTGGTTTCTTATGGCGGGTAAAGGCATCTCTGTACGCCGATGATTGCAGCTCACGTGGATTTTCGGCCTGACGCGTTTCTGAGCCTGTGCTCGTCATCAGAGGCTCGTCGTGAATGAAGCATATAGACACTCCCACTATATATATATATATGTTTTTCATATATACATTTTTATTATTTCCGGGGTCCCCGCACATGGGCGGGAATATTCAGTGCTTATGACTATTGATGAGGATCCCCTGGAAGAGAAGTATTGTATTATTTGGCAGCATTTATCTAGTGTTTACTATCCCTATGTGATAGGAGGTTGGAAATGTAAGTTGATGGCTGAGCACATATACAGGAAAATATCAAGAGCTTTAGGCTGCATTTGAAGGAAGCAGAAACCTCATGATCATACCAGGAGAGAATGTACAGGGTAAGTAATGCAAACACTGAAAAGGAGAATCTGCAAATGCTGGAGGCAATGTCTTCTGATGCATGTCCCTAGTTTAGCAGGGCACAAAATGGGGGTGAGGACATCTGGACAGCATCACGAAATAATGGAAGTGCACTGCCTGCATTCATGTGGCTTGAGAGTGGAGATCTAGTCATAAAGGCTATGCTTTACCTGAACTTCTCAGCACTCAATATGATTTCAATTTTCCACTTTGCCGGAAAATCTATCCCAGAGACTGTGCAGTTTTGCCTCCCGCCAAAATAAATCCCTTGAGGCTGGTAAGGGACTAAATGAATGTGTAGTTGCAAGCTACTGCTTTAAGGCTTTTTGTCCTCCCATGACCCCTTTATGTCATGTCTCAGGCAATCCTTATCCCTGCTGGAAAGCCCATCATACAATGCAAGCAGAAGAAGCTGCAACTGTGAAGTGCAAAATGCACTGGAGTTTCTCCGGGTACCGGTGCGAAGCCCAGAGGCAAGATAATCCCAAACCACGTCTGAAGAGGTTTGTTATGAATAAATTACAATTCTTGAGCAGACACATTTAGCTGCATAATAGGATCAAATGTTTCACAGTAGCCACTACCATACAGACATATCGGTCAATTCAGCAGACAAACCCGCCCAGTGTCCTTGATTGACGTAGTTTAAATAGTATGAGTAAACAAGTCTTTGGCATGAGTCTAACTGATTCTACCAGAATTAAATAAGATAGCTAGATTCTCGCACAGTCTACAAAGTATTAAGTCTCTGCAGATACCAACTATACACAGAAGAATGGAAAGATGCTCTGGACAAAATCAATTAAGATACTCGAGCACTCGAAATGGGAAGATCCCAAGGACTTCGATACTCTTTGCAAGACTGCTCTAAAACCAGACATCACCCAAGCAAAGTGATTTGACAATCCTAGAAAGGACCACCAGTACGGGTCTTTTTTGTTTACATTCCCCAATATAAAAGACGAAGGACATACTGTGGAATAATGAGCCAAATCAGAAACCGCGCACAGCATTAGTTGTCTAGTAGTTTAATATGAAATGTAAATTACACCTTGAGGCTTCTATTGAACTTGCTCCTCTTAAACATTGCTTACACTATATAGTCCTCTAATTTGCAACAAAGAACCTCCATTCCGAGATACCATAATCTGATTTATTGTAAAACTGAATAAATCTCCTTCGTTTTAGGGCAGGCTGTAAATGGGCCCCCATAAAATAGAATTGAATCTCTACGGGGCCCTTCATGTGGTCGTTTAAGATTTTTGATTCATGAACTTAACTGTTTCAATCATTAACAAACAAGACAATCAAAATAAGGATAGCAATGATTGCATTCGAAGGTTATACCATTTAGAGGCATAGAAATGGGAAGGGACAGAAGAGGCTACCAGGAGATGATCACAGGAATTCAAAGAGGAGGATTGTTGAAGAGTGTTGACTATCTATCGGCAGCTGTTGATATCATTCAAGTTCCTTACGATTACGAGACCCTTGACAGCCAATGTTTCTGAATGTTCACAGTTACGATGCTGCGACTTTAGTGGAGAAGCAGAATAAATCCTTGATCCGAGAATTAAACTGGGGAGGTTTGAACTGCTAAAGGGCTGTGTAACATATGAAGGGCCACTTTGAGGGTACGGTGATGTTGCATACATAGTTATGGTGTGCTACACTACAATGTAAAGATGTGTCTCCAAGCACAAATTGTGGCCAGAAGAAACAAGTTATTTACCTGTAACCATAGTTCTTTGGTGTTATATTTATTACATTTACATGTGGGAATCACTCCGAGGGCCCACACTTCGAGTCTCAGTAGTGTTAACATGCACAGGCAAACAGTGTTCCTTTACTAGCCCATTCATCTAATTGAAACAAACCTACACTTCAACTAAAATGTGAGCGTGCTAAACTTTGCACTTCCCCTACAGGCAACTAAAGATCGTATTTCCAAACATTAGTGTGCAAACATGGGTCCTAGGTGGAGCCTCAATAAATGAGGAGGGGCGATGCATGGAAACCCAAGCTACCAAGTGCTAGAGGTCTGTATTTAAATGCAAGTAATAGGTTTCTTCTCCGGCACTGGATCTTTTCATAGATTCACAAGACTGCTTCAGAACCAAGGAGTGAACTCAAAAGTAGGAAGAAATAAGTTACCTTTGGTAACGATCTTTCTGGCTGACAATCTGCAAACTACAGATTCTTCACGCCCTAGGTGTCACCTGGTAGGTGGCTTCTAGCGATCAGTGGAGCCGCGAATAAGCGTCACCCATGTGTGCCGACATCAGTGCAGAAACTCAGAAGGGGTGCATATCAAAAAAGTTAGAACTAAGTTCAAGTCTTACTGTGGCATCAAAGAGGGTTTTGGTGGTAACAAATGTTGCAAACCTTTCAAGAACTCTTATCACAACAGGTGATTTAAATAAAGAAGGCCGATTCGACAACCACAAAAAGAGCCTTTAACAGTATCAAAAGCAAGTCCTTTCTGGGCCCAGGAAAAAACAAAAAGCTAAATTTCAGTCAACTGGGGTTGTAGTGCGTAAATGTGGCACCAAGCCACAAATGTGTCTGAACGATTGGCGTATACAGACTTAGTGCAGGGACTTCTTGGTACCAAAATGACATCAACCACCTCAGGATGACAGCTGAAAGAAGTTAGCCGCTGCCGCTCAATCTCAAAGAATGGAGATGCAAATTGTGTAGACCAGGGTGCAGAACAATGCCCTGCTGCTGTAACTGAAAATCCTCCTGAAGCGGCAGGATGATCAGAGGACATATGCTTATGCCCAGAAGTTCCAGGAACCACACTGTCGTGGTCAAGGATAAATTGTGCCTCATCGTTCCTGATTTTCCTCAGAACTCGAGGCTGGAAAGGCATTCATACCAATGCTTACAGGGTCCCAAGATGCACTCCTGATGGAAGGAGCCTCCAAGAGAAAGCTGGCTTGGAAACTCCGACACCAAAAGTCCTGACATTGCACATTCTCAGCAGTGGTGAAAAGACCGAGCTAAGGTTCTCTGCGTTGCTGGAAGACAGCCTGGGTCACCTCCAGGTGCAACTGCCATTCGTTATCTGCTAAGCATCAGTGACTGACTTTGTCCGCCTGGCGTTTAGATATCCTGTCAGGTGGTTTTCCACCAAAGAAATTCTTTGGCAGTCCAGCCACTATCAGGAGGCTCAGAGCCTTCTAACAGGCCCCAGATCCTGCACGCTGTTGCAGTACCACATCATGGTAGTGTTGTCAATTAGGACCTGCACCAGCATTCCTCTGATAGTGGGCAGGATGTCCTTCAACGACCAGCATATCATTCTCAAATCAAACAAATTGATGGGGAGTGGAGTCTACACCTGAAACCATAGGCCTCTGATCTCCATCTCGCCCACACAACCCAGAACTGATGAATTCATGACCAGTCACTTCTGGGTTGGGTAGGAAGAGGGGCCTGCCACTGACCCAATCACAGTCCAGTAGCCTTCACTGCAGATTTCTTACAGTCTCCTCAGAAATCTGGATACAATCCAACAGATTCTCCGAATGCTGTGCTCACAGGGATTTGAGGGCCAACTGCAGTGCCTGCATGTTCCATCTAGTTTGACTGCCAGCAGGATGCAGGAGGCTAACAAGCCCAACAGTCTCAAAGTCATCCACACTGAGAACCAGAACAGAGGCTAGGACATTCAGGTTATGATCCTGATGTTTCAGACTTCCTGCTCTCGGTGAAAGCACAAAACTGTACCGTATCCATAATCGGCCTGATGCACAGGAGCATCTGCAAAAGAGTCGGGTATGACTCTGGCATGCTGATGGCAAACCTCAACAATGGTAGGAGGTTCGCCATCTGGAGGTATTTGATGATGGCCTGGGGTGAGCCTGCCTTAAGCAGCCAGTCATTGAAGTAGGGGGGAGACTGGTACCCCCCAAGCTCCAAAAGTGTGCTGCGACCACTTCCATCACATTTGTGAACACCAAAGGGTTTATTTACTTATTTATTTGACAGACATAATGGGCGCAGCTACCCAGAGGGGTTTCCCAGCGCAGGATAGATGCAGATAGCGAAACCCCAACAAAGTAGCTAGAAAAGCAAAGTTTTCATATTTTTACGAAATTCCAATAAAGAATTACAGTTCCTAAGAGTAGCAGAGAGAGAATTCCACAGCTTGGGGCCAAGATAGGAAAAGGAGCGTCCCTTAATACGTGTGAAGCGAAACCTAGGCATGGTGAACAACGAGTAACTGGCAGATCTCAGCAAACGCGTATGCATATAAGAAGTCACCAATCCATGGATGTATATGGGAGCTAGGCCATGTTTGGCCTTGAAAATATAGCAAAGTGCCTTAAATTCAGTGCGTTTTGAAATCTTTAGTCAGTGCAGTTCCTGGAGCAAAGGCAAGGCAGGGGCATGACTAGGTGGATGACAAATTAGCCGGGCAGCTGCATTCTGAATGGTCTGGAGGTGTCTAATATAAAAGTCTTGTCAGTGCCTAGATACAGTACATTACCATAATTCAGTATGGACATGACTAGGGCCTGAATAACCGTTCTCTGTGCCGCTAAGGGGATTAGCCAGAGGATCCTTTTCAGCCATTTAAGGACTGAAAAACAGACAGAAGTAACCATAGATACCTGTGGCTTCAAGGAAAGTTTGTCATCAATGATAAAATCGAGATTATTGACCTTAGTAGACGGAGAGGGTAGGGGCCCAAGTGAGACCGGCCAGTGGCTAGGTCCCCAGAGATAAGGATTGTTGCCCAAGATTAGGACCTCTATTTTTTCGCGTTGAGTTTCAATGCATTTTTATTCATCCTTAAGGAAATATTCCTCAGGCCTAAGTGAAGCAGCGAAGGGTCCCGTCGTTGGGCAGCTGATAACGAAAAGATGATCAGCGTGTCATCAGCGTGTGAAAAAAGGGTGAGCCCACACCTCAATTACATCAGCTAGAGGACGAACGTAGATGTTAAAGAGCAAGGGGCTCAGAATAGATCCCTGAGGGACGCCAGAGGTCAGGGCTAGAGTCTTCGATCTTGCGTCGGCCGAAGAGACCTGGAAGGTGCGATCATTTAAAAAGGAGGTCACCCATTTCTAAGCCAGGCCTTCCATACCCACGTACTCAAGTCTGTCGATCAAAATAGATTGAGACACTGTGTTGAACGCAGTGTTCAAGTCAAGCAGAATGAGAGCGGCTGGTCACCAGAGTCAAGACGTTGTCTGAGACATTCAGTCACCCCAAGAAGAGCGGAGTCAGTGCTGTGCGACGCCCGAAAACCAGACTGCGAAGGATGGAGAAGTCGATGGGTCTCAATGAAAGTTGAAAGTTGTGAGTTAACATGCTTTTTCAAAATTTTGGAAAAGACAGGAAGGAGGGAAATAGGACAGAAACTTGACCAACAGGAGAGTCCAAGTCAACTTTTTTTTTTTTTTTTTTTTAAAGGAGGAGAACCATGGAGTCGTCAAGTAGTTAGAGTTTGGCAGGGGGAAGGGGTTCCAGGGGAAAGCCAGATTTGATGGATTGCAATATTTTCGTTAATGATGTAAGATCCAGAAAGGAACCATGTCCTACTTCTGAAGGACTCCTCCAACTAATATACCGGAAGGGGGACTTCAACATAACTTCCTATTGGGGTAGCCAAATGCGTGTTGCTCTTAGCATTTATGGCCTCAACAGCTAATTGACTGTGAATCTTGTCGACCTTTTCTAAAACAATAAAAAGCTGGCTAGTTTATCGCACTGGTTCTGTGAAAGAAGAGGGTGAAGGCAAGATGTTATTAGCACTGGTACCCCCGATCTCCAAAAGTGTGCTGCGTCCACTTCCATCACATTTGTGAATACCAAAGGGTTACTGGTGAGGCCACAAGGGAGCACTGCTAACTAAAAATGCTCATGGCCCACTGTGAACAGCAGGTAGCGTCTGTCGACCTGCAGGACAGGGATATGGAAATAAGTGTATTGCAGGGCCAATCCCACCATTAAGTCTCCAGGGTCTAGGGAGACAGGACCTAGGCTAGTGTGAGCATCTTGAATGTGAACTTGCGCAGTAAGGTGTTGAGAGGACGAAGATCTAAAATAGGATGAAAGCCTTAGTCCTTCTTCGGCACAAGGAAGACACACAAGTACCACCCAGATCTTACAGCAGAGGCCAGAAACCTCTCTATGGCCCCTTTGGCCAAAAGGGCCTACACTTCCTGCTGGAAGACAGACAGCTGGTCCTCCATCAGCCGCCATGATGGTGAAGGAGGGTGCACCAGGGTAGAAAGATATGGTAGGTCATAGCCCCGATGTATAATTTGGAGGACTCACTTGTCCAAAGAGATGGCTTGTCACCCCTGGAGAAAATATCAGATCCTGCCTCCAGCAGGGAGACTGTGTACCGGCAACAACCCACTAAAGCGGTTTTGTGGCTGCAGATGCAGTAGAAGCAGGGAATTGAGGTGCTCTTCGTCCCTGCTGTCCTTGTTGTCGTCTCAAAGAATCGCACCCTTGTTGGTGAAACTGTCTGGTAGGAGCAGAAAGGCCCAAGGAATGTGCTTTGGCACTGCTCTCCTTAAACAGTTCCAGGGACGATTCAGCTTTTTCACCAAAAAGGAAAGAGCTGTCAAACAGCAGGCCCATCAGGGATGCTTGGAAATCACCAGAGAAGTCCGTAGACCTTATAGAGGTATGTCACTGAAGTGTCACACTGGTGCCCATCACTCAATCTAAGCAGTCGCTCAAGTCCAAGCCAGAGCCTATTACAAATTTCTCTGCATCGTGGATATCCTTAATAAGAGTTGCCCGGAACAGCCGGTAAAACATACCACTGTGTTCCAATGGGCATGAGAGCAAAGACCAAGAAGGCAGCTGGTGTCAACAGACCTTAGAGCAAGGCTCAGAGAAGAAAGTCAGTTAGACATGTTTCTATTCTTTTAGATTCACAATCCGGCAGAGTTGTAGAAAAAGGACTGAGGTTGACTTTGCTGGTAGACACCTGTACCACCAAACTCTCTGGGGCCAGATGTTGTGTAAGAAAGGCTGGGTTGCCTGGTACAGGACAATGTAGATGAGCGATCTGCCTATAGGTGGGCCCTAACACGTTTCGAACCAGTGCCCAAAAGGGTATCAATGGGGGCCTCATTAAATGGCACTAAGGCTCTGTAAGGGCCAGACCTGGTTGAGGCGCCTTAGTCAACACATTAGTTTTAACTTCCATAGTGGAGAACTGTAGGTTTAAGACTTCTGCTGGTCTTTGCATAGCAACTGTGAAGTAGGGTCTTTTTTTGGGGGGGCGTGGGCGTGGCTAACCGCCAAAGATGGCGGTCGCAAAGACGAGCGGCTCCCGGTCTAGCACCTGGCATCTCCCCTGTATCGGCCCGCTAAACGAGTCATCGGCCCAATCCCTATGCGCAGTAAGGTTACATGATCCAGTGGTGCACATCGCCTTGAAACCCTCACGGGTGAGTAGTGCGCTTTACAAATCCCAGATTGATTGGTAATGCGCAACCTGGAAGGCGATCGGCATGAAAGACGGACGCACTGCCTGAGCAAAATGGCGGTCCCCAGCGCAACAGAAGTATACTGAGCAACAAGATAACGCTTAGCAGCCGCTGTCCCCAGCTCACATCACCCAGAGCTGTCACATACCATAGATGCTATATGCGGTACCGCAATTAAGCCAGAAGACGGGGAGAGGACATAAAACGAGCAACCGGGCCTAGACGTCCACGGAGTAAAGCCTACGTCACGACCCACTGGACCGGAGTGCGTTCCAAAAGGAGAGACCCACCTGCGGCACTGCTGTTGCGTCCTCCCCAGGTCATCCACGGACTGACTCCACCACAAGGCCTGCAGCGGGGTGCCTTGCCGGGAGCCTGGTCGACGACGAGCCGCTTAACAGGAGAGGACATGTAGGCTTTGGTGGAGGGATGCATTCCGGCGCAGCCGCCTACACCGCCCGGGCACAGCAGCCTAGACTGCCCGGGCGCGCGCTCTGGACCAATTCGATGATTGGACTGTCCTCAAGGGCCCCAACAGGGGAGGTACAGCTGGGCTGAGGCGGCCCGCCCTGATTGTGGTGAATCCAGCACCCAGTGTCGAGACAATCTGCGGCGGCACACCGGGTCCTGGGGGGAGAGATGGCAACTGCTGCACTCGAGATCCGACCAGCTCCGTTAACATGGAGGCCGGGACTCCTCCTAAGACGGGATTTTGATAGGGCCTATTCCACCCTTTGGAACCAATTCACAAACTGGCGCACGCAATAAACAAGGAAGCCGGTCCCGGTAATATGAGTGACATTACCCGTGCCTCTAAATGTACCTGGAGTCTGCGACCAACACACTGCAAACTTAAAGGCTAAACAAGCCCCTTGAAAAACGTACTGACTGTGCGGCAGGCGATCGGGAGCCGGGGGCCCCAGTACTGTAACACGGACCTCTGATAGAGCATAGGAAGCCAGGACCTGACCCCGCACGGGTTACCAAGAGAGGGCTAACATATCAGACAGACCGTGGTACAGGCTCCGCTCCGTTTACCCTACCCCCACCCCCACCCCCATCATTTACAACATAACTTTCTCCTCCCCAGTGGCACGGACCCCTCTCATCCGTCTGCAAACCAGGCCTCTGTCTTGTGCTGATACCCCTCAGCTTTACACCATCAGTGCTTTAAAACTGTAGACAGTAGCAAGCCAGTAGCGCGACACGGGCCCATCGTTGTTAAAGGAACAATCCACCCATGAGTTCGTTCCCCAAAGCGGGCCTACTATAGCTGAAGGCACATACCTCGCGGATTCAAGCGTATCACAAAGAAGTCGTGAAACAATGGGGCAAACCAAGGAAAAGCAGCTGGATACTGAAGGACCGCCACAACCAGGCATGAACACTCTCCCGATCAGCGCACTTACTGAAATGGTGCTCCCAACCGCATGCAGTACACAGCTAGACAAATTGGATCTTATACTACAAGAAATGAGACTCATGCACAGCAATGGAACAGCTCGGATCGCCAACTACAGAAATCACCCTAATTAGAGCGGACTATAAGAATCTAGCAGAAAAAGTGACTGCCAACACAGCAACACTAGGACTTAACCCCCTGGCAAAAAGAACAAACTGAGATAGTAGAACAATTCCAGCACCAAGTCACAATACTGCAGGAAAGGATGGAAGATGCAGAAGGGCGCTCGCACCGGAATATTATCCGCATAATTGGTCTACCGGAACATAGCGAAGGCCAGAATGCAACCATATACATAGAGTCCTGGTTGCGCACAATAGCGGCGCCAGGTGAACTATCGGACTATTTCTGTGTGGAGGGGGCGGACAGAGTCCCTACCAGGAGAAGAGCGCCTCCCCGCCTTAATAGTCGCTTGAATACTCAACTTCAGAGACCGGGACCTAATTCTACAAGTAGCGAGAGAAAAAGCACCAATCAAACACAATAATGTGCAAATTTCACTATTTCCAGACTACACCTTCAAGGTGCATCCTACCATGGAGTCAAACTACATCTTCAAACCCTCAATCTAAAGTACGCCCTCCTTTACCCTGCTAAACTCCAGATCATTCAGGATCAGAAAAGCCACTTTTTCGATACACCAACGGACGTCTGGGAGGGGATAGAACACACCTTCCCAGACCTGCGTATAGATGAGGCACTCAAACATGACTCAGAACCTAGAACTAGGAAACGTCTGCCACTGACAACGCCAAAAATCACAAAGAAAGGAAGATCATCTAAAACCTATGCCGGAAAAAATGCTGGAGGGGCGAAGATCGGCCCTATCATCGGCAGCCACGCTTCCAGAACTGCGGATAACCACAGATGAATCCTCGACTGGTGACACCGCTCAATCAGAATCGGACAACAGCCAACTACTATTCCCTTCCATAACACCAAAAACTGTAAATTACGTATTGAACTCACTAACGACAGCACCTACTAATCGGGGTGCACAGGCCTCTTTCATGTAGTAGTTTTCACGGTCCCACTGAAGGGTGCGGAGAAGATAATGAAGGTATATTGGCATCACGCAACTCGAAAATAGCCCCGATTAGAGGTAAGAGCCATGAAGGCCTGCTATGTTCCCTGCAAGCTGGGGATTCTCTTCTAGGCTGCGGTGAGGGGGTGCATTGAACTAATCCGCATGTAGCATCCACCTTGAAGACCCACATGTTACAGATATTAACTGGGAAAGACAGGGGGAGTGAGACTTGTTGAATAAAACCATCATTAATATTCCATCCTCAGGCCCGGGATGGCGTGGGCGTGTACCCTTCAAGGGAGAGACGCCTAAGAACTTTTGGGAGCTCTCACTGACTATTCAGCAACCATGCCCCCATCTGCAGTAGCACGAGTTTCAGCCACCCGGAAGGTTAAAGTTGTAAGTAATGTTTGGTCAAAAACAGTTCCTTAGTTGGACCTTGTATTGGGCTGTTTAAATGGGAAGCTGACGGGTACAAGAATCTTATTCAGTAGAACCGACCAACACAGTAACAATGCTTTAATACGACACATAGGAAATACACATGGCGACAACCCAAATATATAACTACACTACTTGGAACATACAGGGAATGGGATCACTACACAAACGACATAGAATCCATGCGCAGCTAGCTAGGTGTAAAGCACATAGTGTTCCTACAAGAGACTCATTTATCCACAGCGGAAACCCTTTGACTACAAAAAAGGTGGAGGGGACAACTATTTGGCACAACCTACTCAGAGTTCGCACGAGGTGTGGCAATATGGATACGGGCTGGGATCCCCTTAATTGCACATGAGAAGCGCATTGATAAAGAGGGTAGATATGCACTAGTGCGTGGTACACTGGATGGCAGTCCATTTGTGCTGGGAAGCTTATATGCTCCTAATGTGGACTAAGACAAATTTTACACCAAGGTGGGAAGGGTACTGGCAGACTGGACTCTGTTCCCCTGGATACTGGGGGGCGATTTCAATGCAGTTTTAGATACTTATCTGGACCGGTCTCACCTCCCCACTCCTAGGTGTGACTTTGGTATGACAGGCTAAATTGTTACAGATATGGGCGCAAGGTTGGTCATTGTGTGAGATTTGGCGTATCCATAATGAGGGTATGCTGGAATACTCACACTATTCATCTGCACACGAATTACATACCCGAATAGATCACATTTTCTGTAGCTCATCCCTCCTAACACAAGTCACCCACACAGCATATATGGGTAAAACACTATCAGACCACAGGTCTTTGGAGGCCACCATTTTCTGGGGACATGTCCCTACACTGGTTCCCACTTGAAGGCTTGACCCTCGCCTCATGGAAGATGATGTATTCCTAAACACCATAGCTACTACCATTGAAACCTATTTTTCCGAGAACGCAGGAACAGCCTCTACAACAGGGCTAGAATGGGAGGCATTTAAAGTAATGGTATGTGGGACCACAATCAGCTCAGTGGTAGGGGCCCGTCACACCGTTCACAGGGAACTTAAGCAGGTGGAAGACACTCTAGCCAGGTTGGAATGAGACGCTGCTCAAACCGAAGCTGCCAAAGCAGACCTTCAAGAAGGCCGTATAAAATATGCAGAACTCCTAGAACAACTGCGGGTGATAGATTATTGAGCTTACAGACAGAAAATACACACGGAAGCGGATAGACTGGGTACACTGTTGGCACGTCTAGTTAGAAACACCCCCCAATCGACACCTATAACAGAAATACTCGCTCCTCAACAGACCCGTGCAACCACACAGAGTGAAATTAACAATGTTTTAATTATTAAAAAAGCAATACACACTGCTGCAAGTAGAGCGGACTCACAGGAGCTTCGCGATTTCCTGGGCTTCGTTCGCCTCCTACAAATTCCAGCGGAGGCACGCAAGATGTTAGCTGCACTAATCAATACTGCTAAAATACGTACAGCAATTAAAGCTCTCCCCAGAAAAAAAACACCGGATAGACGGATTACCAGCAGAACTATACGCCACGTACTCCCACTTATTGACCCCTAGACTATAAAAACTATATCAGGAGGCATTCATGACCGGATTCCCTACCCCCGCCCCCACCACCACAATGCAAGCCCTAATAACTTCCCTACCCAAGCCCGGGAGAGACCACTCTAACTTATCTGCCTATCGCCCACTATCTTTACTAAATACAGAATATAAAATACTAAGTAAAGTGCTATCCAGTCGTCTCCAATGCCTCCTGCCACAATTAATACATATTGACCAGTGCAGATTCATACCTGCACGGAATACATCTCTCAATATACGCAGGCTATGCAATGTTATGTTTGCTTGCCCCTGAGGAACTGATCAGCGCGGGATGTACATCACTAGATATCTGCAAAGCATTTGACATGCTAGATTGGACTATATGCTTCCTGCCCTACAAAGATTCGGGATTCCCTCTGAATATATGCAATGGATTCGGATACTCGATCACCTCCCTACATCCTGGGTACACACAGGGGCACATCACCTGCATATCAAATTCAAAGGGGCACGAGACAGGACTGTCCCATTTCACCCTTGTTGTTCGTGCTCACACTCGAACCCCTCGCCCACAGATTACACGCTGAAGCAATCAATTGGGGAATAACTCTTAACCATACACTCCATGCAATATCCCTTTATGCAGATGATATTCTTTATTCCTAAGATCTATGGGAAAACCTATGCACGGTAGCAGAAGTTTTTACTCAGTTTGAATCCACTGCGGGACTAGCCATCAATTACGAGAAATCATAGGCATTTCCCTTTCGGACTGATCTACCTAGGCACACTATCCCCTTTGGAGTTCGAGACATAACGGTGGCTCCGACCTCTTTCCGTTACTTAGGGATTCAAGTTTATAGGAACACCCAGGATCTAATTGAAGGGAATATACACAAAGCAATAAACTCCCTGTGCGCCCAGGTCACTTTCTGGACGTACCTGCCCCTTTCAGTCGCTGGTTGCCTGGCAATCGTTAAAATGGTGATGCTACCACAGCTCCTTTACTTCTTTACTAATTTTACCGTAGTAATTTCCAGAGCCGTTTCTAAGACACTAAACTTACTCTTAACTGGCCTAATTTGGGCCTCTGGCCGCAGACGAAATAGTCTAGCAAAGCACACCAACTGTCCCCTTTAGTTGTAGAACGCCACAAGTGGGAAGAAGACAAAGAGACCGCTCACAGATAAGGAATGGAAGGCAATCCTGGAATATCCTAAACGAGTACCCCGCAACATACGTTTCAAGTTTATACAATATACGTTAACACAACGCGCCTATTTAACGCCACACAAACTGCACTTAATCTCTCCCACCATTATGGCTGCCTGCCCTAGAAGCACAGAGCGAGAGGCAGATTTAATACACATGGTCTGGACCTGTAATGGCTTACGTAATTATTGGGAAACGGTCACAGCAGTACTGAAGGAGGTAGTAGGCGATATGGGATGGCATTTGGCCAAAACATGTATACTAGGCTTATATACGTAGCGGAAAGGGAGAGTAACAGGCCAAATTCACAGACTTGGCACTCATTTTAGCGAAGAGATGTATAACTAGGAGATGGAAATCAACAACTCCCCCCAAGATCCAAACATGGAAGACAGAGGGCGAACTATGGGGGATGGCAGAGAACTGAGCCCTTCGTAGGGAGGAAAGCAGAGGACTCCGGAAGAGACCCATCGCAATGCAATGGGACCTATTATCAGAATCCTTTAAAGCAGCGGATACACTAAATAATCCATTGTAACGACACTAGATAACCCCGTAACACCCGAAGTTAAACAGGGGCACGACAGATGACGCAACCCTATCTGCCTGAATCTAATGTATTCTTTCTACAGATCAAACCATAGACAGTCTGGCTGATAGTGCGAAATCAGTCAACCCAAACGCACGTATCCCCAGACCCCCAATCATAGATGCACATACGCCGAGCTTCACCACAATGGTCACCCAATTCAGGTTGGGCCACTAACACTGGAATACTACGAAGTACCCGTCAGCAGGGGGGCGGGGAGGGGAATAATCAGTTCTCTTTGTTCTTCTTTTGTTTGCGTGTTCCTGTTGCACTAGGGACTTTTTTTGTGCATGTTGTATTGATTTATTGTGAAACACAGAAAATCGATACAGCAGTGTCTATAATAATCAGCAGTCATTAGAGGGGAACAACAAAATGCAATGGTGATCAGAAAAATGAGATACAAAGTATTGTCCCGTTCTCATCGGGAGGGGACTGAATAGGGGGGAGGCAAACTAGGGACGTTATCTAGTCATGTGATATACTGGAGCAGCCGCTAAGACCATAGCGACTGCTCGAACTGCGAGGATACAATCCTATTCAATTTAAACAGTAGATCATAACAGGAATTCATCCGACAATAGCACTATACTGCTTTGTACAAGGATTATTAATGACCTTGTATGCACAATTGCAAATAAATACTCCTATAATGACTAAATTGAAATGACTGCTAAAATAGGTTTAAAAAAAAAAAAAAAAAAAAGAAGAAAAAAGTAGGGGGTGGCCAGGCGGTTCAACATGGTGGGCGCGCCGTAACAAAGCTCCCGTAGTCCCTTAAAAAAATCCGCTGATTATCCTGCCGCATCGGCCTCCAAATCTATACCTCTGTGGACTGCAGCTGCCACCTATGCCCCGCTATTACTGGAAGTGGTCTTGGAGTTGCTCATCGGGCAGTCCAGAGCGGAGGTGTGGTTGCGGCCTGGCGATCCCCGGTCTTGCCTGGGTGGCGGCGCCGGAGTGTGGGACGAGCGGCCGCAGCGGAGATCCGACGAGCCGTGGCGACGGTGGACTGCCTCGTGACACATCTCCGAGGTGAGCCGACCGGCAGCTGATACGCCGGAACTGCCATACTTCCTCCATACGGCTGGCGCCTGTAGATCGGCGGCTGTATCGGGCCGCGAGGGGGAGCTGAATCCTGGCCTGCACAGCCCAACGAAGCGACGGGAGAGGCCGGAGCCGGGACTTGTGCTCGGGCCGCCCCCATTAATAAATAGTGCCCGCTAATTCATCCGGCGGCCAAAGTGGTGCTAGCCGGGGACACTGGCCCCCTGCCTCTCCTTCAGCGGCCGTGTCAAGCCGCAAGGCGCATTGCTCATCGGTGCGTGGGGCTTAACAAAGATATTGGCTGCACTGGGCTGTGTGTGGAGGTGGGCTTCGCCGCCTTGCCCGTCCAGCTGGGGCTGAAAGTGTGCCATAGGAGGAGCTGCTCCTCGCCTACTTGCCGACGGCCATATCGCGTCGCGAGGTGCAGAGTACATTCGTGTGGGAGGCCTGACTAGTGCCCCGGCTGTGATCTCTGCATGTGGGTGTATGCGCGTGCTGGGCCCCCTGCCTGTGCGGCCGGCGCCACGGTGCAGTTGATGGGCTGAAGTGGACTTTGGGGGCTGTGGACGCTGGTGCAGTGGGGCTACCTGGAGTGGGACCGGTTGGGGTGCGCTGCCCTTGGCCTTCCCCATAGCGAGGTTATTGCCCGCTCCGGGAACAGTTCGAGGGTCTGGTCTCTGGATGTCAGGTGCCCCCTAGCGCTGCGACTGGATGTGGGACGGTAGCCGGTGGCCTTCATCCTAACTCTACTCGTCACGACATATGGATATCCGGCGTTGGTTGTGCCCGGGTTGACCAGAAATCAGAGATTCAGCCCTGTTCCACACACACACACCTATATATATTAACTCGTAGTCCCGCACTTGCTGATGTCGATGGCCTCAGAGTAACCCAAGATGACGGTGGCCGTGCCTCTGCCTGGTTTGCCCGGTCGCGCTGTCGCCTGGCCTGATCATATCGTTTCCAACTCAGCGTACTCGCAGGAATCACCCTCACCTCATTTCTAGCAGCAGGAGGAAAGATAAACTCTCCGGCATGACGACCAAGCAAAGCACCCTAGACAAATATACTGGTGCCACGGCCCTGGCACGGAATTAGAGTCCTGGTGAGTCAATGTCGCCCATGCCCGATAATGCAGCTATACTGGCCGCCATAACGCATTCATGCTAGAGGCCGAGATTGGAGCAGTTGGCTTGGATGGCAGGATCTCCGCAATGCAGTACAACGCATAACTGAAGCTGAAACCAGGGGGTCTACGGTTGAAGATGTAGTGACTACCCTTTCCAAGAAGGTCTCCGCATTGGAAATGATCACAACGGGTCTGGCGACACGTGCCGAGTGACGCGCACGCAGAAATAACCTCCGTTTTGTGGGGTTTCCTTTGGGTTGCGAAAACAACGATATGGAGGGCTTCCTCATTAAATGGCTGACTGACTGGCTCCACATTGGTGTTCGGTCTCCCTGCTTTGTAGTTGAGCGTGCACACCGGGCCCTACTGCAAAAGCCACCACCCGGTGCCCACCCTAGACCAATCATTGCCAGGTTTTTAAACTACAAGGACAGAGACGCTATCCTGCAGCAGGCCAGGCTCAAAGAGACTCTTCACTACACCTCATATCCTATAATGGTATTTCCAGACTATACGAGGCTAGTCCAGCAACGTCGACAAACCTTTACTCAGGCCAAAGCTCGACTGCGGAATTTAAAGATCCAGTACTCTCTGTTCCCAGCCAGGCTGCAGGTGAATTATAAATCGCAGACGCACTTCTTTGACTCGCCTGAAGAGGTGTTTACCTGGACAGATGAAGCTATTAAGCTCAGGCCGCACACTCCTCTTAGAATGGACTCGGATTTGTCGTCCAGGGGCCCGGGCCAAAGGGTCTCCCAGGCCAACGACAAACAGCGTCGTAGATCGCGATCCAAGAAACGCTCCAAGACTCGCAACAAGTCGAATATCCAAGTTACAGAGGACACAACGTGAACGATAATATACCAGTTCCTGCTGGCTCTATATACATTGTCCATACTGCCGACGGCATCTAGAACATGGGCTACACGTATTGATGCTTTCCTCTCGACACTGCAGAAACTTGTATGAACATGGGGTTTTCTATTGGGATCCATTGGCGGAAGGTAGTTCCCAACCCACCTTTGGTGTTGGGATGCCCATCACGCCGCGACAGATGCTTCAATGTTTATGAGGTATTGGGGTGGGAGGGAGGGGGGCCGGGGTTTTGGGAAAGTTACTGTTTATGTTTTTTAGTGTCATTTCTCTATACTCTCTATGCAATGTCTCTATTCAATATGCCATCCACGCGCTATCCTCCATCCACCTACATCACTCCCAACTACAACACTAGATATGGCTGGGTTGTATGATAGACAGCTTCGCATCGTCAGCTGGAACGTCCGGGGCGTGCTGGATAAGGTTAAGAGGGGGGCAGTATTGCGCCAGGCTAAGCGTTATGAGGCGGATGTCTTGTTTCTGCAAGAGATGCACTTATTAGGCAACAAGACACTGTGCCTGGCGCGATTTGGGTATGTTCAGGCCTTCCACTCCGGATTCAGTAGGGGCTCCCAAGGCGTCGCCGTTATGATACACCGTAGAGTCCCCTTCCTACACGATAAAATATGGTCTGATCTCCAAGGTAGATACATCATCGTCACTGGCACTCTATACGGAAAGCGGATTACTCTAGGCAGTGTATATGCCCCTCCACCGTTAACAAGGAACCTAACAGAGCGCCTGTTGGCGTGGTGGGCAGAGATTCCCTCGGGCCTGACAATAGTTGGGGGTGATTGGAACGATATTTGTCTTCATGCAGATAGATGGGAACACGGCAGAAACGTGCGAGTCGAAGTTGCAGCTCCTGGTACAGGGGATAGATTGGATCGATGCATGGCGGAGGCTACACCCAACCGATCGGGTCTACACATACTTCTCCAGCGCGCACGGTTCCTTTTCTCGTATTGACTATGTCTTTCTGTCAGCAGCACACAGACTCGAGGCGGCGGAGATCCTGCCCAAGGGACTTTCTGACCACTCCCCTGTGCAGCTGGACTTGTGCCTGGGCTCTAAACGCCCCCCCTTCCGGTGGCGAATGTCTTCATGGCATCTACAGGATGAATACAGAACACACATGGACACTGCAATTACAGATTATTTCTCCCGTAACACAGGAACGGTAGAGTCTTCTGAGACCCTGTGGGAGGCCATGAAGCCAACACTTCAGGGGGTGGATATTGCGTATTGTACGGCGCAGCGTAAACAGCGCCGTGAGAAATTGACGCAGATGGAAGCCCAGCTTTTGGAACTGGAGTTCAGGAGCAGAGGAGACGGGGGAGGGACTGCGCATAGACAATTGCTTCACGCGCAACAGGTTTATGCCGGTGAATAGATGGACGAGGCGAGAATGACCTGGCTGGCTTCCCGTAGCAGAATATACCAGTGGGGAGATAAGTCTAGCGCGCTGCTACACCGCCTCTGCCAACCGGCGCTCTGTCCCCTAGCTCTTCCAACGGTTAGTGGTCCCACTGGGGAGATACTCACTGACCCACTACAAATTGCAGCAAGCTTTGCAGGTTATTATGAGGGTTTGTATGCCCCCAGAGAGATCATTCCTTCCCATCTTGTTCATAAATTCATAGATGATATGCCTCCACGTGCCCTAGCAGATTCGGTGAGAGAGGAGTTGGATGCCCCGATAACGATCAAGGAACTCCAGGGGGCACTCTCTGAGATGCGCACTGGTAAAGCACCTGGCCCAAATGGCTTCCCGTGCGAATGCCATAAGAAATACCAATCCCTATTGCTGCCCCCCTATCTAGCAGCACTCAATGCTGCGCTAGACGAGCAACGCCTCCCAAGAGATTGGCAAAGCCGAAATAGTAGTGTTTCTAAAGCCGGGTAGACCCCCCCCGAACATCACGCTTCATCCCGTTCAATCTCACTCCTCAATGTGGAAGCTAAGCTTCTTGCTAAAGTCATAGCCACTCGCATTGCACCATACATCACAGATCTGATCCATCCCGACCAGGCGGGCTTCATGCCATGCCGGTCCACAAGACATAAATATCCGCCACGCACATAATGCTATTGCGACGGTGGACCCCCTTGCGGAGCCAGCTGCGCTCTTGTTGGCCGACATTGACAGGGCATTTGACAGGGCATTTGACTCTCTTAGCTGGACCTACCTCTTTGCACTCTTGAGTCGATTGAACTTTGGCCCCCGCCTCCTTAACTACATTCAAGTTCTATATACTGACATCACTGCATCAGTCCGTATTGCCGACTATGTCTCAGGCCTTCTCCATTGAGCGGGGTACTCGTCAGGGGTGCCCCCTCTCTCCCTACCTCTTCGCCTTGGCTATGGAGCCACTCGCTGCATGGGTGCGCATTAATGCACACATTCGGGGCTTCGAGTGGTCAAGAGAACTCTTCGACCGCATAGCTCTGTATGCGGATGATGTTCTGTTATTCCTTACGCGACCAGACCAGTCGGGGCACGACTCCTTAGGATCATGCAGATTTCTGGTGAGACGTCAGGATTGTATATGAATGCCCGGAAAATCATTTCTGTGGCCCCTTCGGGGTAGTAGTCACATGGGCAGGTGGACAGATGAGGTGACTGTGGTCCGAGATGGATTTAAATATCTGGGGGTATACCGGTCGACCTCCCAATCCGTGTTCTGGGAAAGGAATCTGGCCCGTTATGGGAGCAAATTAAAGTGCAGACTCGTTCTTGGTCACATCTACCTCTCTCCCTGTTTGGCAGGTCCGCCATCTTTAAGATGGTCTCCCTGCCTCGGCTACTATACCAGCTGCAAAACCACCCGTATCTAATATCACCCACCTGGTTCAAACAACTGAATGCTAATCTTAGACTCTTCCTCTGGATGGAGGGGGGCAGGGGGAGTCTCAACACGGGTGGCATTGAAAACATGCTTCCAGTCAACGTATTGCGGAGGCATAGCGCCGCCAGACGTCCAGGCATATTATGCAGCCTCGCACCTCCTTATCCTTAATGACTGGTATTACGAAGACAGATGCGACCCCGCTTATGCAGTTGAACGTTGGCTGATGGGTAATATGTCATTGCACACGATCCATTATGCACGCTCGACCCTGAAGGAGCTGCCGCCGGCGACAGCCACGTTTTTCATACTCTGGAGGCGGTTACTGCATTACATAGGGTGGTGGGGTAGGCTGACAAAAGAAACGCCCTTATAGCACAATGGTCTTCTGCCTCAGCTGTCGGGGCTCATGGGTTTCTCTGGCTGGGAGGCAATTGGTATTTCCACGGTAGGAGATGTTCTTCATGGCCGGATCCTAAAGTCCTTTCAGGAACTGCAGCAAGAATATGCAATGCCCCGGATGCAATTTTATAAATACCTCCAATTCCGCCATGCCTTTTCACCATCTATTGCCCATCAGGAAGTAATACCTGATTTTAATCCTATAGAAGCTAAGGTATTTATGGGGGAACATAAGATCACCAAGATTTATCGAACACTAAGCCCCCTGGACGACGAAGATTGGGCGGAGGCATTAGAGTCCCCACGCGGCGCGGCCATTGCAGCAAAACTACGATTCATACAATTCAAACACCTTCACAGGGTCTACTACACTAGATATAGGCTCTGGCGTGCAGGGCTAATTGATTCTCCAATTTGCTTACGCTGCCAAGCTACAGATGGCTCCCTTATGCATACCATATGGCAGTGCACTGCACTCTCTAGGTTCTGGCTGGGAGTAATCACATGTCTGTCAGACGTTTTGGGTTGGGACATTCCTTATTCACCGCAGCTAACCCTGCTCCACATTACTGATGGTATTGGGGGCAACATATATAAGCGACACTTACTGCTCCTGGGCCTTACGTTGGCAAAACGAGACATAGCAAAAGCATGGAAAGATGCCTCCCCACCTCGGGTACAGATATGGAAAAAGGGCCTAGACTTTTGCATGGGGCTGGAATTACCAATATATAAAGCGAGAGGATGCCCCCAGAAACATCCCAAGATCTGGAAGAGGTGGGCAGATTAACGGGTTCTGTATTTGGAGCCTATTCCAACTGTATCACTGGATTAGCGCCGGAGGGGGGGGGTGGCTGTAGGTGGTGTTGAGGGAACAACATGGCTGTAACTGTTTAATTATGCGATTTGGGTGGCTGGAAATGACATGCATTGTATTATTTTTTGGATATATGACTGTTGGAGAAATGTGTTTGATGGCATCTCATTTTCAATTGTTATTCTGTAATCAAAAAGTCGACATTATTATTGCTACTTCATACACTGCGCTACTGGATGACCTGGCTAAGCCAGGCTTGCTACAGCTATTGACAATAAATGTTGTTGTGAAAAAAAAAGTTGGGGCTTTCCTCCATAGCATGACTAAGGGGACACACAAGGCCAATAACTGGAGAAGTATGAAGACCACTGACATCTTGGAGTTCTTCATGATGGTGTTCTTCATCATATTGTGGGACATATTAATCCCCTTCATTGTAACTGAGACAGTGCTGAAAAGATTGTCTAATGTTTGAGCTTTACCACGTTAAGAGAATGGTGTCTCAGTTGGAAATGCGGCCTCTGTGTCGGCTGGAGCGGGTGTAATCTTGGAAGAGCTGTTGAGGATCCTGCTCTGAGTCAAGTAGCACAATGGGTTGTAAATCCTTCTCTGGAGTGGATGTTGATGCAAAGGGAACCGGCACAGGGGATGGCACAGGAACCAAAGTCAACACCAGATCCAGTGCTGAACCAGATACAGGTCCAAGGGGCACAGACGGCACACCAACTGGCAGAAGTCCGACTGGAGTCCCCTGCAGATACTTGGGTGCGAAAGGTGCTCCAGTGGGAACCGGTAAAGTGCCAAAAATGTGAAGCATGGCCTCTCATAGGCCTCTACTCTCTGAGGAGTTGCTGACAACCCGTAGGCTTGAGAGGCACCAGAGCTAGACTCTGAATCACTCCAATGGAGATCAGGAGCAAGACCGGGAGGCACACTGATGCCCTCAGGAGTCTGAAGATGGCGGGAGGGGTCCCATTCCTGCTTTGACTTCCTAAGTTTTTTTATTGGACTTACCCGAAGACTTGACAGTGATGATGAAGTGTTGTAGGAACAATTTTGGGAGCAGGAATGGGACCTTCTTTTCTACTCAGACCAGTCACCTTGTTGAGTCTTGTGTTCGATTACGTAATGTTTGGGCTTGTGGTTCCATATGGACTACGGATTCATCTGGGCAGTCATCACAGGACCTGAAGTCGAGTAATAACACTAAGCACCAAAAACCTACTTCTTGCAGGTCCCTCACACACATCTATTGGTGACAGTCCCTAAATGGTTTCAACATTGTTCTCTTAGGGGGCGACATTTTACCCTGCACAATGGTAAATTTTGTTACAAAAATGTGGCCTTTAAGATCAAGAAGAAGCTCTGGATCCACATCTGACGGCACTGAAAGAATGAAAGCTTTGCATGGGTGGAGCTTATTTCAGTTTCACTCATCACGTCTGGAGCGGAACGATGCTGGAATGGAACTGCATGATGCCACCTACCGGCGAGCAGGAGTGCTGCGCTATAAAAACATCATCGCGACCAAACATCTACAGTGTAAACTTGGTGGTTTCTCCAGTAGGCAGGCCATATCCAGAGTGCAACCCACTATTTGGGTCGATTCTGTCAATGCATGTTTAATAGGGAAGAGAGACCATAATTCTATGTGCCCCATGTATTATGCACAGATTTAAGATCCTATATCCTTAAATGAACGTCCCGGGCTCACTCTCCTTCACTGACAAGGATGTCTTCCCAACAAAGCTTAGAAATTTTTAATACTGCTTCATCCCAACCCATCTTATTTACAAACTTTAACGTGCAGGAATTGGCCATTACGTACCAGAGAGCCAAGTTTAATTCTCTCCCGATACCCTGAGACATTGTACTCCAGGGCAGACTAAGTAGGCCCTTAAGGACTGAACTTTCCACCAAATCCCAAACAGAGGGTTTATCAAGTGCAAAGATATCTGCACCACACAGGGTAAGGGGAGGCATTTCCCTTCATAGACTTTAATGAAGGGAACCAGAGACAGGCCCCATAGAACTGGTTAAACTTAGTCATGCAAGTGGTTTGTAGCCGAGCTCTAGATCTTAAGCTCCCAATATAAGCATTCCACTTTTTAAATTCCTAGTAAATGTAAACCCCAGATATTTATATGAATCCACCACTTTCACTGGGATAGAGTGCAAACCTTATGTAAAATTGGAGACCCTTTTCCCGAACACAGCTAGCTTTGTTTACTACAGATATATTTTCAGGGAGTTTGCTTTACGATTAGCATCAAGAGACTCTAATTTTCTTTGTAAACCCAGTGGAGTGTGATCTAGCAAGATCAGATCATCTTCATTCAGTAAGCATGGAATAAACATAGCCCCTACTTATGATGACAAGGAATTACATAATTTTAAAATGGAGGGTAAATCGGATAAACATTAAAAAATAAAAAAAAGACTAAAAAGAGTTGGGCCAAGACATACCCCTGCCGAAGACCATTACTATCTGGAATACTCCGACAGCCGCCCTGATTTATCTAGCTCTACATACACCCAGTTATTTGGGTTATGCCTGGATAATGCAGAGTAGCTCACTTGGAGTTTTACAAGCAATTAACTTCTCCCAGAGTAATCCCCTACCGACAATATCAAAGGCCATGCAAAAATCTATAAAACAGCGCAGCACATCTGAATTTATTGCGATAGATTTAGTGATGATGGCCATAATGAAAAGCAATGATCCACAGTGGAACGGCCCCTGCTAAATAGGACTGATCTTATTTTCCTGAGCCCATTCCTCCAGATGAGTCAGTAAGACTTTTGCGGAGACCTTCTTCTCAGATATGTCCAGGAGTCTGATCAATCTACAATGTGAGAGGAGCCTACCATTCCCTGTTTTCTGAATAGGTTTCACCACAGAGCATTTCCATGATAGTGGGTAGGACCCCTTTGTGACTCTCCAACAAAACAAATGTGCATAAACCCTTGTCCACCAATCACTATTTACCTTAACTAGAACTGCTGGAATATTGTCAGGTCCCGCTGCCTTAGATAGCTTAACTTCTTTGCTGGGAGGCCTTTTCTACCCCCATGCAAAGTCCTTTTTTGGCTATTTGGGGTAGTTCGCGTTTACGCCCACATAACTTTTTATCCACATAAGGTATCCAAGCCAAATTCGCGTCCTTCACTTTCCAACATGCTGAGGATTCTAAAGGCACACCAGGTTTGCAGATTCCCCTGGAGGGAATCGAGAAATTAGGCAAAATACAGCCAAAATGTGGAGTTTGGGGGAAAAATAGGAAAAAAAGTGCTGCAGAAGAAAGCGTCTTTTTTCCCTTGCAAACGGTATCAATGAAGGGTTTGTGGTGCTAAAAATCACAATTTTCCGAGCTTTCAGGAACAGGCAGACTTTTGTTAAAAAACCCAACATTTTCTACACAGTTTTTGGCATTTTACTGGGATATAGCCTATTTTTGTGCTTTCAACCTCCTTCCAGTTAGTGGTAGAAATGGGTATGAAACCAATAATGGATCCCGCATAGCAATATATTCCTGAAAAGTAGACAACAGTCTGAATTCAGCAAGGGTCATTTGTGTAGATCCTGCAAGGTTTTCCTATAGAAAGTATCAGTTGAAATAAAAGAATCTTGAAATTTAGTTGAAATAAACTGCCATTTGTGCCTACATGGTCACCTGTAACTTCTAACTAGGGTACATTTTTTAAAGCTATATACCGTTACGTCAGAGGGACCCTTCTGGTTGCGGAGATATCTGAGGCTTTTAAGTTCAGCAAGAACCCGAGGTATCCAGAGCCAATAACTGAGTTGCACCTTGCAATGGTTTTTCATTGTGTACCAGGTATACAGTAATTCATTTGGTAAAATATAAAGTGTGAAAAATAGGTATCAAGGAACCCTATGTATAACTGAAATGGGAACAAGATATGGAGTTTAGAAGCAGTGGGTAACCATATTAGCATGTGAATTAGAGGGTATTGCTCAAAATGACCTTTTTACACACCGTCTTACATTTGGAAGGCAGAAATGCATACAAAGACAAACTGTAATAACACTGGTTTATTTTTAATTAAGCAATTATTTTTCACGAAACAACCTGGTTTTGCAAGGGAGTCGCCTGCGTTTTTGGTCCCAGGCTCGATGGCCATCTAGGAAAACCTACCAAACCCACACATTTCTGAAAAATAGAAACCTGCGGGCATTCAGGGAGGTGTAGCTTGCATGGATCACCCAATGTTTTCTTACCTAGAATACCCTGCAAACCTCAAATTTAGCTTAAAAAAATATATCACATTTTCCTCACATTTCTGTATGGGAGTAGACTGGTGTCGAATGTGCTTTCTGCCCCAGAGGGCGGGCAGGAAGACTGAATATGCCCAAATGAATATGTGTAGCAAAGGCCCCTGCGCAAGGGGCCGCTCCCCTCCTCCCTGGTGTCTAGTGGTGGATCCCTGCTTGGGGATCACTCTCCTGCAGTGATCCCCAAGCAGGGATCCACTAGGGAAGGATACCATTGGAAAGGGAGATTCTCCCCTTTCCAAAGATTCCTCTCCTGTGTGTTTCAGTGCTCACGGCAGAGATAGCTCCACGAGCACCAAAGCAGTAAAACTTAAACAAGCCAATCGTCTCGTTACAGTTTCAATGTAATGATGCCAGGGCGCCATGTGTGCGATCGTCATTACATTGAAGAAAAAAAATACCTCAGGAGGTTGGAGAAACTCTGCCTCCCCCCCGAGGGACTAGGTGGTGGTGTGCTGAGGACATAACTGTTACATCCTTGGCATACCAGCGCCACAGCAGAGGAAGTAACAGTTACGTCCTCGCCACTCAATTGTCAACTTGATCACTGGCCGAGAACCAATCACAGACAGAACCCATAGTTAGGCACAATTCTGAGTTAGTATTAATCAAACAGTGGATAGGGTAGAATTATTAGGAAAATAACCATTCAATTTCCAATGGAAACCAAACAATCAAAGGGGGGAGTTGAGACTCAAAAATGACTGTCAATCAGGAGTCTCTAGGAGTTTAAGAGAATCTCACCCACTAGAATCCGCTAGTGGCAGGCATGCTTCATCATCTGGTAGATACTCAAGACACCTAGTGTGACTGAGTGGGCTCTACCTCCTTGGGGAGGGAGCACTTCTAAGTGTGAGGTTTAGTAAGGATTGGTGTGATCTGTGTAAGGTGTTTTTAAAACTGCCTCAAATTCCTCATTAACTTCATTTACTTGCTCAGGAATCAGGGTAAGGTTAAAAATCAGGACAGGATGTAAATTGGGGAAATGTCAATGATCCCTCACATCAACAATCTATTGCCGTCTACATGCTTCAGTCACTCAGGCCCAACCGGCTCTCGTGGCTTTCTGGAGGACCTATTCTAGCAGATCCATAGTCTCAGTATGGAAAGATTATCCTACTGGGTCAATGATCACCATTTGTGATTTTAAGAAATGCGGTCTTGAATAAAACTTTTCACTCAGGCAAGTACATAAGGAAAATGCTACTTACCAGTATGCATCTGTTCTTGGCATGTAGAGCTGTAGATCTGTATACTTGTACATAGATCGCCATCTGGTGTTGGGCTCGGATGTTTGCAGTTTGTTTTTGTCTTGGAAGAGTCTTTGTGGTCACAAGATAGGCGGCGACACCTTAGGATGATAGTGCGCATGGGCATCGACTCCATCTCCAGATTGTTTTCGCCATGAAGGGTTGTGATGGAGTTAGAAAGAAATATAAATAGTAATAGAACAGAAAAAAGATGCCCATGTGTAGATATTCAAGTAAGATAATACTGGAACAGTTACAGGTAACCGGGGAGGAGGGTGGGGGTATACAGATCTACAGCTCTACATGCCAAGAACAGATGCATACTGGTAAGTAGCATTTTCCGTTCGAGGCATAGGAGCTGTAGATTGTATACTTGTGCATAGGCTACACAGCAGCTATCTTGTTAGCGGTGGCCACCTGTATCTGTTGTAGTGGTTTGAAAAAGTGTTTTTAGTACAGCCTGGCCCACAGTAGCTTGTTGTTTTGCCTGCACATCTACACAATAGTGCTTTGTGAAGGTGTGTGGTGTAGACCATGTTGCTGCCTTATAGATGTCATCTATGGGGATGTTTCCTAAGAATGCCATAGAAGCCCCTAGTTTGCATGTGGAATGCGCTCTAGGAGGTACAGATAATGTACGTTTTGCCTTTAGGTAACATATTTGGATACATTTAACAGTCCACCTGGCAAGTCCAGATTTTGATATGGGGTTGCCCTTATGAGGTGGTGAGAAGGCTACGAAAAGTTGTCTGGTTTTCCTGAAAGTTTTAGTCCTTTCAATGTAGTAAAGGATAGCTCTTTTGACATCTAGTGTATGAAGAGCCCTCTCGGCCACGGAGTCTGGTTGAGGGAAAAAGACCGGTAGCTCAACCGATTGGTTAAGGTGGAAGGCAGAGATGACTTTAGGTAAGAATTTAGGGTTTGTCCTAAGAATCACCTTGTTGTGATGTATTTGCAAGAAGGGTTCTTGTATGGTTAAGGCCTGGAGCTCACTAACTCTCCTGAGAGATGTGATTGCTACAAGGAAAGCTACTTTCCATGTAAGAAACTGTAGCTCGCACCTATGCAGAGGTTCAAATGGGGGGCCCATGAGCCTAGTAAGGACAATGTTTAGGTTCCACGCAGGAGCTGGTTGAGTTCTGGGAGGAATTATTCTTTTAAGGCTTTCCATGAAAGCCTTGATCGCAGGTACCTTAAACAACGACAAATGTCCGTTTTGTAGGTAAGCAGCTATGGCTGCGAGGTGTAACCGTATGGATGTGTATGCCAGGTTACAGTTTTGTAGATGTAAAAGGTATTGATACATCTAAAAGGATCAAGTGCATTGTTATTGCAGTAGATCACAAATCTTTTCCACTTGGCTGCATAGCAGGCTCTAGTGGTAGGACGTCTAGCCTCCTTAATAATGTTCATACATTCTGGAGGTAGGTTAAGGTATCCAAACTAAGAACTCAGGAGCCAGATTGCTAGGTTCAGTTGAGCTGGATTTGGGTGTCTTATTTCTCCATGGTTCTGTGTGAGAAGTTCTGGAGAAAGGTACAACTTTTGATGTGGGACTAGTGAAAGTTCCAGCAGGGTTGTGAACCATGGTTGTCGAGCCCATGTTGGAGCAACCAGGATCATTGTGAGCAACTGTTGTCTGAGCTTTCGAACCACTAATGAAAGGAGTGGGAGAGGCGGAAATGCATACGCAAATTTGCCTGACCAGTTCATCCATATCGCATTGCCTTTGGACAATGGGCGTTGATACCTGGAGGAGAAGTTTGGGCATTTTGCGTTTAAGTGTGTGGCGAACAGATCTATGTCTGGGTGGCCCCACTTGTGGAAGAATGGATGAAGAACTTGTGGATGAAGTTCCCATTCGTGAATCTGTTGTGTCTGACGACTGAGTAGATCCGCAATTTGATTGTGCACCCCTGGTAGGTGTTCTGCTAACAGGTATATTTTTTTGCGGAATGGCTCATCTCCATATGGTTTGCGCTAGGCGGGAAAGCTGCAGAGTGTGTCCCCCCCTGTTTTTGTATGTAGTACATTGCAGTCATATTGTCTGTTCTGACTAAGACTGCTTTGTGTTCTAGATGTACCTGGAATGATTTTAACGAGAGAAAAATTGCCAGTAACTCCAAATGATTGATGTGGAGTAATTTTTGCCGAGGGGTCCATATGCCCTGAAAGGTATAGTTTAAGAAATGCGCTCCCCAGCCGGTGAGCGATGCGTCCGTTGTTAGCACAATCTGTGGAACTGGGTCTATGAACTGCCGCCCCTTGGACAGGTTTTGTGTGTTCCACCACTGCAGAGAGCGATGTGTGCGGCTGTCCACCAACACCAGATCTGTAAGCTGGCCCTGGGCCTGGTTCCACTATTGTGCTAGACATTCCTGTAATGGGCGCATTTGGAGTCTTGCGTAAGGCACTATGAAAATGCAAGAGGCCATCATCCCTATCAGTTGCATGAACACTCGAGCTGGAAGTGAGTGTTGAGGTTGAAATCTTTTTATGAGAGCCTGTATAGTGTTTATCCTGAGTGGATTGGGATATGCAATGGCTTTTGAAGTATCTAGTATAGCGCCTAGATACTGTTGTATGTGGGACGGTTGTAGGTGTGACTTGGTGAGATTTATTGTGAATCCCAAGTCGTGCAGGAGCTGAACTGTTTTGTGTGTTTGTTGAACACAGTGGTTGTGCGAGCTGGCTGCTATGAGCCAGTCGTCCAGATAAGGGAACACATGAATGTGCCTTCTTCGTAAGTGTGCTGCTACTACTGCGAGGCACTTTGTGAATACCCTGGGTGCTGTAGTTACTCCGAATGGGAGGACTTTGAACTGGTAGTGTTGACCATCCAGCACAAACCGTAGATATTTCCTGTGAGCAGGGTGAATGGGGATGTGAAAGTAGGCGTCCTTGAGATCTAGGGTGGAAAGGAAAAGCGCCCTGTTGGAGAAGTGGGAGGACCTGTTGCAGGGTGACCATATGGAAGTGGTCGGACTGTATGTACAGGTTCAGCATTCTGAGGTCTAATATTGGCCTTAGAGTACCGTCCTTTTTTGGAATGAGAAAGTAAAGGGAGTAGACCCCTGAACCTTTCTGATGTGGGGGGACTGGTTCTATTGCCTGCTTTTGTGAAAGGGAGGCAATCTCCTGTTTGAGAAGTGTTAGATGTTCCGTGGACATCGGTCGATGCCTGGGTGGCACGTTTGGTGGAGTAGAAGTGAGCTCCAGGCAGTAACCCTACTGGATAATTTGTCTCACCCACCTGTCAGTGGTGATGGAAAGCCACACAGGTAGGAACTGTGATAGTCTTCCCCCGACCGGTGTGGAATGGTCTGGGGGGAGCGTAGGGAAGTCACTGTTTTGAGGCGGGGGAGGTGCGGGTATTGTTACCGCGACCTCTTTCTTTGTTATTACCTCTGTAACCCCCTCTAAAATATCCTCTGCTAGGGGAAGATTGAGCAGGACTTTTGTAAGAAGAGGTGTTGTCTGTGCCACTGGTTTTGGAGGCACCCCTATACGTGGAGCGACGAAATGAACCTCTATTTGTCTGAAATTGTAAGGCCCCCATGGATTTGGCTGTTTCTGTGTCCTTCTTCATTTTCTCTAAGGAGGTGTCAACAGAAGGGCCGAATAGATGTTGCTGGTCAAATGGCTGGTTCAGAATTTGGGACTGCACCTCTTGTTTAAACCCAGAGATGCGCAGCCATGCATGTCTGCGCAGCAGAACGCTTGTATTGATTGCTCTGGATGCTGTATCCGCTGCATCGAAAGCACATTTGATGGAGGTATTAGTGATGTTTTTTCCTTCTGTATAAGGTCGTTGGCTTTAGCCCTATACTGGTCTGGAAGGTGCTGCATAAGTGTCTCCAGCTCATCATAATGCGCCCTGTCATACCTGGCGAGTAATGCTTGGGCGTTGGCAATGCGCCGGTAATTGGCTGCTTGTGACGCGACCCGTTTGCCAGATGCGTTCAGCAGCTTTGACTTCTTGTCTGGAGGAGGGGCTTCCCCTGTGGATTGAGAATTAGCCCGTTTACGGGCATTTGATACTACAAGGGAGTCTAGAGGGAGTTGTCCTTTAATATAAGCTGGGTCATTTGGGGCTGGCTTCTATTTTTTGTCAATACGTGGGTTGATTACCCTAGCTCTGACTGGGTCTTTGAAGATTTCTGGGGCGTGTTTAAGCATGCCTTTTAACATTGGCAAGGTAGTGGAAGACTTTTGGGAGTGAGTAAAAGTCTCCATTAGGAAATCTTCTTCTGCAGGTTCCGAGTGTAACTCCACTTGGTGGTACCTGGCTGCCCGGTATATTAATTGTGCAAAGCCAATGTTGTCGTCTGGTGGGGATGGCTTGGATGGGTATGGGTCTGGCTCGGGTATATTTGGGATATGATGGTAATCATCCCAAGGGTCTTGTGGTGGGATGTCATCATCATCATCATCTTGTTGTAGATGCCCCTCACTGTGGTCATCCCCACCCCTAAAGTCCTCTTCGTCCTGTTGAAGTGCAGGCGAAGGAGGAGATATTGGAGAAGTAGGAGAAAAAGGTAAAGGTGCAAGGTTTTGAAGGGGAGAGATAGGTCTAAGAGGAGAAGTAGCAATGTTCTTCCTCTTTAAAGGCATTTCAGGTGGGTCTGGAACGGCCAATGTCCTTTTTATTGGTGGAATTGTGGTCAGCTGACCTGTATGAGGGTCAATGCATAGAGTTTTCTGTTTCGGATCCGATGGATCTGGGTGAAACAGTTCTTCGGAGGCGTCCGGTTTTTTCAGCACCGAGGGTTTTGGATCAGAGTGGCGCTTTGACTTAGCTTTGGGAGTGGTAGTGTCCTTAAGCTTTGTGGGAGTCTTTAGTTCGATAGCAATTTTCGGCTCTGAAGGAGTATGGTGTTTCTTCGGATCCGAGGACTTGTCCTTGGCCTGCTTCGGTGCCGAAGGGGTGGTGGTCGAGGCAGACTTCGGTGCCGATGTAACAGGGCGTGGCCCCGTGCTTGGCTTTAGCTTCTCCTTCGGTGCCGAGGAGTGTTTTTCGGCACCGGTACGTGGCTGACTCGGTCCTGAGCCGCCTGAAGGCTTTTGTTTGGGCTTCGGAGCCGGGCCCGAAGGCGGGGCGTCGGAAGACTTCTCGGTGTTTACCCGAGCCCGAAGGAGAGGGTGTCACCGGAGCCTTTTGTGTCTTTAATGGGAGAGGAGCGTTGAGATCAGTACTCACAGTTCGTTGGCCCGGAGTAATGGGTTGATCCTCGGCATCGGAGTCGTCTGCCTCGGAGACGCTGATGTCTTCCTCTTCCGATTCCTGTTGTTGTTGGATTTTGGAGCCTGCATCGAAAATGTCGTCCGGCGCCGATGAAGTCGATCAAGCCATGGTGTGACGTTGAGCCCGGCGATCACGTATGGTCTTCTTCGATCGAAAGGAAGCGCAGGCCCGGCAATCCTTGTCCTCGTGCTCCGGAGACAGGCAAAGGTTACAGACCTCGTGGAGATCCGTGTGTGTGAATTTAGCACCACATTCTTAAATGACATTTCTTAAATGGAGTTCTTTCCATTTACTGCAGGGCCTGATGGCGCAGGTAGGCCCTACGACCCGCGTCGATGACCGGATTCGAAGATGTTGTTGGATTCGCGTCGAAGGAGTACTCGAGCGAAACAATACCGTCGAGCGGTGAAGGATTGCGCGTCGAAGGGGGATCGAACACAACACCGACCCGGAGCGCAACGTCTTGCATCCGAACCCGATGGCGGGAAAAAACAATCTGGAGATGGAGTCGATGCCCATGCGCACTATCATCCTAAGGAGGAGTCACCTATCTCGTGACCACAAAGTCTCTTCCAAGACAAAAACAAACTGCAAACATCCAAGCCGAACACCAGATGGCGATCTATGCACAAGTATACAATCTACAGCTCATATGCCTCGAACCTTACAGTTTCATAGGGTACCTTTGCCCAAAACCTCTACAGGGGGCTTGGTGTGGCCCCAGAGAGTACCAATGGAGGTGGGTGCACCCTGCAGTCACACATTTGTCAAGGGGGCCAGCCCTGTTTCCCAACCTGGTGTTACCACCAGGTACTGGATGTTGAGTTAGCCTGTGTTTGGTAATGAGCCACAGAGATCCTTCATGCATGATACCCTGATATCCTCAGTAATTATACAAGTAAACATCACCTGATATGCATTACTAAGTTTATTCACCGCTTGCCAGAATGCTTTTTGGTCACATAGCTGAATTACCTCTAGCATTTCTGTCCAATGCTTATGGAAGAAGGCCACATTTTTCTCTCCAAGTAATTGCCTATATTGTCTTATTTACTGGAGGACTTCTTAGACCCTAGCCTATTGTAGGAAGCTTGCTCTGTATATACTATACCAAAAAGATGCATAGTGTGCTCAGAACCCATTGAATTCCCAGAGGTATGGCAGAGTTTGAAGTAGATAATACCTTACTTTCAATTTATTGGTAGCTGGGCTGAGCAGTTAGGCTTATCAGAGGGTAGTGTTAAGCATTTATTGAACACACTCAGGAAATAAATGATATCACACACTCAAAGACTGAATCCAGACCAATTGGTTTGTATAAAAAGTTATGTTTTATTACTAGAACCAAGAATCACTTAGTGCAGGTAAGTTTCACAGTGTTTTAAAAGTAGCAATACTGTTCAAGAATGCAGTAATGTTTTGTAAATTCAGTTATATACTTTACAGTATTATGAATGTTTTCTGTAAATGTCAATCAAGTACAGTTGTATGCTTCTGCAGGGATAAGGTTAGACAGTTCAATGCAATAGATAGAACTACAATGCAATCCTATGGAGGTAAACAATGTTACAGTTTGCAGGCAAGTACTCAACTTACTTCCTCAGGCTTTGAGAGTTTAGGACAATACAGGGCAAGGTTCAAGACCTGGTAGGGATTGCACCACCAGCAGCACTGGGGCGGCCGGGCGCAGAGGTCACTGGGCCCAATGTTATCCAATGGCGCCGGGGTGGGTGGTGAGGGGGGGGGGGGGCACAGTTTGAGGTAGGTACCAGAGGTCTTACAGCAATTGCCCAGGGGGTTGAGGTAAGCACGGGGGCCACAAAGCAGCACCAAAGCGACATCACCAGTGGCACAGGGGCAGCCAGGTGCAAATCAGCATCTGGCGCCCAATGCTCTTCAATGGAGGTCGTTGATTTCGTAAAGAGGCTGCAGGCTGAGACCAGGGCACTGGACGAAGATCGACCAATGGCTGGGCAGGTAAGTTGGATAGCTGTGGGACACCTGGGCACCATCAGCTGGGCTCCCCAAAGGCGGGGCGGAGGCAGCAGGGGTACCTTTTGGTGTTGGGCATTCTCAGGTGGTTGCGGTCAGGGGAACCCTTCGAACAGAGCTGCTGGCGTGGGGTCCTGGAGAGGTCAGCCACCAATGCACACTAGGTCAGGATTGCCAGGGAGACTTCACAGGATAGGTGAGCCACTCAAACTCGGGCCGTGGGCGTTGGGTGCAGAATGTGCTGGGGACACGGATGCGGAGTCCTGGTAGTTGGGAGTTTCTTTGCTGGACAAACCGTGTCCTCAGGAGACGAGAGTCTCTCGAAGGCAAGGCAGGGCAGGTCTCCAGGGTTCTTGGAGGTTGCAGGAGTCCCCGAGTTCAGTTTGCACAGTCTCTGAAGCAAGAGACAGGCAGGTAGGTAGGTAGGGCTAGGGCCAAAGTAGTTGTAGTCGTCCTCTTCTCTGCAGCCCAGCTCTTCGGTCCTTCTTAGGTCGTCAAATCTGTTTTTCTGGATCGGGAAGGCCCCTAAATACTACCTTTAAGGTGTTTCAGGGGAGTAGAGGGCAAAGGCCATACGGCGCCCGACCTTGGGGTGGCTACACCCCCTAAATGCCAGCCTCCAGTGGGAGAGGGTATTTCCCTAAACCTTATTGGCTATCTTTCCCCATCTTCAAGATGGTGGAAAGTGAATTTTGCGCTTTACCTCCTGGCTATTGCGTGTTTCCTGCCTTTCTTCCCGCCAAAAGGGCTGAGATAGGAAGGGGGGCCGTCTGCTACAGGAGAGGCTGGGTTGGTGACCAAAGGTCGCTGAGCCCTTTGAAGCTCACCGCCTCGGATTACCTATCCTGGCTGGCAGGGGGTGTGAAGCCCTCCGCCCAGCACAGGCTTTGTTCAGGGCACTGAGTGCTGGCTCTCACCCCAGGTGTCCAGAACAGCGTCTCAGGTCAGCAGGATGGCTCAGACCAGTTAAGAACACACTAGAGTTGTTAGTCTTTCAGGGGACCCCTCTAATGGGAGCCCCGAGTGCATTTTTTAATAAATCCAACCCGGACATCAGGGTGGGTTTATTATGGGGAGTAGTTTGATATCAACACTCCTAGGTTCAGTGAAACCCTCATGGTGTTGTATGAAAAACTCTACTTTGGGGAGTTTACAGCCCATGACTCTATATGGCTTCACTGTCACTTGCAATATTAAGAATGGACTTAATATTGCAGGGCCATATCTGCTCATGCAGATGTCCTCACCACAGATATGTTGCACCCTGCCTTAGGGCGGAGAGGCCTTCCAGAGGGGTGACTTGCATATACCTGGGCAGTGCTGCTTTGGCATGCAACACAGGGCTGTGAGCCACGTCGATTTTTTTGTTTTTCTCTGCACCAAGATACGCAGGCTGCAGTGGCAGTTCGCATGGCCTTGGTGAGGGGTCCCCAGGGTGACACTACTAGTGCTGCAGCCCTTGGGTACCCTCTTCAGTACCAATGCCCTAGGTACCAGGGGTACCATTTACTAGGGTCTTACAGGGGTGTCTTAAGTTGGTCCAGTTGTGGATTCGTTTTGGGGGAAAGAACACAGGTACTGGGAACCTGATTGGCAGTGCACATTCAGTCAAAGCGCATCAGAAATCTGGCAAAAAGTGGGGAGGTATTGCAATAGAACCCCAGCTTCCTACACCTATGCTGTCTAGTTACCTTCCTCAAATAGGATTTTGTGTTCTGACAGGTAGCCTCGAACCACCCTATAGCTCTGTTCTGGCCCTTTGACTGTACCATATGATTATTTAAGTTCACTCGTATGCATGTCAGCACAATTTCTAAAACCATGCTATACCAAACAATTTTATCTCGAGTTAACTCATCAATACATCAACACAGTCTGAAATTTGGTATGCGGCCAAAAGCTGTAAGTAAGGCGTGTTCAAGCGTGTAGCGAGTCTCCACAGGAAGCTTATGCCCGGAGGTAAAACCCTAGCAACTTCCACCATTTCCTCGTAGCATAGGGTGGCAGAGTGTGCCCAATGGTATAATATATAAATAAGGAGATTGAAAGCTTAAGAAGCAATACTATTTTGTCCCCTTAAGCAAACATGCGCAGCAGCAAAAGATAGAAGTTTTTTTGTTGCACCTCAGTTATTAGCGGATTGTTTTCACTTTGCAAAGGCTCTCAATATAGGATGCTGAAATTTATATTAGTAGTAATGAGTGCCGGGTCAGTAAGATCCACGCATATTCTGGGGAAGATGGACGATTTTTTAAATTGAGACAAGAATAGGTAAACTGACATATGTTCTATTTATACTACAAATGCCAACAGTCCAGTTGTTATTAATGTAATTGATGTAGCAATTTGCGACTGAACTAGCCATTGACCACTTTGCATTGAATTTCCTGTAGAAACCTATGTAACTGTGCACAGTTCTACCAATAAGAGTCATCTGGGGTACATGGTTTGTAAACAATGGTATTTTCTTGAATAAATTATGTAACCAGAGGTTGTGGCCCTCAAAATATTGCCAACTATACTGTACTTCAACACACACCAACATTATTTGAGATTTGTACCCTTCTCTGTCCTAAATAATGCCATAGTAACAGAGGTACATCCTACTGTGCGGTCTGATCACTCCGCTGATCATGGAATTTATCTTTCCTCGAAAAAGCACTATGGCCAGACTACAAACTATTTGCTAAGGTTCTGGCTTCTAGGCTATTCAGATCCACAACTTTAGTCTCTAGTGGGAACATGGTTTTATGCATGGATACGTTCCTATTAACACCGCATTGCCCTTTGACACATCCTCCAATACCAGTTCTAATTTTTTATGAGTACTTTGCCAAACGGTGGAATTCTGGTGCGTTTTCAAACTCCAATTCTAAAACTAAGTGTACATCTAGCAGCTCATACATGTTCTATGGGCTGTTAATCCAGCCATACCGATATACAGTGAGGTACAAAGCAGGATGTCACCTTTCCTACACTGATATTTGCACTTTACTCATAACCATACATGATGACCACTTCCCAAAACATTGTTTCCCCAGCCATCTGAAAAAAAAACACAAGTGATAGAAATCACAGCCCAAGCTGATGATGTGTGTAGGAGAGTAGGATCTTATGTTGCCCCCACTTTTATTCTGATGTTTACACTGGTTTCTGGCTATAGTCAGGCTGGGACCCTGCCAATCAGGGCCCCAGCCGCTCTGTTCTCTCTAAACGACTTGGAGTGCACTCTAGGTGCACTAGTGATTGGATACTGTGGTACCTTATGAGTCCCTAGTATATGGTACCTTAGGTGCCAAGGGCATAGGTACTTCACAGGCCTACCAGGGGCTGAAGCATGTATTATGCCACCCCTGGGAAGCAGACTAAATCGGACACCACAGGTCTGCTACTGCAGCCTGGGTAAGGTGGTGCATGCACTCCTTACTGTGATATAGGCTACCTATATCACTACATAGATACACACATATAAACCTATAAGTCACTCCTATGGCAGGCCTTATCAATCCTGAAGGCAGAGTGCTTGGTTCCTATGTGAGAGGGTGCCCCTGCATGAGCAGAGCCCCTCTGCAGCATTCGGAGACCCTTCTCTGACGCTGTTTGTAGTGCAGCCTGACCATATACTCTTAAGCGCATTATAACCTCGCGTTAAATGCTAACTTTGGGATGGCTGCACGGAAACATGTCGTGTTTGGTGTCAAACATCTTGGAATACTACCCCCCCCCCCGCCAGTTGTGGCGGCGGGGGTAGCATTCCACCCTTCTAGAGGGATAGACATGTACCTACTGTGGAAACGCGGTAGAATCCTGAAGAGCCCTGGCATCACAAAATGGATGCCACCAGTCACAGACACTGGGCTGCCCTCCTGCTGATGACCGAAACTCGCAGTGGAGGAAGCCCAACAATAGGTATCCTGTCACAGGAGGGTGTGACCACCTTCCAGACAGGGTTTAGTGTATTGGGGCTGGGTGGGTGCACTCCTAGAGCGCTTTGAAGTCCTGCACTGGGGGAGCAGAAGGCTCCTCTGTGCATATGCCAGTTCAAACCAGCTCAGGGGCTACCTGCCCCTGCTCTGGCGCGAAACTGGACAAAGGGAAGTGGGTGTAGCCACCCACTCCCCTGACCCTCCCATAGGTGGGGTCATAGAGCTAGTCCCTCCCTTTTAGTATAAGAGGGGGAACCTGTGCATTGCAAACTAGATACCCCTGGACGACGCTCTGAAGAAGAATCCTGGACCTTCGACGTTCCACTACCTCTGGAGGACTGAAGAATCTCCCTTGGAGTCAAGGAGTGACTCCCCTGCTTGGCAGGCACCAAAAACTGAAACGACTTTCGCAAACTACGCTGCTCCCGCCGGAGCCCGAGGTCCCTGCAGCCCAAGACGAAGATTTCCTGACTTCTCAAAGGCCATCGTGAGTCCCCAGCGAAGCAGAGGCCAGTGGACCCCACGAGTGACGAGGAACCGCAGTCCCTGGGTACCGTGCTCTATTGTCGGGTGCAACCCCTTCACGACGTTCTACGAACCTGTGCTTTGGACCACGTGTGGTCCCAGCCTCTAGCAGGAATCCCTCCGAAGATCAGAGGCCTACCCCGTCCCGAGTGACCGTGGGCCCCTGTTGAAGGAATCCTCCCGAGGAGTCTTCGCGATCCCTTGCCAGCCGGCTTGTGGGTCCCCTGAAGGCTTTTCTAAAGAACCCAAGGGCTCCCCTGGTTGCTCCAGGCCTGCCCTCACTTACCCTCGCTGGGTGAGTTCCCCAGACCTTGCTGGTCTGCACCATTGACTTTTTACGCTTTCCACAAGACTTGCTGCTACCAAGGCTTGTTGGCTCCAATCGGGTTGCCGACACCGCAGTCAGCTGCAGACTTCGTGGGACACGCCGAATCCAGCTCCTGATCGTCGTCGACGCCTCCTGGACCTCGTGGCCGAAGAGTCAAGACACCCGTGAACGACCTGAATCTGCCGACGACGGTGGGCATTCATCTTCCTTGCCCCGAGTCACTGCCCAGTGACTTTGAACACTGTCCCCTCTGCTTTCAGGACTTCCTTCTTCCGAATCCAGGCTTGGATTCCACCGGACACTTCTTCGGACTTCACAAGCAGCAAGTCTTCATTGGCTCCCATTGAAAACGACGCCTGCGACCCGACACCAAAGGACACCTATGCACCCGGCTTCCCTGGGTGAGTTAACTCCAGCACTACGGTGCTCCTGTGGGTGTTGGCCCTAGAACTACTTACCCTGTAAGTGACTTGCTTGTAGCTACTCCCGAAGTGCCCTTAAACTCTTAATTTCCAACCGCGACTTGCCCCATTGAAGTCTACGGCGATCCGCGCCTGTGTTCACGCACTGCACGCGTCCCCGTGGGTCCTTTACTTACCTGCCTTGGGTGGTTTCGTGAGGCCCCAGCACTTCTGAAGGCCCTGGGCCTTGTCTCCTTGCAAGTCGTTGTTCTTAAGTCTCTTTTAGTATATGGTCTGAGTACGCCCTAGGGCCCCAGCCATATTTGTGCTTAATTTATTGTGAAACGTTGATTTATGCATATGTTCCTGTCTTCTAATCTCACAAGAGATTAGTAGAGAGTTGTTTAGTAATAAATACATATATATTTGATATATATACACCTGTGTGGTGTCTTTTCATTTCGTGATTCAAGAGATTGTGTGGTAAAACAAGCTGCTTTACATTCCTCCAAGACTTAGCCTGAAGGCTGCTCTCCACAGCTACCACTAGGATAGCTTTCTATAAAGGTTGTCTTAAACCTATCTACCATAAGAGTCGAATTGTACTGGTGCAAGGTGTCCACTTTAACTAGTGAACAGCATAGACCAGGCCAACTTCTCACAATGTGGCAATATAGGTCACTATAACTGCCATAGCTATAGAGATGATTTTGAAAAAGCAGAGGATTTTTAACTGGTAGCTGGATACCAGCAAAATCCTAATAAAACATTTGAGTCCAAAGGGGATAAATAAAAATATTCAGCAGAGTTAAGAAGCAGTTTATTTAGGTCTAGCACTTAGAACTGAACTCAGACTTGATCATTCATATTAATCCTCATCAACGATGTTCTTCTCCATTGAAACAAATATAATAGGCTGATGGATTTCGTTGAGAGGCCAATGCAATAAATAAAAATAATAGGATCGAAATGCCTCCATATTTTCCATTCCATATCATTATACATGGTGCATAATGTCTATAGACAATTATCTTCAGTGGTATCAAATTAATTGTGCTTTTTGAAACTGCAATTAGGACAAGGAGAGTGGGCAATGCTCACTTTTAAAATGTTTATTAGATCTCAATGGGAGGTCAGAGGATATACCTCTTGCAAGGTGATTCTGCTACTTTTTCTTTTTTCAATGCATTAGTTCATAGCAATAAAAATGGTTATAAACTAAGATGCCGAATTGCATCACTGTGGAAAGCCGAACCTATTAGGGCCATTTTATAGTTTTTGTAGTGATCTATGCAGTAAATTTAAGAGTACTACCATGCAATCTTTAATGATTATTACTCTGTGTCTGGAAAGCAACGGATAGATTTTACTTCTTCCAATTATGTTCTCCACAGGAACTAAAATCATTTGAGGACCTTAAGTGGAAATCTTCCACACCTGACTTTTTTTTATATTTACAGATAAGAGATTTTATCTTCAAGGGGCAACTTAGACTGAATATAACAAATAAGGGTCCTAATCTAGATTTGCTGCTTCCACTGACTATTTTGCCCAACATATACTATTTCTAGCTGTGTTTTTAATATAAGCGCTAATAATATAGTTAATTTACTTCAGAGGTGGTTCACTATTTTGCCTCTGGCTTGATTTACATTGATGCATTAAGTTCTTCGTTTTCAAATAATGAAATTACAACAACACTAGAAGACACGGTAAAAGTCCTCTTATACTCTCTTGCACTTATACAAATCGACCTGTTGGAGAGGATTGCGGTCCACGGTGCATGCACAACGATGCGAAGAATATACATATGTTTGCTAATTTCTTTCACACAAGTCTAATTTTGTGAATAAGCATCTGAACTCCTCTTATTGCCTCAATACAATGAATACTAATACTGATAGAGGAGTTGTAAAATGTATATATACACACACACACATCTCCTTTTTCACTAGCCAACTCAGAAAAATACAAACGTCTTTAGCCCAAGGTTAGTGGTATGTATTTGCTAAATGTGACTAAAAGTGCACCCTATCCAAAAGAAGCAGTATGGTGCTTCACATGCCTATCAAGCATAGACCACTTACTCTTACTTAGAACAAGCCTCAAGGAAGGGGCAGGATAGGGACTATAAAAGGTTTTATTACATTACTAATGTCTCAAATTAGAAAAGTGCCTAAAAGAATTTGGGAATATTTTTTATCATCTCAGGTTAAGTGTAGGGGGAATTAAGAGTAGTTATGGTTGGGAAGGTAGTGAATGCAACATTTTTGTAGGTGTACATTGGCCACTTCAATAGTTACATACAACCGTTGCTGGATAAAAACATAACTAAAACATATTTAATATCCTTATGCATATACAAGCAGTGTTCCATTCCAATGTACATCTTCCAGAGCCATACTATAAAATAAATCATGTCACAATTGACCACATGGTTTGCATACCATATCTTGAATCATTTAACTTGTTCAGATTGTAGAACTTTTTTTCTGGCTGCTCAGGGTTTAATGGGTCAACGATGTGTGCAAAGGGATTACTCATGATTATAGGCTGTCAGTGTACCTGAAAGAAAATGAAAGAATCATTAGCCAAGGAAAGTTAACCATTAGGAACATCATTTGTCATACTGTGCACCAACATATTAGAACACAACACATCCAAAACACACCCTTTAGTGCACAACACTGTACTAAAGTCTTATAGCAAGCAAACAGTAGTCAAACAAAGGGCACACAACCCTTTTCATAGAAATTACTCAGAGCCATCAAAAGATGCCACCTAAACCTTAATCAACCTACATGTGAAGTACAGGTGATTGATAATCTATATCTTTCAAAAACACGAACCTCTAATTTCTTGTCCATCTAAATTCCAAGCCACTTGTTCACTATTCCCTTCCTCTCTGTCTTACTTAGAATAGTTCTCGCTTCTCCCTTCTCCTGATGTTCATTTACTTCTGGATACATCTTGCCCATTTGGTTCTACCACTGATATTTGTCCAGCACACCTGCTGAAGGACACAAGCCAAATTATCTCGGAATATCTCTGTGCATTCTTCAACAGCTCTTTAGAATCAGGCTATGTCGCAATTGTCTGAAAAAATGCGGGGGGTCTCCCCTTTACTGAAAAAGCCTCACCTCGATCCTTCTATACTTACCAGTTTCAGAACCATCTCCACTCTTACACAAGTCGATAGAAAAGTGGTGCCTTCGCAACTTCAGGCTTTTGAAGAGACCAACAATATTGTTGATCCCTGCCAGAAAGGCTTGAAGTCATGCTTCAGTACCAAAATTGCAGACTTTTCGCACTAGATGACCTACACGGAGGAAATGAAAGTGGTGGTGCTGCAGCCTTGGTATTACTTGACCTTATTGCTGCATTTTGCAGCCCCGACTACCACCTCTTCTTTCAGAAGCGTCATGAGATTGGCTGAAGAGGCAAAGTCTTAGACTGGGTTCAATCTTTTCTTTCTAATCGCTCTCAAAAGTTCTTCTCATCACCCTTGAAATGGGTGGTGCATCAAGGCGCCATTCTCGTACTTTTACTTTTCAACATTTGCATGCCACAACTTGCTCATCTGCTACACTAATTCAGGCCCAACTATAGACGATAGTCAACATCTTTTCAATCCATCTCAATTCCTTACTTCTACAGTTGATTTTACTACCCATCATACTGCAGTGCAACACTGGATATCAGTGAACTTCATAAAATTGAACTCTTCAAAAACTGAGATGCTTTTAACTAGTGCCAGCACACCTTATTAGAATGTAATTAAATGTCCCATATCAACTAATCCTAAGCATACTGCTGTAAAAACTGTTCGTCATTCAGACATTTCTATTTGACAAATTTTCGTTAAATCTTCACATTTTGGTATAAATTTCCTCATTATTTTTGGACTTTTATTACAATGCCCATCGTTCTAGCTTTTATTCAATTTAGATGCAACAGCATTTACTTAGAAGCCTCTAACTCAGCCCTCAGCAGCCTGCTACGGGTCCAAAATGTGGCCACACAACATCTTACTTAATGCAAAAAACAGGGAAATATTTCCCTTGCTCTCAATCTTTTACACTAGCTCCCCATCCACAAACACAGCCATTTTAAACCTCTAACCAGTGAGTACAGGGATATTCATTCTGCCTCTCCTCATTCATGGCTGCTAAATTCAATGGCACGCTCCCTCAAGTTCAGCTAACCAATTCCTCCTTTATACCCCTCGCTCTCACAAGGCATGCTCTGGCGACAAAGCTTTTTCAAAAGCTGCTGCCCTGCTTTAGAGTTCTCGTCCTTGGTGTCTAAGATCTCAACCTTCCATGGCACTGTACAGAAAACAGCTGAAACCTGGCTTTACAATTTATAACCCTACTAGTTAGTCCATCTCTATTCCCCCACCCTTGAAATGAACAACTGCTCATTCTGATGACTAAAGTTAAACAACATTTATCAGGCACATACACCCATACATGCAATAGTCCCATTGCTAAAAACAAAAACATACAACCACCAATCTGATCATCGCTATACTGATTAATATAATAACCGCACACTCCTTAGGATCTGATCAAGGAGAAGTCTCATAAATAGGAGGAATCAGGCACAGAATCTGAAAGCTTTACCAGATCATATAAATAGTTTATTAAAGCACATGGGACCAACAAGACTCCTCTATGAAGAGAATGTGTAGAGATTTACGCACAAAGGGGAGTGATCACTAAAAGGCAAAACAAAGACAGCCTCATCTAGCACTCAGCGGCATTGCACTGCATAAAACCGTTTCTACACACTGTATGGAAAATGAAGCAATTACACTGGACACTAAATAATGGGAAGGTAAGGATATGGATGTGATCAAAGTGTGAAGGCCTAAGTGGCCTAACGATGCATCACATACATTAACCAGAACAAACAAGAACTGGTCACAGGAAAACAAATATATCTGGCCCTAGTAGGCACATTTAGTTTAATCCTAGTTAAAGGTTTTATGTCGATTCTGACCATGCAATTTTTACAGTGATCTGTCTCCGCCCCTTGAGACAGGATGCCTAGGAGATAGATCATATCAAACAGCATTGGTGCTACAAAGTGGCCCAAATGCGACAAGTCAAAACTATGCAAAGCAATTAAATATATTTACAGCAAACAGATAATATATGGTTACAACTGAATATGTTCAATATGCATCCTGTGCTGGATACAGCAGTTATTACAGCCACTCTGTAAATCTTGTGGGTCAAGAGGAGAGGACAGAGATCCACCTGGATGATCTGTATTACAGTTAGCCCTTAAAAGGCTGCTGCTCTCAAATAATTTTTCAGACTTCAGAGTGTCCAATTTGAAACCGGTGAAGAAAAGGAGAGGAACCTGCAGGGTAGGATGTATTGAAGTCCAAGAAGCCAGCCATATGTGATAGGTCTCTTCTATCATTGGTGCTTGTCCTCTTTATTACTGTACTCATTTATTAGCCCCAAAAGTATAAAATAAATAAAAACGGAGTAGGCTTTTCAGGGTTGTGAAGTGGTTGATCCTGCAAGTGAAGAGGTCTGCAGTAAACGTATTAAAGTACGGATTAGCAGAGAAATGGACTTGCTTCAACCTTTTTAATGAGGCATACGTTTTAAGAGTGCTTATGGTACTTCAGTAAAGGGATTTCAGCACATACTAAACTAGAACAGAGTTGTTCTCTGAGATATCTGCGTATGCATCACTACTGGGTTGCCACTACATTCTGCACATAAGGGAAGAGGTTGATTGTTGGAGCTCTGTGAATGTCTCAGTAAGAGAATAGCAGGGTGTGGTGCAGGTCAGCAGTGAGGTGCAGCAGATCAGTCCTGGAAATGGCTCAATACTGGAATAAAAGAATGTGGTACATATCAGGATAAACAAACAAAAAAAAAAAAATCAGCCAGTGCCACAACACTGGGTAGCACTGGCTTGTGCAAAGTCAAATCACAAGAGCTTCGAGGATGTGGCCTAATGAAGGTCAAACCAGATGTGCATTATGAGACCTCAAATTGTTTCTGTTAGAACTGGGGGTCTCTAGTTGGCAGAGGTAGGTACCTTTGTCCAAATAGGGACCCTTGCTTCTAGTCAGGGTAAGGGGGTACCACTCCTGAAATAACCCCTGCTCACCCCCTTGGTAGCTTGGCACGAGCAGACAGGCTTAGTTCAGAGGCAGTGTGTAAAGCATGTGTGAACACATACAGTAATCCAGTGACAACACGACAAATGGACACCACACAGGTTGTATTATAAAAATAAGTATCTTTTATATAGATTTACCACAAGACCATAAACGACAAAAATAATCCACAATACTGTACTTTAAAGATGGTAGAATTAGCTTGAGTCTCTTAAAATGGAAATGCGACACTTTGAGTTCAATGTACCTTAAGATGCGTAACGCAGGGCAACGAAAAGTGTTGCAGGGAAGGTGATGCGGTAGTCCCTTACACGCAAGGACGGTGATGCGTTGAAGATCTGGTGCAAAGAAACAAAAGTGGCGTCTTCTTGGTGTTGCGACAACGAAGGGGTGATGCGTGCACGCCCGATGGCCGTGCGGCGATTTCGATGAGTCTTTGGAGCCGCGACAGGCCCTGCGACACGCTTCCCTGGCGATGCGACGGAGTCTGATGCGAGGTAGACGATCTTCTCCTGGGATGCGGGGCGCCTCGTGTTGCGATGCTGTGTCTGATGCGAGGTCGATGCTCTACCCCGGGGATGCGACTGCGTCTGATGCGACGGCGACACTTTTCTCCGGTGCTGCGAGGTGCTTCGAAGGATGCGGGGGTGTCAGCGGCGCGCTTCTTCGGGGATGCGCCGGCGTCTGATGCGACGTCGACACTTCTCCGGCGATGCGAGAATCAGCGGCTGCGGCGACACGCTTCTTCGTCTTGAGTCGCGCTTCCAGCTCCCCAGAGACACGCAAGTGTCAGAAGGTCCAAATTCCCAGCAAGGGAATACAGGGGGAGCTGGTGGGTGAAGTCTGTTGTCCCTGAGACTTCAACAGGAGGCAAGCTCTGAAATCAAGCCCTTGGAGATCCTTCACAAGTTGATGAAAGTACACACAAAGTTCCCTTCTCCTTTCTTTGGCAGTCAGGCAACCACTGCAGGCAGATCCCTCTAGCTTAGGGATAGTCTTCTCCTCAGTTTCTTCTTGGTTCCGCTCCTCAGCAAAGGTTTCTTCTTGTTTCTCAAAAGTGATCTAATTTCCTAGGGGTCTGGGTCCCCTTTTATACACCTTTTCTCTTTGTTCTCTGAAGGCAGAGAGGCCTTTGCCTAGTCCAAAACCAGTTCTGGTCAGTCCTGGAGCACTTTGTTTACAGGACTCCTTCTTTCCTTTCAGAATGTGGGGCAGAGTGCTCAGCCGCCCGGGCAGGAGGTGGAGCCAGCATTGTGGAAGGCAGGCACAGCCCTATTCAGACCCAGGTGCAACTCCTCCCTCCACTCTGGATGCAGATCTCTCTATTCAGCCCTGTGCTGACTCACCCGGTCTCCTGAGTCCCCCAGCTCCTGTCACTCACAAACCCAGACAAGGAATACACAACCTAGCAGAGGCAGGCTTGGATAGTTAGGCAAGAAAATACCTACTTTCTAAAAGTGGTATTTTCAAACACAGAATGTTAAAACCAACTTCACTAAAAGATGTATTTTATCATTCTGAGTTCAGGCATACTAAATTCGTTTTTCTACCATGTTCCCTGGGTCAGTTAGGATTATAAGGTGTCAAAACTGCCCAGTCTGGCCTATGGGGAACAGGTAGCCTTGCAATAGTAAAAAATGAAAATGGCTGTAATTCACTATTAGGACATGCCACACACACCAGGGCATGTCCTACCTTATACTTACAATGCACCCTGCCCTTGGGCCTACCATAGGGGTGTCTGATATGAAGAAAAGGGAAGATTTAGGGACTGGTAAGTGGGTGCACTCACCAGGTCGACATGGCAGCCCTAGGCTGCACACAGGCTCTGCAATGGCAGGCCTGAGACACTTTACAAGCTGCTTCTGTGGGTGGCACAAACAGTGCTGCAAGCCCACCAGCAGCATTGGATCCACCAGCAGCATTGGATTTACCAGCCCTGGGCACACTCTAGGCACTGTACTAGGGACTGACAAGTAAACCAATCATCCAATCATGGAGTCACTAATACATAACACAATGTATCATAGGGAGAGCATATGCACTTTAGCACTGATCAGCAGTAAAAAGTGCCCAGAGTCATAAAACAGCCAACAACAGGTCAGAACAAGCATTGGCATAGCCAATAGGTCTCGCCTTTGGGGCCTTATAAGTGTTTAGCCAGAGCTATTGACTTTGCCAATGTCTTCAAGCTGTGCTGTAGAGAAGTGTGGCTGCTGTGCAGCATGCTGAAAAGTTATAATAAAAAAGTGTCAGAAGCATTTTTGTTACTTTATATATGACCAAGAAGGCATTATGTAAAACTGAACGACCATATTAAAAAAAGTATTTACAATAAAAAATTCTCAGTTTTCTTTTGTTCTTGCAATGCTGGCAACTTGTTTCTGCCTATTGCAATGGTTGTTTGTTAAAGCTTTTTTTTTTGAGGGGGCATAAACAATCGGAGGGTGAAGGTTGGGAACTAGTACCTGTATTATAACACTAGCAGCGGCCAGACGCTAGGGGAGAATAAACAGATGCCAGATTCCGAGAGCAGGCTGAGGTGGTGCTGAGGTGATGCTGAATGATACTCAGGTCTTGCCGAGTGATGCTGTGGTGGCGCCGAGTGATGCTGTGGTGGCGCCGAGTGATGCTGTGGTGGCGCCGAGTGATGCTGTGGTGGCGCCGAGTGATGCTGTGGTGGCGCCGAGTGATGCTGTGATGGCGCCGAGTGATGCTGTGATGGCGCCGAGTGATGCTGTGATGGCGCCGAGTGATGCTGTGATGGCGCCGAGTGATGCTGTGATGGCGCCGAGTGATGCTGTGATGGCGCCGAGTGATGCTGTGATGGCGCCGAGTGATGCTGTGCTGGCGCCGAGTGATGCTGTGCTGGCTCCGAGTGATGCTGTGCTGGCTCCGAGTGATGCTGTGCTGGCTCCGAGTGATGCTGTGCTGGCTCCGAGTGATGCTGTGGTGGCTCCGAGTGATGCTGTGGTGGCTCCGAGTGATGCTGTGGTGGCTCCGAGTGATGCTGTGGTGGCTCCGAGTGATGCTGTGGTGGCTCCGAGTGATGCTGTGGTGGCTCCGAGTGATGCTGTGGTGGCTCCGAGTGATGCTGTGGTGGCTCCGAGTGATGCTGTGGTGGCTCCGAGTGATGCTGTGGTGGCTCCGAGTGATGCTGTGGTGGCTCCGAGTGATGCTGTGGTGGCTCCGAGTGATGCTGTGGTGGCTCCGAGTGATGCTGTGGTGGCTCCGAGTGATGCTGTGGTGGCTCCGAGTGATGCTGTGGTGGCTCCGAGTGATGCTGTGGTGGCTCCGAGTGATGCTGTGGTGGCTCCGAGTGATGCTGTGGTGGCTCCGAGTGATGCTGTGGTGGCTCCGAGTGATGCTGTGGTGGCTCCGAGTGATGCTGTGGTGGCTCCGAGTGATGCTGTGGTGGCTCCGAGTGATGCTGTGGTGGCTCCGAGTGATGCTGTGGTGGCTCCGAGTGATGCTGTGGTGGCTCCGAGTGATGCTGTGGTGGCTCCGAGTGATGCTGTGGTGGCTCCGAGTGATGCTGTGGTGGCTCCGAGTGATGCTGTGGTGGCTCCGAGTGATGCTGTGGTGGCTCCGAGTGATGCTGTGGTGGCTCCGAGTGATGCTGTGGTGGCTCCGAGTGATGCTGTGGTGGCTCCGAGTGATGCTGTGGTGGCTCCGAGTGATGCTGTGGTGGCGCCGAGTGATGCTGTGGTGGCGCCGAGTGATGCTGTGGTGGCGCCGAGTGATGCTGTGGTGGCGCTGAGTGATGCTGTGGTGGCGCTGAGTGATGCTGTGGTTGCGCTGAGTGATGCTGTGGTGGCGCTGAGTGATGCTGTGGTTGCGCTGAGTGATGCTGTGGTTGCGCTGAGTGATGCTGTGGTTGCGCTGAGTGATGCTGTGGTTGCGCTGAGTGATGCTGTGGTGTTGCCGAGTGAGAGATAGAGTGAAGATATAATGCCCAATTAGAGAGGGTGGTGAGAGAGAAAGGGTGTACATAGAATAAAGAGTGGAGCGGGATAGAGAGAGAGAAAGAAGGGGAGAGAGTGAATGAAGGAGTTTGAAAGAGAAACAGATAAAGGGGTGAGAGAATGAAAGGCTAAAAAAGATAAGAGAGGGGAGAGTTAATTAAGTAGAGAGAGAATTAGAGAGGGGAGAGAGAGAAGGAGAGAGACAATAAGAGTGGGGGGGGTGGAGTTTAAATAGAGTGAAGAAGTGACGCGGAAAAAGTAACCTTAAATATAGCTTTGTGCGAATAAATATTTTTTTTTTTAAAACAGAGTGAGACAAAAATACTGGTAATTAGGCTGTGACTCCCAATATAAAACAAATAGCGATATAAGGTGAAATCAACCCACCAAAGCAATATTTCTAACTAGACAAAAAAAAGCGTGCATTTCAATGCTAATCGCTGTTGTTTTTCATGTGACTGTAGTCCAGGGCCGTCAGTTGGTAATGTGAGCTGCTGCTGCGATTGAAACATCAGAGTCCAGAGAGTTAATGAGCCATGAAGGAAATGAGGAAGAGATAGAAAACCCAGATGGCAGCTGCGCGCGTGCACGCCATCGTGAACGCAAGCTGGTCGCCAGCCGAAAGCCAGTGGGTTTGCACTTCCAAAACCCGCTTACTAAAACTCTCGGCCAGACCAGCGCAAGCGCTGGTGCAGGCCGAGACCTAAAAAGTATAGGAGGAAGGCAAAAAGTTTAGGGATGACCCTGCAAAAAGGGCCAAGTCCAACAGTTTCAATAACGAAATATCAATAGTGCAAGACAAAATGAGGTCTTGTGAAACTGCTTAACAGATTTAATTTGCTCTAGTCCAACTATGGATGGATTGCAGCAGGTCAAATTTGGATACTGGCCAATTTTAAAGTACACCATGAAATTCAAACTCGATGCGTGGGTTGAAATGCACTTTATAAATTCTTAAAGTAAATTAGCATATTCATCTATTGCCATACAGACAGCGTTACAGCCAAAAACCTTCTCGGGAACTATCTGTATGGGGCCTCAGCTGTAGTTCCTTTTAGATGGAATGAATAACAAAGGTGCTGACAAATTAAACTGCCATTTATATTTCTTTTCTCTGCTGGGAGGGGAAGAACAGGCTTTAAAAAAAAATCTGAATGTAATGGTACGATTTACAGGGAACAGTGTAAAATAATACAACGTTTATAAGCATAGACGGTATAACCCAAAATGCAACTGCTATTAGATATACGTGCCAGTCCTGTTCCATCTACATGCCTGTTCTCCACGCTATTAATCAACGGCTCTCAAATGGTACTTTTCTCAATGGTACACTACTGAAAATGCGTATTGCAGGGAGCCAACCGCTCCTCCATTTAGTTTAATCTTCCCATGGAGCCCCGTTGGAACTATGATCCAGTGTCATGAGATAATACATCAACAACAAAATATATATATACCAGCCCAACCTCATTAGAAAATTGAAACTCTACATTCCAACAAAATACATTCTGAAATACACAAACCATGGCTATATCGCACCCAGCAAACGGGAATGCTAAACAAACCGACCCTTCCCAAACCTCCTCTAGATCGTCGCAGAGCTAAATAACTCATAGCCGACAGTCTGGTAAAAGGAACCAAGACGTCAGGCTGAATTGATTTTTATTCTGATAAAAATGCCACTGGCTTCCCCTAGATGATAGAATTAACTTCCAGATGGGGTGTATCACCCACAAAGACATACACCTTGGCCTATCCCAATAATTAATAAAGACAAACTCCTGAACGAAGCCGGAAAAAATGGTCACCAGCATAAGTGGCGAGCTCCTCATGGTAGAAATAGGTTTAATTCAATGAATAAGGGACTGTGTCCCAAGGATTTCTGCATCCACTCTATCCCAGAGACTGTGGTGCGGACGAGTAGTTGGTGCTGCAATTTAACAACTGTGTGCAATACAATTTCAGAGCAGAAACTGAGAACATTTCAGACCAGACACTGGATAGCGGGAGTGTGCACTGCAGGCAAGCCTACAAAATATATATGCTACAAACAGGAATATAAAAAGAAAAATATAAAATAGGACCGTGATTAATAAAGGGGGCGAAAAGGCATACTTGAGACCTATATGCAGCTCAAGCCGAGTAAGGGCATGACAAGGTAAAGCATTAAAAAGGGTTGTTCTACTCTGAGTAGGAGGTTTGCAGTAGGCTGAAATGATGAATGGGCCGGTAGGAATTCATACCCACAGAGCCTCAAGCTTTTAGGCACTGTACAGCAGCAATCGGGGACAAATGCTAGCCAAGGCTGGGCAGCCGATGGGAAATCGGTCCTAGTAAATGTAGCAGGAATGACGTCCAGGACACAATAACAAATATTGCGACATGGAGGTTGCTGGGTTATTTGTGAAGGACAGTGAGAGCTATGGGCACAGAGTTGCTGAGATTTGGAGAGAAGTGATAAAGGGAGATGCAACAGATAGGAATAAAATATAACATTTTGGGGGTTTCAATTTTGCATCTTATTTCCTACACAAATCTTCCAGCCCATCAATTTGACAGCTATATAATCTATAACCATGCCTTACCAATCTCTTCAACTACTGCCCCTGGCTCATGCCCTCTCAAATAACATGCTATGGCTTATACCTGTGGCCAAAACAGTGACCCATCTGAGGCAGGGAGTAATGGCATGTCAATGCATGGCCTGGTGATGGGTGTGGAGGTGGGGGGCTGATTTGGCTTCCTACTCACTACTGCAGGCCTTCTGAGAGACTTCTACCAGCAACTTTCAGAACCTCTCAAGGCGAGACTTTGAACTACAACTCCAGAAGACTCCCCTAACCTAGTTTCCAGCCCGGGGGGGGCGCTAGAGTGCTGGCTGCAAAATGGCCGCCACCTAGTGAGGCTCTGCAGGCTGGACTGAAGATCCGCCAATTATTGGGGGGAGCGGGCGGGTGCTGGGAGCCTCGGACGGTGGGGACGGGTATCGGAGCATCCCGGCGACCAGCAGTCGCACTCTGAAGGTTGAAAACCCTCGCGTCGTCGAGAAACGCTGCTGTGCATCATCATCGCTGGGCTCGCCTTGTGAAGCAAAATGATGGCCCCACGCTCCGCGGCCTGAAGACAGTGGCCTGGATGGATCCTTACGTCGGGGAAAAACACCCCACTGGCTCCCCACAGGGCAGGCGAGGACGACTGCTGTCATGAGGACTAAGGCGGGCCTGCGCGGATCGCCGGCTGGCAGACTTCTGTCGAGCGTCCTGTGGGCTGCAGAGGCCATGCCCCGGTGAGTCTGCGAGCCGCGGGGTGGGAGAACCGGAGCAGGCAGGAAGGCCATGATAGCGAGGAGGAGGCCGAAAGTACAGTGGGAGCGCCTTGTCATCTTGCTGACTCCGTCTCTAGAGGTGCGGAGGGACTGCAGCGAGGCAACGCGAGTGCGCCTGACCGCAACTACAAGACAGCGGAGCCTGAAACTCCTGCTCCCCAAGAGACCCTGATTGGAGTGGCTGTGTAAGGAGAGGGATGGAGGAAAGTGCCGGCGGACCCCCCCCGAACCCTCAATAGGGCTGGAATCCCACCCCTGGCGGGGAAAAACAGTTCGAAGGAGCGCTTGACGTGGGGGCGCACAGTGAGTGATCCCCAGGGTGTGTTGGACATTGGGGGGGAAAGCAAGGCAGTCGGTCCGAGCTGAAGCGGATCTACGAAATCAAGCCTGGCACTGGCAACGAGGGCAGTGGACCAGGCCAATTACTGAACCTGATCCGAATAACGCGCACTGCTTATTGAAGGCCACAACTGCAGTGAATAGAGCCACAGAAGCGACCCGGCGCTGAAACCCACATCCTGCAGGTCTGCGGTGGCGGAGCAAGAACGGCGGCACCCCGCAACGCCCTCCTGGTACATCATGGGCAAGACGGACACAAAGCAGTCCAAGCTTTCTTTTGAGCAGCGCAAAAACCCCCTGTGGGGGATCCCACCAGAGCAACCCAACATACGCGATATGTTCATGGAATTGAAGCAGTCACTCTCGACCATAGATCTTAAAATTGACTCAATGTCAGGCCGACTGGACCGGCTTAGGGACAAGGTCTCGAACCATGAGGATCGCCTCACGGAAGTCGAACAGCGCACGTCTGCGCTGGAGGACGAGAGCACCACCACCCGTGAAAAGCTGCTCCGAATGGAGAAAGTGTTGGAGGTGATCCGCAATAAAAATGAAGATCTCGAAGCGCGATCGCACCCCAACAACCTGCGCATAATGGGGATACCAGAGACCACGGCCATGACTAGAGTGGAGGACTACATTGAGGAAATGCTCAGGGCGACGTTTGGGGACTCCCTTTCAAAGGTCTGCATGGTGGAACGCGCGCACAGATCCCTGGGCCAGAGACCACCGCCGGGAGCCCCGGCCAGGCCAATAATTGCACGCCTGCTGAACTACAGGGACCGTGATGCCGTGCTACGCAGAGCCAGAGACCTACAGGACACGAGGTACCAAAGTAACTCAGTCTCCTTTTTCCCCAACTTTACTTTAACGGTGCAAGCCGCAAGGAGGGAGTTTGTGCCAGTAAAGAGAGAACTGCAGCAGAAGGATATCAAGTATTCGCACCTCTACCCAGCAAAGCTCCGCATCTTTCATCAGGGCAAGACTGTGTTCTTCACTGACCCCAAGGCAGCTATCAAGTATGCTCGTTCCCTCAATCTGCAACAGCTGCGTGGGCGAACGGGGAGCCCGCGGGGGAGGACCCCTGGACGAGAACGATTGAGGCATCGAGTGATTAGCAATGAGTCGGTAAGGCAGCGGCACGTCTGACTGTGGGGCTGATCCCACAGGACATTCTCTACCTTGGCCGGGCGACTGCCTGCCACTCTGCTGTGGTTTGGGGGCCCGCCCGCTCTGCCTCCGACCGGAGGTTTTTTTTTTTTCCTACTCCTGAATGTATCCTGTCTAGCCACCCAGCATACTACCGCTGGGTCTTCCCGAGCACCTAGTGCCTCCTGCAGGGATGAATCCTATGGATGTTCTTACTGTTGGCCGATGTGGGCCTAGTTTGTTTAAAGGGCTTAGCTGTCAGCCATGTTGGGGGGCTGAAGTGGGAGGCGGGTGGGCTTGTTGGGTGAGGTGCACACCTGGTGTGCTGTTCGGTTCTCTTTGTTCTTTTCCCTCTCTTTCCCTGTCTTTCTATCTCTGGCCCCACCTCATCGCCAAATAGGAGCACAGAGCTATCCAGCCATGACCTTGATGAATCAGGGGGTTGGTGAGACCACTATAGAAACGGGTGTGATCAAGGCAGTGACATGGAATGTGAGAGGCCTGAATGATTGTCGTAAGGTGAGACTGGTAGCGGCATATCTCCAAAGACATGGGGCGGACATTTGCTTTCTGCAGGAACTACACCTCACTAGAAACGATTGCAGGCGACTAAGGGCGGGATGGGTGGGAGAGAAATTTGTGTCAGGCTACTCCAATTACGCAGGGGCACGGCTATAATCCTCAGAAAGGGACTTCCCTGGACAACGCGCGCTGCGCTTTGCGACCCGCAGGGGAGGTACGGGATTGTAGCGGGTGGCCTGAGGAGGCAACCGGTTATGCTAGTGTCGGTTTACGGGCGGAATGTGGACAATCCGCAATTCTTTAGCGAGGTCTGGAAGCTGACGGAGTTGCTCGGACCCGGGACTGTCCTGTGGAGGGGGGATTTTAATGTAGTGCTGGATGCGAACATGGATAGGTCTGGTGATTCGCGCCGGCCTCATCCAAGGGCGGCGGAACAGCTACACGCAATCATGGAAGACCACGAGCTGGTGGACGTTTGGCGACGCCGACATCCATCAAGGCGAGAGGGCACATGCGTCTCTACAGCGGGTCCATCATGGTCCAGAATCGACTATTGGCTCACGTCGTGCGACATGGATGCATGGGTACTCACAGTTGCTCATTTAGCCGGATCTTTATCCTATCACGGCCCCATGCTACTCCGATTCACGCTACCAGACGCGGCACGTACGCCCTTCAGTTGGAGACTCCCCGCTGGGGCAGTAATCCGGGGCAAATGTATCGCCCAACAGGCTGGCGTATTGCGCTCGCTCAGGGGAGACCTCAGGCGCTTGGAGGGGGAAATTCATAAACTCGAACTGGAGTACTTCGAATGCAACAGCCCGGAAATCCTGGGTAGGATTAAGGGGAAAATTGAGGAATTCGAGGAGGCTGCACAACGGGAAACGCACTACCTGAATAAGTAGGCACGAGCGCGTTGATACGGAGAAGGGGATCGTGCAGGGAAAACGCTGGCTGGTTTATTAAAGAAGCCCTGGACAAGCGAATATGTATCCGATCTGCGCAGGAACAATGGGGGGATAGTCACGGTGCAGGCAGAAATGTTTTCATTTTACACCTCTCTGTACTCAGCACAGCAGACAGCGGTGCACCTGGATCTGCTTTCCCTCCTTGACTCGATTGAGCTTGCCTGGCTGAGTGATGGGCAACGGAAATATCATGATGAGCATTTCGAGGAAAAGGAGGTGATTGGGTGATTCGGGCTATGCCTGGAGACAAGGCTCCCGGGTTGGACAGGCTCACTGTTCATTCTATAAAGAATATGCGCCACTTCTGGTTCCGCACCTCCTCAACATGTATGAGGAATCCTTGGAACGAGGTATGCTACCCCCCCCCTCCCTGTGGGAGGCGCTAATCGTCACTGTCCTTAAACCGGATAAGGACCCGCAGCTGAAAGAAATGTCACCCAATTACAGACTGCGGCTTATTCACTTTAAATTTATCCACAGGCTATACAGGACCCATGTCTGGCTGCACAGAGCCGGTTTGAGTGAGGATGCAAGGTGCGTGCGTTGCCGAGCCCCGGATGCCTTCTTTCTGCATCTGGCCAGGGAGTGCCCGGGGGTGGCGAGGTACTGGGAACGTATTTTTGAGGTGCTAGCCCTGCTGATAGATGCTGCAATTGAACGCTCCCCCTTGGTGGCCCTGTTGGGGTATGTGCGTGGAATAGCTGTTGAACATAGGAAACTGGTGGCCATGTTGTTACTCCTAGCTAAGAGAAGGGTGGCTGTCTGCTGGGGTCGTAGGCGCCGTCCGAAGGCAGCGGAGTGGCTCAAGGACGCAGCATTCTGCCACAATCAGTTGTCCGACTACTGGGAATTGATGCCTTCACAGTCTCGACCCAAAAACATATGGGCGCCACTGCAGAGTTACACTCTTTATCACCGGACAACGACCACAGTGCAGCGGTGGTAGCATAGATACTACGTGCTGGTCAATCGTCACACCCACGGCCAGTTGGGAGTACAGTTGTAGCTGGAGAGTCTTACCTTCATTTGGGCCAGAGAGGAGTTTCCCCTCCCACCCCCCCCCAAATCTTCTTGCTCTTTCCTTTCTAACTATCTTTTAGTCATTAGTCGTGGCCGGCACGGAGCCCCGAACTATTTCTCTGAAGGACTGTTGCTACAGAAAGCAGAAGGACACGAAAGGGGTTAGGGCATTCTGCTCAATTAGATTATCCACGACTATGTAACGACACCCCCCCCCCCCATCCCCCCCGAGGTAGCTCTGTTCTCACCAAGCTCGCCAAAATGTATGTAAGGAGCCATGTAGCAGCTCTGTTTCTGCTCTTTTGTTCCTGTTCACTCTCTTGAAAATTTCATTAAAAATAAATTTTAAATAAACCTAGTGTCCAGCCCCGCATCATGGCTGGACATGGTGTTGATGACAGCTGCTTCATAATGACAGAGACAGCTTTTTTTTTCCTTTTTAGGGCTTGCGCCTGCGTTGCAGTGCGCAGCACTGCTCGCGCAGCGAGAGCCCTTTTGTATGGGGTTCTGAAAGCTGCTCACACGCTCGTGCGTGTGAGCATGCTTTCCGCGGCTGAAATTGGCTTTCGCGTGATTTAAAAAAAAAAAAAATCAGCACGCAATTGGGCAAAGGCGGGCGCATGTCCCGCCTTTGCTCCGCCCATTCCCGTCGGTGGCCAGCACGCGCAGCAGCGCGCGTTCGCTTCGCTGCCGCGCTCCATAGCCCCCGCTCCTCTGTGGTGCGCGCGCACCACTGGTTTTTTGCAGACTGAAGTCGCTACAACGACGGAGCAGCAAACTTCCATGCTCGCAGTGCTCATTTCTATGTGCGAACCTTTCTGTGTCCGTTTGTATTTAGTGCATTGGCACATGTTAGAGAATCCCTCCATGCTCCTCACCCCACGCACTTTTCGATCGTGGGACCGAGCTTGTGCCGTACTTCTGCGCTTGGCGCTGCTTTTAAAACTACCCACAATTTAAGACATTTTGTGAAATACGATTTTGCGCTCGGGTGCAGGGCTACATTTACGCGAAGGGTGTGTATTTTTATGCGATAGAGTCAAAACCGCCATAAGCATCCTTTACTACAACGCAACTTCTTGGCAGGTTATCAATTGTCAAACTTCGAACCCCTGCCAACAGTCGAGCCGTTCACTCGGCTGAACTTTCCCCACACCAGGCAAGTGCAGTATCACAGAGCGGGCGCGCGGGGCTTCAGTAGCAACCTTTTAAAAGTCACACGCGCCACCATCCTTTTAGAGAGACGTGCATTAAGAGCATTACTGAGCAAACTGCCTCGGGCTCGTTCGGGGCATTACTCGTGGCAGCGAGACACTCCAGAGAAACAAAACAGAAAAAAATCTAAAAAGGCAGAAAAATGTGTCATGCGTCATTAAAAATCACATACCCGGGACTCGGCGAACGACAGAATGACATATAGGGCAGATGTAGTAATCTAACTAAAACTAACATGGTGTGTGTCAAATTAGGTGACACTGAGCTGCTTCACTGTACTCCACTGACATGTCGGAGAATAACTAAACGACTCTTATGCAGCTCATGTACTCGAAATGGCAAAATTCAGTCATCGTAGTTTAAAATTCGCTTCCACAGAAGTTACTACAAAAACAAGCATTTGCAATGCAATAGGTCTCGCATTATTAAAGTTTGAGCTATTGGCATTGCTAAATAATGCAACACCAATAGCTCAAACTTTAATAATGCGAGACCTATTGCATTGCAAATGCTTGTTAATTTTGCCTCTAGGAAGGCTGGTTGCCACAGAAGACGGAACATCTCTGCCGAGTGCTGCTCGCTGAATCTGCCTGCCAGTCAGATGACGGGCGAGGCGCAAGCTGAGCCACTGATCTGTTGTGCGGACGTGGAAAGCAGTCCCTTGCTTGAAAGACCAAGAAAGTGCAAGCAACCAAGTTGCACCACTGCTGCACCAAAATGTGTTCAATGGGACAATTTCCCCTTTGATGGTTAACTTTACAGTATATAATGCACGTAAAGCAGGTCTCAGAGCAACCAACAAATTGAAACGTTATTACAGTGGTGTGAAATGCCTGTTGTCAATATTAGCTCACAATTGAACCAAAACGGTCAAATGCAACTCTTCAGCCTCTGTATCGGCCATGTTTAATTCATTTTTACATATTTCAGAACAGGTATTTGATAGAGTGCAAGCCTAGCTCATGCAAGCAGGAGAGCACTGTGGCGAGCAAAAACAAATTGCATGAAAGGCCGTACTAAGAACAGTGCTGACTGATGATGGCCCTTCCTCCTTTAAGCTCAGGACCACCAATACCAATGAACAAGACATTTAAATAAAATAAAAAATAAAAAAGGGGGTCTGTCAATAATGGAACTGGTGCTCATGTAAAGCGCTCCGATACCTTCGAGTCTAGTTCGGGCTATATGCAACTGAAACAAGCATTGGCATAGCCAATAGGTCTCGCCTTTGGGACCTTATAAGTGTTTAGCCAGAGATATTGACTTTGCCCATGTCTTTAAGCTGTGCAGAAGTCTGCAGCATGCTGAAAAGTTATAATAAAGAAGTGTCAGAAGCATTTTTGTTATCTTATATATGACCAAGGAAGCATTATGTACAACTGAACGACCATATTAAAAAAGTATTAACAATAAATAATGTCTGGAGTTTTTTTGTCCTTTTAATGCTGGCAACTTCTATCTGCCTGTCCCAATGGTTGCTTGTTATGGTTTTTTTGTTATGGGGGCATAAATAACAGGAGGGTGAAGGTTGGGAAATAGTACCTGTATAACAGTCAGAGAGAGAGTGAGAGAGAGTGAGAGAGAGTGAGAGAGAGAGAGAGTGAGAGAGAGAGAGAGTGAGAGAGAGAGAGAGTGAGAGAGAGAGAGAGTGAGAGAGAGAGAGAGTGAGAGAGTGAGAGAGTGAGAGAGTGAGAGAGTGAGAGAGTGAGAGAGTGAGAGAGTGAGAGAGTGAGAGTGAGAGAGAGTGAGAGAGAGAGAGAGAGAGAGAGAGAGAGAGAGAGAGAGAGAGAGAGAGAGTGAGAGAGAGTGAGAGAGAGTGAGAGAGAGTGAGAGAGAGAGAGAGAGAGAGAGAGAGAGAGAGTGAGAGAGAGAGAGAGTGAGAGAGTGAGAGAGTGAGAGAGTGAGAGAGTGAGAGAGTGAGAGAGTGAGAGAGTGAGAGAGAGAGTGAGAGAGTGAGAGAGAGAGTGAGAGAGTGAGAGAGAGAGAGAGAGAGAGAGAGAGAGAGAGAGAGAGTGAGAGAGAGTGAGAGAGAGTGAGAGAGAGTGAGAGAGAGTGAGAGAGAGTGAGAGAGTGAGAGAGAGTGAGAGAGAGTGAGAGAGTGAGAGAGTGAGAGAGAGTGAGAGAGAGTGAGAGAGAGAGTGAGAGAGTGAGAGAGTGAGTGAGTGAGTGAGTGAGTGAGTGAGTGAGTGAGTGAGTGAGTGAGTGAGTGAGTGAGTGAGTGAGAGAGAGAGAGAGAGTCAGTCGGTGAGAGAGTCAGTCGGTGAGAGAGTCAGTCGGTGAGAGAGTCAGTCGGTGAGAGAGTCAGTCGGTGAGAGAGTCAGTCGGTGAGAGAGTCAGTCGGTGAGAGAGTCAGTCGGTGAGAGAGTCAGTCGGTGAGAGAGTCAGTCGGTGAGAGAGTCAGTCGGTGAGAGAGTCAGTCGGTGAGAGAGTCAGTCGGTGAGAGAGTCAGTCGGTGAGAGAGTCAGTCGGTGAGAGAGTCAGTCGGTGAGAGAGTCAGTCGGTGAGAGAGTCAGTCGGTGAGAGAGTCAGTCGGTGAGAGAGTCAGTCGGTGAGAGAGTCAGTCGGTGAGAGAGTCAGTCGGTGAGAGAGTCAGTCGGTGAGAGAGTCAGTCGGTGAGAGAGTCAGTCGGTGAGAGAGTCAGTCGGTGAGAGAGTCAGTCGGTGAGAGAGTCAGTCGGTGAGAGAGTCAGTCGGTGAGAGAGTCAGTCGGTGAGAGAGTCAGTCGGTGAGAGAGTCAGTCGGTGAGAGAGATTTTGTAAATGAAAATGAAAGAAGGTTTTGAGAGAGAAATGGTAAAGAGGAAAATTGGTAAGGAGAAAAGTTGATATGGGGGCTTTTTTGAAGAGAGAATCAGCAAGGATGTGAGATGCCCTTTTTGGAAGGGAACGATGGAAATGTGAGAGGGAAACAGTATAGAAGAAAAGTACGTGTGAGGGGAAGGAGAGAAATGTTTTGGGGTTTGGAGAGAAGGTGCGCGAGAGTGTCAGGGGAACTGAATCAGGGAAAAGGTGGGAAGTGCAGGAGGACAAAGGCAGATAAGAGAATGGGGAGCATGTGAATGAAAAGGGAGGCTGAGGCTGCAAAGGGAAATGAGGGTAAGTGAGTAAGAAAAAAGAAAAAGCCATGTGCGTGGGAAAGGAAAGTCGGGATAGAGTGTGGGGATAAGGAGGAAGAAAAGCAAGCAACAGGGAGGAAAGAAAGGAGAAAATGGTGTTTGTAAGGACAAATGCAAATAAGAGTGTGACGAGCAACGGCGTAGCAAGGGTGCCAGTGCCTTACTGCAAGCCAAGAAAACAGACTCCCAGCACTATCGTTGGGTATTAAAAAGTAGCCATTACTATGGGGCAAGGGGCTCCTGTCACTCCTGGGCCCCGGGGCCAGTTTACCGGTTGCACCAATGATTCCTGATTACCTATGTATTGGTAGAGCACAGAAGGTAGCGCGAGAAGCGTGAGGAGTGTGTGAGGGGACGTCAGTGACAGCAGAGGGAACGAGCATCGAGGTGCGTGGGGAGGAGAGAGAGCAGGGCACAAGTCCTATAAAAAGAAGTGGGGGGACTGACGATATGCAAATGACGTCACGTGCTGAACGTGTCCCGGTGTCTGAAAATTACACCGGGACACGTACAGCATATTTCTATGGGGCCCAGCTTCTTGGCAGGGGGGACGGCGTCCGCCCTGTGAAAAGAGTGGGGGGACGCCGTGTACCTGCGTGTACCCCCAACTCGAGCTATATCGCACTATAAGTCTATATGTATTTCATATCTCCTATCCCTCTCTTTCTCGATCTTCCTGATGCAGAACAAGTGCGTCTTCAATCAGCAAATAACCCCAGCCTCTGTTAACCACTAGGTCTCCGTCTCTTTCCCACGTAACATGATGTGCGCTAAGAATTGGTCTACGGCTGATGTAAACCTAACTGAGCTACTGACTTCCTTCCCTATGACTCTCTTCCTATCTTCATAGACGCTGGTAGGTGAAAGGCTTTGCTTGGTGGTAGGGATCATGCTTTGAGGGATGGATTTATATTCAGGGACAGACAGGGAACCAAAAGCAGCCCTGTTAAAAATGTTCAAATCAGCTTAGCTCCCTTCCTCCTCTCCTCTCCCCTCCCCCCCCCCCCATCTCCCCTCTCCCATCCCACTCTCTCTCCGTTTCTTTCCTCTCTTTTTCTTCTCTCTCTCCTAAAGCACCAGCTGCTACAGCTCCAATTAACATGGGGGGGGTCTGGAGAAGATAGCAGAGGTGCCAGCAGCAGCCTCCTGCCTTTAAACACGATCCTCCAAAGGCTCTGGCCGCCCAGGCTAATGTCCGGTTGAATAAATGGGCAGTCCGATGCTGTTTGTATGGTTCGGGAAGCATCTCCATTCTCTTTATATCTGGCATTGAATAAAGGATCTTTTATTGGTCGCAGATAGTCTGTGTTCTACTGGTAGGTCCCCGGCAAGGTTACAAAGGGGTGGGGGGCAGGTTCACAGAGCAAGAGCTGCGATAGGCCGTAGCGCTAAAAATAGGCGGGCAAGTCAACCTACCAACTAGGTGCAGGCCAGGGGCGTGGTGACCGGCAGTCCGAGGAAATCACCCGGAAATACGTGGTTTGGTTGGTGCGCGCTTAATCACGCTTTGGATGAGCAGGGCAGGGTGGTCGGCGTTTTGATAAAGCAGGGTGGACGGCGTCCACCCTGGAAAATAAGTGGGGGGACGCCGTCCACCTGCGTGGTACCCCGACTCGTGCCCTGAGAGAGAGGAAACAGTCTGTTAGGCGAACTGCAGAGAAGGGGTTGAGTATGGGTAGTGTGAGGGGAAGGACGGAGGGTAGTGTGAGGGGAAGAACGGAAGTTAGTGAGGGAAATGCGTTAAGAAGAAATGAGTTAGGAAAACGTAGAGGGGAGGGAGGCGGAGAACTGAAGAAAAAAGAGTGAGAGGTGTGTGCGGAGCAAAATGAGACGAGGGCAGAGGAAGAAGTGTGTCGGAAAATTAGGCCATTTCGAGACCTTAACAGCTATAAATCACCTACCCATATAGGGGCCCTTACGTTGAAGAGAGGCCATGAGAAAGACACGAGGCAAAGCACGTTCATCACACACACGCTCTTCCCTCGCCCACACACCTCCCCCGAGAAAGTATGGGACCGAGAGAGGCGCGAGACTCCTTTAACACGACATAGGAGGGAGCGGAGAGCAGGTGAAGCACCCCACGGACCAGCTAGGGCAAGCGAAACACCCCGCCCGCTGACCAGAAGGGCTGAGGAGGATGTTAGAGAAAGTGTTTTACATCCTGGACGTTTAGACTAGGCTATTAAAAGTGCTTTTTTAGATTTTGCGCAAACATTAAAACTATGTTTGCACTTTTCTTTATTTGCTTAATGTTATTTTAGATCATTTTTTGTACGATGTTGTACTGTGTCTGCCTGCTGACAATCTACAAGCAGGAAACAAAGAAATGTGGTGTGTGTTCGTAAACTTAAGCCATCTGCTGAGCGAGAGCCGATGCAAACAGAAATGTGGAGGTGGGGTGTGTCCCTTGCCCGGGGTGGGAGGGGACGAGCCTTATAATGAAAGCAGCAAGGAAACCTGACACTAAACAGTGTCTGCACAGCACCTGGTGCTGAGGCGGGGGCGGAGTTCCGCTCACTGCAGCGCCTTAACCCCTCTACCTCTGGAGGGGCAGTGCCTGAGCACCGCTTCCGCTGCCTCCCCCCACCCAGGCAGGGGCGCATGTTACTGTCGCACGCCTGGAAAACAATGTACCCGGACCGTGTGCGCACTCCCTGCCTGCCTCATTTGCACGGTGAGAGCACGAGGAGGAGGGCACGCAGCGCTGAGAATGACGAACCTTTCAGGCGCTTTACAAGTGAAACTCATTCAACCAAAAGCAGTCGCACATTAATAAAGTATCATTCTTGAAATAATGCATCTTTATAGGCATAAATACTGAAAGAGTGTCAGCTCCTCTGCCTACCAGCTACATTCGGGCGCCCGCGACCCGGCTAGATAGAATTACTCCGTGGCGCACTCACAAAAGGAGGGAGCGTTAGATCTTTTTAATGTAGATGCCCACCTTTTATTCAGTACTTAGTCCACAGGGTTAGTCTGTTTCTAAACACCCCTAGTTTTGCAGATAATGGAACAGGGGCACATGGAGATATACAGATGTGTCCAGGATCACAGAATTGGCACGGCCGAGATTAGAACTCGGGTGTCATAGTTAACATACCAACAATCTAATCATCAACTCATGTTTCTTACAAGAAAGAAAAAATCCAGGTTCAAAGGTCAGGGGTATAATAATGCAGAATGACTAAAATGCTCACATAAATGTGTCACTTTATTTAATATTTCAATAATGTCTGCACCCTGTAAACAACAATAACAGTTAAATAGCGCACTCTACCATTTTTCTGATCAAAGTGTGCTGTTAGGTGTATTTATTACCGAGTCAATGACACCCATTTTATAGACCTCACACGGATGAAGTGCTAAGCAGACCCGCATATCTCCACTAGGATACATCCTACGAAAACAAACCAGCTTTAACGTAAGAATCCCGGAAGAGATAAAAAATAAAGTTGCAGTAAACAAACATGTGACATATTCGGCAAGTCGTCAGCGTTCAAATGAAAGTTGTCATTCTGACAAACTATAATGAATGTAAACAACATCTTTTATTTTACGGTTTGGAACACTAGCGGTAGCAAAATATTGAATGGAAGATAGTGTCACATCACGTGAATTCTACTGTCAGTTGGGGTGAGAGGCTGTTTGATCCCAAATGTCTATTCCACCAGGGAAGAGCCCATCTAACCCCCAGATCGGTGACATGTGTCTCGTATCACACCGCCCGCTTGCAAATTTACATATATGAACATCACCATCCACACCTATCCCGAAACAATAACACATGCAATATTTCTTATGCATGCTGATTTTCGCACATGCATTCTGAACATGCTAATACGATAGCTCAGTGATATAAGCACTCGCTGTAGAAATCTATGTGCTACAGGTTCAACTCAGCATTTCATCCCTTTTGAATATGGTAAAAATAAATGGCTCAAAGTTACTTTAGGTTTTTATGTCAATCTTTTGTAAATATAACAAGGGACTTGGCTTTGAAATCGTGTGCTTTGTGATGATAGACTCAGGAGGCATGCAAGTGTCGTGTTTAGCTATTGTGTCGTGCTAATGCGTCATGCGATGAAAAGGAAGTCCTGCCTTGGAATAAAACATTTTGGAGCCAGGCATTTGCTGTCATATCCTGTGTTTATTGATGCTTTCCCTAACTTGCCTCAGGAATAAGCAAGCCCTCGTGTGTTTTTTCAAAGTGATTTGAGAGGACTTCACTTTCTCGTGTTCCAGCATAAATATTTATTCCATTGGAACTTTCCTGTCTGCTGGAAAAAGTGATCTGAGGCTAACGAAAGTATCTGAGGACTGAGCACAGCTTACGTTGTCGTATGTTTGTTTTGTTCCATCTGCAGTGGTCAACAATGTCAACATACTCCGTAGGTGCCAAAACATTGTTTTCAGTCATGGCATTTCACAGTCCGTGCAGTGTGGGAGATGAAGTCGTTGTCCAACCCACATACACCAATTAGTTGCACCAGCTGCTGGGAGGGGAGGGAGGGGGGAAGGACTGTAAAATCATTAGTAACAGGATACTGGATGTATCCTGAGGGCACCACTCAAAGGAATTTCAGTGGAGCGCGGCAGGAAGTCCATGGACAGCCTTTACCTTGCGGGAGTGAGCAGGGGCACCATCTGTTTGCAAGATAATTACAAACAGATGTCGCCAAAGCTCACTCCCGCAAGGAAAACGCCAAACGTGCACGCGTTGCAATTAAAAGCAATGCAAAGCGTGCACGTTTTTGGGCAAAAAAGCAAATCGATTCCAAGAGGTCCCCTCCTATGCAGCGCATGCGCACTGCGTAGGCGAGACCTAAAAAATGAATGTCAGGTACACGTTTCACAGTGCATCGTATATGAATTTAATCAATCCGTTCTCCCCACAACAGGCGCCTATCGATCACATTCCAGCGTAAAGATATTCTGTGGGTTACTCCTTTGAATCTCCCCCGACTGAGGCAGGCCACTGCTCACTACTTAATTCCGCTTCAAGTGTTGATCCCCCAGCTTCTAGTCACGCTGCAGTCAAACTCCCTGTATTCCAGATACCAGTTTCTAGCCTAATCTCCTTAAGGTCAGGTTTCTTAGCATTTTTTTTAGCAAGGTCATACAAGCGTGAAATGGGAAAGTAATTCCTTGATCATGTGAAATAAGCTCTTTTCTTTATTAGGTTTCTTCCACTGCCATGTACTTGTTTCATGCTAAGCGTAAGATTTTTAACACTTACTGAAGCTGTAGAGAGCACAGATACAGTTTTCCCAGGACAGCAAATCTGCCCATTGGATACATTTAAATTCAGCTGTTGTTCAGCAGTTCATTTTCTATACGGTTGCCTCGACACTGGTCTTTGGTAGCTTGTTTTACAATTTTGTGTGGTGGCTTCAAAACCTACTCTACTCCCAAGGATTCTCTCTGGTGCTAGGTTACATTTTTCAGAGTTTAAGGTTGGCTTTAGGCATTCCTTCCAACAAGTCAATCAAGTAATTCTCTAACATGAAGTAGAGTTTAGAAACATAAAACAAGCATTTGCAATGCAATGGGTCTCACATTTATGAAAGTTTGAGCTATTGGCATTGTAAATTGTCTGGTATTTTCTACACGTGTCCTCTTAGAACCAAGGGGAGCGCCTGTTTTTATCTTTGTGCTACTTTACATCCAATATATATATTTTTCGGAAGAGCCGACTATGCTCGAGAGATATTTGGACTGACTGTATTGGACGATCTAAATAGGTGACGCCATACACCAATGGAGTTTTGGGACAATTCCGGTCATATCAATTTGTTTGATTTTTGAGCAAGCCCTGACGAAGTTCCCGTGGCACTAGGGAACGAAACGCGTTGGCTGTGTGCCGGTTTTAAAACAAACTACGTTAATAAAAAGATATTTTGGACAACGTATGTCTCCCGACTGACTTCAATCAGAGTGCACCTTCCTTTCTTGTGGACTTTCTCTAATGACGGACATCCCCCAGCAGCGGATGCCGGGAATAGTTGCACTTGCGTGGGATATATGAAACTGGTGGAATTTAAGTGCTCGACCTTGGTCAGCTGCTGTGTGCTTTTTTGTCTTTTGTAACCCAAAGGTCTGCTCTGCATGAGACTATTTCAAACGTCTCGCTGCTTCATTAATACTTTGGCTGATGTGCACGGACCAGCATAGGGACAGTTTGACACAAAGTTAAGGAACGCCTTTTTTAGGTAGTCTTGACAATGCTAAATGCGGTCCTCTTTTTAGGTCTCGCAGCGCGAGACCTCTTGTATGGGCTTCAGAAAGCTAACCACACCCTCGTGCGTGTGGTTAGCTTTCTGAAGCCTGGCATTGGCTGTAACGTGTTTTTTTTTTTTTTTTTTTTAAACGGCACGCAATTGGGCAAAGGCGGGCGCATGTCCCGCCTTTGCTCCGCCCATTGCCGTCCGTGTCTAGGACGCGCATCAGCACGCGGCACAGACGACAGGCTCCCCCCCCGCTACTCTATGGTGCGCACACACCACTGGTTTCGATTCCCGCGTTCGGGTTTCGATTCCGTGCTTGTTTATGTTGATGGCTCCAGTACTGTTATAGACGGGGTTTATGTAGATCGGAACAGAAGTTCACTCTCAGAGCATGTATGGATCCCAGGAACTGCCGGCCGGCAAGAGTAAGGTGCCTTGACAGAGCTTTGGGTGGTCTTGGCACTAGAACAGCAGAGCGTGCGGGGCACTAGTGAGGTTTCTCGGCGGGTCAACTTACTTGATCAGCACAATGTGTGTAGGCCGAGTGATTGACAGCAAGGGAGCTTCGGTCAGGACTTAGGCGCATAGACCGAGTTCCCCCTCAGGGCCCGGTGCTGGCACAGGGGACGGTGCTGTGGGAAAGGACCGTTACGAACTGGCAGGGCTGTGTGTGGTGCAGTACTGGATAGAAGGGGAGCTGCAGGGCAGGACTGAGGTGAATCAGTAGAGCTGCGTGCGAGTCAAAGCGCTATGACAGCAGCGGAGCTGTGGGGCACTTGACGTGCACGCGCAGAGCTGCGTGTGGCTTCAGTATTTGATTGGGGTTAACTGGCAGACCTGGCGATACCGGATGCGGTTGTGTAATGCGAATCTGGGCTCGGCTCCTGTCCAGTCCTGTGACCGTGACAGGTGTGGTCTGTACGTCCTTTGTGTACAGCCTCGGTGTGCCCTGATAGGGGATTATCAGTGATAAGCGCTATATCACTAGTGCGCAACCGAGCCGCACGCCTGCAGCGTGACTGGCAGGAGGGGGAGGGAGGGTACACGTGTATGCTCAAAGGACCAATACAATTCAGCAATGTAATTTATTGTTTTCATTATTTCTTGTTATAGAGCTTTTTTTTGCTAGAGCGCTTCACAGACCTGATCGTCGCCAAAGAGCGCTTTGCGGGGGTAGAGAGGAAAGAAGTTATATGGGCTCCTTCTGGTGTAGTCGCGATGTCCATGCCCAGGGTCCGATTGGTAAAGTGGGCACTCGGGCAATGGGAGAGGGGCCAGTACCGGAGTTGCAGCCGTGGGCCGCATTTTGGCTAGCGTGGCGGCAGATTTCCGCTTCCTCTGTGCAGTTCAGATGACGCCAGCAGCCCAGTGGGGGGCCTGAGTGGCCTCTCCGAGGCAGATGGGCCCCTATTACCAACGGGGCGGGGGTGTCATTCCCAGCCTCCCTCTGTATGTAATGGATGCAGATTGAGCGGGGGCAGGGCGCCTGAGCAGAAGTGGCATCACTTATATTCAGGTCTGGTTCACAACTGTGACCTAATCCGATGACAAGGAGCCCTGGCAACATTTGCATTTTTTTTTTTAAAAGGTCAGTGAAGTTAAGAAAACATGCCCCTTTTAGAGAACTCCTCCCCCCTTCATAATACTTAAAACACGAAAGCAGTGTTTTGCGAAAAAATGCAACCCGCAAATGTGGGCCACTGTTTTTTAGGGTGCCCGGGCCTATTTTTGATCCCAATCCAACCCTGTCCGTGCCGTAGGTGTCTTGACTCCAGATCCCACAGGTGAAGAAATAGAACCGGCTGTGAGGGTGAAACCGATGGCGAGATACATCAAGGTGGAGCAGGCGGGATCCGGAACGAGGCTTCCATAAATCCCCCTCTGTGGCATCAAAATGGTAAAACCTTGGCGCACAGACCCATGAATTTCAGTGAAGAGGTCTTAAGTTTGGCTCAAGACGCTGGCTAGTGTTAGACATTTGACAGGACAGCAGTGCACATGTCACCGTGGAAGGTTACTGACGCACCGCTGTGTCAGGAAAATGGCAGCCATGGAATGCTGGGGCGTCACCCAGCCATAGGCATTCCTGAAGAGGCGGGTTTTTTTTGAGTCACTGGAGGAACTTGACAAAGTCGGTTTCACATGAGCAGGGAGGCCTGGGCATAAAGGAATCTGCCTCCACGCCAGAAGCGGCTAGTAACATACTTGCTGGCTGGTAACATACAAAAGCAGTGGGGCGAGCGACTTTGTGCTTTTTAGGTCTCGCCCTGAAAGCTAGCGCTTCAGCGCTAGCTCTGGGCGAGACATTTTGTAGTGGGTTTTCAGAAATGCGACCACCACTTTTGGCTGGCCTAGAGCATGCGAGAACGCGCACAGTAACGCGCTTTTATCGCATGCTCCAGGCGCCATATGTCTTTCCTGTTATTTGCTCGTGTGAATGCTTTTCTCGGCCTCCACAGCTCCTCTACCCCTCTTTTTTCTGCTCACAATCCCCCTCCCTTCTCCCCATCCCTTTTAGGTAGCTTAATAAGTTTGTTAACCTTTGGTTGCACAAGCTTTGTAGCAGGAGTACATTTTATGTACAGTATGGTTAAAGCCGTGGGAATTTTACCTAGAAATAGAGGGTGAATTTGTAAACGGAACTTTATTTTCAGCCTTCCTCCCTTTCTCTCTTTCTTGTTGTAATAGAAACCAAGATCACACGAAATGCCGCAGACCCATTAATTAGTGTTTCGGGTTGGAGCTTGCAAACAGAGTAGCTTGTTGACAATTCTTTTACAATGCGCAAAGGTCACTTGTGACCAGTAAACAGACTCCAGGCGCCACAAGCTAGACAGACATCCTCCTTAATTAATAGTTCGCCAGAAACAACACTTTAGCTACCAATAGTTTATAAACTTCTAAACCCAGAAGCCCGTACTTTAACAGTTTTCAATTTTAACACAAAGTTTTTAGCGTAACGTTATTTCAAACACAAGGGGGTACGTACATAGCTAATCCACACGTAAAAAAAAATATAACAAAATATTTTCCAATGTGTAACAGCCTTATTGGGATTATGCTGTTGGATTTTATTGAACACTTTATTACTTTACAACTTTTATTTGCATTTTTCAAACACATTTCGATCTCCCAGAAGCGTAGATTTTTAATAGTTTCTCTAACAGACTTGGTAGCAGGACTACATTTTATCCACAGTAACTGTAAAATCGTTTGAAAATCTCACACAAATACCTCAGTCTGTTGCTTTTGGGGTTTAAAAACTACTACTTCAATAGGCATATTCTAATCACTGGCACACTTATTTCACTACTGTCTCCTACAACAAGCACCCCCACTCCACCACTCAGCTCCACTACAGCAGCACAAAACTATCAAAAAACACCACCACAGCACCACCCCAGCATCACTCTGCAGCAGGATATCAGTAAGCACCACTACACCATCACTCAGCAGCACCCTTCGAACACTGCAAGCACCACCACAGCATCTCTGTGCACGACTACAGCACCATTCCACCCAACTACAGCATTACTCAGCATTCCCACAGAATCACTCAGCACCACCACAGCATCACTTACCATATTCACTGCAGCACGTACCACTACCACAGCCACACTAAAGTATCAATCAGCACCACCACTGCACCACCCCAAAATCACTCAGCACCAGCACAGCACCACCACAACACTACTAAAACATCACAACAGCATCACTGAGCAACAACACAGCATCTTTTAGCATCACCACAGGACCACTCCGCACAACCACAGCAGCACTGTAAATTTCAACAGCATCAATGAGCACCACCCCACCATCATTTAGTATCTCCACAGCAGCACTTACCACTACTACAGTACCACTACAGTATCGCTGAGCACCACCACAGTTATACCACAGCAACACTCTGCACCCCCACTCCACCACTCAGCTCCACCACAGCAACACAACACTATCAAAATGCACCACCACAGCACCAGCCCAGCATCACTCTGCAGCACGATCTCATCATCAAGCACCACCACAGCATCACTCAGCAGCACCCCTCGAACACTGCACCACTAAGCACCACAACAGCATCTCTCTGCACGACTACAGCACCATTCCACCCAAATACAGCATCACTCAGCATTCCCACAGCATCACTCAACACCACAGCATCACTTACCATATTCACTGCAGCACTTAGCACCACCACAGCCACACCAAAGTATCAATCAGCACCACTACAGCACCACCACAGCATCACTGTGCAGCAGTATACCATCAGTAAGCACTACCACAGCATCACTCAGCACCACCACTGCACCACCCCAAAATTACTCAGCACCAGCACAGCCCCACCACAACACAACATCACAACAGCATCATTCAGCAACAACACAGCATCTATTAGCACCACCACAGTATCACTCAGTATTTCCACAGCAGTACATAGCACCACCACAGTATCACTTAGCACCACAACAGCACCACTCTGCACCACCACTTAGCACCACCACCACAGGATCCCTCAGCACCACTCCACCACTGAGCACCGCCACAGAATATCTCAGCACCAACACTGCACCAGTACGCACAACCACAGCATCACTCAGCATTTACAAAACATCACTCACCACCAGAGCTTTACTTTGCATCACCACAGCATCTCTCTACACAACTACAGCACCATTCCGCACGTCGCAATTTCTTAGTTACATTAGTTTATTTATAACACATTACTACCTATTATTTCAAACAGTTTCTCATGCTGTCACTGTTTCCACACTCTCTTATTCTCTCTCTTAAACACAGCATCTCTTAGCATCACAACATGAACACTCCGTACAACAATAGCATCACTCTAAATCTCCACAGCATCAATGAGCACCACCCCACCATCATTCAGTATCTCCGCAGCAGCACTTAGCACTACCACAGTACCACTACAGTATCGCTGAGCACTACCACAGTTATACCACAGCAAGACTATGCACCCCCACTCCACCACTCAGCTCCACTACAGCAGCACAACACTATAAAAAAACAACACCACAGCACCACCCCAGCATCACTCTGCAGCAGGATAGCATCAGTAAGCAGTACCACAGTACCACTACAGTATCGCTGATCACCACCACAGTTATACCACTGCAACACTCTGCACCCCCACTCCACCACTCTGCTCCACCACAGCACCACAACACTATCAAACAAGCATTGGCATAGCCAATAGGTCTCGCCTTTGGGACATTATAAGTGTTTAGCCATGCAACAGTCGATGTTGCACCAAGGATATTGTGCTGCATAATTAAATACTTATAAGGTCCCAAAGGCGAGACCTATTGGCTATGCCAATGCTTGTTTACAGTTGCGCCCGAGGCAGCTGCTGCCTATGTGAAGAGCTGCCTTTCCTGTTGCACTGGAACGTGTATTTTTAAATTCAACTATACTATTTTCTGTTCGTACCTCGGTGTGCTCAGGGCATTTCGAGATGAGTATCACTTTTTCCGGTCCGGCCATTTAACAAATCATTTGATTCTGTGATTTGTAGTTTTGTTTTCATTTAATTAGAGTATTGAATTTTGAATCACCATGCTGCAATCAGTGAGCGTGATCTGGACAGCAGATGTGAACAGGCACTGTGGTTATTGGGGTGCCGTGTGTGTGACAGGGATGGTGACAGAGAGATCACTAGTTGCCTAGCTCACTATTCCCTTCACCCAGCACGGGTACTTTTAGTTAGTGAAACTTTGCATTCCAGGACCTGTAGTTTAGCTTTTCACACGGAAGGTGTCTTTTTATTTTATTTATAGATCATACGTTACTTTTAAATTGCGTCGGAAAATCTTTTTTTTTTTTCTTTGATTAGGGAATAATGGTGCAAGCCACCAACTTGGAGGCCTCAAAGTCCCAGCACGCTGCTGGCTCAGAGCCTGAATTAGCTTCATAGGTTTCATTTGTAATATGGGACCTCATAACAAACAAGCATTTCAATGCAATAGGTCTCAGCATTTACGCGAGTTTGAGCTCTTGACATTGCAAATAACAATGCCTTTTATTTTTGTTTTCGTTTTTGAAACATAAATAAAAGGTATTGTTATTTACAATGCCAATTGCTTAAACTCGCGTAAATGCGAGACCTATTGCATTGCAAATGCTTGTTAGCCATTTAAGCTCAGCTAACTAGTTGCCTAAAAATAAAAACAAATGATCTTGAGCCTTCAACTGAGCAAATTAAGTTAAAATTAAGACTGAGCTGCAAACATTTACTTTTCGTCATGGCATTTTCATTATGATTGAGCTTTGAAGAACTACAATCAGACAGGTGCTGTAAAAGTGCTTCAGAAAAATGAATCATCAACTCGAGCTGAAAGTTTTTTAAACAAAATGGGCAAATCCAGCCCTGCCAGAGGTAAATGCAGATAACTAAAGATCCTGCAGGCTAATTCAAGTGTTACGGGTCATTGTTAACCCACCTACTACAAGTCCTTCTTTGCCATTTAAGACAGCTGACATGTAAATCTTTACAGAACATTTCAGTCCTACAGTTGACTTGAAGACTATGGAACTGTCTACACAGATGTAGCCGGCGTTGTTAAAGATTTCTGGCCTGGTTTTCGTTTTGTGGGTACCAGAGGAATGTATTTCTTGCTCTTTCCAGATTACGTCGTCGTACTGCTGGCCTGTACTCTAAAAATTCACTTAGTATAATTTTGAAAAAGTTCTTGGAATGTAGTTTTGAAGAAAAAGAAAATCTGAATCCAAAGACCCAAGAAATGACATCTGGGGAGCACATAAGGTAGTCTCATGGGCCATGACTACTCCAGCAGATTAATGTGGAGTCGGCCCTACGCCGGAGACCAGAGTCCCCAGATTTCCATCCACACCAGATGACCTCCCCAGTTTAGCAGGGACATATCACCACCATAAGCTCTGGGTCGAAAATAGAGATAGGCCTGCCACTGGACCAATTGTGTTTGAGCAGCCAACATTACAAGTCTCGAGCAATTTCCCAGAGACCTGGATGGCATCAGTCAGACTGCCTTGATGCTGTGCACATTGATCTTTAATTTCCGTTGCAGAGAATGTGTGTACCACCTGGCATAGCCGACATGGAGGATGCATAAAGTCAAGAGGTCAAGTAGCCTCAGAGATGCTCTCACCAGGATCCTGGACCAAGCCTGAAACATCAGGAACATAGCCAGAATGTCATGGACTCGTTGCAGTGGAGGGAAGGCCTTAAACTCCACTGTGTCCAGGATTGCCCCCAATGAATGGAAGCCTGTGCGTAAGAGTCAGGTGGGACTTTGGCTCATGGACAGTGAACCCCAAGGATGTCATGGAGGTCCACTATTGTCAGGAGATGGTCTACAATGGAGTATGGGGAGGCTGCCTCAGTCACTCATCGAGATATGGGAATACTTGTATCCCTGACCTCCACCGATGGCCAGCAACTACCGCCATCACCCAGTTTATGAACACCCAATTGACACAGAGGCCGAAGGGGAGCACAGCAAACTGAAAATGCGAGTCCTGGCCTACCTTGAACTGCAGATAATGTCTGTGGGACTGCAGGAAGGGGACATGAAAATACAAGTCCTGTAGGTCCAAGTATATCATCCAGGCACCCAGGTCCAGAGCAGACATGATCTAGAGCAGCATGAACATTCTCAATTTGTCCTTCACCCACCCCCCCGCCCGCCCCCATCCTTCTTCGGAACGAGTACATAGAGATAGTAATATCTTCCTCCTCTTTCGAAATCTGGCAACCTCTCAATAGCAAGCACCCTTGGAGAGTAGCATTGGTACCTCCTGGAAGAAGAGCTGAAGGACTGATGTCCAAGCTGGCCCAGACGCTACCTGTCAGATTCTCATCCATGGCCTTAAAAGGACTAGGGTGTCTGCTGCTTCACTGGTTTAGAAGGCTGTCTCGGTATATATGCCGTCCCTCTGGAATAGCCTCTAAACCTTCAGAATTGGTGTGGAAACTAGGGTCAATAGCCCAAAGGAGTTCATCGCAGCTCTGCGGTCCTTGAAATGTAATGCAGAGTCCACCTTCTCGCCGAATTTGCGGAATCCATCGAAAGGCATATCCACGAAGGGGGGCCTGTACATTGTGAGAAAATCCCATAGAATGCATCCATATGAGTCTATGAAAGACAACACTGGGTCCAACTATCCTTCCAAGGCAATCTACTGTATCCAGACCTGCATAGAGAACCTATTTGGGAGCATTCTGTCCAACATGGATGATCTGGGACGAAGAGGCCCAAAGGTCTTCCAGGACTGCCAGAAAGATCTCGCTGGCCATGTCTCAAAGGGCAAGTGTCTAATGGCCCAGGCAAACAAATAGCATATACGGATCGCAGTGCTAGAGCGGAGGAAGAAAACATGCTCTTTCCAAAAGCAACAATCCTCTTAGATTCCCTGCCTGAAGGAGTGGTTGGAAAAGAGTTAGGATCACTTTACTGGTTAAGGCTGTAATACAAGGCTCTCTGGGGTGGGGTGCTGTGCACGGCCTCCATGTAACCAGGTGCCACTCTGTTATATCAGACCATCTGCCTATTCACAGGCAGGCAATAAAAAAAAAGATGGCCAAGTGGCCATCAAAGTATCAGTGAGGGTATTGTCTCCGAAGTTCCTGGCCCAGCTGCAAAACCTGTTAGAACATTTATTTGGTCTCAGAGGCTAGCTGCAACTCAAGTGCCTCAGCACCCCTCTGGACCACAACAGCAAATGAGACACTCTTCTCCTTTGGTGGCCCAGTGGCGAGTCAAGCTCTGTCCACTGCCATTTTGTAAATCAATATATAAGGCATCATCAGTGTAGTGAGGAGGGAGCAAGCCATCCCCATTATCAACATCATCATCATCTTGGGGCGCCCCCTGCTCTGACCAAAGAGATAACGGTGCTTCTGCTGGTAGGTGTGATGTGGCAGGGGAACGGAGTTAGAGTCAGGTTGCAAGATGACTGATTGCACTTTTATTTCAGAGTGCGACATCAATAGGGTTCGAGCTGAAGTCGGCTCAGTATCCAACACTGGCATGAGCATCGGGTCCTCCTTTAGCATCATTGGCACCAATGTCTGAGTAGCAGAGACTGGAGTGTCTCTTGGGCCAAAGCAGAAGTTTCTACCAGGATCAGTACAAGCCCGGTAACTGGTCCCAGAGGGACAGACAGAGCCTGGTATGGATCCGTTGGTGGTAAACACATCGGAGAACCCTGCTGTTTCACGAGGCCCGATGCAGTGCCAGAAGGAGCTGGAAATGCACCAAATATTTGCAGCATGGCCTTCTTGAAGGCCTCAATCTGCAGTGGGGTAGGCCTAGGCAATTCGGGGCATGTCAGAACGGCCAGAGGAATCTGTTCCATGGCCGCAGACCTCAAAGTGGTGCGACTGACAGCCTTGGGCTTTCTCTATGGAGTTAGAGTCGCAGGATGGGGCCTAGTCTCGCTGTCCTTTCTTATATTTGGACTTGCACTTATCGGAGGACTTCGAGCTCAAAGCTGAACAGTCACGGAAACAGCCCCATGATAGGGACCAGGACAAAGTCTGTAACTTGGAGCACAAGCTAGACCTACGAGAGGGTTGTGACTTCTTGCATTCAGCAACATACAACCAGTCTCAGATCGCCTTCTAGTGCATAAAGGTGCACTTTTTGCACAACTTGGAGTAGAGTCCAGAGCCCAGACACCAGAGAAATTGTAGGGTCAGTGACTGAATTCTGCTTCCTACAGTTGCAGCATGGTTTCAAGCCTGTAGTTTTGGGTGGGGACATTGTTCCCAAGACACTGGTGAAATCATTCAGAAGTCGTTGGAAAACCAAAGCAGTTTGGAGCAGAGCTTCAGATCCAAATCGGATAGTGCAGAAAGAAATAAACTTGCATTGGCAGGGTTAGTGCTTATATGTGGCTCCGCTAAGTCATTTCCAGGGTGATATGGAGCCAACGCAGAGCTGTGCAACACTGCCTAGAGATGAGCTGGAGGATTGCTGTTTTCCTTTTCGGTAGCAGTTTGGCACCTGGGTGTTCTATGGTGAGGAACCTGTGTTAGAAGTATCCATCAGAAATGGGGTTCTTCAACGGTTAGGTCACTAGTAGTGGAAGAGAATACTATTTTTTAAGACACCCTGTGAGCACTCATTTAATCTATTGAAGAACTATGTTAAGAGTGGATGTGATAGGAACCCATGGCTTTCTAGTCCTACTTCTCCTTTGGGTGCTATTGCAGTATAAAAAAAGAGGCACATGCTAAGAAACCAGTTAAATGAGTAAACGGTGCAACCAGGAGTGCAGAAGACCCTTGGCTGATTAGCCTCAACTAGTGTGAAACTGGTCCTGGCTTGCTTGTGTTCGGTACAGGGAGGTCCTGAGGTGGCAGTTTGGGCTGGACTGTTCCTATTGGAGCAGGGACAAGGATGATTTGTATATGGCTGGTTCCAAACTGAGGTGGCATGGTGTGCAGAATAACGAAGGACTGGGATGAGGCCCGAGTAATTACCAATGGCTATCCATCACTATTTTGTAACTTTTGTGCAACTAAACTCTGACATTTCCTTCCTGAGCTCATCACCAACGTGGCACTTATCCTTTGGTTACTCATTGAAAACGTGGATACTAGTTTCATCCATCTGGCTCATTTATTTGAGAAGCTGGATAACAGTCTGGCGGTCAACTGAGAAGAACAAGATGACAACCTACAGCTGTTACCAGTTTCGTATAATCCTGTGCTACATACTGAATCATTTAACTTATTTGATGCCCTTCAATTGTAAATGGCCAATGACTAGTAGTGCTGTGGGGGAGATGATACACCACTGTGTAGAATTGCAGACTCGGTTTTCTTACAGTAAGCAATACATTCAATTCATCCGCCCGAAGTGGTGGCTGCCCATAGTAAATGTAAAGCTCTCTTAAGAGCAGTTACAATTAAAAAGTCTAGTGCAGCAAGAGAACAGATATCAGATGTTGAGGTACATGTCAAAACCTGTGCTCATTTGTAGGAGAGGTCACTCTTACAGTAGTCTTAAAAAGAAACTTTGACCTTCGTGACATAGGTTGCCAGTAGCTTCTTTCAATAGGCTAAACGTCATAAGAAGCAAGCAACAGTCTGCTGCCTTCTGAGCATGTTTGACCATAAAACTATGTGCCACTAGCTATACCAGTGTGGTCAGCACCAACTCGTTAAACACAACTGATGGGCATAAGCATAGGTAACATAATGCTCCACTGGAAAATATATGTCTGCCACTTCTCCCATATCCTTTCTTCCACATTTACGATGTCCATAACCTCAGCAGGGAAAATCTTCGGGATCTGGGATGGAATGTGGATCTACTAATCCAAGTCTTCAGCATAGTGAGGTGTCCGAAGCAGATATAGGCTGTGCATCTTTTCCAGTTACTATTTTGACCAAGGTATTTGCAGCAACTTAAAACAGCAAGCACAGTTTCAGAAGTTTTTTGTTTTTTTTAAGTTCAGATTTTTTTGCTCTTTAAAATTTTTTTCACCACCACGTGTTTGTAATTGAATCTACAGCTTGGCCCCAAAGAGTTTTGAGCTTGAAGGAAGTGTATTTTCAAGTGCAGATTAATCAACTCTTTTTAGGTCCGGCATAGAGACAGTCTCACTCCGAATCATGCACTAACAAAAAAACAAACCAACAAAAAAATCATTAAAAAAATACCTGAAGAAGTATACCGGCCTTTTCAGCCCTCTTCATCCACTGCTTTGTTTAACTGTCCTCCCCATTTGGCTTTCAACCACTTAAGCATACAGCAGAGGTCAACCAATTAGCCCACTTTAGAGATTCTTTTTCTTGCATTGTCAGTGATGGCAGATGTGTGCACATCTACCTAAAACTAAGGGCACTTCAGTGCCAGGTCTGGTGCACTGATCCTTTACTCTGTCAATGTTTTTCTCTCTCCTTTATCCGTTTTTTGCAATTCTTGTGCGTTTGTAATAGGTTGTCATGTAACAGTAATTCTAAGCCAACAGTACTCTTTTCTGTGAGCCAATAAGAATCATATATTCCTGTGAAGTGCACGAAAAAGGTTTTCAATACCTGTGCAAATTCCAGTTACTGCTAGAAATCAGAAGTGCTACTCAATTAAAATTATATGCAGAGGTTCATTCATTCTTATTATTTTTGTTACGGTTACATTTCCCATTGCAAGCATATGCCACACCAGCAGCTTGGCAAGGCCAGACCTATTGGATCTGCCAGTGCTTTTTGTAAATTGACTAGGTATTTTGGTCTATGTCCTTTGAAACCATAGGCTTGGTGCCCAAGTAGCAGGCTTTTTTGTAGGTTGTCATGCCAAAGGCAGAAAGGTAGAAGTATTTCAACCTCCCTGGTTCAGACCAGCATTTTCTTTGCAGTGTTTGACCCAGATCAAAGCTTAATTTGTGCTGGTGGTGGGCACAAACATTCACTAAGCAGCCTTTGTATTTAGCAACCCTGGCAATCGAGAATGCTAGTGGCGGTCTCCTTGGAAAAAAGATTGGCCTCTGACCGGTTTGTTTTAAAAAAACAATTTTGGGACAAATTTGGCACGGACGCAGACAAACTGTCTGCTTGGGATGTGGAAGTTATGTTAAAGTTTAAATTATTTTAGGAACCTACCATGTGATGTCAATAACCTTTAACTCTAGAGCTGGTTCCTCATGAAATTATGTTGTTCCCGTGATAACTCTGCATAGTCAACAGCTGACGTTTTGACATTTGTGCAGAAGCCTAGGTCCTGCAATATCTATTCCGAAAGCAGCATGTTACTGTTGCCTGGTACTACACCATGCCTTAACAAGAACTGGCAAAGCTGTAGGTCTGGACTTTTTGCCAACGCTATTCAACACCGGCAAAAAATTAAGAAAAAAGCGTGAGGACGTGTGCCAGCATGCGTCATAACACGTGCAGGTCTGTGTCATGACGCTATGTCAGCCCTGCGTGATAACGTATAGTGTTCCATCAGTCAAGTCATATAACAATTAAGACTATGTCGTAGATAAATAGTATGGACAGTGTCACATGTAATTTTGATAATTCATCTTAGGAACCCAAATGGAGATAATGTGAAACTTATTTTACTGACTAATAAAAAACTGCTAATCGTCATAATTCTCGAAGTCAAAGCAATGTTCCTCTTGCATAATAAATAGGCACATTACTTCCCTGAAACTACTCAGAAAGGAGCACCAACCGTATTCTATATATCACAAATTAAACAGTAAAATAAGTATAGGCACCCTTCACATAGAAATGATCTTTCTCCTTCCCGGTACAGCTCATTCTTGACATCACAAACACAGATTAGTATTAAAAAAGGGAATTAGTATTAGCTGCAATTCGCTTTTGAACCCTCAAGTTAGACAAGATGGAAGCCACCTTGCACGTTCCATTCTTTCAGCAGACAAAGAACGCAAACCATCTCCTATTTCCAGTGGCGTGACATTCCAAGCAGTATAAAGTTATTTTTGAAACGATACGACTGAAAAGTAATCCAACTACACACCTAGTTGTCAGCTTCTTTTAACACCATAATTGACTCAAAAATGATTCCCTCTTCCTGAAAGTCGAATTAAAAACGCAGCATTGTTAAATAAGTTCGACGATTTGAAAAGAACAGCTTTCAAACAAATGACGTTACATAGTAATATGTTTAAATGATGTGATATGCTTAAGAAGAAGGGAGAGTTTTTCCCTCAACCGAAAGTGCTGTAGACCGACGAGCCTGTGCATTGTGTCAGCTGTACAAACCTGTGAAAGGAGTTCGTGAACCCTACATGCCGCGCGCTTGTGAGGCTCAGAGACAAACACCAACATCGGCTCAGTCTAACGCTAAAAATACAACCACAAAGTATTCCTCCCTCAACATGGAAAATATTCTATTCTTGCAGTAACTAGTCTCGATTTTCTTAGCTCTTGAAACATTACAATAGCACTTCACGGGTAAAAGTAGCACAGCAATGGTGCAGCGGTGAGCAGTTAAGTTTTCAATATTTGGGAGCTTTTCAAGCAAGTAGACTTAAGTCTGTGTTATAAAACAGCGAGGTGCACGGCGCACAGGCTGTGGGGACCCGCCCCTACATAAGGACAGCCAAGATAACTGGCCAAGCCTAGGAGCTCTGCATTCATCGGTCGACGTGGATTACAGTCCAAGGGACTTCAAAGCTAAATGCAAATGCATCAGACGTCAGTTTTATATTTAATTATAAATAAATTATCTTCAGACCGAGATCCCGACCCATTCCCAGGCTCACAGCGACATTCAGTTTTTCACTATTAATCTTTTATGTCTATTCATTTCTTAAGCGCACATCACACAGAAATGAATGCAAGTACCTGCAGTTTATAGAAAGAAATCAATAAATAAACTAGTGTCTTATCCCTGTGTAAGATATTGGGTTATTAGTTAAAGAGGGTTGCTTACCCACCTTAAGTAATAAACGCAATCCTGGTCAGGGTGAATCACTAAAGTCACTAAATTAACCAGAGCTCAAACCGCTGGTAGCTATGTTAAAAGCAAAACGACAATCGTGAACATTACCTGCGCCATCTTGTCTGGTGGAATTCTATGTGCACATAAGTTGCAGTCATTTTAATCTATCACAGCCATTTTGTACTCTGTTGGTCACCTTTGTTTCACCCTGCCCTTACTAGCATCCCTCTGACCGACCTGGTACGTGTGCTGGGGGCTATAAACTCTATTTGCCGCAACAAACCTCAGCGCCACTTGCTGCCACAAACTCGTTTTTCCTCTCATCTCTGTTTTCAGGCAAACCTTTGGACACTCTACCCCTCACTGCACCTAGTTACACAAACAGGTTCCAAACACCAAAAAGACTCTTGCAACATGATTTATTGCACTGCAAACAGCAAGACTTGTTGTTACCAACAATGGGACCTGTTTTTATCAACAGAACGGACTCTTAGATCTGGCCGGTCTCACATGTTTTAGACCCTGAAGCAAGGTCCAGCTGCAAGATAAGATTGTCTGTTTGACCTGGGTGGGAAGAGAATTACTGTTGGGCTTATGTGACAACCTGCCCGGGGCGGGGACACCAAGCTTGTGTAACCATGTTGATGAAACCAATGCATTGTGTCAAACCTGTATAAAAGGAAGAGCCAAAGGAGTTATCAGCAGAACACCTCCCTCAGACATCCCGGTGTCTGCAGTGGACGTGATCTCCTCATGAGAAATAAACCTTTTTCTTGTCTTCCAGTTTCCAGCGCTTGCCTCATTATTTTGATAGCGAACCCAAAGTGAATTAGAGGTGGAACCCTGCACCGGGCAGCATTGAGGGTCTTAGAAGACTCGCTGCCTTTCACAAATTGGCGCCCAAACGTGGGGGCCCATCAGCGACACGTGGGTCCGGTAGAGAGGTCCTAACGACGGAGTGAACGACTAAACGATTGGGGTAGACCTGACTGAGAAGACCCTTGTCTGGCTGCCGATCGACTGAACTTCACCGGTTCCGAACGGACCTCTCTCGAGTGACCTGCGGTCCTGACTGGGACCTTAGAGGAACGCCGCATTGATTGTTGGAGTGAGAGGACAACCAGGCGCTGGAAGGGGAAGACGAAGAACCGTCCATACGGTCCGGGTAAGGTCGTGAAAAACGACTTAAATTGATTGAATAGTTTGATTGAAATACTAGTATTCCTTTTTTTTATATTGAGTTATTTGCGACATTTCCCTGCTTGCAAACAACGAAGAACAGGAATATTCTCTCTCTTTGCAGGCAGCGAAGGACAGGTAGTGCAGACTTTTTGTCTAAATTGATTGATTGAGATATTCATTTTTGACCGATAAATACGTCATGCCTGTTTTCTCTAGATTGTTTGATTGTAATTGTTTTGGACCAGACCATTCGTTAGAGGTCAGTCAGCCGGCACCGCCGGAAGGCACCCTAACAAGGACATGTACGTAAAGTATGGATTAGCCACCGTAGCTTATAGCAAACTATGGCATAAATACACTAGGAAGGACCGGGTAAATCAGTGGCCACTGACGGGATCTTTGATCCCGCTAAAATAGAAACGTTAGAATTAGCTCTCCACAAAAGAAAGCTAGACCAACCATGTTTGACAGTTTTGGTTTATGGCGAAAAGAGGCAGCTCAAAGAAAGAAAAGGGACGAAGCTAGACAAGATAAAGAAACGCGAAAATCAGCTTACCAAGCCTGTAAAAGATTAGAAGAAAAACTAAAAGAAAAAGGAAATCGATAAAAAGGAACAGGAATCAAAAATATCAGGTCAATGCCCTGTAAGAACGCCCTCGACTCTTTACCCCAAGTTACCAGCAAAACAAAGGGTAGATGATGATTTATTGTTAGGTCCCCCAATCATATACATGCCACCCCCTTACGCCCCTACTCATCCCGTAGTACAACGCCAGGACCACCAAAGTATAGCCGGAGATGGCACGATCGCCTCAGTCTCCACCGCCTCTGCTCCCACCGAGTCACCCACACCAAATGCCTCATCAAAGGATACAGTAGCAGAGGTAGGATCAAAAGAAAAAGGAGCGCCCAGGGTCCCGCGATTAAGTAAAAATGAGCGAGCAGGCATTGATAAAATAGTTAAATCCCTCATAGATAGGAAGGAGACAGAAGAGTATGTAACTGACATATGCAACTCCTATGTTGAAAACCGCAAACGATACTTTATTGTACGTCTCTGTTACCACACTCTTACTGCATATGAAGAGAAGTACCAAGATGTAGGGCCCGAGCGGCTAGTGGCTCTCTATAGGAAGGTAGACACCGGAGATGAAGGCGACAACGATGTTACAGAACTCTTTTCATCCACACTGGAGGTATTCCGTCACCTCGTGGAACAAGGACGGATAGATAAGGACAGGACATCTAAGATAGCAGGACCCCCAGTGGAAAAACAAGATAGCATGATGCCGATAAAAGAAGCTGCCCCTTATTGGGTACCTCCTAGAGGACAAGGGACTCATGACGATATGAACCATCAAGACGCTAGAGGAAGGGTGGTCTACAATTGGGTGTATCAACCATGGGACAGACAGGACATTTTGATGTTCCGTAAAGCTTTACCGGATTTACGAAAGAACCCCACCGCCTTTTACACCGAGCTAGGTACCGCTCTGGGATCAACAATAATGACACTTGCCGACATAGACTTGTTCTTCGGGTTATGTTGGCCAGCAGATGTGTGAAACAGATTAGGAAAATAGACCATACCAAACTGCTTGGTCATACCTGGGAACAACTCAACACACTAGATAAACAGCGGAACCCTGGTCAAAAACCGGTTAAAGCAATATTGGACCTCCCTGACAAAATAGTGCAGAAAGTGAAAACGCTGATCCCAGAGAAAAAGATAGACTGGTCCATAGTAACCGCGTGCCGCCAGAAACCACAAGAGGATGTCTCAGAGTATTTCTCCAGATTTGAAACGGTGTTCTCCGATTACAGTGGACAAGACATATCCACCGCAACCGGACACCACTTATTTGTGCAGAACTATGTCAAAGGACTACTGCCAGATGTATCCCAGAAATTATAAGCCAGCGAAAGTAGTTGGGCAGCATCTAAACCGGCGGCCATTCTCCAAATGGCCCAGTACTATGAGCATCAGAGAAACGAAAATGACAGGGCTACAGAAAGGAAAAAGAAGGACTTGAAGGAAAGGGTAATGGTAGCACAACTCCAGGGGGCGAATACAAAAAGGGAGCAATATAGGGGAGGATACCAGCAGAATACCCCTAGAGTACAGCCACCTAGAAACACTTCATCGACATCATATGTAGGATGCCAAGACCTAGGACAGGATCAATGTGCATTTTGCAGAGAATATGGACACTGGAAAACCCAATGCCCGGCTTTGTTAGGAGCTGGTAGGGGCAGAGGGGCGAGGGAAATAGCAAGTGGACAGAGAGGAAGAGGACGTGGGAGAGGGTACGCGAGTGAAGCAAGCGAGGAAAGGCCAGGAAGAGTGAAAACATTCGACCATCCCAAACAGAATCAGTACCAACAGACAGATTATGACAATACGTACGACTTTGCATAGGACAGCCAGGGGCAAGGGAGGGATCCAGTCGAGCTCTATGTTGATCAGCAAGGCCCTTATGTTACCGCTGAGGTCCTGGGCACAAAGTCGCCATTTCTGGTAGGCACGGGAGCAACACGTAGTGCACTATCCAAACGACTGATTCCAAGGGCACCCTTGTCAGGCTCACGTGACCTCAATAGGATTTGACGGTACGCCCTCCACCAACCCTTTGTCCCGACCGATCCCTTTTAACCTTGACAACAATAGCGTCGAAACAACATTCCTCCTCTCTTCCAACACCCCAGACGCCATTATGGGTCTCAACCTTTTGAAACACTTCCATGCGACTATCAGATGCTCACCAGACGGAGTGCGTGTCGTCCTGTATGACAACCCCCAGCGCCATAGAGAGAACCCTTCTCAGCACGTTTCCCATCTCCGAGACGGACGCATCCCTACTGGACACTTTGCCATCACACTTATGGGCTAGGGCGGATTCAGACGTAGGACGAATGATGATTGACCCAGTACACGTAACAATACGACAGGACGCAACCCTACCGAAAGTACCGCAGTACAAAATATCGCCAGAGGGTGAGAAGGCACTGACAGAGATCATACACTCTTTGGTAGATGCAGGGGTGGTAGAGGAAGTAGTGAGCAACGTTTGTAACAGTCCCATACTACCGATTGTAAAGAGACAGGGAGAGGGAGACGGAAAAGCCTACCGCTTCATCATTGACCTGCGGGAGATAAACAAAATCGTAGTGCCACAATACCCAGTAGTTTCCGACATCACGACAATTTTGACTTTAATCCCCTCCACTGCCACCACCTTCACTGTAATTGACCTCAAAAACGCATTATTTTCCATACCTATACACAAGGACAGCCGCTATCTATTTGGATTCACCCTAAACTCCCGTTCGTACAGATTTTGCAGAGCACCTCAGGGGTACACTGAGAGCCCAAGCATCTATAGCCAGGCGCTTAAAAGACAGTTGGACGCCATACAATTGCCAGATGGAGTGGCACTAATACAATATGTAGACGACATCCTTCTAGCAGAGGACACCATACCAATAGCCGTCACAGCCACCATCAAACTACTCCATTTTCTTGCTGAGAATGGTCACAAGGTCTCCGAAAGAAATTGCAGTTCTGTAAATCACAAGTGACCTATTTGGGTCACCTTTTATCCAAAGAAGGGAGGAAACTCACGCCTGACAGGATCCAGACAATTCTAGACACCCCTGTCCCCAAAGATCAGAAACAAGTCCGCTCTTTGATAGGTCTCACTTCATTTTGCCGACAGTGGTTACCGAACTTTAGCCTCATTGTCAAACCCCTTCTCTCCCTCCTAGCTAAAGACATCCCCTTACCTCTCCCCTGGACCCCCGAATGCCAGTCAGCCTTTAAAGAACTACGCAATGCCCTTTGTTCAGCGCCTGTCCCAGGAACCCCGGATTACTCCAAACCATTCTTCCTCTACACGCACGAGAGGGAAGGATGTGCATTGTCTGTCCTAACACAATCAATTGGTCACAAACAACGCCCTTGGGCATATTTCTCTGCCACCCTCGATCCAGTAGCCAGAGCGCTGCCAGCGTGCCTGCGAGCTGTGGCAGCTGCAGCAGTATCGATACGCCAGAGCGAAGGAATAGTACTCTCCAATCCAGTCACTGTTTTAGTACCCCATGCAGTCGACACTACTAAACCAGACCAAAACCCAACACTTGACTAGCGCCCGACTGACAGGATATGAGTTGACCCTGCTAGCACCGCACATTACCCTAAAGCGATGCACCACCCTCAATCCAGCCACACTGTTACCCCTACCCGAAAATGATCCTAGCGTGACTCCACTACACGACTGTGTGACACTAACCGATGAACAAACAAAGAGTAGAATAGATCTCAGAGACACCGCCTTTCTAGAACCAGATGGAGAACTATGGGTGGATGGCAGCAAACTCCCCGACGGCACCACCTCAGCTGCATATGCTGTCACCACACCCCGAACCGTTCTGGAAACAGCCCGTATTCCTCAACGTTCAGCCCAGGCTACAGAACTCATTGCCCTCACACGAGCATGTATCTTAGCGACTGACACGACAGTTAACATACACCGACAGCCAATATGCCTTCGGGGTGGTTCACCATTTTGGGATCTTATGGAAAGAAAGAGGGTTCCTGACTTCACACGGTACACCCATCCTGCATGGAGATTTAGTCTCCGCCTTGACGCAAGCAGTCCTCCTCCCCAAGAAGTTAGCAGTGATAAAATGCCAAGCACATAGGAAAGTGACTGATCTCATTGGACAGGGAAATGCACTAGCAGACGTTACTGCCCGAGCCACGGCAGGAGACAGAACTACGACACGAATGTATGTGACCAGGTCACAAGCTGAACGATGGACTGACGCTAGGACCACTGTAAGGGACATACAGACTACAGGCACACAAGACGAATTGACCAAGTGGGAAAAGGTGGGACTAAAAGACGAGGAAGATTGCTGGAGAACTAAAGACGGAAATAAATGGCTGTTACCCAATGCCTACCTCATCCCCATATTGACCATGGCACATTTACCAGCACACATAGGCTCCACCCCCATGATTGAACTAATCACCAGAGTATGGCATAACGTCAAGATAGCAGAATCTGCAAAACGCCTAGTACAACAATGTATAGTCTGCCTACAACACAACCCAGGGAAGGGGACAGTAGTACCACGGGGAGGGTTTGGAGTCCCTGACCACCCCTTTGAAATCCTTCAAATGGATTACATTCAACTAGAGAGATGCCTTGGTCTAAAATATGTCCTGGTGGTTGTGTGCGCTTTTAGCAAATGGGTGGAGGCATATCCCACCCGCGACAATACCGCCTTAGCCACTGCAAAAGTATTGCTGAAAGAATTCTTCCCCCGATACGGCCTTTGCAGAATTTTATGGAGCGACAACAGCCCCCACTTCGTAGCCGAGGTGATACAGAACATACTGAGAGGGTTGGGGGTAAAACAAAAGTTCCATGCCGTCTTCCACCCCCAATCAGCGGGCCTGGTAGAGAGAGACAATGCAACGTTGAAACTAAAACTAGCCAAAATAGTTGCCACGACCGGGTTGAAATGGCCCGACGCCCTCCCATTGGCATTGTTATCGATGCGCTCCACCCCAACCAAACACCGACTGACCCCGTATGAGGTGGTCTTCGGCAGCCCTATGAGCATTTGGGCGGCACCAAGACCCACCTCCATTAACGATGTCCCGAACATATTAATGTCGGATTACTTGCATAAATTGACAAACGAGCTAACAATTATCCACCAACAGGTGCAGCAAACCTTGCCTGACGTATCCAGGGGCCCGGGACATGAAATAAAGCCAGGCGACCATGTATTGATTCGCAACTTCCAAAGAACGAAGAATCTGGAGCCTAGGTGGACGGGCCCCTGGCAAGTCCTGATCACCACCCGAACTGCCCTCCGAGTGGAAGGAAAACGAAACTGGCTGCACGCTCATCATTGCAAACGAGTCCCTCCAACCCTGGCAACCTGTGAAGGGGTGGAGGTGCAAGAGGAAGTACTCGCGAGAGCCCGACCAGCTCTGAGTTGCTACCCACAAGAAGACACCCTCGAACTATCAGAATTTCCCGACCCCACAGTGCCATCCAGGAAAGGGTACAACCTAAGATCGACGAAAGGAGGGAGCTCCAACGACCAGGCCACTAACTAAGTCAAGGTCTCAGATCAGTAGCACAGTCAAACAACACTACCAGGAAAGCGCCAGACAAAAGTCTGTGGTCCTAACAGTTGTTGAGCTCCTCGAAGATGATGGAAGAAACTGAACACCTGCAAAACCACCGCAAAGACACCAAGACTGCTAACCTGCACAGCACAAAGACAATTGCACTTGTAGCCGCATTTCTCACCTGTCTCCTGCTAATGGTCGCACTCTGGATCATTGAAGAGAATGCACCTGCATACAGAACATTGTCACCCACCATGCAACCAACCACCAAGAAAGAACACTACCTGGTATCACTACCGCCACATCTCCGAGAACGACGCAAAGAATTCTGGAATAATTCTTTCGTGCAGATGTTGCACCAGCACAATCTTGCCACCAATGCTACCAACTGTTGGGTCTGTGGGCTGTTACCACATGCCACTGAACATTCCATCCCTTTCATCCCTTCGCCCTTTTCTATTCACAGATCTTGCCTTGCCTGGATGATGCTCCTACAAGAAAGTTACAAAGACAATGCCACTTCCGACGGAACAATCGCCCAGTTCTACAACGAGTTCTGGCGAAACAAAACAGGAAGGACAGCCGCCCCCTTCTGCCCTCACACCTTCAATGCGACATTCCAGATTAATGTCCCCTCCAAAGAACGAGTGGAAATGCAAGTGTTCAATAATCCTAACAGAGCCACATTTTCCTACCTGAAGAAAAGAACTGCTGCAACACTGACTGTGGCCCTATCTGTGGTGAACGTCTCTGGCCTTGTATGCATTGAAGGCCGTGGGACTAAGAATGTGGGTCACAGCACCTGTAGCATTGTAAGGACTTTGAACACTGCCAACCCCCAGTGCTTGTTGCATCACCCAATATGTACTTTGTTTGTGGAACCAAAGCCTACACCTGGCTCCCAAGAAACTGGGGGGCACGTGCTACATCGCCTTTGTTTTGCCACCAACCTACACAGCCCCTGCAGAGCATCATCGAGAAAAGCGTTCTAAAGACATTGATCAAGCAGACTCTGCCTCATCACAGTTCCTCGACGCAGCAAAAGGGCTCGTCCCGCTATGGGGTCCGATGGCAAACAGCCGAGCCATCAGACATCTGTCCCAAGCGGTAGAGACCGCCCTGAACGTCACTGCTGGCATCCTCACCAACAACACTGCTGAGCTCCAAGAGATCAGTCTGGTTACCCTGCAAAATCGCATGGTCCTGGACGTGGTACTAGCGGACCGTGGAGGAGCATGCCGCATCATCGGTGCCAGCTGCTGTGTATACATTCCTGATAATTCACCTTCTGTCTATGAAGCAATCGAACATCTCCATAGACTATCTTCAGAAATTCATCAAGGATCAGAGACTTGGACAATTGGAAGTTGGCTTTGGGGCATCTTGAAGGAGTGGGGTTGGAAAATATCAATGATTCTCTTGGTCCCAGTATTGACAATATGTGGTTGTTGTTTGGGTATACACTGTATACCACCTTTGTGTTCTCTTTGCATAACTACCTTGCACCCTAAGACTATGGACACTCAGCTAACAAAAACGAGAGTAATGTATGATCAAGAGATACAGGACATTATGGAGATCGAAATAGACTGAACATAACTAGCCAGCTTGTCAAAGGGGCCACTGTTAAAAGCAAAACGACAATCGTGAACATTACCTGCGCCATCTTGTCTGGTGGAATTCTATGTGCACATAAGTTGCAGTCATTTTAATCTATCACAGCCATTTTGTACTCTGTTGGTCACCTTTGTTTCACCCTGCCCTTACTAGCATCCCTCTGACCGACCTGGTACGTGTGCTGGGGGCTATAAACTCTATTTGCCGCAACAAACCTCAGCGCCACTTGCTGCCACAAACTCGTTTTTCCTCTCATCTCTGTTTTCAGGCAAACCTTTGGACACTCTACCCCTCACTGCACCTAGTTACACAAACAGGTTCCAAACACCAAAAAGACTCTTGCAACATGATTTATTGCACTGCAAACAGCAAGACTTGTTGTTACCAACAATGGGACCTGTTTTCATCAACAGGACGGACTCTTAGATCTGGCCGGTCTCACATGTTTAAGACCCTGAAGCAAGGTCCAGCTGCAAGATAAGATTGTCTGTTTGACCTGGGTGGGAAGAGAATTACTGTTGGGCTTGTGTGACAACCTGCCCGGGGCGGGGACCCCAAGCTTGTGAACCATGTTGATGAAACCAATGCATTGTGTCAAACCTGTATAAAAGGAAGAGCCAAAGGAGTTATCAGCAGAACACCTCCCTCAGACATCCCGGTGTCTGCAGTTGACGTGATCTCCTCATGAGAAATAAACCTTTTTCTTGTCTTCCAGTTTCCAGCGCTTGCCTCATTATTTTGATAGCGAACCCAAAGTGAATTAGAGGTGGAACCCTGCACCGGGCAGCATTGAGGGTCTTAGAAGACTCGCTGCCTTTCACAAATATGGCACAGAGCAGACAGGCTTACCTTAAGGCAATGTGTTAAGTGTATAATAAAGTACCAAAACAGCAATAAAGTTCCAACAAAACACAAGAAATTTCGCAAAACAATTTAGAAAAATACATTTTAATAAATGGCACCAAAATAACAAAAATCCAGTAAGGCAACTGGAGATATGAATGTTTAAAATTTTAAATAAAAATAGCGCCACAAAGCATTAAGTTCCAACAGCAGATAATTGGCTGCAGTAGACTGGGACGTAAGCACGATTTAAGGCCGACAGTAATGGAGCACAGTTCGGATATAGCAACCAGGATCGAAACCTGGTCGGGATTTGTACCTTGGGACTTAGTCTCAAAAAAGAAATGCCAAAATCTTTAGTGTGGCAAGGCAGCATGCTGTAGCCGAGAAGGGCTCCATGAGATGGGATAGCCGTTGGACGAGGTCCTGGTGAATCTGTTGGTTTTTGGTGGGAAAGGTTCAAGCAGAGGAAATTAGAATTTCGTACCCAGGAAAGGTTCCTCACTGGCCCAATACTTTGAACCTTTGCCCAGTCATGATTTTTAGACATTTTTTCAGAGATTGGATATCTTCAACAGGGAAGTTTGCAGACTGTAGCCGAAGAGGGCTCTACGAGGCCAGATACTGTGTCCGAGAGGTTCAGCCGACGAGGAATTGCAGACGCTGAAAATCTGAGTGGGGGAAACCTGAACCTTCAGTCCAGTGGCAACGCATCTTCTTCAGATCGGCTTGGCAGGTTTGTTGTGGTTCTCCAGAGGTCTTTGGAGGCAAAATGTTTTTAAGTACCAGGTTTTCAGGGGTGGTAGGAGGAGTCCACCCAGAATGAGACCAAGGGTTCCAGTACCTCAGGAACAGCACTTGGTGGTCAGGACTCACTCACGCAGAATCTAATAGCAGGTTCCAGGCCAGGTCCAGTTGGAAGTGGTCAGGCTGCAAACTTCAGGAAAGGCCTCTTGTTGCTTGTTGTGTCCCTGTAGTCTGAACAGAAGGTCAGTCTTATGACCCTTGGAGTCCACTTCTTAGTCCGAGTACAAAAAGACAGCAGGTCCAGTCTTCCAGGGCTCTTCTCGGGTAAGAGACAGCAGGGTCAGTTCTCTTCTGATCTTCCTCAGGTTCATTAGTGTTCTGAGGAGGGTACTAGGGATGCCAGATCTATGCTTGGCACCAACTTGTGGGTAGGGGGAACCCTGGCTCCCCCTTAATCCATGGGGTATAAGTTCCCAGGGATTAACCAATCCACTTTTACATTTCATGTGTGCCCTATTGCAAACAACTCCACTGTGCCCTTCTCTGCCTAAATCCACAATGGTGAAACCCTTCTCCCCTTGTTCCTACCCCAGAGGTGTGGCCAGGGAAATGAGCAACCTCGCCTCGGAGGTCACTTCAAAGCACTTCGGAGGGCAGCTCCCTCCTCACTGGGAATGGTGCTTGCCTGATTGGGGGAACTAAAGACCGGCCTGCCCAGGTATCATCCGACATCTCCCTGTGACAGAGGAGGCCCCTTTCAAGTATATTAGGTTCCAGGGTATTGCTCATATGGCCATCGTGCTAGAGGAACAGAAACACATCCCTAAACCCTGGCCTCTTCTCTGGGAGCAGTTTTCACACCATATTCAGGGCTTGTGCACCCAGAAGGCAGCAGCTCTAGCCTAATGCAAAGATGCTTTAGGCAGGGAAAAGTAACTTTCTGAAAGTACTTTTTCCTTAATATTTATTGAAAATCCGACTTCAACATCGAATTGGGCTTTTAATAATTATCACAAAGAGTTCTTGAATATGTTTCTGGCAGTTTCCTAGCTAAAGAAATAACTATTAAATGTAATAGTGCATCCCATTGTTTCTCTATCGAACAGCCAGCCTTGCTACATTAAAAATATTTTTTGGTTCTATTCACTGTAAGGGCGTGTTCAACAACTGTCTACATGTATTGCATTAAAATACTACGCACCCTGCCTTACAGGCTTTTAAGGCCTACCTAAGGGTTACTTAATATTTAAAAGGAAGATTTAGACCTGTGAAATTATTTTTTCATAGATGAAATTGCAACTTTTAAACTGCTTCAGTCAGGCTACAATGATAGGCCAGTAGCTATGTTTACACTGCCACTGTAGTGGATGGCACAATAGGTGTGGTAGTCCACTACAGTGGCATTTAACTTACAGGCCCTGCACACACCTGGCACCATATACTAGTGACTTATAGGCAAATTAAATACACCAACTAGGAGCATACCAATTCAACCCTAGTGAGCTCGAGTCCAAAATACAAGCTCAACTGCAACTCCTCCCTCACTCCCAAAACGCAAATGAGCTCACTGAACATTTCAATAAGGCCATTTCTGATGTCCTGGACCAAGTCGCACCGCTTAAACTAAAACAACAAAGAACAATCCAATCCAAATCTTGGTTCAATCCTGAACTCAATAATAAAAGACAACTTAGACTAGCAGAAGGAACATGGAGACAACACCCCTCGCCCTCTCATCTAGCCCTCCTCAGATCCGCAAGATCAACATACAAGAAGCACATTTTCAATGAAAAAGCACCTTTCTTTCGTTCCCAACTTGATTGTGCAAAAAATAGGCCCAGAGAACTCTTTAACATTGTCAGAAGACAAACGTCATCTGCCCCTCCAGAACGGACGGCCTCAATCGAAAGATGTGAGGAAATTGCCAACTACTTTGTGGAAAAATTTGCTAAAATTGATCAATCCTTCCCACAAATTGTGGCCCTGCCTAGCCCCCAAATTTCTGTAGACGTTCCTCCTTTTTCCACATCTACCCTCCCTCCTAATCCTCTCATTCACCAATCTATTCCAATAAGTTCTGGAGACATCCTTTCCAACTTACAATTGAAAAATAACGCCTCCTGGACTAATTTCAATCCTATGACTGAGCTCGAAGTCTTTAATATCATTGCAAAATTAAAGCCGACCTCGCACCCAAAGACCCGCTCCCATCAAAGCTAGTTCATAACCTTAACCACATCATTGCCCCATGTTGGACAAAATTTATTAACACCTCTTTTGCCTCTTGGTGCATCCCCGACTCCCTCCAACTCGGGCAAATCACTCACATTCTTAAAAACCTAAAGGCGGACCCTAATGATCCTAACAACCTCCGTCCCATCTCCAACCTCCCACTTCTAGCTAAAACCATGGAGAAATGTGTATTACTTCAATTCGACAGCCACAAAGGCAAATACAACTTGCTTGACTCCTTTCAATCTGGTTTCAGGAAAGGCTGTAGTACAGAAACCGCTATGCTGAACACTGCTGACGACATTCACCGCTCCCTAGAGAATGAAGAGTCTTGCCTACTTATCCTCCTTGACCTCTCAGCAGCATTCGATACAGTCAATCATTCTTCCTTACTGGAATCTCTTAAAGCTCGCTGTGGCCTTAATGGAACGGTCCTCAACTGGTTCACTTCCTACCTCCAGCACCAAATACAACAAATAAAAATCAACTCCTGCCTCTCAAATCCTACCCGTCTCCCTGGGTGTCCCCCACGGCTCAATTCTCTCTCCCTCTCTCTTCAACCTCTTCATGGAACCCCTTACTCTCATTTTGAAACAAGCCGGGATCAATTATCACCTTTACGCTGACGACACCCAACTCCACTACAAAATCAAATCACAGAGGAATGTCCTTCATTTAAACACGCTGAGCAAGATTCAATCCTGGTTTTACTCCAACCATCTTAAACTGAACCCTAACAAAACGGAAATTATTCTTTTCTCCCCTAAAAGCAACCGTCTCCCCATCCAAGGTTGGATCTCTGACCTCAACGCCCTCAACTGTAGGCTCACTCTATCTAACTCTGCAAAATCCCTAGGTTTCATCCTTGACAAAAATTATCCCTCAAGACGATTTCAAATGTGTCGTCCAATCACTAGTCCTCTCTAAACTTGACAACGGCAATGCTATTCTCACTGGAACCCCTAAAGTTCACCTGGCCCCCCCGTTAGAGCCGTGCTCAACTTGGCGGCTAGGCTTATTACCGACTGCAAACGATATGACCACATCACGCCTGCCCTCAAATCCGTTAATTGGATTCCCATTGAAGGAAGATACATCTACAAGACTGCCTGCATCACCCACAAAGCTCTGCACTCTCGTTCTCCGGTTTACTTAAGCTCAAAAAAGCAGGCAGCACCAGACCGATGAGAAGCTCCAATGCTCTTCTCCTCGTTCCCCTGTTACTGAAAAAGAAATCCACCTAGATTCGCTCCTTCTCTGGAAATGCACAGAGCATTTGGAATGCCCTCCAGAGGGACCTTTCGCTGCAACCCCTCCTACCTCGGCTTCAAAAGAGACCTAAAATGTCACCTCCTCAACAAATATTGGAGTCCATAATTCTCTCAGACCCTGCTATCCTTTAATCACCTGTATCGGTCATCCTTCTGCTAACCTGTTGACCTGGCGCTCTCTCTTTACTCCCCTTTGTGTACTCCTGCCTCTGCTCTCCCTGGTCTCGCATGTATCCCGTCAGCTCCAACTACTGTGCTGTAAGTTGCTTTTGGCGTTCTCCCCCGTTTTTGTCCATTTGTTCTTGACCTCTCCTCACCTACCCTTTCCCTCCTACCACTACAAATGTCCTCCTTGTTTATATTTTATTGTGTGCTCTGAGTTTATACCTCCCTTATATTATTTAATTGTATATAACCTTTGAATCATCAGAATTCTGCCTTCTCCCGACTCAATGGGGAGATTTGCTTGTTCTGGACTGTAGATTTTGCTTGGAACTGTTGTTTCCTGTATATTTTGCCTGCTCCTGCAAAGCGCTCCGATACCTCTGGGTCTAGCCAGCTCTATATAAAGCCTTACAAATAAATAAATAACAAATACAAATATAAATGTAAATGGGGAGGGGGCACGACACTTTATTACTGGTTAGCAGTAAACACTCCAGTTGGATGAGCCAAGACATGACTGAAAGAATTAAGTCAAAGGCTAAAAGAGGCTTGCCGAAGAAAGCCAATGGTTGAAAGGGTCAAGCCTTCTTTACATACGTTGCTAATGGGAGGTCCATTTGACAGCTGTACTGCCATAACCAGGCATAAAAAAAGAAAGCTAAATCGATCTGCAATATGAAACACAAAAGAAAACAGTCAGCAGAGCAACTTAACATTTATGAACAGCATCTAAACAATTCCTAACATAGAGCCCAATTTCTGTATGCTAAAATCCAATCTCCTTTGCAAAAATATTAAAGTGCAACATAAAATGTAGTTCTCAAATGCACAGGGGAACAACCGCTGCATAATTACATTCAAGATGATCAAAATAACCATGTTTTCAAACATTTTTAAAAAATCTCCAAAGATGCAGCCTGACCAATAGTGCCAGGCACAGAATGTTGCAGTTTAGGACTAGGGGTAGAAAAGTTACTGACAAAGTTGGCTAGAAGTATCAAAACCATTGGGTGATAACAGAGTAAACGTCTATATGGCTGGTACCTTGCAATTTATTTTTCTTCCAATTGTTCTGGACCAATGCCATGTAGGATTTTTAAAACAAAATTTTAAAAAGAAATTTAGCCCTTCGATGGTAACCTAGTAAGGGGTTTGAAAAAAGGAGGCACACGTTTTACAAGGTCTCCAAAATTTTAAGTAAAATTTTAATTGCTTAATTCGCCACATGCGAGACAGAGTAATCACAATAAGAAAACATATTTTTTGATTTATTCATCAAACTTTAATTATACAAGTAGGAATTATCTGGGACTCAAGTATACTTAATCTATCAGCATTTAGAACAGGGGGTGTGCAACACGGATGTTCAAATGTTGGTCCAAACCCGTATTTTTATAATCACCACAAACTACGTAAAAGATTCCCGTTTACAATTATTGTATACATTTTTTTCATGTGCATACCCTGAAAATCTGTTATCCTGGTCTATGAGAAGCCACGTTGGACACCGAGGTAGAGAATGGCAACGTGAAGGATGAATCACATTTCTCAAATTACTTGCCTTGGAAAATACTTCAATCCATAGGTAATAAAGGGGAACCCTCAAACATTTGTCCTCTCCTAGCATCTTATTTCCGTTTTCTATTGTCCCTGGTTGACAATACTTTACAAGCTTGTCACAAAAGATCAGCAACATCTTATCCCATACGCTCTCTGTTGGAATACCTGGTGAAATAACCCTAGATCTAGGGTACCCACTGCACAAGGTCATGGAGTATGGAGGTCATACGGACTCAGCACATTTTCAGTGTCGGCAGGAAGTATACACCTCTTTAGCCGCAGAGAGGTCACTCGAGAATCTAGCAAAGAGAACTGGGAGTAGACGCTGCTTCAAGTCCCTTTTATTCTTTGTGCTTTTCTTCCTTCTTAGGGCCAGATTACAATGCGGTAAGAAATGGCTCCGATGCCAGTCGGAGCCATTCTTACCGCATCGTAATCTCCTGTATGGAATAATTTCCGACCGACCCATTTTGATGGAGTCGGTCGGAAATTATTCCAAACAGGAGTTCCGAATGGCTTACGACGAGCTCGGAGAGCCCGTCCACCATTCGGAAGGCCTTTAGCAATCCCTCGGCCGGCTCTTTCCGGCCGAGGGATTAAGATGGCAGCTTCCCACTGCCTTTCTGTGCCGGCCTTTCCGACACAGAAAGGCATTGGGAATCTGTCATTGGGGTCCCCCCAGCAGGGCCCCCATGGGTGCAAGGCCGCCGAATGGCTGCCTAGGGGGCACATATGGTGCCCCCCTGTTGATCCCTGCACCCGATGGCAGGCACCTTGAGGTGCCTGCCACCGGGTGCAGGGATGAACTGCACCTCTGCTCTTTACAATGAGAGACTGCATTCCATTCGGAATGCATGCTCCCATTGAAAAGTAAAGGATTGCGACCAAACGGGGTTCGGTCGCATCCTACTTCCTGGGCTGGAACAGACGACAGGAGGTAGTTCAGTTCCAGTTCCAAACCGATGTCGGACGGACTCCAGTCTGTCCGACATCGGAATCGGGCCCGAAGAGTCCTATAAATAGTAAATAAGGACCCAAGCACATTTAAACTGTCTGAAGCTGGTCCAACTCTGCCCAACCTTATCCTTTCTGTAGCACATTATGCCTGGACCTGATGTGGACCTCTTCTCATCCAGTACCAGTACTCCACCATTTTTACTTACCCGTGAAAATGTGGCACCATTAAACAAAACAAAAAAAAAAAACACATCCCATACATTTCCAATAGCATTCAGACAAAGGTGAAAAACAAGCACCAACACACCCAAAGTGCTAAAACCTCTACAGAGCTCACCAACCCGCACACCTACCACTCAATGTCCAACCTACCATTTATCTGCAGAACGCCAAACACAAAGCAAATGCAGCACCATATTCAATCAATCAGGTCACTTATAAAGCGCACTACATACCCGCGAGGGTCTCATGGTGCTGGGGGAAGAGGGGGGGGGGTGCTACTGATCGAAGAGCCAGGTCTTGAGGAGTCTTCTGAAGGCCAGTAGGTCTTGGGTCTGCCGAAGGTTCGTGGGGAGGGTGTTCCAGGTCTTGGCGGCGAGGTGAGAGAACGATCTGCCGCCGGCGGTCGTTTTCCGTATGCGGGGGACTGTGGCGAGGGCGAGGCTGGTGGAGCGGAGCTGGCGGGTGGGGGTGTAGAAGCTGAGTCGTCTGTTGAGGTAGGCTGGTCCGGAGTTGTGGAGTGCTTTGTGTGCGTGGGTGAGGAGCTTGAAGGTTATCCTCTTGTTGACAGGGAGCCAGTGCAGGTCTCTCAGGTGGGGTGTGATGTGGCTGCGGCGGGGGATGTCGAGGATAAGACGTGCAGAGGCGTTCTGGATGCGTTGCAGCTGTCTCAGGAGCTTAGCCGTCGTTCCTGCGTAGAGGGCGTTTCCGTAGTCCAGCCTGCTGGTGACGAGGGCCTGGGTGACTGTTTTTCTTGTTTCGGTGGGGATCCACTTGAAGATCCTGCGGAGCATTCGGAGGGTGTTGAAGCAGGATGAGGAAACTGCGTTGACCTACTTAGTCATGGAGAGGGTGGGGTCGAGGATGACCCCTAGGTTGCGTGCGTGGTCGGTGGGTGTCGGGGCTGTTCCCAGTGATGTCGGCCACCAGGAGTCGTCCCAGGCTGAAGGGTTGGAGCCAAGGATGAGGACCTCCGTCTTGTCAGAGTTCAGCTTCAGGCGGCTGGTCCTCATCCATTCGGCGACGGCCTTCATTCCTTCGTGGAGGTGGGCTTTGGCGGTGTGAGGGTCTTTGGTGAGGGAGAGGTTCAGCTGGGTGTCGTCGGCGTAGGAGATGATGTTGAGGTTGTGCTGTCGGGCGGCGAGGGGTGCCATGTAGATGTTGAACAGCGTCGGGCTGAGGGAGGAGCCTTGGGGTACGCCGCAGATGATCTTGGTGGCCTTGGATCGGAAGGGGGCGAGGCGGACGCTTTGTGTTCTGCCGGAAAGGAAGGATGTGGTCCAGTCCAGGGCCTTCTCTTGGATCCCGGCGTCATGAAGGCGTGTTCGTAGTGTGTGGTGGCAGACCGTGTCGAAGGCGGCTGATAGGTCCAGGAGGATGAGGGCTGCTGTTTCTCCGTTGTCTAGCAGGGTCCTGATGTCATCGGTGGCGGCGATGAGGGCGGTTTCGGTGCTGTGGTTGCTGCGGAAGCCGGACTGGGAAGGGTCCAGGATGTTGTTCTCCTCGAGGTAGCGTATTCAGCAGTAAACAACGTCCTAGTCTAACAAAAGAAAGGTGTCACCTCTAGTCACCATCAAAAAAACTACTTCAAATTTCAAAGGCTATAAGGTGGAGGGTTGAATCAATCCTAGATACTCATGGCCCCACATTCTTCTAGAGCACCCTGCCAACTTTGGGGTGTAACGCAGACTATGCTTTTGCCCCCCTCAGTACATGAAGGACTTTTCCTCCCTAGTGCCTCAGCAATGGCACCCAGTTCAGAGCAGTATATTATTTTTCATTCTCTCAGTATTCTGAATAGTTAAATTGTAATCTTGAAAGACAAACATTGCCAGATTAAAAGTCAACTGCCTCATTCCCATGCATAAACCAATGTCTTTTGACAGGCTCTTATAAGCCGAGATACAGTTGTTAATAGACATGACAATAACCAAAAAGACTCAAGGCTCTTAATATCACCTGATCATTTGTGCATCAGACACCCGAAACTGGTCTACAAGCAAAGTCGCTGGAAGTCAAACTTGCCTTCCCTTTGCCCACCATATTAACAAAAAAATTGCCGTATTTTAGAAACTGCAGGGACATCTAAAGCCCCTCGCCCTCCCAACTACTATTCAATCCTTTGCTCTCTCGCAACACCATAAAAATACATGACTGACAAACTTATCAAAAACTTGTTTTCCAGGACCAATACAGCAATAATGCAGACAACGCGTAAACACCAGCTGACTTGCACAAGGGAAAAGGCTCATTTAGAGAAGCAACCACCACCAATGGAACACACTTCGCTACGAAAAATCAGGAACAAGCCACTTCCTTTTTAGAAAAACACTAAAACCCACCTTCTTTTTACATGACTTTCTATCCCTCGTTTTTGCATTTGCCACCCTAAGTGCGCTGGGTATGCCCAGACGTGGGTCCAGGTCTCACTGTGCCACTAGGACCCAAGCTATACCTGGCAACGGAGTCCCAACTAGGGCAAAACCGGTCCTAGGTTGCTTGCGGTCCATTTCAGGGAGGACCTGGCCTGGTAGTTCAGGCTGGACTGTTCCCATGAGGAGCTGGGTCAAGACTGATCTGCACATAGCTGGGCCCGATATGAGGAGTCATGCTGGGCAAACAACTGTGGATAGGGATGCTGCCCTGACTGATTGCCAGTGGCTTAGATTAGTTTAAGCATTCCATCCGTCAACTTGTTGTTTTTGCATTTGCCACCCTAAGTGCGCCAGCTACGCCCAGAGGTCCATCCTGGGTACACTGAGTCACTGAGCCCAAACTATAACTGGCTGAAGAGCCCTAACTAGCGCGAAACCGGTCCTAGGATGCTTGTGTTCAGGGAGTCAAAACTGATTCGCATATGGCTGGTTCCTCACGAGGTAACATGGTGGGAAAAAACAATGTTATAGGATGCAGCACGAGTGATAGCCAATGGCTGAGATGAATTCAACCATTCCATCCATCACCTTGTTACTTTTGTATTTCTATCCCTCCAAGCACAGCAAAAGCCCATAATGTAAACGCAGACTTCTGTAATAAGAATGCTGTATGAGGGGGGGGGGTGGCCAGCAGCATGGCTGAGTAGCCGCGTTGATCACGAGTTCCGCTGGCCCCGATCAAAATCCTGTGTTAATCCTGTACCTTCTCACTGCTGAAACAACTGGCTGACGATCGCTGGGTGCCGGGAAGCTGTGGCGTGCCCGGAGAGCGGTGTTGCGGCGTCTTTGGCCCGAAATCGAGACCTTTTCGGCGCGGGGATCAGCGCGCGGTCTCCCCCAAGATGGCGGCTACAGTGTAAGAGCCGGGGCCTGCGACCGGAACTGCGGTGCTCCCGCTTGGCGGGGCGACGGGAGGAGCTCACGGATACATCGCCTGGTGCCCCGGACCGTGATAGCCCCCGACGGCGGAGCTGGTGATCGCCGGGTGCCGGGAGGGGCTCCGGCATTGCGGCGAGCGGCTGCAGCGGGTGGCGCAGGAATCGGCTGCACGGAGCGTCGCCCGCCCTGCATTGCTGAGGGGAGAGCTTCGGCGGCTGGGGCGGCCGTCGGCGTGTCCCCGCCTGTTCCTGGGAGCTGTACGGGAGACCCTGTGGCGAAGGGGCCGGCACACAGACTTGCCGCGTACTGGGATTGTGGCCCCTGGTCTGGCTCTATGCGGATTGAGCGCTGGGGTCACGCTGTGTCTGCCTTCCCCCTGCTGTGGCCTGCGCCCCTGGACCTGCCCGACGGTGGCTCTGGCTGAGGAGTGGGCGGCGCTGTAAATTGTGAGAGCGCCCCCGTCCCTGCCTCTTGGCCACCCCATGCCGGGGCTGATATCGCTGCGTTGAGGGAGCGGCGTGGAGGTGACTGCGACGCTACCCCTGGATCCACTGTGGAGGAGGCTGCACCACCGGAGGACATCAATACCCTGCCCTCGATACCTGTTACGGCGGTAGGTGCGCCAGCTTCCTGCCCTGGGACCCGCGTCGCTGGGGGTGCGGTGTCCCTTCCTCCTTCTGCCCGCAGGGTTACCCCATATCGGCCCCGGGGACAAGGTGGCGCCCTGCGGTGGGGCTTGCTCAGACCACAGTTGCGTTACTTCTCCTATACCTACCCCCATTTTCCTACAGACTGCTAACACCACAGGAGGGGGTCGCGCTCCAGGCGAGGAGTCGTTCTCCATTCCACCGTGTGATCTGGGTCCTGATAGTTGGCTGTGCTTCACCCATCTCCTGCTCCGGCCTGTGCAGGGGGTCCGAAAACCACCTGGACTTGACTGGGCCTAGGGGAGAGCGCTGATGCCGTGCGGACTGAAACCGGAGACCTGCGCAATTAAACTCCCACGCACGGTGAAGACCGGACGGGGTGCGTCGAGTGGTCCACTGACTCTGTGGACGGGACCTAGGGAAGGCTTACCCGGCGTGGTGTGTGGTGACTCCCTCTGTAGCCTCCATTACTGTGAGTACGCCCCTGGTCTCTTGTCCCAAGTTTGGCGACCGGCCTGGAGTGGCCGCGACTGTCCCAGACGCGCTGCGACACTTGGGGGGCAAGGAGTGGAAGAGTCCCTGGCGATTCAAAGACCATTGGGGCCGTGAGAAGATAGATTGTGACCTACTCTATTATCAAGTCACCAGAGATGGCGAAAGATAAAGAACCTAAAACATCCCGCCAGGGGAAACTGGACCGCTATACTAAGGTGCTCTCCGCGGTGACGGGTGCGGAGGGAGGTTCTGCTCCTCTCCCAGACAATGCAACCAGCTTACAAGCCATACATGCCACTAGGGAGAGCCTGGAGGAGAAGATGGCGGAGATCCGCTCAGACGTGACGCTGCTTCGTCACGACCTTCGCAGTCTCTGAACGAGTGACCGAGGCGGAACACCGCATCTCAGAACTCGAAGACATTTCTCATGCCTCACGAAAAGACATAACGGGACTCTTGGCTTCCATGAAGGAGGTGACCTGGAGGGCAGATGATGCTGAAAATAGGGCCCGAAGAAACAACCTGAAATTTATTGGTTTTCCGGAAAAGGCGGAGAAGTCCGATCCGGGGCAATTTCTTTTGAAGTTCCTGAAGGACACACTACCAAATGCGCCATTTTCGACCTGTTTTGTCATAGAACGGGCACATAGAATGCCTAGCGTCCCTCCGCCACCGGGGGCTCCTCCTCGACCCTTGATAGCGAGGTTCCTGAACTTTCAAGATGGAGATTTGATATTGCGCGAACTGCGTAAAAAGGGAGAGACCCAATATGAGAATACCCGAGTAATGGTTTTCCCGGATTACTCGCGGGATGTGCAGAAGCAGAGGCGGACCTTTGATCCGGTCAAGGCGAAACTCAGGGCGCTTGGACTTCAATATATGCTACTGTTCCCAGCTAAACTAAAGGTCATCTTCCAAGGCAACACGTTATTTTTTCAAACTCCAGACGAAGCATGGGCTTGGATTGAGGAGCGGCCGCAGCTGAGACGTGGGCCACCCGATGCATTGAGCCAACCTGCGGGAAAACGAATGGGCCCAAGCCAAGAACGGCCCAAAGAAAAACGTCGGAGGCGAGTGTTGAGGAACCGGCACTCGGCGGGGAGCACGCCGGGCAGGTTGTTGAGATCCAGAGAAAAGGGGGAGTGCCTGTCGGAATCCGAGGATGAGATGGTGCGGGTACGCCCGTCCCGAACTATGATCAGATCCGATGACACTGGCCATACTGAACTGTCGGAGAGAGAGGACTCCACGGAAGCAGACAGCGAGCACCCGCTACTTCAATGCATTGAAAGACTGGAAGCACCGGAGCCGAACATACCTGGAACCGGTGCACAGCAACAACAACTACCTGACAACGGCGGGGAGGACTGAGATACGGGGCCAGGTGGCCGCCAACTGACAGCAAGACTACCCCAAGGCTTAGTGGGCATAGCAGAACTTAGGCCCGAGCCGGGGAAGTGTATAGTGCATTTTTGTTCTATTATTGTGTAGTTAATTGATTGGGGGGGAGGGAGGGCTACAGACCTCTTGGTGGATTACCCGTGCCTGAGTTGTCATGTTGACGAATTGGGGGGTGGTGTGGGTGCCTGAAGAGTGTGGGGTGGGGGTACTTTGGAGATTGCCTTACGATGTAAGTTGAGATTGTTTGGTTCAATTTGTTAGATTGTGTAATGGGGCTGAAACAAGTGGGGACATGATGGGCAGACCTCTGGTGGAACACCAGACTGGTGACGGATTGGGAGCTATTTTGCAATGGCAGATGATAAATATACAGTACTGACATGGAATGTCAACGGATTAGGCAATAAAGTCAAAAGGGGGTTAGTGACTCGCTACCTCAAGAGACTTAAACCTGACATCGTATTTCTACAGGAAACACATTTGTTGGGCTCGAGCTGTTCCTTCCTGGGACGGGGGCAGTACACTACTCTGGCACATGCGGGATTTACCAAAGGCTCACGTGGGGTGGCGATCCTTATTAAAAAGTCCCCTCCCTTTCATGTCACGCAACAGTGGGTGGATCCAGATGGGACATACGTGGCAATACAGGGCATTTGGAAACGCAGGACGTTTCTGCTTATAAGTGTATATGCACCCCCACGGCTACAACAGCGTACACTGGATAGGTTAACCGAACTCCTACTACACTCAGGCCCCGCCATACACCTGTTGGGGGGAGACTTTAACGATGTGAGTGATCCCTCCCTTGACCGTACCATGATGCGACCTGGGTCCCATGGGCCCACAATATTGGCCAGATTCCTGGAAACCCTGGGACTGACTGACTTGTGGCGAAGACACCATCCGCATCTTCGAGCATATTCATATTTATCGGGGGCCCACAGGGTATTCTCGAGGCTGGATTACCTCCTCGCCCCGGCAGGAGAGGTCAGACAAGTGACAACCATAGAATACCAGGCTAGAGGCATCTCTGATCATTCGCCTCTCTTCATGACGGTGGGTGGAAGGGAGGATCACCAGACAGCACAGTGGAGATTGAACCCATGGGCATTACAGGATAAGACAGTCGCCGAGGAGCTTAGGGTGGACTCCGAATTCTACTTTCAAGAAAACGAGGGCTCGGTACAATCGGCAGTCACCTTGTGGGAGGTATATAAGACGGTGGTCCGCGATAGAGCACAAAATATAATTGCCCACAAAAAGAAGCGGGAAACCCGGGAGATTGAGGCTTTAGAACATACACTATTAAGTCTAGAAGGAAGCGACCCCACTACACTGACCGAACAGGCCCTTCGCCAAATCGAAATAACCAAAAAAAAGAGTACCTAGCGCTTGCAACTAACGAGGTGAGGGCTCAGCAATTGGCCACACAACATCGGCTCTATGAAACAGGGGATAGAGTGGGGAAGCTGCTTGCATGGTTAGGACGGAAGGAACTAGAGACGAGATGGGTAAAGTCCATTACAGAACAAAATATCACACATACCACACCCGAAGCTATAGCAGGGGCCTTTGCTAGATACTATGCTGCATTATACACAGCCAAGCCCCAGGCGGTGGAGGCACAGATACACCAATATTTAAATGCAATTGAGCTACCCTCACTTTCACAGGAGGAAAGAGACAGTTTAGAGGGAGATATCACGTTGGAGGAACTGACCGAGGCCATTGGCCGACAGAAAGCGGGCAAGACCCCGGGCCCTAATGGTCTTCCGAGTGAATTCTTTAAACTAAATGCCACACTGCTGGCACCACACTTGTTTAAGCTGTTCAAGGAGTCTAGGGACCAAGGGTCGATGCCACAGGACCTCCGTATGGCCACCATAGTGGTCATCCCTAAGGTGGGGAAACCCCCAGACGATTGTGGGTCTTATCGTCCCATATCCTTGCTCAATATCGAGACGAAGATTCTGGCTACAATACTCGCCATGCATCTCCTGACAGTCATCACCCCCCTGATACATAGAGACCAGTCAGGCTTTATGCCGAAACGCGCCACTCGTTTTAACTTGCGCCGTCTAGCTAATTGGATGGACACGGTACAGGATCGAGATAGCCCCCACTTGCTCCTTTCGCTCGACGCCGAGAAGGAATTCGATACGATCCACTGGCCCTTCATGTGGTGCACCCTGGAAAAGTTAGGCTTTGGACCGGTGTTCCGGGAGTGGTTGGCACTATTATACAATTCCCCTGAGGCTAGAGTCCGGGTCAATGGGGCTGTTTCTGCGAGTTGGCAGATCCAAAGAGGTACTAGACAGGGGTGCCCTTTATCTCCCCCGTTTGCCCTCATCCTAGAACCACTGGCCTGTGTGGTTAGAACCCGCCAGGGACTAGGTGGCTTTGTGGACGAGTCCCAGATCTTGGAGGAGGAACGCATTTCATTATATGCAGATGACATTTTACTCTTTGTCACACATCCGGTAGAGACACTCCCCCAACTGCTACAGATATTTGAGGAATATGGCAGCCACGCTGGCTATAAGATTAACTGGAATAAATCCACCTTATACCCATTAAGGGGGGTAATGGACCCTCACACCTACCTGAGCTGTTTACGGCTCTCCACAGAGGGGTTTACCTACTTGGGACTCTACATCACCACCGACCCAGTAGCGAGACTAGACCATAACATTCAACGAGTTCTTTTGAATTTTCAGGAGGATGTGAAGAGGTGGAGGAAACTCCCTCTCACCATCATGGGGAGGGCCGCTAAGTATAAGATGATAACGCTCCCTCAACTCCTTTATATTTTACAAAACACATATTACAAACTACCGGAAGCCATTTTCACCACCATTAACAGTGAGCTGCGTCTACTTCTGTGGGATGGTGCTCATCCACGGATAGCACTGCAAACGTTACAACGTAACCCATACAATGGGGGGTTAGCTTTGCCGGATATTAGTGCCTACTATAGAGCAGCCCATCTAATAGTCGTCAACGAATGGAACCATGCGCCGGGAGACCACCCTACCTATCGACTGGAAAGATTACAATTTCGAAATCGCACTCACCTGCACTACCTATATGGAGGAGCGGGTGGTGCGCGTCTGCTACCGGCTACCCAGCGAGTGCTGGCGGCTTGGAAGAGTGCTGAAAAACAAATGAAATGGGATGGGAAACCTACACGGGAGACCCCATTGTGGGAGGGGGCTAGACTGCCCGAGATTAGAAAACTGCGGGGCTTCAAACAGTGAGACCTAATAGGCATTTCCAAGATAGGTGACTTATTGGAAAGGGGCTCCCTAGCTCCGTTCGCCTCGCTTCAGGCTATATATCAACTTCGAGATTCCCAAGCATATGCCTATCTCAGACTTAAACACGCCTGGCACGCTGGGGGGCTGGACGCAGAAACGCTGCCGGAATATGCCCCGCTAGAAGGTAGGCTTTTGCAGGAGGAGATTCCGACCCAAGCCATATCCTTGACATATAAGACGCAAATCAATAATATGCCTGACAACTTAGGTCCTCTTCGAGCCAAATGGGAACTCACCACCGGCCCACTAGAAGATATTGACTGGGAAGCGGCCCTCATGCACCCACGTGAAGTAGCAATCAGGTTGAGGCTGCGGCTCATACAATACAAGATCCTACACAGAACCTACTTTGACAGGGCACCCTTACATTCTATGGGGAGGGTGGATAACCCAGATTGTCTTCGATGTCACACGGACCGAGGCACATATATACACACCCTTTGGGAATGCAGACGTATTCAAACCTATTGGCGCAGGATAGTGACTGAATTGAATAATGTACTTGGAGCCCAGCTCGGGCTAGATGCAAAGTTCCTCATATTGGGCATCCCCACGGATGTGGACCTGCCGCGACACAAACTCATGTTCGCCAATCTAGGGCTGGTGGTAGCCAAGAGAGATATTGCTAAATGTTGGGGGGCTCCACGAATTCCTACGTTCACAGAGTGGAGGTCAGGCATGGATCTCTACATGATCGCAGAGAAGGTGACTTACAAGGCAAGAGGGTGCCCACGGAAATTCCGAAAAATTTGGATGCCATGGATAGAGTACTACGGCTTAGACCTAGACATGGAGGAGGGAGGACTGGGCCTATCACAAGGCAGGACGGGGACAGGACCCTGATGACTATTATATAGCCCACTGTTGACAAATGTAACTGTGTTAGAAATGAATCCACATATGTATGTATATAATGCTGCCTTTTGATCATGTAATCTCTGTCGGTGAAACTGCTATAACATCATCTGCCCACCATTATAATTTGCTGCTCAATATTCAGCCCGCACTCTATATTGATGATCTTCTTGATTGTATGTTTCATTTGTTGAAAATTAATAAAAACATTAAAAAAAAAAAAAAAAAAAAAAAAAAAAAATGCTGTATGGGCTGTGCTTCTCAACGGACATTACATTTGGTACAGATGTAACTGCGCTACCAGAGATATACTTGAGCAATTCCACAGTGTACTCGGTGGTGCAAGGAGTCCCACACTCACGTGGCAGAATACCACACAAAGGAATAAAATAAATCACTCTCACATTTAGTTTTTCTCGATTTGTGTGCAAACACTGTAGTATTTACCACACCTGCAAAAGCAGGGGGGCTAAGAAGCAAGCAAGTTACACATCCTTTATTAATTGCTGTATAGATGGAATAGGAGTATCTTTAAACATTCAACTGGACGAAAGAAGCAAAATAAGACAATGTCTGAGCTTACAATCCAAGTAGCAAAGCTGGGGGACAATCTTGGTGCACAAAGACCCTATTTGGGCAAGTAAGCACATTCATACTTCAAACCAATGAAATTCGCAGATAAGCTTCTCTCTTTCTTGATTTCTTATGTGATATGTATTCTTATCACAAATAATCAAGTATTATGATTAATCCAGTGTATAGGGTCCAACTTCACTGTTCTGGAGGACACAATACCTAATTTCAGCAGAGAAACATAAGTGAGTTCTCCTCCTAAATTCCCTTGTGGTCAGTTCTGCCATTCACTTACTCTCGTGCCCTAGGCGTACTTCTCCCCATCAGCTTTTTTCCTCTTCATTCCCAATGCTGTTTTTACTCTACAACAAATTGGAGATTTACTCGATATATTATGGCTTGAGAATATGGTTCATCATTATTCCGTGATTCGGATCATTGGGGATACAAAATTCAGGAATTTGTGTAGCGTCCGTTTGGCAATTCAGAAGGCGTTCCAGTGTAAGTGGGCGATATGTATTGGTGAGGAGGTTCCACAGTAGCAAAGTAGTGCAGCTATTGGTGAATAATATTTTCCAATACATGACCTTTACCCAAGGAAAGAGTCTTTCAGACAACAAGGCATGCATGATCCTAATGTACACGCAGTGACCATAATAAACCAGCTGGAGATTAAATGATTAGATAACAATTGCAAAATCATCAGAAGACTGAACATTTGATTGTGTACTGATGACGATGGCGTTAAACATCAGTGCTACAGAAATAGACGATTTACAGGGATCCTTCACTGCTTTTTACATTATATATTGTTTAGATGAGGAACAAGTTACAAATTGTGTAATGATGAAAACAGCATATTGCTAGCAAAGACGAAGATATGTTTGAGTAAAAGTGAATACTTCCAAAGATTATGCAAGAGATTTAAGTGTATACGATTTTATTTTCTTGGAAAATAGATGTTTGTTTTTGATAACCTTTTATATTTTATGAAAAATAAATAGGATTTAATTTTGATAGAAGTTTGTTTGCATGTACGAGTCGTTTTGTTGCTTGATTTATACAACTCACTCCCCTGGTTCCAGAAGGGTCACTTTTAATGTGTGATAGACATTAGGACTAATCCAGCGTGTTGGCTTCAACTACACTCTACTGTGAGACAAGATACCATGCGCCATCAAAGAGGGTGTGAATTTTCTCTTCTTTAATTCCCTTGTGTAGTCCTGTTAATCACACTCTCTCAGGCCCATGCCGTTCTTTTCCTCAATCCGATTCCTCTCTCTTCATTTCCAATGAGGTTATTTCCCTGCAAATAATTTCCAACATGCTCACCACCTTATTGTTTTTTTCTTCACATTAGTCACTCACCTGCCACCTGCCGTGGACAATCAATTATCTACAGAACAATGCTGTTTACTCAGTTTATGTTTAGGCCTAACCGATAGATCTCTCATATCAGCACTCATTCAAGGATATGTTTTTGCTGCACTTTATTGGACAGTAAATCTTTTATGGGTAGAGACATGAGGTGCGCCTGATGCATAACAAGTCCAAAAGGGAGAGAGAAAGTGGTTAGGAAAGAGTTAAAACTGGCAGTGATGAGTATCTGATGACAAATGACAGGAGGCAAACTGTAGTATTTGCAAAACCAAAATGGATCAAGTTGTAATCATTACTCTTGAATAAAGAATCAGCAGCAAGTTAAAATAGATACTGTAATCGATCCAGAACAAAACTTTCACAACTTATAAGAAAAATCTTTTAACTTGTACAGGACAAAGACTTCTGAATTAAAATATATGTAATTAGAGACGTAAAGTAGTCTCCCCACCAGACTTAGATATGGCCAATACAAACAAAAACTCTAAATATTTACTAAAAAGTTTGGAAGTCACACAAATTCTTGGGAGGTACACTGGCTGTAGACCGAGTCCCTTCAACGCATTATGTAATCTTGTGTTAAAACACTGCCAGTTAAGAGTTCTTAAATAAACTATACTCATCAGTAAGGTAAAGGTCTACAAAATCAAGAATAAGCACAAGGGTATTCCAGGTATAGTGCCACTCCCAAAAGAGGGGAAAATGAAATTAATTTTAATCGCAAATTTAATATACTATTTGTTTAAAATGAAACAAATGTTCGCAAGAAACGTGCAAAAGGAATCCCAGCTGGTACAGAAAAAAACTGTATAGAACGTGGTTAGATAACTGATGAGGAGCAGAAATGAGGAAGTGTAGGAGCGAGTGGCAGAAAGTACATAAATATCTCAGAACGTGATCCAGGGGTCATGCCACCACAAATGCATATCACGAAAATACTTCAATGTAAGTGGTCACTGCACAGGAGGAAATTCTTGACATCTTTGTGGCACAATTAGGCCATCTATACTCTCTGAATCCGAGGAAGAGCATTTCAGTACAGACTGTCCAGAACAGAGAATGAAGGCTGAGAAGCTGGACGCTGTGTCAGACGTGTAGGGTACTGTGAGAAAGCGCATCAGACTAGCATACATTTGGCATGATCATAGCCGTTACAAATAGGAGGCAATAAGAGTTTGTGAATTGTCTCATGAAAGTTGGGAACATGGAAAGACTGCACCATTCTACTGGCAGATCCAAGCCCATTTAGCAGTGGTGGTAGCAGTAATTGGGCTTGGATGGCAATGTCAAGGACTTCTGATCACACTTATAAAGGGGTTTTGTGGCAGGGAAAGAACAATACTATTGCAGTGATTAAGCTCATTTAAGAAAAAAAGGAGCAGCTCAGGCACTTGGTCGAATAAAGAGGAGGCACAGCCAGGTGAAGGCAAGGGTCACCTGGGTGCCAAAGTCCATCAGGTGGTCATCGGCCAAGAAAGTGGATTAGGATATTGGAGGAAACGAGACAAAACCGCTTAGTGATGCGAGAGCAGTGGATAATTATTGGTGGGATTGAGAGGGTGGGGTATGAAAGGGAAATAGATTTCAGTCTTTAACAAGCTTTGCACGAGGGTGCAATGAGCCATACTGAGATTAGATGTGGGGTGGGGGTACAGGGTGCGAAGAAGAAAACTTGATCATTAACTCCGACTAAGGGATAGAAGAATCCAACAGAAGCAATTGAATTGTCAGGTAAGGATGAATAAAAGAGAAGGGGGTTGGAGAATGAGGCCTCAGTGACTCACTGGCGGTGGTGGGGGGTGTCAGAGGGGGGGGGGGGGTGGGTAGCACCAGACTAAAAGAAAAGTTATCGCTGGAGTAGAAAGAAGATCATGCAAGCACTGTCAGATACTCCAAGTGAACAGATGGAAAGCAAAACAACAATTTACAATATTGTTACAGAAAGCCAGTAAAAATGAACAGGTGATTATTGGAAGTAATATTTGCTTGCCCATAAAACATTTAGATGCAGGTATACATTCGGCATTTTACTAGCATTAATCATACCATTACTTAATTGGTCCACTCAATGATACACGGGTTCCCCAAGTTCAAAACGATTACAATTTGTGGCCTTTTAAAAGATACCAGAAAGGTTCAAAGGCAAAATTACGGAATCTGCACTTAGGCCTGCATGGCAGGCCTTACAACATCAGCAGCAGTGGGCATGAAAGAATGCAAGATCGCGACTAGGAGTTGCAAATGTGGCCCTATTGCTGATGGGGGTTGGGAGGAAGCGTCAAAAGCAAAACTGCATTGGTAATGCATAACTGCCACAGCTGCAATGCCCCTGGCACCAAAGTAATAATATTAGTAATAGGCCTCCCGAACGTCATACGGGTGATCACTCAAATATAAATAAATATATCTATCTATCTATCTATCTAAGAGTTGCCCTGAAGCGAGAACGAGCCTGCGGCAGGGTGGCTTTCACCACGAATTTATTGAATCAGCATGCCCAGTCCAGAGTCATCATTCCATCATTCCTTACGCGTTTCAAAGCCTTGCGGCTTCTTCTTCAGACGAAAGTCACAATGAAACAGGAAAATGCTGCCCCAAGCACTTATAACGCACGCGCTGGTAAATTGCTCCCAGGTGGGCTCAGTGAAAAGCATGCTGGTGCTTGTAGTCATTATAAAGGGCACTGTATTACCCCAGTGGGTTCCGTTAGATGTGTGACATTAAAAGTCCATTAAAATACCCAAATGGGCCTCCGGGCCGAGAAAGCTGGTATTTTCAAATTTCATACCCTGCTGCGCCTTAACTCCGACGTGAAGTTTCTTTCTGTCGTCGGGCCCCACAACACCCGTAGTGGCAGGTTCTCTGCGGCCAGGCTACCGCATACAAATCCATCAAAAAGTTGCCCTGAAGCGAGAACGAGCCTGCGGCAGGGTGACTTTCACCTCGAATTTATTGAATCAGCATGCCCAGTCCAGAGTCATTATTCCATCATTCCTTACGCGTTTCAAAGCCTTGCGGCTTATTCTTCAGAGGAAAGTCACAATGAAACAGGAAAATGATGCCCCAAGCACTTATAACACATGCGCTGGTAAATTGCTCCCAGGTGGGAGCAGTGAAAAGCATTCTGGTGCTTGTAGTCATGATAAAGGACACTGTATTACCCCAGTGGGTTCCGTTTGATGTGTGATGGATTTTAGCGCAGCAGCCTGGCCGTGAAAGACGCCCCACCACTGAGAGGTAATGTGGGGCTGCAGGGGTTTGGAAGTGTGTTAACCTCTGAACAGCACAGTGAATTTTGAATTTTAAAAAACGAATTTGCAATCTGAGGCCCACTGGGGTAATACATTTTGAAAGATATCACTGAAAGGACACAGTACCCACGTTGGGAATAATCTGAGCAAACTCGCACTACAACTCCCAGCATGCCAAAACCAATTGAACTCACCTGTGAGGCCCACCAAGGGGCAGCCTTTCACAAACATGCAGAGAGGAGAAAATGCGGGAGAGTGCTGCTGTGAACTGACAGTCAATGCCTATGAATAAGGGGTAGGAGCCCCGAAACGCGTCAGGCAAGATAAAGAACAATCTCTGGAATGCATATGCTGTTTTTTCACTTTTTGGATAGATATATATATATATATATATATATATCAAACGAAATCCCGAAGTATCCAGCCACAGCGGCGCAACACCAGGGCACAGACTCTAAAGCAGAGATGATGGTAAATTACTTTATTTAAACATCAAGGTCCAAATGACGCGTTTCGGCCGCCAGACATGCGGCCTTGATCACACAGCGCGCTGCTAGTGAAAGAGTGCTATATATACACAATTAGTGAGTAGCAGTATTTTTTCTATGTTGACCACATGAGTAGGCATTTTACTACAGTTGGTGAACTTTTGCTGTAGTTACACTTTACTGCTTGAAGTAAATCAGCAGATGCTTGGCTAAAGAACGATTACACTACATAGCAATAGTGAACAACAGAAAATGCATACAATGAAGACAGACTATCATTATAGGTAAATGCGACATATTTGAACTGATATTGCAACCCGGGAATGGTTACGAATATGTTTAACAGATGTTCCCCCACTGTGACATTGTGAGCGCGGTGGCAAAAAGAACCAATGGAGTGATAAATCAATGCGATTAGTGTCTCGCGCGAATACGGGCTAAAAGTAGCCTGGAGGGAACTTTCCGTCAGGAATATGAGAAGCGCATTAGGACCAGTCTGCCACTGTCTTGTAAGTAAAACGCATGAAAGTTAAAATATTGAGATGCTTAGTGTGAATTAAATGATGTTCACTCAGAAGCGGACCGTATACGAGAGTGAAAGCTGGCGTTCATGCTAACCGGTTCGCTGTATGCGGTGGCCTAACGAGGAAATAACTATGGTGAGGAATACTGCTCAAATGCTAGTGTTTAAGTGTGCAAGGTGAAAGGAACGGGGAGTGCCATGGGGTTAGTGAAGCAAAGTGTGAGTTACTCGTAAACAATATGTATGGAGACATAAGTGTCTGAGATATAGCCGTATGTTCACACGTGCTCTATATACAGTGCGATAAAGAAATATTAAAAATTCAAAAACACAGAACCACTGCCGATATGTCAACAGACATGAGTCTCGGCTAGAGTGCAACGTCACTAGTAAAACAATGAAAGCATAGAAACTGAAATGCACAAATGCATATAAAAGTCTAAACAAAAGAAATGCATGTCAAGTCGAAATTTGACTGTTGAAGAGTAATGGCTGGCTAATGCTGCGAACCTAGGTGTTAATTAGTAGTTACAGAAAGCATACATAGGATATGAATAGACTGTGGAGTATGTGCATATCATCGGAAAACATTCTGTCAAAGTTACACAGAAGGGCAATTAATGTCATGAGTGAAACCAGAGAAGGAGCTGCGGGGAGGAATTCTACAAGGTATAGTGTGTGCTACAGGAAATTATGCAAATCCTCGCTGGTGTTGAGGCCTGTGGGTGTCTTAGTGTTGAATTCAAGGATGTATTTGCTCTCAAGTTGGCGTAATAGTTTCTCACGGTTGCCCCCTCTCCTAAGTGTCGGTATGCAGTCAATAACGGAGTATTGGAGGTGATCCAGATTGTTATTGTGTGTCTCCTTAAAGTGTCTTGCTACTGGGTATGCTGGATCATTATTTACTATAGCCCTGAGGTGTTGTAGGATGCGTTGGTGTACTGGTAGCTTAGTACTGCCAATGTACCGTAGGTTGCATTTGAGTAAATAAATGGCAAACTCTGTTCTGCATGTTAGACGATGTTTGATAGTAAGGGGTTCTCTTCTGAAGGTAGAGTCCACCTGTGTCATGTTCCTGCCAAACTTACACGCCCTGCAACTGTTGCATTTCACAAAGCCTTTCATGTCAGATAACCAGTTACCTTTGGTGATGATTTCTGGGCTATTTCTTACTAGAGCATCATGCATAGAGAAAGCGCGTCTATGTGTGATGTCTGGACGCTGTGCCACTATGGGGCCCAGGGTTGGGTCAGATTTAATGATGACCCAATGTTTATTGATGACTGCCCTGATTGCCCGTGCCTCTGTGTTGTATGTGGTTATGAGCCTAGTGGTGATGGGCTGTGACTGGGCTAGTGATTCACTGGTAACAGTATAGGGATCCGGTGCACGCTTTCCTGTGAGGAGTTCTTCTCTGGGTATCGCATTTGCTCTCTCTGTGGCTTTCTTAATGTTAGTTTTGGAGTACCCTCGTGCTCTGAACCTGTGAAAGGCTTCCTTCTGACACTCGTTTAGATCAACATCAGAGCTGCAAATTCTGCGCAAGCGAAGCATTTCGCCATAAGGGATGCTTGCTATTAAGTGCCTCGGGTGAAAACTAGCGGCATGAAGGGTCGAATTGCCTGCTGTGGGTTTTCTATGTAATTTGGAATTGAGTATTCCATTTGCGATAAACAGATATATATATATATAAATTTTCTTAACTCACCCACTTTTCTCCCAACATCAGCTTCAGAAAACACCTTACTGACTCAAATGCGAGTCCACTTTTAAAGATAACTAAAAACAATTCGAAATAGCAGGCGGAGTGGTTTTAAACGTGCAAGATATGTAAATCGTGGGACGGAAGGGTTAAGTAACATAAACAGCTAAGAGTTAGGTGCGTTAAGAAATGAAAATTAATCGTGAAGATAAATGTGTGGTTCGAAGAAATATGTTTCACATTTGATGCAGATGTTGTCCAACTGCGTTGTTTAGGTGTGTGCACCAGGCAAGCCAGGTCATAAACTAATCGACAATGGGCTGTATTCTGGCCATTTGCTAACTCAAACAAAAAACTAAAACTTGAACTTCACAGTAAAATGTGAAGGGCGCCTAGCCCATTCTTTCAAGTTCATTAAATGCTCCACCCCAGCCCCAACCTCCACCCTTTTCATCGTGGAGAAAGACAGCCGTGCCAAGCAGGTCAGATCGAAAACTGCTCACAACAGCGATTCTCAGAGTGATTAATCCCCCAGGGATCTCTGCATGTTTGTGTTAACTACAGAACAGAAAATCGCGCATCTACTTTTAAATTGGCAAATGCCACCGCGCCCTAATGGTTTATATACTTTTTTTTCTTACTTATGTCAATTCGTTTTTCAGTTTTTTCTTCGCAGTATAATTCACTCATAAGTCTTTCACTGTTAGCAGGCTGATGTCATTATCTTCAAAACCAGCATTTTCAAGAGGTATGCGCAGATTAGACATAACTGCCCCCTAAACGTTCTGCAATTGCATTAGAGGGTCATTTGTTTATTTACAGGATAAATCTCGATATAAAAATTGAGTGGCCAACTAAAATTGTGGAAACGGGTAAACAGACAATTCTAATAATACGGAATTGCAATTACCTGGATGACCCTCCGAGCAGGTGTGGAGGTAGCCTGCCTCTCCCTGTGCACTCTGAAACAAACGACAATGTGTGGACGTGGAGAAAACGCGACAGCTAAAAACGAGCACTATGGGACTCGGTTGTTGTACCTTACATCAGACGAATCGGCATGCAGGGGGACCTTGATGGAACAGATTAACTGCTTAACCCCAACAGGATAGGCACGAACTGGGGTTAAGAAATATTGTAGTAAGTGAAGTGGGTAAGAGTTCCGCTTGGCGTCTGCTCAGGGCAACCATCCCATTTGTGCGCAATGAGCCCTAGGACGTCAAGGGCAGAGCCACACATCAAAAGTATTCTAAAAGTTCCAATTTAGATTTGGTTCTGTCTGGATTGGGGGCTAAGAAATATTTGTATACAAGGGAGGCTTTGGGTAGGGAGAGGAGTATTTTAAGAAGAGGATTTTGGACGCCAGTTGGGGTTGAAGAGGGAAGGGAATAGTAAACGTCAAGAATAATCGCCATAAGAGTGGTAAACTTCTGTAAAAGGAACGGGGACAATGGAATAAAGCCTGAAATTGAGGGAAAGAACATGGTGAAAGTCCATTGAAAAGATGCTTAACCCAGATAATACCTTTGAATCTCCACGCTTTCCAAAAACGGGTCTGTTGTTAAGGAGAATAAGAGAGTTGTGCCAAATAGAGGAGTCTAAGAAGGATTCGCGAGAGATATATAATATGCATTGTGATATAGGATTTCCTTTTATTCCAGAGTGTTAGCACTTCCTTCTTCCCCCCCTTCTCTTCCTCCTCCCTTCCTTCTCTTCCCTACCTTATATAAAAACTCCCAAAATTGCTTCTATTCTTCTCTTCAATGTACTAGCCAAAACTTTTGTAATATTTCTCCTTTTATATGCTATCTTTGTAATGCTGGTATGTTATATTTTTTCTTCTGTTTTTATTGGTTGTTAAATAAAGCTTTTCAAACTTAAAAAAAAAAAAAAAAGTATTCTAAAAGTTACACTGTCGTCTGTGGCTGGAACAGAGACAGAACATAGGTTCCGAAACGAATCTATCATGGTTGCGCCAGCCACAGTGGGGGACAAAGGGACAATGAACAAATACATATATTGCATAATGGAGCAGCGAGCCGATGAGGTTTCAGGTGAAGAGGACTTTACACTTTGTACTTTTAAGGCAACTGCAGAAAGACACTGGAGATAAGTACTAGTGCACAGGCTTATCCACAACAAACGACAGGTTGAAAGAAAACCGAACAATGACGACTGATCCGGAAGACAGAACACACTTCTGAGCACCGAGGACAAGAGAATAAGAAGTAAAGAGGACAGTGCAGGCCAGACACGCCTTTACCAAGCTTCGGCATAGGGCCAGTTAAGGTTGCGATATCTGTGGGCTAGCTTTCCTACCAGTCGACCAGCTGCTGGAAATGGCAAACTGTAATACTTGGTGGCAATTGCTCGGAAATAGCAGTAGGAACAGTCTCTGAAGAACTGTATATCTGACAAAGTGATCCAAGCCAAATGTGGTGGGACCACAACGAACGAAGCTGTCTCTCCAGAGGTACTACAAACACTTCGAAAAGAAGGAGGGTTGTTTTCCTGATGCATGGGTTTTCCTCAGCCCTCTTCAGGCAAATGTGCACATTCACTTGACAAAGCAGAGGACCTAGTCTGCTCTACACATCAGCCAGCTTGTGTGACAAACTACACCAAATATATTCCTCAGGTAGCTCCAATATTGCAGTGCCATCACTGCACGTGGAAGAAGGCTCTGCCCTCAAAGTATTTTTCAGCGCAATTCTGAATTCATGGTGTAGAAGGCAGAACGACACACTGAGCTGGACCTCAATGGAGACCTTAATGGAGGGAAGGGGAGAGGAAGAGAAAGGGGAGAGGAGGGAGGGGAAAGGAGAGGAGACACCCCTGAACTTCCTCAGCAAGGGCAGGTTGCCCATGGACTCTGTCCAATTCAATAAAGCCCTGGAATGATTAACATTCTAGATCACCCGAAAAGCATGGATATTCGTTCTGGGAGTAAGTTTAGCAATATTAATTTTCCTACTAGCAAATGTGTAAAGCAACGCACATTAAAAAATAAACCCAAAAATATCTGCGCACCAGGGATTGGTCAGAAGTTTTTAACTATCTTTCATCAACTATATATAATATGGTCTAGTAGTACTACGCCACTTGCTTTATAACAAAATTCCCCTTACAACTATAATAAATGGACATATATACACTAGTTTTACAAAACAATTTCATAATATGCAGCTGAAACACTCAGACTCCCTCTTGCAACAACTTTAGAAACAAGCATAGGCAAAGCCAACAGGTCTCAGCACTGCCCAAGCTATTCACTGTACTTGTCAATGTGAATGTCTTTTAGCCATGTTGTCTAGCAACATATCTGCTGTTCAACATGGCTGAAAGTTACTGAACGCCCAGAACCACAGGACGTTGAGCTGACGCACAGTCTCTTCGCTCCCCATGTTGAGTTGATTGTCCTGCTCCTCCCAACACTAAAACAAGCTCTATGACGTGGCCTGCACTGGCTGCATCATAGCACTTTTTTCAGTGACTTTCCGCCATGCTGAACAGCAGATGTGCTGTTAGACAACATGCCTAAAAGATATTCACATTGACAAGGCCCAATAGCTCGGGCATTGCCGAGATCTATTGACTTTGCCAATGGCTGTTCGGTGTTGATGGGGTCTTATGAACAAATGTGGAAGGGACAGCGAGAAATAGCTGAGGAGCTTTGTAGTGAAGCGAGGATGTGGCATAATGGCCTGAGCTGCCGACAGGGGAACGAAGTTCGAACCTTGGGGAATCAGCTGAACAATGTGTTTCTGAGGAAATCACTTGCGCTTCCCCCTGCCTACGATAATGAATGTGTCACTGTGTAACGTAACTGGTGAGCACTGAAAGCGCTCCAATATCATCGGCTGGTGTTAGCACTATTGCATGATGGAGCACGAAACAAATGCTCCAATACCATTGGATCAAGCAACAAAAATAAAAGCAGCAGCAAGGAGGGAGGTAGTGGAGGGAAGGGTCAAGCAGGGAAGCAGGAGGGAATGGGGATATGGGCAACGATGGGGGGGGGGGGGGGGGGAAACCTTATTTGAAGCAGGATCAGCGTCAAAAATTAATGTGTAATTGTGTAATGTAACTAGTGAGCACTTAAAGTGCTCAATACCATTGGCATGTGTTTGCGCTATGGCAAGACGGACGACGGAGCGAGCGCTCCAATACCATTGGATCGTGCAAAAAAAAAAAAAAAAGTGCTGTTCGTGTTTTAACAACGCTTTAAGAAATGAAGTGTGTGTGTGTGTGTGTGTGTACGTGTGTGTGTGTACGTGTGTGTGTGTACACACGGGAGAAGGCCTGAAAACACAGGTACTCATATGGAGGGCTTGAAAACAAAGAAAAGAAATAGCTCCACAAACCGGAAGAAGGAGACATGTACTTTGTCCATGCACTATGGGAGGGCCAAACACAAAAAGAGGACATGACGCCAGCATGCCATGACAAATAGAAGCAAAGAAAATGAGATGCTGAAGTTTACCAGTGGTAGGTAATGGGCGGCCTCTAAGTCCACAGATAGAACACATTTGAACAAGAGCAACCCTTATGTCCATGTAAACAGGGGTATCAAGTTATCCTTGGAACAAGCGTTCACATGGAACTCATGCTTGGGAAGGTTTTTTTAGTTTCCACCAGGGAGTGTACACAGCGTATCCAACAGGGAGAGCAGCCTCGTAGAGCACCGCAAGGCGGTCTCAATAGGAGCACTAATTGCCCTACTAGGGATTATCAAAATGAAGATAGCCCATCCCAGTTGCTATGCCTTTTAAATCTACAAGACCTCGTGTCGGTTGAAGAGAGCCTATTACAGCTGCTCCAAAATTCTTCTAAGGAACTAATAAGAGGACGGTCACCCCCTACAAGTCAATATTAGATTTTTTTCTCACCTACCAGGATTGATTTCGATTGATTACCCTTAGTGGTCCCTACTATGTGGATCAGCGCTTCTACAATCCCAGCTAACCCCTGGCAATTTCAGTCCTGATGAGACCTTTTTAGCCTTCCAAGGGTCGAAACACCATTGACGCATGTACAAAGACAGACAACTTTTCAGAATTGTGATACAATGATTAATTCCCTGTATCCCAAAATGTACCGAATATAAACTGCTGTCTTGATATGAATCAACTAATACAACGTATATGTTCATTTCTTACCTCAACCTTTCCTTCTTTGATTTCGGTTTGGTTTCACACCTGGGGTGTACTCATTCTTTCCTTTTTTTTCCTCCTAAAGACTCTCACAAAATAGTTTATTTAAATAATTTCCATCTAATAAAACTTGGTTCGGCTGAACAGTCGTTACTCCTAAAAAAATACTGGCTGTGCTGTAATCGTTCTCACAAATCCTTATTGAATAACACTGTTGATTTAATCGTATATGTTGTTATGATTAATTCTACACAAAAAAAATCTGTGAAATTAAAAAACCTTCCAAGAAGGAGTTCCATGTGAACGCTTGTTACAAGGATAACACAAAAAGAACACAAAACATCTCTTCGAAACAGCGCATTCGCTGTCTAGCCGAGACCTAAAAAAGGCATATTTATGGCTAACAGTCCTACAGCAGTTTTTCATGGTAAGCAACATGGTCAACAAACAAAATAAGGAAATAAACATTGAAAAACATTGGCACAAAGTAAAGAAAAAAAAAAAATTGAACACCCCAAGGGCCTAATTACGATCTTGGGGGGACAGGGTTACTCCATCACAAATGTGACAGATATCCCGTTTGCCAATTTACAATTCTATTATATCCTATGGAACTTGTAATACAGCGGACTGGATATCTGTCACGTTTGTGACAGAGCATCCCATCCGCCAAGATCATAATCAGGCCCTAAATCTGCTGTGGTTTCTCCTTTCCCTCATAACGTGTTGTGATCTAACAGGCTCTGCCACAACATGGCAGAAGAATTTTTATGATGTGTTCTGGTGGACATGAATACATTTTTCACACTAGCACTGTGAACATATTGGGAAAATTGCATTAATGTAAAATTTCCATCGAGAGTTATTTTGACTGCAGAGGGATTACTACAGGCGGAATCAGAAAGTTACTAAGGCAAATGCAGAGACCAAATCAAGTTCAGTTCGAAGCCGATTACAGTGCAACAAAAGTTCCTTGCAGCCCATAAACCGATTTCTACCGAATTACAATTCATGTGATGTCATAGTCCTCAAACAGTTACTAGGTAAACATACATTTTATTAACTTGTACACCATCACGTACAAAATGTGCTAGTTCATTGCTCCCAAGGAGAAATTACCGGACATTTTTTGGTCACTAAAGGGATTTAAAAACCCTTTCATGAGTTACTTTATCACACGTTTCTCGTGGATTAGTTTAAATCATCATTTACCTGCTCTCCACAATTTTTATTTCCACTCACCTCCCTTGACCCCTTCTTGTGAACAATGTACGTCAATCTTGAGGTCAATAATATCTCTGCATTTATACGGATTTCAGAATATCAACTCCCAACGTAACGTAAACATAACATCCATAGGGATACCCTCCTGGGTGATATTGTGTGCTATACAAATACACAACATGGGGTGCATGGAATTATTGTTCTTAATTCCACAGCTACTTACATTAATATGTTGTTTGTCCATATTGTACAGTCAATTAACGTTTAGGTTGATGTAAAGAAACTCAATATTTATTTTGGAAGAACACCAGTCAGCTTGGAATATTGACGTCTTCTCCCCTGCATCATCACCTCCCCCTTCATCTTTACTTCCACCCCAAATCTCTGTTTTGCCTCACTCTCTATCCACGACCTCGAAGTGCAAGTGTGCAATTTAGGACAGCATAAAACAAAAAGAACATTATGCCGACAACATTTTCTGGTGATTATATTAGGCCTCTGGGCATGAGGCCCTTGAATTTGGAGGCCATTAACAACAGGCAGCACCTTTTATTTTTTAATTTTATTTTTTATTTGAGTTTTATATAGCGCTAGCTGGACCCGAGGGTATCAGAGCGCTTCACAGCAAGTAGCTTATGTGCAAATAGGCAATACAGAGAATATAGAAGAACATAGGGGTTCGTGCCGGATAAGGATCAAACAAGGGAGTGATCGAACAGAAGGAGCATGGAGGGTGCAGGTCAAACTAGCATTGCATGCACATATAAACCACAAATGTTACATGAATATATAAGCAACAAATACAATAGATATATCAGTAAAAAGCTTCTATAACGTCAGAGCATATTACAGTTCTGTCACATTACACAGGAAAATATATGCAGAGTGTCCTGGAAAGTGACTTGGTTATGGAAATAATAATCCACATTCCTTAAGTCGAGTATCCAAAAGGTTTTCTTGATCAAGCAATGCGAGTATCCAAAAAGTTTTCTTGATCAGAGACAGTGTCACCGGTCACATAGTTGAAGTTAGGTGGAATGCCGGCTAAGGTACTTCCTTGGCTTCTAACGGTTTGCTCGAAAGCGGTCAAGGAGGAGGACTTTGAGCAGGTTTTTGAATTTTGGAAACGAGGGGATCGTTCTGATGTGGGGGGGGGATGGAATTCCAGATTTTGGGGGCGTTTCCAGCAAACGATTTGGCCGCAGTTTTTTGTTTGCGAGGTTTCAGCGGGATGAGTAGCAGAGTGTTGGAGCTCCTGAGGTTCCTGGACTGGCCTGCCCTTTTGAGTTTGGCGGCTAGGGTATTCCGGTTTGCCTGTGTGCAGGGCTTTGTGCGTGAGGCAGGCTGTTCTGAAGCTGGCTCGCAGCTCAATTGGGAGCCATTTAAGTTCTCTGAGTGCAGGGGAGATGTGTTCGAATTTCTTAGTCCCGGTGACCATTCTGGCTGCTGCATTAAAGGTTGTTTTCAGGGGGCGAGGTGGGATTTTGCTGTACCGGTCAGGGCTGCAATCCCATAATCGATTCTTGAGAGCACCAGTGCTTGGGTGGCTTGTTGCAGGTCCTTGGGCGGGAGGAAGGTTTTTATTTTGTACAGTAATTTCAAGTTGAGAAAGGAACTTCTAGCGGATCTTGTAATGTGTTTTTTCATGTCCAGTTTCGGGTCTAGGGTGATGCCTAGAGATTTTACCGAATCCGCCAGGATGAGGTTACCCTTGAGGGCGTCAATAACTTTGAGCCATTCTGCAATTTGGGGGTTTTCGTCTTTGTTGGAAATGAGGAGTATTTCCGTTTTCTCTTGATTGAGTTTCAGGTGATTACTTGAGGGCCAATGTTGAACCTCTCAAAGCGTGGCGTTGAGTCTCTGGATGTCATCAATGGAGGAGGTTTCCAGATATAGCTGCGTGTCATCAGCATATAAGTGGAAAGGGATGTTGGATTTCCTGAGTAGAGTGGTAAGGGGTTCTATGTAAATGTTGAAAAGCTGAGGGGAGAGCACTGACCCTTGTGGAACACCCCTGTTGACGGGGTGGATGTCGGACTCGAAATGTTTAATTTTTATTCTTTGTGAGCGGTTGTGGAGAAAGGAAGATAACCATTGGAGGACCGTCTCTTCAAGACCAGCCCTTTCTTGTAGAACCTTGATGAGAAGCTTGTGATCAACTGTATCGAATGCAGCCGATAGGTCCAGGAGGATGAGAAGGCAGCATTGGTCTGAGTCGAGTGACTTGTGTAGGTCGTCTATGACATTGAGGATTGCGGTTTCAGTGCTGCAGCCTTTTCTGAAGCCCCGATTGATGGGGATCTAGAAAGTTGATGTTGTCCAAGTGTTGGGTCAGTTGAGGAAGTACACATCTTTCCAGGATTTTGGACAGAAGCGGTAAGTTCGAGACAGGTCTAAAGTTGTTCAGATCCTCAGTGTCTAGTCCTGGCTTTTTCAGCAGTGGTGTGACTTGACCAACTTTGAGGCAGTCTGGTACGACTCCTGATCTCAGTGAGCTGTTAATGATCTTGCACCATAGCGGGGCTAGGACGAGCTTCAAGTCCTTGGTCAGTTGAGGGGTAGCTGATCAAGGGCGTGGGATGAGGGTTTAGCGTTGGAGATTAGTTTGACTATTTCTGCTTCCTGAATGGGAATGAAGGAGGACCAGTGATTTGGGGGGTTCAAGGAATCGCTATCGTTGGTTTCAGACGCCTGGATCTCGTTGGAGGGGATGAGATTGGAGCCAAGTGAGAGATCGATCTTGGCGATTTTGTCATTGAAAAAGATGGCGAAGTTGTCGCATCGTTCTTTAGATGCCTGAGTTGAGGAGGTCGCTGGCTTAGAGGTTTGTTTCCTGATGATATTGAAGAGCTCTTTGGGTCTGTTTTTTGCGTTGTCTAGCGCAGAGCAGAAGAAAGAAGTCTTTTTGTTCTTAATGTGCTTTTGTAGTTCCTGCGGGCTGCTTGGAGTTGATCACGATGGAGGGCGGTGGGATTGTTCCTCCAGATTCTTTCTGAGGCTCTTAGATGTCTTCTTTCTTCGTTGGTGTCAGTGGTGAACCATGATCTGGATGGAATGCTCCTGGGTTTCTTTAGTATCAGAGGGGCAAGTTGGTCCAGGGTGAGCGCCATGTTCGAGTTGTAGAGAGAGGTGAGTTCGATAGTTGGGAGGTGATCAGTGATGTTGGGGAGGAGCGCGCTTATTCTTTCTTCTAGATCCGCTCGAGGGATCGGAGCTGTGTTCCTAATCCATTTGGGGGGGTCCTGCAAGGGGTGTTGAGTTAGGACCGTTTGGTTGATGTGAAAAAGGATGATGTGATGGTCGGACCAGTCTACGGGAAGGATGTGGTCGATGGTGATTGCATTGCTTTCGGCAATAATTGCGTCGAGGGTTGCTCCTCTGTGGTGTGTTTCTTCTGAGCAGTGTTGGGTCAGGTTGTTTTCTAGTAGGAGGTTGTTTAGGGTTTGAATAAGCGGGTTTTTTGTTTCATTCCATCTTAGATTAAGGTCGCCAAGAATTATGTTGTTTGAGTTTCCGAGTGAGCAATGGGCAATCAAGTCAGAGAGGTGTTCCCCGAATTCGGAGGAGTTGCCTGGAGGGTGATACAGGAGGTGGCAGAGAGATGGCCTGTTATCGCTTGTCTTGATGTTGACTGAGAGACATTCAAAGGAGCTATACAGGCAGGAGGCAGTTTCCGTGATGGAAATGCTATTCTTGTGAATGATTGCTATGCCCCCTCCTCTTTGCACTTTCCGGTCTTTGTTGATCATTGTGAATCCAGGAGGCACCAGCATGTCCATGCTGGGGTAGGAGAGATTGTTGAGCCAGGTCTCCGTGATGAATGCTATGTCTATATCATGGGAGAGGATGGCTTCTGCTAGTTCGGTTGCATGTTTAGAGGCCGATCTGCAGTTTAGGAGCATGCAGTTAATGGGGGACCCTTCGTTGCTTGGATTCTTAGTAGATGGGGCCCTAGGTAGAGAAGTTAGGTGAGCTGGGGGTCTAGGGTCTCTCGATGGAAGGTGTTCTCTTCCGACTCCCGTAATTACTTGGATCATGGATTTCGGGAGGGATTAGAGGGAGAGTCGTAGGTTGAGGCTAGGTATGCCGCTTCCCGGGAGGAAAGTGCGGCTTTTGCTCTTCTGGGTCTCTCAGAGCGATTCTCAGTACCCGTTCTGTTGTTCGATGGCCAGGACCTGGGGGGCAGGGGGCCCACTGGGGGCGGTGCCGTGGCACACCCGGGTTGGGTGAGATTTGGCGGTGAGGTGGGGTGCTGAGTGGGCTTTCGGATCGTGACCAGGTTGGATAAAGTTTCGTCTCAGGCCTCGGATCAGGATTTCAAGCTGGGTTTCTAGGAGGATGAGGCGATGCGTCATGTTATCCAAGGTGTAAGGGGGTGCCTGGGGCAGTATTGCCCGAGGGGAGGGGGTGGGTCCCAGTCATAGTGGCTGTTGGGGGAGGAGCTGCCTGGTTTGTCTCTGGGAGGGATCATGGGCAGGAGGAGTGTTGGCTCATAACGAGGATTCAGCCTCGTGTGGCCTGGGGGCGGGGTGGAGCTGTAGGGAGACTGAGCTTGGGAGTAATGCTCATTCCTGGTTGGCTGGTTGGGGTGAGAGAGAAGGCAGGGGTGGGAGGGTCGTCCGCCAGGGGGGGGATGGGATCGTTATTAGGAGGAGCATAGTTGCGGGAGGTGACTCGAGGGGGTAAGGAGGAGGTTTTCGAAGAGGACGCGAGAGGGGTCTGGCACCTCACCTGACGTGGAGGGTTCACTGGGGGGGGAAGAGAGGGGTCAGGCCGGGTCGGGTAGTGTGCAAGGGTGCCTTTTTTAGCGAGGGGAAGAGGGAGTCGAAAACCTCGAGGTTATCGTTCTTAGCCTGCATCAGGACTGTGCCATTCGAGTAGATGGTTATGGAGATGTTGCCGTTCAGCATCTGGTGGTTCGGGAGAGAGGTCGTCAGTTTGCGGCTATGGGATGTGATGGTAGTTTTGGAGATGTGTGTTGAGGATGGTGATCCAATTGTCGGGTCTTTCAGTGTGGAAGATGAGATCCATTTTTATCTGCCCTTTGGAGGAGCAGTGGAAGGTGCCCACGATTAGTGTTTCGGGGTGCTGTCTGATCAGTCTATGTTTGAAGTGTCTCTTCGCTTTACTTGTGAGGTTGGAGGGGAAAGTAATCGCGAAGGAGTTCGGCCCGTGGGGTTTCAGGTACTTCGGTGTTCTTGGGGTGGCAACCATTAGCGTGGCCGGGGGTATTGTGAATGGGTTCGGAGGGAGGCGGGATCCCTCAGGGGTGTAGTAGCAGTGTTGTCAGAGAGTGCTTTCTGGTCGGGTAAGGGGGGGGTTGGGGAGCTCGAGGAATTGACTTCCCGGGAGGGAGGGTCCAGTGGTGAGGGGGCGTGCGGCTTGTGGCTTCTCTAGGACCAGGTTTGAGAGTCTGTGCTGGACTGGTATATTGGGAAGGGGGCCTGTATCGTTAAGGGTACTCTATAGGTGGAAGGGACACCTTTGCAGAGATGCGACGGTGGCTCAGAGATTGGGTCCCGGGTGGGCTTTTTAGGGGACGGGCGTCTGGAGGCTGCCTACACTTACCTGTGAGTCCTTGGGAGTGTTGGAGGGGCGTTGGTTCGAGACCCTCTTGTGGCCGGCCCTTGTTTAGTCCCTGGTGGCCATTTTGGGGACAGGCACCTGGAGGCTGCCTGCACTGACCTGAGAGTCCTTGTTGCGATGTCCGGAGCGTTGGAGGGGCATTGGATCGAGACCCTCTTGCGGCCGGTCTTTGTTTAGTTTAGATTTGGCGAGATCTCCTGGCTCCCAGAAGAAATCAGGAAAGATCGGTGAATTCAGCCTGGGGCGGCCATCTTAGTGTCAGGCACTATAGTGCACTCAGGGTAGCCTCGCAGGGTCGCTTCAGTCCTGTGCTCGTGTGCCCTGGGGAGCGGGAGCAATCAACTTGCAGAGACTAAGTACGGTCTGTGTAGTAATTCTGTCCTTGCTGGTGGAAGAATTGTATTTTTATTTATTTATTTTCTTTTTCTTTTTTTCCTAATGGTCTTGAGAGTGGCGGCCATTACGGGGTCAGGCATAGTGAGATCCTGCTGTGTTGAGACTCGGGGCTCAGCTCCCGCTTCGGGACCACCTATTTACTGTTAGGGGTCGGGCATGTCCAGCCTTACTGTGGTAGGGTGAATCAGGGCCTCGTGGGGTCTTCGTGCAGCCTTAGTAATCTGGGTTCATGGCGGCCATTAAGGGGTCAGGCAGCGTGAGCTCTAAAAGTGTTGAGGCCCGGGGCTCCGCTCCCGCCTCGGGACAACCTAGCCACCGTCGAGGCTTAAAACTGACCCGCCTCACTGTGGTCGGGAGGATCCAGGCTTCGAGGGGTCCTCGTATGGCCCTACTGCTGAGCGATTTCGCTGGTGTCTTATCGCCTGGCGGCCATTACACAGTCAGGCGTAGTTGCCTGCGGTGGCTGTGCGTCGGAGCTTCGACTCTGGGTCGAAGAATGTCTCGTCGTTCCGGCTCTGGCATACCTCTCCGTCTGGCCCCCGGGACTCAGTGGGTTAGGAACGGATGTCGCCGAGGGTCGCCTCGCTGGCGCAGGAGCTCCGATGATGGAGACTTGGAGACCTGAAGCGTGTGTCCCTCTCGCTTTAAGCGTGGATCCCTCTCGTCCCTGGAGCTGCGTCGTGGACCTGAGCTTCCTCGTCCTAAGTTGGCCCGGTGAGCAGGTCAGTCGCACATCTCTTCAGGGGTGCTGGAGGAGCTTGAGCCGGTCGGGATTTACACTACTAGTGATCCCGGAGCCCAGTCCTGCAGCTCCTTCCCTGCGGCCATCATTTAGAGACTACACTGCAGCCCTTGGAATCTACAGGACTGAAACAGGACCAAAACTGTTGCCAGAATCTCACACTGGGTTTTTCCGCAGCAGCTGCAGCCGTGGTTCAACTGAGAGGGTGCGCAAGGCAGTTCATCTCAGCACAAAAGGGTGGAGGTAGTGTGGATGGTGCACGGACTCCGAGACGCAATGAGTCACAGACAAAATGCTCCAATATATACGTGCATTAAACAAGTTAACTGCTCTGTTGCAATAATTCTACTAGCCAAAGAAGGGATTTTCCCAAGACCCACTCGGAAAATTTACATAGAACGCAGGTATTTCACAATTTAAAACCAAAATGACTCTAGTGAGTTGCAAGAGCATGTACCCGAGGGGCCAGTTTCATAGACCTCTCTGTGGCAACGTTTAGAGCCCCCTTTGAAGAGACTGCAATTTCAAAATGAATGAGAGACGTAGCATGCAAGGAGATTGCTTCTGTGCTTAGACAGCATGAACAAGCAACTGACCTGCTGTGATGCTAAACCTCACAATCACATCAATTAGATACAAAAGCAATGATTAGCAAAATCTACAGCTCAGGTACTATACAGCTCCACCGTACAATGTAAACGGGAGGATCCTGAAGGAAGACTCGATGTAAGGGAAACCAAGTTGGTACACTTAAAGAAAACAAAGATATGATAGATTAGAAATTACAGACACCTTTTAGAGGACATAAATGAAAAGCAGAATTCAAGTGCATTTTAATTCAATGTGAATTCAAGGGAATTGGGCTGTCCAAAAAGGTTAACGACATTAAAACAAAAATATAAATGGTCCACTGACACAAGTTAAGTCTCTAGTGGCTAGTTCTTTGTTAAAAATCAAACTATTTACTGTGCACGAAATACTCATGATTATGAGCGAGATGAATAAATAAAATTGTAGGAATTATACATCCACAAAGTATGGAGATTACAAGTTAATGAAGAAGGTAAGAATGTAGCCACATTCCTTGGACTGTTATGGCGTGACTCGAACTGCTTGTTTACTTGGAAAACGACCTTGAGGAAAAAAATATGTTTGCAACACACTGGCTTTTTAACTGAACACAAAGTTCAGGATAAGCTCACTACGCCTGATGAACCCTTGCGAGGCAAAGGCTGTATGTGATGAGCCAGCAATCGGACCACACAAAACATTGAATAAATTGACCCCAGAAGCGCAATCACTTGCTGAAAGTATGAAAAACAAGTTTTACTCTCAATCCTCACTGATTGGCAGCTGCTGAGCAATATGCACAGCTGTATTAAAAAGACCTATTTCCAATTGTAAGGAAACGAAAGTGCAAATTACAACTACACATGGTCTTAATTTACATTACTTTCCTCTGCACATGTAATTTAGGCATAGTACGGTTAATAGACTGATCTCAAGGTGGCAGCCCCGCAAATATCTAAAATGGAAGCATTCATCAGAGTGGTGGTGGCTACTTTTCTTCTGGCTCAGTGGGCCCATGGTTTACTGGTTATGGGCAACTGGCTGTGTGCTAGCAGATTATGACGTAAAACAGTGCTCCCTCCATCACAGAAAGTAAGATTGATATGTTGCTGGCACGGCCTAAAGCTACCAAACGTGCTCGGGATCAATTTTGAAGACTATGGTGGTACCAGTCTAGACTGCTGCTAAATGCTCCTCCCTCCTTGGGAAGTCAACCAAAGTGCTGGAAGAAGAAATAATCATGCAAAAATAAATAAAGAAATATTAATATATATCCCAAGCAACATGTTTGGCACTGAATAACGACCCTTTGGCTGCTTTTTTAAACATTAAAAAAATAATAATAATAATAATAATATTTTTTTTTTTAAATTGCACCTTGGAGAGAAAAAAAACAGGTTTTGCTGAACTACTGTCCAGCTTTAAATACCATTTCTCTGGGGCACCATTCAATGAAATGTGCTTGAAGCAAGCTAATATTTTAAAAATAGAATAATGAAGAATGAGTGTAACGTTACTATGGACAATATATTATGTGTAAAATGAAAATAAATTAGGCTTTCGGTTCCATTAAAAAAAAAAAAAGTCACAAAGTGCACCAGCATGCTTATGTACTTAGATGAGTGCAGATATATGATGTTTAGAAATTTACAACAGTTTATAGAAGTAGGCCTGGAAACTACTCCTTTCAAATGTCAGTGACTTCTATTTTCACATAAGCAAATATATACACATACTTTTCCTCAATCGAAAATCTTTTGAGGGACTACAAATTCCTCTCTCTACACCCTTTTGTTCCTCACCCAGTAAAACGTTTTAGTTCTGCCCTTGAAAGGAGTACATGTTCAACACTTTCTAGTATGGGAAGAGATTTGAGAGAATTCAGTTCATACCCTTAAACAGGTTAGTTTGTAAGTGTGCAACGGTACACATACTCGTAGGGTATTCCAACTCTGGAACTACAACTAGCTACTTCTAGCCCGCATATGGAGGTTTTCAGAAAGATGGCAAAACCATAAACTTGCTAGAATCCAAACCCCGCTATACTATAAGCACTGAAGTAAACAAAAAGTGATGGAAGGTCTGAATCAATCTCAGACACCGATAATTACTCGGGGCAACATCCTAGTCAATCGTTATTTTAACCACATTGCCACCTCAGTTTGGACCCAGCATTATGCAAATCCGTCTTGACTCTGCTTAAACAGGAACAGTCCAGCCCAGACTGCCAGGCCAGGTTCTCCCTGAACCGGAACACAGGCAACCAATGACCGGTGTTGCCCTAGTTAGGGCTCATTGGTCAGATATAGCTTGATTCCAGTGGCAGTGTGCACTCTGGAACAAGATCTGGGCATACCGTCCCACTTAGGGGACTGCACCGAAGAATACATAAAGTGATGGATGGAATGCTTTAATTAATCTCATCCACTGGAAATTACTAGGGACTGTATCCCAGTCCTTTACTGTTTTGCACTCCATGAAACCTATGTTTGCCATGAGCCCTTATGGCCAAGTGTCATGCAGAACCCAATAGATATTTAATACATCCTCCAACATCCCCCATTTCCATCCAAATCTGATGAGTCAATGTAGGAGTGCTTGAAATCTTTGATTTGTGTAAACATTTGACGAACACCTTTTATCTTCTTATTGCACAGGCCGAACTTAAGCCCGATTTGTGATTGGGAGGAAGGCAAACAAAATATATCTGTAGACTTTGCGGATGATTGCATTCACAAATAAAAGCAAGGGATTCTGGAAGGGCTACCAAGCCGTACAATAAAGATGGTTGCAGTTTGCTTTATATTAACTTTATTAATGACTCAAAGGAGGGGCCCTGCACTTTGGTCAATAGTAATTTAAAAGTATGACTCGCAGAGTTAACTTCAGTTTCCAATGACAACATATGGTCCTGAAAAGAGCTACAATGATCAAAATGATGCCCAGATATTTATTGGACCTTACGGTTTAGATTTTCCCTTTATTTATGTGCCACAAGCCTTGCCTTTTGATTTTCTGGCCTATTATCACTATATTTGTACTATCTAAATTTATTCCCAGTTTTTTCGCCACAGAATGAACTCAACTCGTTGAGAAGCCTTTAGAGGCCTATGGGTTTTTTGATCATGAGAACAGTGTTGTCTGGCATTTTGTAATCTCGACAGCTGGCACCGACCTAGCCTGGAGGGTCAGCGGGTCAAGTTACCAAGGGTGTCATTTAAGTCTGCTATGAAAAGATTAGACAATATGGGAGCTAGCACAAAACCATATTTGAGCCCATTCATGAATTAGATTTTTCTTGAAATAATCCCTTATTTCCTATTTTGATATGAACCCACCTGTTTGTATAAAGTAGTTGGATGGCTTTCAATAACCGCTGAGTAATGTTCAATTTGTATAGTTTTTCCCAGAGCAAGTTTCTAGACACTGTCAAAGGCTGCTCTTAAAAAAAAATAACAAAAAAAAACACTTGAAAAGTAAAGATTGAGAAGAATGTCTTTCAAATTAGATTGGAAGTGTAAGGGCTTACGCCAATGCCTGGACAGAAACCAGTTTGTGAAAAAGGGACACAATCATGTTAGACGGCCATGGCTCAAGATCAAGCAGAATACAATGTGCAAATTGTTTGGCTTCGATGTCCAGCAAAGCAATTAAACTATACTTTTGGGTGGTTGTGACATTTCCCTTTTTGTATATCGGCTGAAGGGTGGCTCATGCAATGAATCTGGAATAGTTTGCGTTAATGGACACCAATTGAAAAAAGTGGTGTGAGAATGTTTGGCCACAATTGCTGATTTACTTTAAAGAGGACATTTGGTAGGACGTTTGGGCCTGGGGTACTGTCTTGCTGTCCTTTTCTAATGATGGAAACTTCAAAGTTGTAACTAATCCCTTCCATCACTTCATTTAAGGAGCACTGAGGTTTGCTTGCTTGACAAGATTATGCTTGTATCTCCACGAGAGAAGCATTAAGGTGTACTTGATGAATGGAGTTTTAAGTTTTTATCATCGCAGGTTGACTCCAAAAACATGATCCACTGAGCTTCGGCTACATTTTGACTATGAGACGTTACATGATTATGGGCCAATTTGTTGATGGTAGTCCAGAAGGCTCTAAAATTGCCTTTGTTACATGCTGCCATGAGCTTAATACAAAACTTTTCCCTTGCTTTTGCATTTTTTTTTACTCTTTGGAACAAGTTCAGATTGGTCGGGTTTTTAAGCATTCATCTAGTTTCTCTTTGTATGCGTTTGCTAAACCACAAATTACTGAGGGATCGTAACTCCTGAGAGGACTTCTTAGTCATTTTAATGTTGTGAGTAAAGAAGAATAATATTCCACATAAGAAGTGTTCCCGGTGTTTGATCTGACTGATTCCAGTTGACCCATTTGTAGTTGATGACTGGCCACATGTTTGGGCAATAGCTCAGACTTTGAGAATATTTCTTGGGCCTGCCTGTCTATTTTACCCGTTTCATGATCTCCATAGTTGTCTTGCCTGAAATGTTTGCAATTTTCTCTAGGGGGCATTAACATTTCAGATAGTAAAGACCAGTGAGAGGAGGTCGCTTTATGCTCTTTTAAATATTTCAAAACTGAAGTGAGGATCGAAAGGCTGAACAGTGTGTAGTCCAAAACAGCTTCCTTGAAGACGGATAAATGAGCTGGAGCTGCTGGTCGATCATTTTTGTATCTGCCATTTAGGAGTCTCAGGCACATATAATGAAAATTCACAGCTAGGGCCCTCCTCCTGCAGATCTCTTTTTTGTGGTATGAACACTGCTTGCGAGATCATCCACCTTGTATTAAGATTGTGGGGTACTTATTAAGTTTGCACTGAAGTCCTCTGTGGCTATACAAATGTCTTTCGGATATATCAGGATTTCAGGTTCTGAATTATATGTCAGTACCCAGAGGCGAGGATTAGGCTTAACTTTCTCCACTTTATTATACCGGCAGCCATTAACTTTAACGTTATGTAGATAAAAATGGCCTACATTTCCCATAAGTCCTTGGCAACAGAAACAAAAAAACAGTCTATTAAATCTGGATGCCGTAGAACCTCGTAACATTATCTGGAGACTCTCTATCCCCCCCTTTCTTTGCTGCTCCAACAGCCTCAGAAAAGTGTTTTTACTCTCTCAGGATTTATTGCCTTAATAATGTTACTTCGCAGCTGCAGCGAGCGTGGAATGCTAAATTCCTGCTGAAAAGTGTGCTGCTACGTGTTAACCGTGTATTTGGTGTGATAACGTGCTTAACTGCCCTGGTTTTGCAGCACCGACGCATTTGTGCGCTTTAAAAAGGCCTTCATGGATTCACAGCCCCTCCCTATGGACACTCCGATCCCTACTACCTCAGATTCCCCCCATGGAGACAATTCTCCCAACACCTCTGAATGGGATGGGGAACCTAGCAGACCATGGCATCCATCTACCAACCCCTTTCCCTCTGAGAGTGACTCTAATGAGAGTGCTGCTTCCCAAGTCCCAGACTGACATGTTGGACCCGGATTATCTTTTTCATCCACATTCTGCGGAATGGTCCCCAGCACCCAAGGTGGCCTCCTATTTAGCGGGCAGATGCGAAAACCCCTAGACAAAGAGGCACACAGTTGTCTCTGGGCTGAGTGCCCTAGGCCTTTCTTAGAGGGCAATATGGCCCTCACCCCGAGATAGATGCCAAGGTGGCCACTTTTGTTGCAAAGTTCTTCTGCGATCCCAAGAAGGGGAAAGATTGCTCATGCCAGGATAAATTAATGGATGTGTCAGGACCACTATCCAAGATACTGGATATGGCTGAGGATGCTAAGGCATCTGGATGCCTAGTCTCCCCGGAGTCCCTGTCTAGCTGGGCTCAAAGGGCCACCTGTGCGATTTTAATAGAAAGGAGTAGCTCTCTCCCGATTAAAAATGGACCAGAAACTGGGGGAATTATCCACATCAGAGGCACGTCCCATAGCTCAGGGAAGCTTCTTTTGGACCCATTTATTTGGGAACTGGGCAAATTAATACTTTCAATTCTCTAGATAAGGCTCAAACATACACTAAAAGAATTTTTACACCCTGTGTTTTTGCTGGAGCCGGTCGTGGTAGGGGGTGCTCAACCAGCTGTGCTCGTCACCAAGCCTTTGCTCGGGGGTTTCAATTCCGGCCGAGGACAGTGGCAGAACTCCTCCAAGTTTGGCAATTTCTACCCAATCAGTAACTACCCCTCTCGTGGGGGTGTGAGATGCAGCGTCAGAGGTTACAATAATTCCCAGGGTGAGCGTACAGAATTCAGAAGGGTTAAAACTTGGGGGACTTTTTGCTCAATTGGGAGGCTCTTTCCTCAGATGCTTGGGTTCTTAAGACCATCAAATGGTTTCAAATAGAATTCTACGAGGTTCCCTCTCAACTGCAAAGACCAAAATCCCTGTTTTTTTCTCTGAAACAATCAGAGTTGGTGGATCTGGAGATTGCGCAACTCTAAGAGCCACTATCGTCCCAACTGTGTTATATCCCAAGGACTTTCTCAGCAAACCTTTCCTGGTAGAAAAGAGGGATGGAGGTCAACACCCCATTATCAATCTCAAAGAATTCAACTAGTGGCTGGCTTACCACCTTTCCAAGATGGAGGGTATCCATCTTCTCAGAGACTTATTACAGGTAGGGGACTGGATGGTCCGCCTGGACTTGAAGGACGACTAAATCGAGATATACATCTTTCACCCTCACAGACATTTCTAGCAGTTCTAATGGAAGTCACAAATATTCAAATTCACTTCCCTTCCGTCCATCATCCACTCCACGATGTTTCACCAAGATATTGAAACCGGTGGTCAAGCACTTGAGAGCCCGGGGTGTGAGATTGATAGTCTACTTGGACGATATTCTTATCCTGAACCAATGCCCAGTACGTCTGTCCAATCACCTGCAGATGACTATTGGTCTACTGAAGTCTCTCGATTTTGTGCTCAACGAGAATTCGTCTCCGCTCACCACATCCCAGACTCTGCAATTTCTGGGGTTTGTGGTGGACTCTGTCAAAGCCACCCTAAGTCTTCCATCTCACAAACTTACCAAGATAAAGCACAAGGTCAGAAAAACACTATCCAGGCCTTTGATCTCGCTGCGCCAGTTAGTCCGCATCGTGCGTCTTCTCTCATCAACTATACAGGCCATATTTCCAGGAGCCCTCCATTATCGGACATTACAACGCCTACAGATTTCCCATCTTCAACAGGGTCTTACCTATTTACAGTCTGTTCCCCTCTCGCTTGATGCAAAGGAGTAACTACACTGGTGGGTTTCCCACATGGAAGCCTGGAATAACCAAGCAATATTTGGCTCCCAAACCAATCTCGTGATAGAATCGGATGACAGAGGCTTGGGTTGTGGAGCACACTGCAGAGAATACTCCACAGGAGGAAAATGGTCTTTCACAGAACAGGCCCTCCACATAAACTGTCTGCAATTGATGGCAGGTTCCTTTGCAATAAAATGCTGGACCAAAGGCAATGTCCAATGTTGTGGCCTTCTCAAGATGGACAATGTGGCGGCGGTTCGTTTTGTGAACCATCTGGGAGGAACGAGGTCAAAGACCCTTTCGGATCTGGATCGAACATTCTGAAACTAGTGCCTGGCCAACCAGATTTCGGTGTCAGTGGAACATCTTCCAGGGAAATCCAATCAGGTGGCAGATTGGCATTCCAGATACTGGAAGAAAGTCAGCCTCTGGAAACCACATCCATGGGTGTTTCAACAGATTCAGGACCGGTGGGGTACCTTCATGATAGATCTGTTTGCCTCTCGGATGGATTTCCAGCTGGACAGACACTGTAGTTGGTGACCGGACCCCAGTACGGTACTGACTGACGCATTTCTCCAGGATTGGGGTACGGAGAGAGGGTATGGATTTCCACCATCTGCGATGATCATGAGATTATCCACACAAGTTCGGAGACAGGGGGCGGATCTGGTGGTGATCACCCCGGTTTGGAGGTCTCAAGACTGGTTTCCAGCTCGGATGGAACTTTCTTGGGATTTTCTAATCCCTCTAACTCTGTTTCTGGGTCACTAAACCTCACAAAGCAGTTTCTTCCCCTACTATTGTCAGATGGGTTATGCAAAAGGTTAATATTGATATCTCCTGGTTCAGGGTTCATTCTGCAAGAGGGGCCATGGCATCCAAGGCTCTCGCTTTAGGGGCAAGATTGGAGGACATTCTCAATGCAGCAGATTGGTCCTCAGATTGTACTTTTAAAAGGTTTTATTTAAACCAGTCTCAAATCTGGCAACCTTAGTGGTGGAAAAGATTTAAAGCTTTAAACTAGCCTAATCCTTGCCTCCGGGTGCTGACATAGAATGAAAAATGTCCTTGTTGACGTAATGGAAAGTTTAAATTCTATTAAGGACATTGAGGCGAGGATTAGCCCATCTCTTCTCCTAACTAGGAGGGTCATTACGATGGTGGGTGGACAAAGTCCGCCCGCCACCGCAACGGCAAACGGGACCGCCCGCAAGAGGTGCGGCGGTCCCGCCATGTGCATTAGGATGCCACGGTGGCGGTGGCATCCCGTATTGTTTACATTGCGGCGGGCGGTGCGGTCAGCAGCACCCGCCGCAATGTGAAAGGCTGACACCGCCACCATGTTAGAGCCCTTTTCCGCCCATCCCGTCAGACCGGCGGAAAACCGTCGGACGGTCTTTCCGTCCGCCGGGGTCCCCCCGCCATCGTAATATGGCAGAGGGAAAAGGAGTGAGGGCGGTGGAAAATAGCGGGCGGATCGCCACCGCCATACGGGCGGTGGCGATCCGCCCGCTATCATAATGACCCCCTAGGTTAGTAAATCCACACAATGGAATATGATGGTTCAATGTGAATTAGTTCAATTTAAAGGTACATACTTTACGCAAATGATGAAGAGTTGATGACTCCTTATTTTGCTACACATATTTAAGTTTGATGTTGTCCACACTAATGGCTGATCTTGTATACACCGCAGTTGTGAAAACTGAATCCTTAGGTTATGATTTGGTCTTCTCAAGAACAGATACGAACTAACAGCAGTGATCTTTGGAAAAGGCGGCTGTGCTCGCAGGAAGAAAGGAGGAGGATAGACAGTCTCCAGAGAATGTTACGAAGTTGTACAGTGTCCGTTTGGAAGGACTGTTTTTTTGTTTCCATTACCAAGGACGTATGTCCCCCCCTCCCTTTTACCCCCCTCCCTTCCCCCACTACCCCCTATCTTCCCCTCCTAAACATGTATGGACCCTTTACCTCAGCTCTCTCCCCATACCCTCACCAACTTACCCCACCACACCCTCACAACCCAGTCCTTTCTCTCCCCTTGCCTTCCTACCTCTCTTCTCCACCAAACCTCCCTCTCCACAACCCCTTCTCCCCCCCACCACCCCCAGATAGGCAGACCTACCAATGGGCGAGACCCAGCCCCCCCCCCCCACCACCAGAGACAGCAGACGAGGCTACTAGCCTCATCAACCCGGTCTTCTTTCCTTCCTCTTTATCTCTTTCATTGTACCTACATCCAGCCCCCCCAGCACTATTTAGATATGCCACTGCCAACAGGACAGGAAGGTAGCCCTCACCCCCGCCCCCCTGCTCTACACCACAATTTTGGCACTCGCCCCACATGCTGCTTATACCACCTGTCCCGGGCGCCCTCCCTACTTACGGGTCTCGCCCTCCCTCCAACTCAGGAGACATCTCTTACCCGAGATCCTTACCTTCCCCTGACCCCAGCTGAAAACCCAGATCGCTGCAAGCTCCGCTAGATGCATCTCCTGGGAACCAATCCAACGTCGGCGACATGGGTCCTCAGGGTTCTCCCCCCTTACAGACTATTGTCCTTCATCCCCGATCTCCGGTACCATGTAGGAGCCTTAGTTCACATCCCCAGGCAGCCTTTAGACATTGTCCCCTACCCCACCCTGTACGACTCCCCACTCGCCCACTCCATCCCTGTTATGTACCAACCCATCCTGTTTTTCGTTATGCAACGTTATCACATCTGAGCGCTGGATGACGATTACCCATGTTGTACATTCTTATTTCTTGCTTAATAAACAATTGCAATACAAAAAAAAAATGTGGATCTACATAAAGTTAAAGGCTGCTGGTATAATAAAAGTGGAGAAAGCCTAGCCTAATCCTCGACTCTGTCCTTTCCGCTAGAAAAAGTTTCATTATAGTTCATTTTATACATACATACACACACACACAAACTAGTTTGCCTGCAAGTTTAATACTAAAGTGCAAATTTTCAATTTAGACAGCTTGTACAGAATGGTTGGCTGTTGGTAAGTTTGTGATTTTAAATGTCTTGTTCAGTTTTGTGAGCATGGCCTAACTACCCTGTCTTGGTTTCTCTTTTTTGCATACTAATAAAAGGCTTGGAGGCTTAACAGAGGGATTTCAGTTTAGTACCATGTTTCTTGGAAATATAGAACATCAAAGGTTTCTCAATAGGTCATCATATTCCTATCCTGTGATGAAGTGCAAGGACCCCTAAATTCCATGAGCAGGAGCGTCTCAAATAACCGTCTTTTGAAGGGGCCTTTATTAAGGCGTTCTTTGGGCAATTAAGGACAGCAGGAAGCCAACATAAGTTTTCACTGAAATTACCACATGTTGAAGTTCCAACCGGTCTATGGCAGTGGCCTCGAAAGTGAGATAACCTAATATCCAGTTTTTAAGTGGTGCTTCACAGCGATGGCTTGTTCCTGGGGCATTCTTCTGGACTCATCTAGGTTGGAAGGCACCTTTGTAGCTGTAATTGTCTCCCCGATTTTGTTTGCATGTTATAAGAAGCTGGACATTTTTGTGGCAGTATTAGTATTGGATACACACTAAGGGTGGGCCCGACAACGGCAACTCCTCAGTCTTTGAAGATAGCTTTTCCTATAAATGCATAAATTGTCACATCTTCCGAGACCAAGGTGATTGGGGTTGATTTCTGAGTGTTGGGGCAATTTAATTGACGTTATGTGGGCGGAGGTCAGATGTTCCAAATCCAGGCAAGCAGCCATGAGTTTCAATATATTCCCTCGATTTAATGTGTCAAAAGAGCCTCTTGACTTGTATTCAGGGTAAAAAAATAAGTTGTCGTTCATAGTAATCTCGTCTGTTAAGGACATTTTGTTTTTGTAAAGCTACATGTTCATTTAAAGAACATACAAAAACGTCTCAAACTTGGGAGTGTTCTTTTGCCTTAGAAATACATGGGTCCAGGAACCGTCAGTGGCTTGTGTGCTAAAGGTGCACTGATGCCATGTCAAATTTGGATTTTACGGTTGCTGCCGCCTCAGTTAACTAGATTCTGAGCAGGCCCATAACAGCGGCATACCAATCTGCCGTGCAAAATTGTGGACATGTCTAAACCAGGCCAATGGACTGCCCCCCACATTGCCCAAAATATCAATCACACATGCTTTATAATGTCTCAACTCTGGGTGTTCCCACACCCTGACCTAGCAAAGGTAGGGTTGCAGTTTTGCTAGATAAGGTATGCTCACAATCCAAATGTCTAACAGAGAGACCGTGGGTGTACTTAGCAGCAGAAGCAAAAGTTGTTTCAGAAAGACTATTGTACAGAGAGGGTCACCGCGTTGTAATACACCCAAATTTGCACGTCATGAAGTGAGGCATTTTGACATAGTGCTCTGTAAACGTTAAAACCCACCAAATACAAGTGTGAATCAAAATTAAAGTAAATGGGATACAGGATTGTATACAAAGAGCAACCTGCCTTGGAGAGCATTCCATTTATGTTAACTGCTTAGCACAGAAAGTGACAAAAAACACTCACTGTGCAGTACCTTCGGCAGACGTAAACATGTGAGAGGTACAACTGCTGAAGATAGCAAAGGATTAGCTGTAGGATTCTTTTTGTCCGTAAAGGGGTGCATTCTACTTAGTAACCTACACAGAATGACAAGCCCTGTGTTTGGCAGGAAGGTCCACTTCCAAAGCAACCAGAGACTATAAAGGAGTCCTGACAAGCTGCTTTAGCTGTATTTGCAGGGTTACCACAGTATGGAAGAGTATTTTAAAAAGCAGCACTCTCAAAAGTTGAACCCCAAGCACGGATAGAAAAGTTCCAGTGAGACTTGTATCATCAGAAAGAAAATCTGTGATGGGTGACGATGTACTCTTTCAGTTTTCGATGGTGGGTCTTTGTTGACAGCCAAGATGTAATATATTCTACTGCGAATTAGGAATGTACAATGTGAGATATATATATATATTTTTTTTTTGTTCCAATGTGCCTTGTGCAATAGGAGGTCACTCGACATTGCTCGAGTTTAAAATGCAGCCTGCATCGTCTTGTCTCACATTCATTTTCAGGCTGACGCGTTCAGGATCTCACATCCCTTTACGTCGCAGAACAGGTAATGAAACAACTCGCATCCTTGCATTTTCACTTCGATTTAATCATTGGTATGCCGCGCTCCAGTGGGCGTGTATTCAATTGCTTCTGGGACATTGAGTCCTGTAATGCGAGATAGATTAATTAATTCCTTAGTAAGGTCATAACATTGTTTGCAATTAAAAGTCATTTTTAACCTTAGTAGGTAGCGAAGACTTGATCACAGACTAGATTTGCATAAGCTCTGTACTTCTGATCAAGTCTTCGCTACCTACTAAGGTTAAAAATGACTTAATTGCAAACAATGTTATGACCTTACTAAAGGAATTAATTAATTAATCTATCTCGCATTACAGGACTCAATGTCCCAGGAAGCAATTGAATACACGCCCACTGGGTGCGGGCATACCAATGATTAAATCGAAGTGAAAATGCAAGGATGCGAGTGGTTTCATTACCTGTTTGCGGCCCAAGAAGAAGGGATGTGGGATCCTGAAACGCGTCGGCCTGAAAAATGAATGTGAGACAAGACAGCAGGCTGCATTTTAAACTCAATGTCGAGTGACCTCCTATTGCGCAAGGCACATTGGAACAAAAAAAAAATATATATATATATATATATATATATATATATATATATATATATATCTCTACATATCTGCTATCTCTCTCTCTACACATACATATATACATATATCTGATATATATATTCACTGAAAAAACCATAGTTCAGACACGTTATAGTTAGAAATTAGCATTTAAAAAACCTTTGAAATTCACTGAAAAAACCATAGGTTTTAGGGACAGTTATAGTTAGTTGGACATTTCACTCGTACAAAACCCGTGAAATTCTCCCGTTATAGTTAGTTCAGCTAACTATAACTCGCGCCCCGCAATGCACTGCTGATGACGCCACATATTACATCACTCATGACATGGTCAGTGACATCACTGATGACATCACTGATGACATCTCAAATGACATCACTGATGACATCACTGATGACATCATCCAGTGACTGTGTTTCTGTAAAGTTTAAATATTTTTAATATATATAGGAAAAGACGTATTGAAGAATGAGTGGGTGTATAAGTGTCTGTATGGATGATTTAGTAGGTGCGTGACTGACTCTATAAGTGAGTGATTTAACGTATCTTACTGAATGCATGGGTTAGTGACTAAACTGGGTGAATGTCTGTATCCGTCTGTCTGTTGCTGTGTAAGTGGCTGCATGTGTTTGTGAATAGCTACATGAGTGTCTATATGAGTTATTGAATGGTTGTCTGAGTATTTGTATGGGTGCCTGAGTGTTTGTGTGGGAGGGGTGTGTGCGACTGTGCATAGATGTGTGAGTGGGTGATTCACTGGGTGGATGGTTTCAAGAGTGCATCTGTGATAGACTGTATGGGTGGGTAAGTGTGTGTAAGAGTGTGTTAGTGAGTGAATGTATGTCCCAGTGGTACATGTGTGACTAACTACATATGTGAAAGGCAGTATATATGTGTGTTGGAGTATATAAATAGCTATAAGCTGAGAGTGAGTGATTGTGATAGTGGCTGTATGGATGAGTGTGTGCTTGTATCAGTGATTGTATAAGAGCGTAACAATGTGCTAGTATTTGTATGATTAAGTGAGCTGGTGTGTGTATAACTGTATAGGTGAGTAAATGGCAGTGTGTTTAATTATTTGCATGACTGACTAGGTGTGTGAGTACCTCTATGGATGAGTGGCGGTGTTTGAGTGTCTATATAGGAGTAAGAGTGCATATGATAGTCCTGTACTGAGTGACCATAAGTATGAGTGACTGTACGGGTGAGTGAGTGGATGTGTGTGTAGACCTAAGAATCAGTGAGTGGGTATGTAGTTATTGGTGTTGGAGGGTCTATGGTTTTGCGAATGGCAGTCTGTAATTTAGAGTGGGTGTATCAAAGGTTATATTAGGGTGTGAGGAGGTGCATCAGATTATCACGTGGATGATGTCATCAGTGATGTCATTTGAGATGTCATCAGTGATGTCATCAGTGATGTCACTGACCATGTCATGAGTGATGTAATATGTGACGTCATCAGCAGTGCATTATGGGGCGCGAGTTATAGTTAGCTGAACTAACTATAACGGGGAATTTCACGGGTTTTGTACGAGTGAAATGTCCAACTAACTATAACTGTCCCTAAAACCTATGGTTTTTTCAGTGAATTTCAAAGGTTTTTTAAATGCTAATTTCTAACTATAACGTGTCTGAAACCTATGGTTTTTTCAGTGAATTTCAAAGGTTTTTTAAATGCTAATTTCTAACTATAACGTGCCTGAAACCTATGGTTTTTTCAGTGAATTTCAAAGGTTTTGTAAATGCTAATTTCTAACTATAACGTGCCTGAAACCTATGGTTTTTTCAGTGAATTTCAAAGGTTTTGTAAATGACAATTTTTAAATGTATTAATTGTTATATTTATTTTTTTGATACTGATTTACTACATTTTTTAAAACTATTTAGATATTTTATTTATTAAATGACATTGTAATTACATTATACATTACAAAATATACTTTCTCAGAATGAATTACTTTAGTTTAAATAGTTTGCAAATAGGCAATAGAGTTTTAAGTACAGTAGTTACAGTTGTTGCAATGGGCAACACAATTTCAAACACAATGCAACATTGAGCTCAATGTGAATTTCTAGTTAAATGCAATTAGTTACTTTATGGATTACTTTTCTAACCACAGGACTTGATCCTAGATTCAGTCCTGGGACATCTCCTGTAAACAGTTGAGTAAAAGCGTTTTGGTTACAGTAGTGATTTTTAAGGAATATTATTGTATTTTAAAAGTTGACACTTAGAAACTTTTTCACATAGAATCACCAATGTTATCCTAAGGGAGGAAATTCACTTAGCAGGTAAGTAGTGTTATCGTTACTTTTTCTTACTCAGTGGTGGATCCCGGATCCAGCACTGGTGCATCTCCTGTAAACAGTTGAAAGAATGCATTTAAGTCATACAGGCGATTTTTAAGGAATATTTGTAGTTTGTGAAAAATCGACACTGAAACTTTTCTGCTGAAAACCAGACAATGGATTCCTATGGAAGGAAATATAAGTTACTGGTAAGTACGGTTAGAATTACTTTTCAGGGTCAGTGCTGGGCTAAAAGATGCAGCACTGGCTCTCTCCTGATAACAGGTGAGTAAATCGGTTTCCGTATTTCGGTTGATTTTAGAGGAATATTATAAAGTTCCAAAACTGCACACTTAGAAGAATTTCCAAGTGAAACCAGTCAATGTTAGCCTATGGAAGGAAATTCAAGTTACTGGTAAGTACGGTTAGAATTACTTTTCAGGATCAGTACTGGGCTCAAAGATGCAGCACTGAGGTCTCTCCTGATAACAGGTGAGTAAATCGGAATTCGTAGTTCGGCTGATTTTAGAGGAATATTTGCACAATGGTGAAGGAAGGGGTGGGGCCTGAGGTGACATGTCTGCAAACACGCACTGTGGCGCGTTTTAGGTTGGAGAATTATTCCTCTTCAACCCTGAGGGTCCCTAGGGGCCAACTGGCCCACCAGATACCTCCAGTATGCGCTCAGAGAGCTGCGTTGTAAAGAGGTGTTCAGAGGCCACGCCCTTTTACAACACTCTGCAACGCAGCTCCGTGGCGCTTACTGGAGGTACCTGGTGGGCTAGTTGGCCCTCAGGGACCCTCAGGATTGAAGGGGATTTAATTCCCCATCTTAAAACGCACCATGGGGCCTGTTTGCACACATGTCACCTGAAGCCCCGCCCTCCCTTCACCACTGTGTAAACGCGCCCGTGGCGCGTTTTAGTTGGGATTAGTCCCTTGAATCCTGAGGTCCCTGGGGTCCAACCATCCCACCAGGTACCTCCAGTAAGCGCCACAGAGCTGCGTTGCAGAGAGGTGAAAAGGGGCGTGGCCTCTGTACACCTCTCTGCAACGCAGCCCCTGGCGCAGACTGGAGGTTCCTGGTGGGCTAGTTGGCCCCCAGGGACGCCCAGTATTCAAGGGGAATTGCTCTCTCTGCAAACGCGCCAGGGGCGCGTTTGCAGAGTGGTAAAGGAAGGGGGCGGGCCTGCGGCACGATCGTTTTTTTTTGTTGGTTTTTTCCTCGAAGGGGGCTGTGTGGCCCCCTTCCTTTTTCCTTTTTTGGGCCCTGGGGACCCCATCCCTCCGGGCATGGCCACTCTTTTATTATTTTTTAAGGAGGGGGGCTGCGTGGCCCCCTCCTCAGGCCTTCCTTTGCCCCGGGGACCCCATCCCCGGGCAGGCCTTAATTTTTCTTTAATTATTATTATTTTTTTGGGGAGGGGGGCCGCGTGGCCCCCTCCCGGGCCACTACTTGCCCCGGGGACCCCATCCCCGGGGCTGGCCCTTCTCTGTTGGGGACCGTGGGGGTCCCCAATCCCCCACGGTCCCGGCATTGCTTTTCCACATGGGGAGCTGCTGACATGCAGCTCCCCATGTGGAAGCAATCTGCTTTGCTTCATTGAAGCGAGAGCAGGTTTCCCTGCTCTCGCTTCAATGAAGCAGCAGTTTGTAATGGCAGGACGGGAGCCGCGAGCGCTCCCGTCCTGCCATTGCAAACTACAGTGTCCCGGGGTAGGCACCCCGGGACACTGCAGGAGCCGGCTCCTGGGGGTGGCGGTCCCCAGGGCCACCACAGGCTTCCAGGAGGGGGCCGCGCGGACCCCCTCCCATGTCTTTAAAGCCCCAGGGAGGTGGTGATCCTCGGGCTCGGGGTCCGTTACGGACCCCCGCATTTACATTATTAGTGCCCCGGGGATGTGGCGGTCCTCGGGCGTGTGGGGGGCTCGAGCCCCCACACAGGAACTGTTTTTAAAAAAAAAAAATTTAAAAAGAAGCCCCGGGAGGTGGTGGTCCTCGGGCTGCGGGAGGGCCGGGTGCCCTCCCGCAACATTTTTATTAGAAAGCCCCGGGGGATGGCGGTCCTCGGGCTTGGGGCCTTAGAGGCCCCCCATTAACTATAAACTCACCTCTCGCATGCCCCCGGGACTTGGGCCACCCGGGGCAAAATATATCGAAGCGCGGGAGACCGCGCTTCGATTTCTTTTTTTTTACGGCGGGATTCGCGCACCCTAAGAGCATCCCGCCGATTTTTTTTTTTTTTTAAATGCTTTTTCTGCCCAGGGGTCCTTGTGGGACCCCCTGAGCAGACCTAGGGGTCAGGGTGTTTCTACCCTGCCCCCTTTTGCTTTGCACTTGTTTCTGTCCCTCGGTTCTACCGAGGGATAAAATGGCTGCCAACACTTCCTGATTTGGAGTGTTGACAGCCAATTAGCATGCAGCTGTGGTCGGGAGGGCACGCGGACCCTACTCGGCCATAGATATATATGTGACTTAACTTTTGATTTGCTCAGGAACTACTGAACGGATTTACACCATTTAACAAAAAGGGTTCTTTCTGAACCAAGAACTACCTTTTGCCAAATTTGGTGTAATTCCGCTCAGCAGTTCGGGCTGTAGCCGTGTCTAAAGTTTCCTATGGGAAAATGAATGGGAAAACACGCTTTGGGACCCCCTTTTCTCGGCCCCCGCTTGACGAATCATCCTGAGACTTTCAGGGTAGGACCGGACCGAGCAGGCCATAAAGTTTGAAAATTTCGCGAATATTCGTCAACCGACGCAAGAGTTATTTCAAATAGAATGTCGCGGATTTCCTATGGAAAATAGGTCCTAACTATAACTATCTACTGGCGACACGCCAGTAGAATATATATATATATATATATATATATATATATATATATATATATATATATATATATATATATATATATATATATATATAATCTACATATAATCTACTGGCGGTCGCCAGTGGATAGTTATAGTTAGGACCTATTTTCCATAGGAAATTCACAACATTCTATTTCCAATAACTTTGGCGCCGGTTGACGAATCTTCGCGAAATTTTCAAAACTCGTGGGGCGCTCCAGTCCGCTCCTATCCTGAAAGTTTCGGGGTGATTCGGCAAGCGGGGGCCGAGAAAAAAGGGGGGTCCCAAAACGTGTTTTCTCCATGTTAATTCCTATAGGAAATTTTAGACACGGCTACAGCCCGAACTGCTTAACGGAATTACACCAAATTTGGCAAAAAGGTAGCGCTTGGTTCAGAAAGCGACCTTTTTTTTTTTTTTTTAAATGGTGTAAATCCATTCAGTAGTTGCAGAGAAATTAAAAAAATAAGAGTCAAAAAATCAATTTCCTATAGGAAACTTTATGCAAGGCTACAGCTCGAACTGCTGAACGGAATTACACCAAATTTGGCAAAGAGGTAGTTCTTGGTTCAGAAAGAACCCTTTTTAGGTCTTGCGCCTAGCGTTGCACTGCGGAGCAGTGCTCGCGCAGCGCGAGCCATTTAGTGGGTGAAAAACGGGGAGTCAGCACTGACCTAGGAATCGCACACGCTCGTGCGCGATTCCTTTTGTGGTACCCCATTGGCCTTTTCGTGCGTCTTTTTGTAAAAGACTGCACGCAATTGGCCAAAGGCGGGCGCATTGCTCCGCCCATGGCCTATTGGTGTCTATTACGTGCACCAAGCGCGTAATAGACACCAATAGGCCATACCTTTTGGTGTCTATTACGCGCGTGTTATTGTTCAGTCTGCTGAGGTGACCTAACCAGCCAAGCGCGGCCAAAAACAGACAAGAAAATCAGATACGGCCGCGGGCGGCTTGCTCTGGGGCTTTCACATGGGAAAGGGTTCAGGCCGTAAAATGCTCTTACAAGAGACACTATATTTTACAAGAGAAAGCGAGAGAGAGGCATCTCTAATCCAGCGTGCACTTGCGCAAAAATACGGCTACCCACCCCCACATCCGACAGCCAGGGTCTACTGACAGAGCCCGAGAGGGGGCTATCGCTTGCAAAAATAATAAACCTTCGCCTTGGGTCACGGCCTTGACCGTTCCTGTCCAGTTTCATTTGTGACAGAAACACGGTGACGCCTTGAAAAGGATACGTGAGTAAGTGAATTAGGCCAAAGCATTTTTCAAATGAGATACATTATCATGCCATGCCGATAAGTTTGCACAATAACTTGAAAGTCTAGAGACATCAACTGTTGGCATCTTTGTAGCTTAGAAAGATTAGGCGAGATGAGGTGAGATTCTGGGCAAATCACTTAATCATCCCGTGCCTATAGCATGGCTAATGTTATCTTGTTCTCATGGAAAGCACTCTAATGCCCTTGGGCCAAATCCACGCTATATAAAGCTGCACAAAAAATTACAAATTCATGCATACTTTTTTTATGAGTGAGTGAAAAATGAAAATACAGGAAGAAGTAACTCTCAGGTGCAATACAACTGGAATGACAACCCGCTTCGCGACGCACAAAGACTACCAGTGCCTAATTTATGAAATAAAAAAAAAAAAAGCTTAGTGCAAGGGCAAAAAATGTTCTTGAAGCTTGTAGAGGGAGCTTTCGAATGCTGAAGTCGCTGAATGCGAGGGTTGCCACCTTATGGCGTTGCCAAATGTCATGCTTGCCTACGTCATGACTCTTTTTGTATTACCCTACATTTCTCGTTATCTCACTTTTGCAGATTCATTTTAATTCCTACTTTCTCCCTTGGTCACAGTATTAATTCTATGTTGGCTTCAACTTCCCTCTGCACTTCACATGATACACTCTGGCGTGGTCTGCGAGCGCGAAGGACGAGGAGGTAGGGTTCTTCATGTAGGAGAGGGAAGGTGTCCTGTAAGCACAGTTAGTAGAAACTGAGTGCAGGAAGCTTGTCTTCTCATTTCCACTACTAGTAGGGAGCTGCCTTTGTGCTGCTGTCTTTCCTGGGGTCCAGCACAGCAATGGTAGAGAATTACATTATGTTTGCGCCCCCTGACCATACGCCCTCTTGCCCCCCCCTCACCACCTCTTAAAGCAGGGTAGAGACTTTAGGAAAGCTGCTGCTTCAAATGGCAAAGGCTTAGACCCTGCCAAGATGGCCCTACTGGTACCTAAAAGCAGCCCTCGAAAATTCCTTAATATCCAACCGCGTATTCCTTTGAACCAATGTGATGAGTCTGGCCCTCTCCTCAGAGGGTGAGCAGGACCTCTCCCAACAATGGGTTTTTGAAATGGAATACTTGAGTAGTTTTGCAGCAACTTTTCCAGAAATTTCAAAAAGGCGTAGGTTTACATGCAATTCTGAAGAACAGTCAAGAAATGTATCAATATCTGATGGCTGCAATGGTGCAATTATTTTCAGAGCTGCAGGTAAAATAGAAGTTTGCCGGCTCGAGCGCTCCTTCAACACTTTAAAAAAGCAACTTTTAGACATTTTGCAGTAATTTGGCATCACCAGTAATTGCCACCCCAGCAGAGACGTTTTAAGGCATGGGCAAAGTGGGCTCTGGCCCAGGGACCTAGCCTTTCAGGAGGCCGCCTGATAGAACCAGCTCTGTTCTGCAGAGTCTTGTCCTGAATGCCTTGAATAATTCTTATGTTTTAAGGAACAATGGTCCCTAACAAGAAGGTTTTAAAGACAAAGCATATGAAAATAGAGATACAATGATATCTACGTTTTATGTCCCATTGAACTTGATCATTTAAGGTACATGGTAAAAAGAGAAGCATACAAGTGGGAACATAATTGTACCAAGTTAATCAGGCAAACAAAGAAGTGTGGCCGGACTTCTTTGTTTGCCTGAATTCCTTGGTACAAACATTGTTCCTTAAAACAGTTCATACCCAAGGTCCCCGACCATTATTGGGTTCCCTTGTTGGTTTAAAATTTGTATAATTTCTAAGCAGATTGTTCTAAATACCGTTTTCCTTCAATTTATTTTTTAATATGCGTGAGAATCTAATACAGACATTTTGCAGAGAAATGTTTTGTTAATGTTTCGTGCAACATCCATAAAAAAAGTTTCTTTTAGATCAAAACAGGACCTCACATATGAGAAAAGGTAGGATGTCACAGAGATTATTTTTAGTAATATTAGTGAGCTGCTGCTGTGTTACAATATTGAAAACACAAGTCACTATCCCTGAATATTAGCTGGAAGCACATTTAGAATTTGGCCAGAGTGCTTGTGCACTGTCAATGACCTGGCCAAAGAGGGAATAAAAGAGCTGAAATTGTATCATAAATCCAAAGCTGATTCAAACAGGGGCCCCCAAAATACGTTTGGCCGAGGGCCCCCAAAATCCTCAAGATGTCCCTGCAACCCAAGGCTGCTGCCTTACTTTGTCATTTGGAAATTGCAGGCCGTGCTCGAAGGCATGACGCAGCAGCCAACTGCAGCATTTCTCTGCATCAGTGAATTCTGTGTATGTTGATAACATTAATGCTGCCTCAGGATTTAGGGCCCTTCCCCCTATTTAGGCATTCAAACCGGCTGACCAATCATAAACAAAACACCAGCTAGAACTCACTGCTTTGTTAAGAATACTCTCCAGTGGCATTGAAAAGGGTGGTATTGTTGCCGGAATAAAATTCTGTCTGAAGTAATTACCACCATCCGGTAAAAACTAAAGCCAGCAGATTGCATATATCTATGCACGTAGCAGCTGAACAAATAATGCTACGAGTCACATTTACAATAGGATAGTAAAGATTACCATAATTCAGCATTAATAATAATAAAGCTCTTCAAAATTTATATTTTATCAGCAGGGGCAGGGCGCACTGCAAGCCATTCTCTTTTTCTGAGGGGTTAGCAAGTGCACTTAACCAGAGTTTCACGTTGCGGAAGTTGGTTTGGGGGTTTTACCCATCTTAAAACCACCACAAAGTTAAACTTATTTTGGGCAGTAAATAGAGATACGTGGTGTTTATGAAAGTACATGTGGTGATATTGCTCCAGAGGACAATTTACGCTTGTTGTAGCCTTTCAGAGTGGATGTTTCTGCCAGGCAACATTTTCTTCTGCTGCAAGGGTTGCAATTTATTGGCAGATGCTGTTTGCTGTTTACTAGTTTCCCTTCTCTTATGTAGGCCAAATGTTTCCCCTGTGTCTCAGGGTATAACTTTAAAAAAAAGTCCTTGCACATTGATGCTACATACAGTGCTCTTGGGTGTTTATTAAATATTAAAACCATGAACACAAATTGATAGAATCAGCCCATTTTAGAACGGCTGTTCGGACAGAATACAATGCTCTCCCCTCCATCACTTCATCATTCCTTTCCTCTGTCGCCTTCTCGTTTTTACTGTCCCGTCTGGGTTACTGGGTCTGCAGCCTACTGGATACTTAAGAGGACCGAGACGGTCGGTCTAAATCAGCGCGCATTCAATCTCTGGCCTCTCAGCGGAGATCAAGACACAAGTGTGCCACACATAGAGAGAGTCAAGATATATAGACAAGAAGTCTCTCGGTTTATGTACATGTGTGTACGGTTAAAGGATTTCGCAATGCAAGAGGAATGTGAAGAGGCGCGGTGCAATTTCAGATTTAAAATGTCAATTATAAAGAATGTTGTGGTATTTTCTATGCAAAATTTTGTTTTTAAAATAGCGCATTTTAAAAATGTTTCTTTGCCACATTTTGTTTAATTAATAAACCAGGATGCTGTGAAGTGTTAGTTTAAGGGTACTTTAGATAGGAGCCTGAGGGAGCGGCGCTGGTGGTGGGTCCCCTGCTTGATGAGGGTGCCTGTGCCCACCATCTGTGCTGGTACTCTTCTTGTAGCAGTTTACAGCTGTCCTGCCCACCGTGCTCAGGTACCACCAAGTTGTCCTGCCAGGATTCAGTCTCTTGGGCTCCACATCACAGCAGATGTGAGCGCCGAGCGATTAACTGACTGAACCAATCTTTGCAAGCAAAAAGCTATGGAACGTACAAAACTCGATATCAAAGCTGCTCTATGGCCCGCCCCAAACAGCCCCCTTAACCCTGGCTTTAAGTGGGATGAAATCTAGGGGTCTCTCATAGGGGCGTGGCCACTGTAATTAAGGGTGTGGCTTAAAAACACTTAAGCTAAAAATCTGTGCTTAGCACAGTGTGCTGCCCAACTTGTATTTTGCTGCTTCAGTCATTGCATCCAGATATGTAATACAACAAGTAACATTACACCTACATCAAGAACGTCCTGGGATCCTGAGGTAGGATCAAGATTAAACAAGCTTTTGCATTGCAATAGGTTTCGCATTACTGAAAGTTTGACCTATTGGCGTTGCAAATAACAATGCAATGCCAATAGCTCAAACATTCAGTAATGCGAGACCTATTGCATTGCAAATGCTTGTTGTTCAATGGTGTAAATCCGTTCAGTAGTTGCTGAGAAAATCAAAAGTAAAAACACATATATATCTATGGCCGCGGAGGGTCCGCGCACCCCGAGCGCACCCTCCCTATCACGAGCTGTATGCTAATTGGCTGTCAACACTCCAAACCAGGAAGTGTTGGCAGCCATCTTGTTCCTCGGTAGAACCGAGGCACAAGAAACAAGTGCGCAAAACGCAAAAAGGGGGCAGGGTAGAAACACCCTGACCCCCTAGGGCCTGCTTAGGGGTCCCACAAGGACCCCCAGGGCCAAAAAAGCATTTTTTTTGTTTTAATTGGCGGGATGCGCTTAGGATGCGCGGATCCTGCCGTGAAAAAAAACGAAGCGCGGTCTCCAGCGCTTCTTTGTGATTTGGCCCCCGGGTGGGCCAAGTCCCGGGGGCATGTGGGGGGTTAATAAAATATTTGTGTGGGGGGGCCTCTAAGGCCCCCCGCAGCCCCGGGGACCGCCACCTCCCGGGGCTTTTTTTTTTTTTTAAATATCAGTACCTGAGTGGGGGGGCTTGACTAAGAATTTAAATGTGGGGGGTCCGTTTCTGACCCCCGAGCACCACCACCACCTCCCCGGGGCTTTGAACATGTTGGGAGGGGGGCCGCGCGGCCCCCCTCCTGGAGCCTGTGATGGCCCTGGGGACCACCACCCCAGGGCTGGCTCCTGCAGTGTCCAGGGGTGCCCACCCCCGGGACACTGTAGTTTGCTATGGCAGGGCGGGAGCCTCGCGGCTCCCGTCCTGTCATAGCAAACTTGCTTTGAATTTTGGAAGAGAGCAGGAAACCTGCTCTCTCTTCCAAAATTCAAAGCAAATTGCTTTTCCACACGGGGAGCTGCATCTTAGCAGCTCCCCATGTGGAAAAGCAATGCCGGCTCCCGAGGGACGCGGGGAGTCGGCGGGACCGTGGGGGGATTGGGGACACCCCACGGTCCCCAACGGAGAGGGCCAGCCCCGGGGGATGGGGTCCCCGGGGCAAGTAGTGGCCCGGGAGGGGGGCCACGCGGCCCCCATCCCCAAAATGTTTAAAAACAATAACAAAAATTTTTTTTAAAAGCCATCTCCCGGGGATGGGGTCCCCGGGCCGATTAAGGCCTCGGGAGGGGGCCACGCGGCCCCCTTCCAAATTTAAAAATAAATAAATAGGGGGCAGGCCCTGGGGGATAGGGTCCCCAGGGCCAATAAATTAGAAAAGAAGGGGGCACACAGCCCCTTCTTAACCCTCCCCCCAAAAACCAAAAACAAAGACCGGCATCGCGCCGGAGGCCACGCCCCTTCTTGCAGCACTCTGCAAACGCGCCCTGGCGCGTTTGCAGATGGGGAATCGAATTCCCCTTGAATACTGGGGGTCCTTGGGGCCAACTAGCCCACCAGGAACCTCCAGTATGCGCCAGGGCTGCGTTGCAGAGAGGTGTTCTGAGGCCACGCCCCTTTAACACCTCTCTGCAACGCAGCTCTGTGGCACTTAATGGAGGTAGCTGGTGGGCTAGTTGGGCCCCAGGGACCTCAGGATTCAAGGTGACCTAATCCCGCAACTTAAAACGCGCCACGGGGCGCGTTTGCACAGTGGTGAAGGGGGGCGGGGCCTCAGGTGACATGTGCGCAAACACGCCCTGTGGTGCGTTTTAAGTTGGGGAATTAATTCCCTTGAATCCTGAGGGACCCTGGGGCCAACTAGCCCACCAGGTACCTTCAGTAAGCACAACAGAGTTGCGTTGCAGAGAGGTGAAAAAGGTGCGTGGCCTCGGAACGCTCTCTGCAACTCAGCTCTGTGGTCCTAACTGTAGGTACCTGGGAGGCTAGTTGGGCCCCAGGGACCCTCAGGATTCAAGGGGACTTAATCCCCCAACTTAAAACACGCCAGAGGGCGTGTTTGCACATGTCACCTCAGGCCCCGCCCCCTCCCTTCACCACTGTGCAAACGCGCCCTGTAGCGCGTTTTAAGAGGTAGTTTTAATCCCCCTGCCCCATTATGTACTAGGGACTTACAGAGGAGGTCATGCTAATCACAGGGGTACCCCAACGCATAGTGTTCCCTAGTGTATGTAGGTGTTTTCACTGTATTCTAAGTGTCTTTTAGCATAGCACTGGCTCTGGGTAGTCAGAGTCAGTTACCACCAGTACCCGTCTGAAAAAGTTGTGGGCACAGGATGATTTTGCAACAAGGCCTCGTTCTGCTCCTCTGTTGGTTCTTTCTGCACATCTTTTGCTTCTTCCTGCACTTTTCTTAGTCTTTGTGGACTTCTGTTGCTTCTTTCTGCATTTCTTTTGCTTCTTTCTGTGCGTTTTTCTTCTTTCTTCACATGTCCTACCTCTGTAGGCATAGTTAGAAATTAGCATTTAAAAAACCTTTGAAATTCACTGAAAGAACCATAGGTTTCAGACACGTTATAGTTAGAAATTAGCATTTTAAAAACCTTTGAAATTCACTGAAAAACCATAGGTTTCAGGCACGTTATAGTTAGAAATTAGCATTTAAAAAACCTTTGAAATTCACTGAAAAAACCATAGGTTTTAGGGAAAGTTATAGTTAGTTGGACATTGCACTCGTACAAAACCCGTGAAATTCCCCGTTATAGTTAGTTCAGCTAACTATAACTCGCGCCCCGCAATGCACTGCTGATGACGTCACATATTACATCACTCATGACATGGTCAGTGACATCACTGATGACATCTCAAATGACATCACTGATGACATCATCCATGTGATAATTTCATGCATCTTCTCACACCCTAACATAACTTTTGATACACCCACTCTAAATTACAGACTGCCATTCTCAGAACCATAGACACTCCAACACCAATAACTACATACCCACTCACTGATTCTTAGGTCTACACACACATCCACTCACTCACCTGTACAGTCACTCATACTTATGGTCACTCAGTACAGGACTATCATATGCACTCATACACCTATATAGACACTCACACACCGCCACTCATCCATAGAGGTACTCACACACCTAGTCAGTCATAGAAATAATTATTCAAACTACCCTTTACTCACCTATACAGTTATACACACACCAGCTCACTTAGTCATACAAATACTAGCACATTCTTACGTTCTTATACAATCACTGATACAAGCAAACACTCATCCATGCAGCCACTCTCACAATCACACACTCTCACTTATAGACATTTATATACTCTAACACACATATATACTGCCTTTTATATATGTAGTTACTTACACATGTACAAATAAGATATACATTCACTCACTAACACACCCATACACACTCACCCACCCATACAGTCCATCACAGATGCACACTTCAAACTATGCACCCAGTGAATCACCCACTCACACATCTATGCACAGAGTCACACACACCCCACCCACAGAAACACTCAGGCACCCATACAGATACTCAGACAACCAATCAATAACTCATATAGACACTTATGTAGTTATTCACAAACCCATGCAGTCACTTACACACCAACAGACAGACGGATACAGAGATTCACACAGTTTAGTCACTAACCCATGCATTCACTAACATATGTTTAACCACTCACTTATAGAGTCAGTCACGCACCTAGTAAAACATCCATTCAGACACTTATACACCCACTCATTCTTCAATACGCCTTTCCCTATATATATTAAACATATTTAAACTTTACAGAAACACACAGTCACTGGATGATGTCATCAGTGATGTCATTTCAGATGTCATCAGTGATGTCATCAGTGATGTCACTGACCATGTCATGAGTGATGTAATATGTGACGTCATCAGCAGTGCATTGCGGGGCGCGAGTTATAGTTAGCTGAACTAACTATAACGGGGAATTTCACGGGTTTTGTACGAGTGCAATGTCCAACTAACTATAACTTTCCCTAAAACCTATGGTTTTTTCAGTGAATGTCAAAGGTTTTTTAAATGCTAATTTCTAACTATAACGTGCCTGAAACCTATGGTTTTTTCAGTGAATTTCAAAGGTTTTTTAAATGCTAATTTCTAACTATAACGTGCCTGAAACCTATGGTTTTTAAGTGAATATATATATATATATATATATATATATATATATATATATATATTCACTGAAAAACCATAGGTTTTAGGGACAGTTATAGTTAGTTGGACATTTCACTCGTACAAAACCATAGAAATTCCCCCGTTATAGTTAGTTCAGCTAACTATAACTCGCGCCCCGCAATGCACTGCTGATGACGTCACATATTACATCACTCATGACATGGTCAGTGACATCACTGATGACATCTCAAATGACATCACTGATGACATCATCCATGTGATAATTTCATGCATCTTCTCACACCCTAATATAACTTTTGATACACCCACTCTAAATTACAGACTGCCATTCTCAAAACCATAGACACTCCAACACCAATAACTACATACCCACTCACTGATTTAGGTCTACACACACATCCACTCACTCACTCGTACAGTCACTCAAACTTAGTCACTCAGTACAGGACTATCATATGCACTCATACACCTATATAAACACTCACACATCGCCACTCATTCATAGAGGTACTCACACACCTAGTCAGTCATGCAAAAACTTAATCACACACCCATTTACTCACCTATACAGTTATACACACTCCAGCTCACTTACTCATACAAATACTAGCACATTCTTACGCTCTTATACAATCACTGATACAAGTACACTCATATCCATACAGCCACTCTCACAATCACACACTCACTTATAGCCATTTATATACTCCAACACACATATATACTGCCTTTCACATATGTAGTTACTCACACATGTACCACTGAGATATACATTCAATCACTAACACACCCATACACACACTCACCCACCCATACAGTCCATCACAGATGCACGCTTGAAACCATGCACCCAGTGAATCACCAACTCACACATCTATGCACAGAGTCACACACACCCCACCCACACAAACACTCAGGCACCCATACAGATTCTCAGACAATCAATCAATAACCCATGTAGTCACTCATGTAGCTATTCAGAAAGCCATGCAGCCGCTTACAAACCAACAGACAGACGGATACAGACATTCACACAGTTTAGTCACTAACCCATGCATTCAGTAAGATACATTTAATCACTCACTTGTAGAGTCAGTCACTCACGTACTAAATCATCCATTCAGACACTTATACACCCACTCATTCTTCAATACGCCTTTCCTATATATATTAAACATATTTAAACTTTACAGAAACACAGTCACTGGATGATGTCATCAGTGATGTCATCAGTGATGTCATTTGAGATGTCATCAGTGATGTCACTGACCATGTCATGAGTGATGTAATATGTGACGTCATCAGCAGTGCATTGCAGGGGCGCGAGTTATAGTTAGCTGAACTAACTATAACGGGGAATTTCTATGGTTTTGTACGAGTGAAATGTCCAACTAACTATAACTGTCCCTAAAACCTATGGTTTTTTCAGTGAATTTATATATATATATATATTCACTGAAAAAAACATAGGTTTTAGGGACAGTTATAGTTAGTTGGACATTGCACTCGTACAAAACCCGTGAAATTCCCCTGTTATAGTTAGTTCAGCTAACTATAACTCGCGCCCCGCAATGCACTGCTGATGACGTCACATATTACATCACTCATGACATGGTCAGTGACATCACTGATGACATCACTGATGACATCTCAAATGACATCACTGATGACATCACTGATGACATCATCCAGTGACTGTGTGTTTCTGTAAAGTTTAAATATGTTTAATATATATAGGGAAAGGCGTATTGAAGAATGAGTGGGTGTATAAGTGTCTGAATGGATGATTTAGTACGTGAGTGACTGACTCTACAAGTGAGTGATTAAACGTATCTTACTGAATGCATGGGTTAGTGACTAAACTGTGTGAATGTCTGTATCCGTCTGTTTGTTGGTGTGTAAGTGGATGCATGGATTTGCGAATAGCTACATGAGTGTCTATATGGGTTATTGATTGGTTCTCTGAGTATCTGTATGGCTGCCTGAGTGTTTGTGTGGGTGGGGTGTGTGTGACTCTATACATAGATGTGTGAGTGGGTGATTCACTGGGTGCATGATTTCAAGAGTGCATCTGTGATGGACTGCTTGGGTGGGTGAGTGTGTGTATGGGTGTGTTAGTGAGTGAATGTATATCTCAGTGGTACATGTGCGAGTAACTACATATGTAAAAGGCAGTATATATGTGTGTTAGAGTATTTAAATGGCTATAAGTGAGAGTGTGTTATTGTGAGAGTGGCTGTATGGATGCGTGTGTGCTTGTATCAGTTATTGTATAAGAGCGTAAGAATGTGCTAGTATTTGTATGAGTAAGTGAGCTGGTGTGTGTATAACTGTATAGGTGAGTAAATGGGTGTGTGATTAATTTTTGCATGACTGACTAGGTGTGTGAGTACCTCTATGGATGAGTGGCGGTGTGTGAGTGTTTATATAGGTATATGAGTGCATATGATAGTCCTGTACTGAGTGACTGTAAGTATGAGTGACTGTACAGGTGAGTGAGTGGATGTGTGTGTAGACCTAAGAATCAGTGAGTGGGTATGTAGTTTTTGGTGTTGGAGTGTCTATGGTTTTGAGAATGGCAGTCTGTAATTTAGAGTGGGTGTATCAAAAGTTATATTAGGGTTTGAGAAGATGCATGAAATTATCACATGGATGATGTCATCAGTGATGTCATTTGAGATGTCATCAGTGATGTCACTGACCATGTCATGAGTGATGTAATATGTGACGTCATCAGCAGTGCATTGCGGGGCGCGAGTTATAGTTAGCTGAACTAACTATAACAGGGGAATTTCACGGGTTTTGTACGAGTGCAATGTCCAACTAACTATAACTGTCCCTAAAACCTATGTTTTTTTCAGTGAATTTCAAAGGTTTTTAAATGCTAATTTCTAACTATAACGTGTCTGAAACCTATGGTTTTTTCAGTGAATTTCAAAGGTTTTTTAAATGCTAATTTATAACTATAACGTGCCTGAAACCTATGGTTTTTTCAGTGAATTTCAAAGGTTTTTTAAATGCTAATTTCTAACTATAACGTGCCTGAAACCTATGGTTTTTTCAGTGAATTTCAAAGGTTTTTTAAATGCTAATTTCTAACTATAACGTGCCTGAAACCTATGATTTTTTAAGTGAATTTCAAAGGTTTTTTAAATGCTAGTTTCTAACTATGCCAACAGAGGTAGGACATGTGAAGAAAGAAGAAAAAACGCACAGAAAGAAGCAAAAGATGTGCAGAAAGAACCAACAGAGGAGCAGAAAGAGGCCTTGTTGCAAAATCATCCTGTGCCCACAACTTTTTTAGACGGGTACTGGTGGTAACTGACTCTGACTAACCAGAGCCAGTGCGCGTTTGCACAGTGGTGAAGGGAGGGGGCCTGAGGTGACATGTGTGCAAACGCGCCCCGTGGCGCGTTTTAAGTTGCGGGATTAAGTCCCCTTGAATCCTGAGGGTCCCTGGGGCCCAACTAGCCCCCCAGGTACCTACAGTTAGGACCACAGAGCTGAGTTGCAGAGAGGCGTTCCGAGGCCACGCACCTTTTTCACCTCTCTGCAACGCAACTCTGTTGTGCTTACTGAAGGTACCTGGTGGGCTAGTTGGCCCATAGGATTCAAAGGGAATTAACTCCCCAACTTAAAACGCACCACAGGGCGTGTTTGCGCACATGTCACCTGAGGCCGCGCCCTCCCTTCACCACTGTGCAAACGCGCCCCGTGGCGCGTTTTAAGTTGGGGGATTAGGTCACCTTGAATCCTGAGAGTCCCTGGGGCCCAACTAGCCCACCAGGTACTTCCAGTAAGCACCACAGGCCTGCGTTGCAACGCCTTTAACAAATTGTGCAGTTGTGTTTAGGTAGTGAAGAGGGTCGTGCTGGGGGTAGTGTTTTAGGGTAGTGCAGTGGTGTTTGTGTAGTGTAGGGGGTCATGCTGGGGGTAGATTTAGGGTTTAGGGTAGTGCAGTGGTGTTTGGGTAGTGTAGGGAGTCGTGCTGGGGGAGTATTTTAGGGCTTAGGGTAGTACAGTGGTGTTTGGGTAGTGTAGGGGGTCGTGCTGGGGTTAGTGTTTTAGGGTTTTAGGGTTTAGGGTAGTGCAGTGGTGTTTGGGTAGTGTAGGGGATACTGCTGGGGGTAGTGTTTTAGGGTTTAGGGTAGTGCAATGGTGTTTGGGTAGTGTAGGGGGTACTGCTGGGGGTAGTGTTTTAGGGTTTAGGGTAGTGCAGTGGTGTTTGGGTAGCGTAGGGGGTACTGCTGGGGGTAGTGTTTTATGGTTTAGGGTAGTGCAGTGGTGTTTGGGTAGTGTAGGGGTTTGTGCTGGGGGCAGTTTTTTAGGTTTTAGGGTAGTGCAGTGGTGTTTGTGTAGTGTAGGAGGTCGCGTGTTAGGGTTTAGGGTAGTGCAGTGGTCTTTGGGTAGTGTAGGGAGTCGTGCGGGGGGTATTGTTTTAGAGTTTAGGGTAGTGCAGTGGTCTTTGGGTAGTGTAGGGGGTTGTGCGGGGATAGTGTTTTAGGGATTAGGGTAGTGCATTGGTATTTGGGTAGTGTAGGGGGTCATGCAGGGGTAGTGTTTTAGGGTTTAGGGCAGTGCAGTGGTGTTTAGGTAGTGTAGGGGGTCGTGCTGGGGGTAGTGTTTTAGGGTTTAGGGCAGTGCAGTGGTGTTTAGGTAGTGTAGGGGGTCGTGCTGGGGGGAGTGTTTTAGGGTTTAGGGCAGTGCAGTCGTGTTCGGGTAGTGTAGGGGGTCGTGCTGGGGGGAGTATTTTAGGGTTTAGGGTAGTGCAGTGGTGTTCGGGTAGTGTAGGGGGTCATGCTGGGGGTAGTGTTCTAGGGTTTAGGGCAGTGCAGTGGTGTTCGGGCAGTGTAGGGGGTCGTGCTGGGGGTGGTGTTTTAGGGTTTAGGGCAGTGCAGTGGTGTTCGGGCAGTGTAGGGGGTCGTGCTGGGGGTGGTGTTTCAGGGTTTAGGGCAGTGCAGTGGTGTTCGGGCAGTGTAGGGGGTCATGCTGGGGGTGGTGTTTCAGGGTTTGGGGCAGTGCAGTGGTGTTCGAGCAGTAAAGGGGGTCATGCTGGGGGTGGTGTTTCAGGGTTTAGGGCAGTGCAGTGGTGTTCGGGCAGTATAGGGGGCGGTGCAGGGGGTGGTGTTTCAGGGTTTAGGGCAGTGCAGTGGTGTTCGGGCAGTGTAGGGGGTGGTGCAGGGGGTGGTGTTTCAGGGTTTAGGGCAGTGCAGTGGTGTTCGGGCAGTGTAGGGGGTCGTGCAGGGGCTGGTGTTTCAGGGTTTAGGGCAGTGCAGTGGTGTTCGGGCAGTGTAGGGGGTCGGTGCAGGGGGTGGTGTTTCAGGGTTTAGGGCAGTGCAGTGGTGTTCGGGCAGTGTAGGGGGTCGTGCTGGGGGTGGTGTTTCAGGGTTTAGGGCAGTGCAGTGGTGTTCGGGCAGTGTAGGGGGTCGTGCTGGGGGTGGTGTTTCAGGGTTTAGGGCAGTGCAGTGGTGTTCGGGCAGTGTAGGGGGTCGTGCTGGGGCTGGTGTTTCAGGGTTTAGGGCAGTGCAGTGGTGTTCGGGCAGTGTAGGGGGTCGTGCTGGGGCTGGTGTTTCAGGGTTTAGGGCAGTGCAGTGGTGTTCGGGCAGTGTAGGGGGTCATGCTGGGGCTGGTGTTTCAGGGTTTAGGGCAGTGCAGTGGTGTTCGAGCAGTGTAAGGGGTCTTGCTGGGGCTGGTGTTTCAGGGTTTAGGGCAGTGCAGTGGTGTTCGGGCAGTGTAGGGGGTCGTGCTGGGGGTGGTGTTTCAGGGTTTAGGGCAGTGCAGTGGTGTTCGGGCAGTGTAGGGGGTCGTGCTGGGGCTAGTGTTTCAGGGTTTAGGGCAGTGCAGTGGTGTTCGGGCAGTGTTGGGGGTTGTGCTGGGGGTGATGTTTCAGGGTTTAGGGCAGTGCAGTGGTGTTCGGGCAGTGTAGGGGGTCGTGCTGGGGCTGGTGTTTCAGGGTTTAGGGCAGTGCAGTGGTGTTCCGGGCAGTGTAGGGGGTCGTGCTGGGGCTGGTGTTTCAGGGTTTAAGGCAGTGCAGTGGTGTTCGGGCAGTGTAGGGGGTCGTGCTGGGGCTGGTGTTTCAGGGTTTAGGGCAGTGCAGTGGTGTTCGGGCAGTGTAGTGGGTCGTGCTGGGGGTGGTGTTTCAGGGTTTAGGGCAGTGCAGTGGTGTTCGGGCAGTGTAGGGGGTCGTGCTGGGGCTGGTGTTTCAGGGTTTAGGGCAGTGCAGTGGTGTTCGGGCAGTGTAGGGGGTCGTGCTGGGGGTGGTGTTTCTAGGGTTTAGGGCAGTGCAGTGGTGTTCGGGCAGTGTAGGGGGTCGTGCTGGGAGCTGGTGTTTCAGGGTTTAGGGCAGTGCAGTGGTGTTCGGGCAGTGTAGGGGGTCGTGCTGGGGGTGGTGTTTCAGGGTTTAGGGCAGTGCAGTGGTGTTCGGGCAGTGTAGGGGGTCGTGCTGGGGGTGGTGTTTCAGGGTTTAGGGCAGTGCAGTGGTGTTCGGGCAGTGTAGGGGGTCGTGCAGGGGGTGGTGTTTCAGGGTTTAGTGCAGTGGTGTTCGGGCAGTGTAGGGGGTCGTGCTGGGGGTGGTGTTTCAGGGTTTAGGGCAGTGCAGTGGTGTTCGGGCAGTGTAGTGGGTCGTGCTGGGGGTGGTGTTTCAGGGTTTAGGGCAGTGCAGTGGTGTTCGGGCAGTGTAGGGGGTCAGTGCTGGGGGTGGTGTTTCAGGGTTTAGGGCAGTGCAGTGGTGTTCGGGCAGTGTAGGGGGTCGTGCTGGGAGTGGTGTTTCAGGGTTTAGGGCAGTGCAGTGGTGTTCGGGCAGTGTAGGGGGTCGTGCAGGGGGTGGTGTTTCAGGGTTTAGGGCAGTGCAGTGGTGTTCGGGCAGTGTAGGGGGTCGTGCAGGGGTGGTGTTTCAGGGTTTAGGGCAGTGCAGTGGTGTTCGGGCAGTGTAGGGGGTCATGCTGGGGGTGGTGTTTCAGGGTTTAGGGCAGTGCAGTGGTGTTCGGGCAGTGTAGGGGGTCATGCTGGGGCTGGTGTTTCAGGGTTTAGGGCAGTGCAGTGGTGTTCGGGCAGTGTAGGGGTCGGTGCTGGGGCTGGTGTTTCAGGGTTTAGGGCAGTGCAGTGGTGTTCGGGCAGTGTAGGGGGTCGTGCTGGGGCTGGTGTTTCAGGGTTTAGGGCAGTGCAGTGGTGTTCGGGCAGTGTAGGGGGTCGTGCTGGGGCTGGTGTTTCAGGGTTTAGGGCAGTGCAGTGGTGTTCGGGCAGTGTAGGGGGTCGTGCTGGGGGTGGTGTTTCAGGGTTTAGGGCAGTGCAGTGGCTGTTCGGGCAGTGTAGGGGGTCGTGCTGGGGCTGGTGTTTCAGGGTTTATGGGCAGAGCAGTGGTGTTCGGGCAGTGTAGGGGGTCTTGCTGGGGGTGGTGTTTCAGGGTTTAGGGCAGTGCAGTGGTGTTCGGGCAGTGTAGGGGGTCGTGCTGGGGGTGGTGTTTCAGGGTTTAGGGCAGTGCAGTGGTGTTCGGGCAGTGTAGGGGGTCGTGCTGGGGGTGGTGTTTCAGGGTTTAGGGCAGTGCAGTGGTGTTCGGGCAGTGTAGGGGGTCGTGCTGGGGGTGGTGTTTCAGGGTTTAGGGCAGTGCAGTGGTGTTCGGGCAGTGTAGGGGGTCGTGCTGGGGGTGGTGTTTCAGGGTTTAGGGCAGTGCAGTGGTGTTCGGGCAGTGTAGGAGGTCGTGCTGGGGGTGGTGTTTCAGGGTTTAGGGCAGTACAGTGGTGTTCGGGCAGTGTAGGGGGTCGTGCTGGGGGTGGTGTTTCAGGGTTTAGGGCAGTGCAGTGGTGTTCGGGCAGTGTAGGGGGTCGTGCTGGGGCTGGTGTTTCAGGGTTTAGGGCAGTGCAGTGGTGTTCGGGCAGTGTAGGGGGTCTTGCTGGGGGTGGTGTTTCAGGGTTTAGGGCAGTACAGTGGTGTTCGGGCAGTGTAGGGGGTCTTGCTGGGGGTGGTGTTTCAGGGTTTAGGGCGGTGCAGTGGTGTTCGGGCAGTGTAGGGGGTCTTGCTGGGGGTAGTGTTTCAGGGTTTGGGGCGGTGCAGTGGTGTTCGTGCAGTGTAGGGGGTCGTGCTGGGGGTGGTGTTTCAGGGTTTAGGGCAGTGCAGTAGTGTTCGGGCAGTGTAGGGGGTCGTGCAGGGGGTGGTGTTTCAGGGTTTAGGGCAGTGCAGTGGTGTTCTGGCAGTGTAGAAGGTCATGCTGGGGGTGGGGTTTCAGGGTTTAGGGCAGTACAGTGGTGTTCGGGCAGTGTAGGTGGTCGTGCAGGGGGTGGTGTTTCAGGGTTTAGGGCAGTGCAGTGGTGTTCGGGCAGTGTAGGGGGTCTTGCTGGGGGTAGTGTTTCAGGGTTTAGGGCAGTGCAGTGGTGTTCGTGCAGTATAGGGGTCGTGCTGGTGATGGTGTTTCTGGGTTTCGGGCAGTGCAGTAGTGTTCGAGCAGTGTAGGGGGTTGTGCAGGGGTGGTGTTTCAGGGTTTAGGGCAGTGCAGTGGTGTTCGGGCAGTGTAGGGGGTCTTGCTGGGGGTGGTGTTTCAGGGTTTAGGGCAGTGCAGTGGTGTTCGGGCAGTGTAGGGGGTCTTGCTAGGGGTGGTGTTTCAGGGTTTAGGGCAGTGGTGTTCGGGCAGTGTAGGGGGTCTTGCTGGGGGTGATGTTTCAGGGTTTAGGGCAGTGCAGTGGTGTTCGGGCAGTGTAGGGGGTCGTGAAGGGGGTGGTGTTTCAGGGTTTAGGGCAGAGCAGTGGTGTTTGGGCAGTGTAGGGGGTCGTGCTAGGGGTGGTGTTTCAGGGTTTAGGGCAGTGCAGTGGTGTTCGGGCAGTGTAGCGGGTCGTGCTGGGGGTGGTGTTTCAGGGTTTAGGGCAGTGCAGTGGTGTTCGGGCAGTGTAGCGGGTCGTGCTGGGGGTAGTGTTTTAGGGTTTAGGGTAGTGCAGTGGTGCTTGTGTAGTGTAGGGGGTCATGCTGAGGGTAGTGTTTTAGGGTTTAGGGTAGTGCAGTGGTGTTTGTGTAGTGTAGGGGGTCATGTTTTAGGGTAGTGCAGTGGTGTTTGGGTAGTGTAGGGGGTCATGCTGGGGGTAGTGTTTTAGGATTTAGGTTAGTGCAGTGGTGTTTGGGTAGTGTAGGGGGTCGTGCTGGGGGTAGTGTTTTAGGGTTTAGGGTAGTGCAGTGTTGTTTGTGTAGTGTAGGGGGTCGTGCTGGGGGTAGTGTTTTAGGTTTAGGGTAGTGCAGTGGTGCTTGTGTAGTGTAGGGGGTCGTGCTGGGGGTAGTGTTTTAGGGTTTAGGGTAGTGCAGTGGTGTTTGTGTAGTGTAGGGGGTCATGTTTTAGGGTAGTGCAGTGGTGTTTGGGTAGTGTAGGGGTCGTGCTGGGGGTAGTGTTTTAGGGTTTAGGATAGTGCAGTGGTGCTTGTGTAGTGTAGGGGGTCGTGCTGGGGATAGTGTTTTAGGGTTTAAGGTAGTGCAGTGGTGTTTTTGTAGTGTAGGGGGTCATGTTTTAAGATGCAATGCTCCAATACCTGACCAGTCTGCACTACATAAAACTGCAAAAAAACTAAAAATAAAAAGTGTTTTGCACACTTTTGTCATTGGGCTATATGTGGGCTACATCTGGGTAATATTTGTGCTACATTTGGGCTCTTTTTTCACTGGTGGCCATCTTGGAAGACTTCTTTGTTATGAAGTTTCCTAATTTCTTCATTTACTGCAGTCTCCTCAGTAGGAAATGCTTTCAGTTTTTTACTTTGATTCCATCAAGAAGGCATTCAGATGCGTCTTACATCTGCCATAAATTCAGAATGTTAGCACTCTAGTTGCTCATTAGATCACTGGAGTAAAGCTACTGCTCACCAGGGAGTTAACTGGTAGTCTGCTGCTGGTATTGAAAGTGATTGTTTCAGTCTGCATGTCAGAATTTTCTAATGAAATAGAAGAGGATTTGAGATCTCACTTAAAACATGCCCTAATTTTTCTTTCTGCAGCACTAACCATAATTTCTATTTCAAAAAGAACCCCTCATTTTGTTCCTTTTTAAATTAAATGTTTTAAGTGTTACCAGTTTATTCCAATCAAGATGGCTTCAGGTGTGCCATACTTTTGTCATAAGTAAGGCTGTTAGCACTCTAGTTGTTCTTTAGAACACTCTGGGAAGCTGCAGTAGAACACAAAGGAATCAACTGACAGTCTCTGCCCTTGTTGGATGTATATGTTTTACTGAGAATGTCAGACTTCATTCTCACATGAGTGAGAAAGATAATGTGAATTTACAGAAAATATGCTCTCATTTTAGCTTCTGGAGCACCTTCCAAACCTCCATGGGACAAGCATGAGAAAATAGTGTTCTCTCAAACATGATTCATGATATCCCAGCAGAAGGTTTTTCACATGGTAAAATCACCTTAGAATACACCACAATTCCTAAAATTAGTATGGTACCATCAACAAATAAATTCTAATGTAACTAAAGCCTGTTATCACCCTTTATAGTTCTCCTTTTGGTGACCCTCAAAATCTTCTATTCACTACAATGCATTTATATTGGTCCCAAGATGGCTGCCAGCAATTCCAGGATGAAGTGCTGACAGCCAATCAGATCTCACGATGACATGTGTGGTTAGGCTCCGCCCAGATATATATGTGACTTTACTTTTGATTTTCTCAGGAACTACTGAACGGATTTACACCATTTAAGCAAAAGGCACGACACTGAACCAAGGACTACCTTTTGCCAAATTTGGTGTAATTCCGTTCAGCAGTTCGGGCTGTAGCTGCGACTAAAGGTTCCTATGGAAAAATGAATGGGGAAAACGCGTTTTGGGACCCCCTTTTTCTCGGCCCCCGCTTGACGTATCACCCCGAGACTTTCAGGATAGGAGCGGACCGGAGCGCCCCAACAAGTTGGAAACTTTCGCGAAGATTCGTCAACCGGCGCCAACGTTATTTTAAATAGAATGTCGCGGATTTCCTATGGATAATAGGTTTTAACTATAACTATCTACTGGCGACCGCCAGTAGATTATATATATATATATATCTCTAAATATAAAGATCTGTATGATATACACACACACACACACACACACACACACACACACACACACACACACACACACACACACACACACCCCTCCCCTCTAAAATGGGTCTATTTCACACCCACAAAGAGCATGCGGTTTCAGCCTGTGACCCCTTGAGGCACACCTGCAAGTAAGAGGAGTGCCTTTACTCCTTCTCAAGCTGCCAGTAACCCAGGTCTGACTGGTTGCAAAATATGCCTGTTACTTAATAATTTCAGTTAACACTCACTGGGCCATTTGGACTCTGATCCTGTTAGCTCCATGCGCCACATCGCTCACAAAAAAACAGTTTTTGCTTGCTGAAGTCTGTAAAAGATCCTTCCTTTTACTCTTTGCTGCCTCTGCTTTTTTTTGTTTATCTTTCCCTCCACACCCCTTCTTCTCTCGTCACACCCTTGGGAACCCACACGCTCCCCCCTCACTCACCCACCAGTGAATAACTGCGCCCCTTTCCTTGCTCTTGCTCTCTGCAGCCTGTCTATTTCTGGTCTTTTCCTCCTGCTCACTCTGCCCCATTGCCTTTCCCCTCAGAGGCTCCTATTGACTACCAGAATCTGCTGATCAGCTCAATAGCTGTGTACTCTGCAGACTACAATCAAAGGGCCTTTACAGCTATATTTCAGCTTTTCTGTGACAAACTGTGCTTCTGTTGGTTATAAATGCGGGGATGGGGAATTATATTGCCCAACGCCAGAACCAAGTCGATTTTCCTGGGGGACAAGAAGTTTTAAAGGGTAGTTTGTCCGATAAACAACTAGACATTAAATCAGGCTAAGAAGGAAATCGGGCTGAGGCACTATGGTGCTCACAGCAAACCGTGGTAGCTTTAACAATTCCTATAACTGTGGGACAACAGTAACAGCCTTGGGTTGGCTGGGAGAAACCCGAGCCCACCCCCAGGAAAGGGATTTTATTTTCCATTGGTGAAAAAAAACCTTGGTGTGGCTCTGCTGCTATTCGCTGTAGGACTTGGATTGATGCATAAATAACAATGTGTCCGGCCTTTCCCTGAATCTGCCCAACGTGTATTTTGGTACGGGAAGGCCACCAAATTTCTGCAAAGGGAGCGTAAAAACCCGACTCTCAAGTGTGCGGTAAAAGGCAGGAGACAGGGAAACAAACGGAGGCTCATCCCTGCCCCGTGAATACTTACTGTTTTTTGGGGGGTTTTGCCAGCCCTATTGTGTGTCTTGTCTCTGCTTTTTGGCCCCCGTCATGACTTTGCTCTCAATATACTAATGCTTTCTGTCCGGTCCTTGTTGCGGGGGGTGGGGGCTTCCTGTCCTGTGTGTCAGAACACTAGATCTCTGGATACTCACGGAGCGCAGCAGTCCCTCAATAGCGGACAGCATGCCAAGCTCTCCCCAAGTGCAGCACTAGTCTCCATACAGGTAACACACAGAGCTCCCTTTGCTGAAAACACTGGTGGACCTTAACCTGCTTCATTAAGAGTGTAGGTTGTCAGTCAAACTACACTCTGAAGATGCATAAGTGCACCAGTTCAGGGGTGTATGCCAGCATTAGCATCCTAGTATGGGAGAACAAGGGTACCCCGAAATGTGAACCTGGGGTTAGTATATGTTTAAAGGAAGCAATGGTTCAGGGTTGGCCCTAATGGGTCCAGAACAAGAGAATAAAGTCCCAGGTGGGACTTTAAGAATATCAATTTATACTAGACATTTTAATCGTCATAGGAGCAAGGATGTAGGGAGACATATATAGTGTAAAATAAACAGTTTATTTCACACAAGTATAAATTTTATACTTAAAATAGTAATCAAGTGCTCACATAAAGTGAAGGTGCGTGATGTGACAAAGTGAAAGTGAACTAAAAGCATAACATCACATTGACAACATAATTGGAACTCCACATGAGTATATACAATGAAAGGGGTTCCTGTTGTAGGGATTCGACGGCGTTTCGATCTTTTAATTATTTAAGATCATCTTCAGGACAAATAGTGAGGATTGCCCCTTTTCTCATTTAAACGTGGCCGCAATATAAAGGACCACTTAGTGAGGGCATACACACCCAACAAAAAGGACAACTCTATCCATTCATATTTCAACTTACCGCCGATAGTTGGTCACTATAAGTGTAATCACTGCATGGCATGCGATTCTACAATAAACACTAAAGTTTTTGAATATGGTAACTGTAAGCACGTATTGAAGGCCTTTAGTAACTAATTCCCAAAATGTTATTTATTGTATTGAATGCCCATGCAAATTGCGTTACATTGGCCAAACACAGAAGGTCAAGGCCCGGATCTCCCAACATAAAAGCAGGATCCGTTGTAAAGTCCTCTCTGCACCACTAGAGGAACATTTTTTGGAACTAGGTCACTCTGAAAATGACATCACTTGGCAAGTGATAGACAGCCTTCAGATAAATACGAGGGGTGGCAACCAACAATCAACCCTCAACCGGCTGGAGTGCAAATGGTTTTTTAATTGCAGGACTATCGAGAATGGACTAAACTCTTTTGATGAATGGAATACCTGTATATAAGACCATGACGCTCACTTGGTCCTGTTAAATATACTCTGTATTCATCTGTTTTATCCTCGATGTTCGGTTATGGATCTGCTGCGGTATTCATATGCATAATTATTTAGCTTGCATGTGGTAATATGATTACACTATTTAGCGTTATGTTGTTAAAATGTTTCCTTCTATTCATGTCATTGGCAGATACATCTAACACTCATCGCACTCATCAACCACTATCATGTATATATTGTTTTATTTATTTTTATTATTATTTTTGTTCGTTAATATGTAAATGTCTTTTTATTATTAATTGTCATCATCCAGTTGATACATCGATTACCGAGCATATTTAGTATTTTCAATCGACAGCGTCTTTCAATAGGCATGCGCCTCCAACAGGTCCTTCTACTGACTATCCTAGCGTTAGCAGGTACACTACACAACGCATGCGCAAATTCGCCCTTGTTAATTGTTATCATCCGGCTGATACATCGACTACCGAGCACCCTAATCGGCAGCGTCCTCCACTACGCATGCTCCCCTAACAGAGCCATAAGGAATAAACAGTCCTTCTACTGACTACTCTATCGTCAGTGGGGACACTATATAAAAACGCATGCGCATTTCGCCCTTGCTACCAATTATGCTCAGATATCGCGTGACTAACACTATTTAAGTCACTCCCTTCATCCTCCCTGTACTGTCGCCACAGTTACCTTACTTGCAGCGCGCGGTCCAGGCTGGTGTTTGATCCTCCCACGTTACCCTGATTCAGTAAGTACCCCTAGGCTCTCCTAATTTCCTTTTTCTAACTGGTATAATATAATACCTCGGAACCCGATTCTGATTCCTTGGTTTACTTCCCAATTAGTTCGTGGATACGGACAAGCTACGCTTCGCTGTGTGAGTATTCCGCCCATTTTTAACCTAACTTCCACGTTTAGGCTCTTGTTAGAACATAAGCGAATGAGTGGTATATCGAGGATTATGCGCTAAACCCCTCCTCCCTTTAAATTGTATACTCTTTCATTCTTGCAGCTCAGATTGTTCACCCTATGCTACTTTCGGCTGGAAGTAGCTACGATTTCATTCTGCATCAGACTAACAGGCACGAATAAGTAAGCAGCTTGCCTTTCACTTTTTTTCCCCCCTCCCTCTGAGCAAACATAGACCTTGTAGGCCATTGTCTCTTTTATCCCCACAGCCCATATCTGTGAACAACCAATGAGTGGTCCTAATGAAAAACGCCACCTAATAAAAACGCCACCTTCTGATGGAAGTAGCTTTACCCTGATACCTTTCTGGACGTTTCTTTAGTAAGTGGTCATTCTGTTCCACTTTATTTATTTTTCTGACATAACGTGGATATTCATTAAATGCTCTATTCCCCTGATATTAGGTATTGATTACCTCTCCACGTAAGAGGCCCGCCTGCATTCCTAGAGTGTCCATCCTTCTTTCTTTCTGGATAGTGACACCACATTGGAAGTAAGTTCGCTACCGTGAGCTCATAAGTATGATGCTCCCTTACGCTAATTAACTTCACCTCCCCCCCCCCCCCTCCCATAGCTAACTCGGCGCCCTGCGCGCATGATCCCTCAATGGTCTCTCACGTGGTTAGATTGATTCTACTCATTTTCCTCAATTTCACATAAAAAGTTGCGCGCTAATTGGTTTTATTATATAAAACACTGGGAGCACTTATTCATTATAATTGGTCCTTATGTAGGGACATATTGTAACTATGCTTCATTTCGATTTAGTTTCAGACTGCTCACTATTTGTCCTGAAGATGATCTTAAATAATTAAAAGATCGAAACGCCAGTCGACCCCTACAACAGGAACCCCTTTCATTGTATATACTCATGTGGAGTTCCAATTATGTTGTCAATGTGATGTTATGCTTTTAGTTCACTTTCACTTTGTCACATCACGCACCTTCACTTTATGTGAGCACTTGATTACTATTTTAAGTATAAAATTTATACTTGTGTGAAATAAACTGTTTATTTTACACTATATATGTCTCCCTACATCCTTGCTCCTATGACGATTAAAATGTCTAGTATAAATTGATATTCTTAAAGTCCCACCTGGGACTTTATTCTCTTGTTCTGGACCCATTAGGGCCAACCCTGAACCATTGCTTCCTTTAAGCATTAGCATCCTTTCATTAGAACCCAGGACACAATGGCTTCACTACTGTTCAGTAGACCATAACATTTGCTCATTGGCAAAAAAAAAAAAAAAAAACACACAAAAAATAATTCTATTTTGGGACTGCATATCGTGCTACTAAAGAAGTTACACGCTGTATTCTGTATGACAGAGCTGCCCTGATTTTGCTTGATCTCTCAGCGGCCTTTGATACGGTTCATCATGGACTTCTGCTTGATTGTCTGGACACATTTGGGTTGTCTGAATCTGCCTGGAAGCTGCTCAAATCTTTTTACTGATCGAGAGCAAATGGTGCGTCTTGGAGACCTTGCCTCACCCTCCTTTTCTCTTCTGTGCACGGTCCCACAGGGGTCCTCGCTCAGCCCAAAGCTCTTTAATCTCTACGACACTTCTTTGGCAGATCTGAATCATTCCTTTGGTTTCGCCTTAACATCATATGCGGATGACACACAAATTGTCGTCTCACTATCCCAGGAGCAAAAAGTTGTGGCCGCCAAATGTTGTGACTGCATGAGGGTAGTTAGTATATGGATGTCATCTAACTGTCTTAAACTGAACTCCACCAAAACGGAGGTGTTACTGTTTAGAGCTCAACCCTCATTCTGGTGCCCCTTTAAAGTTGGTCCTCTTCTATCGCCGGCTAAATCAGTTAGATATCTTGGAGTTATTCTTAATACTGATCCGTCATACACTAATCAGGTCAATTCTGTCACTTCCGCCGCTTTCCATACCTTCAAAACTATTCGGAAGATTCTACCCTTCATTCCTGCTTACCTGCAGAAAACTGTGGTTACATCCTTGGTCTTGTTGAAACTTGATTACTGCAATGGTCTTTACTTAAACGTACACCAACACGTTCTCATTAAGTTACAGACGGTGCAGAATGCAGCCGCCAGGGTTCTCTGCAAACTTCCTAAATACTCTTTTTCCTCAGCTATCCAGCAGCTTCACTGGCTTCCTGTCAGAGCTAGAATCATCTTCACATCGCAATGTATAGTTTACAAAGCCCTGCGCAGTCAGGGACCTGCATTTCTGAAGTCGGCTTTCTCTTGCTTCTAGATTTCTACATTCCGGCTCATTCAAACTTTTGCTAGTCACTCGCTTCAGACGAGTGAAATGGAGCAGTCGTGCTTTCATCCTGGGTTCTTCCAAAGTCTGGAACACTCTCTCTTTCTATTAAATCCTTGCCCAATCTTCTGAACTTCAGAAAAGCGCTAAAAACTTGGCTTTTTATCTCTCACTAAATTCAATTTTCTGCTGTAGCATCACTCCATTTTGCTCACTCATCTAGCGCCAAGACAACTTATTGGTATTGGAGCACTTTATAAAACCTTACAACACAAATGTTATGTGTTAGACACTTTTGTATGTTTATTGTGATAGGACACACTAAACTCAGTTCAAAAGCTCTATTGCAGGTTCCATGAAGCTTTTGTTATATTAATCTGACAAAAAAAATAGGAAAAGAAAATAAGCCCCTTGGGTGAATTTTTTAAATCTGAAGATACAACAAATCGCTAAGCTTCAACACACCTGCCTCAAAGCAAACAAACCTCAAATAAAAATATACTTACACAGACATAACAGATTGTACATGTCAACCACTTAAAAAAAAAAAAAAAAAAAAGTAAATACATAATATAAATATATATATACACACACACACACATATATACACACACACATATACACACATATACACATACATATACACACACACACACACACACACACACACACACACCAATAACACCAAAAATCCCCAATGAATCTTTTTCTAAAATACTCAAGAGATTCACAATCCCAAATGCACCGAAGGAACCCATTTCACAGGAATTTGGTCACAAACTTGCAACTCGTTACACAACAAAAGCAGACATGTTGGATGATTAATACTTGATGCACAGAAAACTAACAAAGCTAACACTTAAACAAACCCCTCCAGTGGAAGGCTAACACAGCCTCTGAACTCCTTCAACGAACTTTCATCAACTGAATTTGGGGGTCATCCAAAAACAACACGGCAAGCCAGTTACCCCTCTAACCCTTGCCCCCCAAAACTCTTCAAAGTAATTCTGCTAAGAACCCCAGCAGCCATTCCAGTCAGAACACTAATCCACTCTTTAGCGCCTTGAGACCCTCACGGGTGAGTAGTCGCGCTTTATAAGATTACTGATTGAACAACAGGAATTTTCCTAGAGGACTTTAAAAAGGTATACATACACCCACCCATTATTAAAGAAAACAAACCTGGACCTTCAAGAACCCAACAATTACAGACCTATAGCAAAAAGGACCATTCCTAAGCAAACTCGTAGAAAGAGCAACCTTCACTCAGATGTCTCAATTCATTAAAAACAAATCTCTACTTTGACTTCCAAATAAGATCCTGTCCAGGAAAAGGCACCATATTAGCCCTAATCACCACCTGCGAATAAATTAAAAACATGGGGATGTTGTGCTACTTCTTTTAGACCTTCCAGCTCCCTTCGACAAAGAATAATATTATACACTAATCCTTAGGACTTGAGGAAGCCAGCATAGAAGGTATGGCACTCACTTGGATCTCATCTTGCCTTCACAGTAGAACAAATGTGATCCACATCCCTCCTTTCACATCCAAACCCTAAAGCATAAAACCAGGAGTACCTCAAGACTCATCTCACCCCACTTTTCAACATCTACATGACATCATTACCAGAACTGAACAATGTTTTGACTTCATCTGCTAGAACTACACAGACACTTCTTAAATTGGAACGCCCCAAGGACATTGGAAATTGCAAAATATTAATTTGCCTCCAGGCCATTGACCAGTGGATGATATGGAGCAACCTCAAACTAAAAGCCTCCAAAACTGAAATACTCATCTATGGCAACTGGAAATGTTATGACACTCTGTGCTTGGCCTGACAATCTAGGGCCCCTGCCAAAAATAGCTGAGGAGGTAAGAAGCGTTGAAATTACAATGGACTCAAAGTTGCAGACTAATGCCCAAGTAGATACGTTTTCCAGATCAAGTTCTCTTACCATAAGAACTCAGTGACGTATTTTCCTGCATTTAGGATCCCCCACCCACCCCCCCAACAAGGTCCAAATAGCAATTTTTGGTCCTATTAAAACTAGGATTATCTAATGGTCTATATCATGGCTCGACTTTATCAACCATAAAAAGATTACAGTGAATTTAGAACTCTGCTGCCAGACTAATAGTAATTATAACGCCACAAGCACAGATCTCCCCTGGCTTAGGAGGAGTTCTCCACTGGTACCCCATCACAAATTTAAAAAATACATGGGTGACACATATTTCTCTGTGCAGGCAGCTAAGCTATGTAAGTATTTCCCCCACAAAAATAATATCCATTGAGAACGAACTCAGATTCAAAAGACTAGTCAAAAGCTGGCTCTCCCCTACATGATTACAATACTCAAAACATTATACACCAATAGTATTAACAAGACTTTTAAAAAAAACTTCTCTGCCATGTATATAACAGCACATGTGTATTTATATCTTACACATATCAATAAATAGCGAACAGAGACCCACTCAACCTTCTCGGAGACCAGGCAACGAAAGGTCAGGTGTGAAACCATCTAACACCTAAACAACTTTTAATCACAATATATGTGAAGAAAACACACATTCCCAGTCCTGCTGTGAATGCTCACGCTATATGTTGTAAGTACCAAAAGACGACACCTCGGACAGTTAAATACATTTATTTGCAACAGCCTGGAGAGACGTGATCTTCCCCTGCCAGCCAAGCTCCAACTGTCTTAAGTCGAATACTAGTCTCTCTAGGACAACAAAAGAACACAGTCAGGGTTCCATATTCTATCACATTAAAGGAACGGCATTACTACACTATGCAATAGAAAAAAGTCACAACACGCTTCGGCATGCACATGGATCACGGTCAAGAAAATTAAGCCGCTCAAACAATATAAGGTGCTCATTAAAAAAAAAAATTAAAAACATGAGTACAAAGTATTGGTGGGTACAAACTATATGGATGCCATCTTAAAAAATATTTTAACTAACTAAAACGTGCATAATGCCACAATGTGATACTTTCAATCTTCAAGTGTAAAAATATATGGCTCAATTTCAGGGCAACACCACATCATATTGAACGATGACAATGTCAGCACAATAAAGAAAATATCCTGGACAACATAATGATCAGATAGCTTGTGGTCTGTAAATATCTGAACAATGCCTGTACGTTTGGTCCAAAGTACATTCCCAAACCAATAATGCCCAAGTGAGTGACATCACAGAACTCAATGAGGCCAGGACTTGTTAAAAGATGATCCGATCAATAGGAGGAATCCCTAATTAGAGAAAAACATGGCATGACGAAAAATACAAATGCCTCTACCAGCATTTCCTGTCCTCCATGGTCACCTAAATGCTTGAATCATGCGGCACATGGCTACTCTGATGGGAGCGTTTAGGTATATCCACAAAAAAAAAGATGAATCTACTGCAGAAATAGAGCACAACGCAGAGATGGCACTGCTGAATAGTGTAGCATCCGCTGAATATTGGGCCCCTACGGGCACAGAGTGGTGTGGGTCCAAACAAACTGACTCCGCATATCTACAGGATCATGCTCCAGTAGCCTAGCTCCAGAGTGAGCAAAGAAAAACTCCAAAAACAAAGGGAATATGCAACCAATAATAGCTGAATTAATTAAGCATACAACTATAATTTATATCTAAACAAAAGCACACTATTCAACCCCAAGAAAACATTAGATGGTGCTGCAACTAGGATTGACAGAGTGAAGAGAGATAAGCTGTTGAACCGCAACGAATCCCCTAGCAGCATGGGTGACACCGACACTAGCATTAGATTTGTCTCACTTTCAACATTATGGCTAGAAAAGTCAAATGAATCCTACAAAGACAGTGGCAAATGCTCACAAGGGATGAGGTGGTGGCCAGAAGTATTAGTGAGTATCCCAATATTACATTCTGGAGAAGCTGCTTACTTAAAGACACTCTTGAGAGAGAACATCATGACTAATGAAAACAGAATGATTCCCTCTGATCTGAAGGTGGGGTTTTTCAATTGCAGCAAATGCAAAGCCTACAGGAATAGCAAGAATATTATAACTTTCAGAGTATCCGATGGCACCCAGCAACATACTATTTCAAAGATTCTGGTCTGCAATTCAGGCATCACAGTCTATGGTTTTGTACATTAGGAGTACTATACATCCAGTTTATGTTATGTTGTTTTATAAAGCGCACAGCTGCCCCAGCAAAGGGGCGTCCCAGCGCTGATAGCAAACAGAAAGGGAGGCTACTGACGGAAAGAGGGCCTATAGTGGAGGGAAGAGATGGGTCTTAATAGCCTTACGAAAAGCCAGGTAATTATTAATGCTGCGGATGTGTAAAGGAAGTGAGTTCCAAAGTTTAGCTGCCAGTGTGCGGAAGGAGCGCCCACCAGCACGCACCCTCCTTACCCGGGGAACAACCGCCAGAAGATGACCTATGGAGCGGAGTTGGCGGGTGGGAGTATATGATGAAAGCAGGTTGGCCAAGATGCCAGGTGAGGAAAAATTCAGGATTTTAAAAGCAATGCAAAGGGACTTAAACTCCACTCGTCTGGCCACCGGCAACCAGTGTAGCCGTCGAATAGCACTGGTGGTGGAGCAGGTTCTAGGAATGCCAAGGAGAGTTCTGGCAGCTGCGTTTTGGACCCTCTGCAGTCTCAAAATCTCAGTCTTGTTAGTCCCCAGGTAGAGGGAGCTAGCGAAATCCAGTCTCGACAAAACGGAGGCCTGAACAATAACCTGCCTGATGGGTGGATCGAAAAAACCCAACAGCGGTTTGAGCCCCCGCAGTATACCAAAACAAGTCCCTGTCACTTTCTTAGTTTGGACCTGGAAGCTGAGAGCCGAGTCCACCCAGATACCTAGATTTTTCATCACCTGTTTGGGGGCGGATGCACATCCCAGGATAGCAGGCCATCAGCGTTCACTCCACAGCTCAAAATCTTTCCCTACCAGCAAAACCTCAGATTTGCTGGCATTGAGCTGGAGGCAGTTGGTAGTCATCCACTCAGCGACAGCAGCGAGACCGCTCCGAAACTTATGAGCGTCCCGCACGCAGTCATCAGAGAGGGCAACTACCAACTGCGTATCATCTGCATATGATACTACTGTAAGCCCTCTACTCCTGGCTACCGCTGCTAATGGTTGGACGTACAAGTTGAAAAGCGTTGGGCTCAGAGGTGAGCCCTGTGGCACACCTTGTTTAATAGTATGGACCATGGAGGTGAAAGGGGGGGCCGTTACCTGGAAGGTCCTCTCAGAAAGAAAAGAGACGGACCAGTCCAGGGCAGGGCCCACAATGCCTGCCTCCTCCAACCTTTGCAACAGGATCTGGTGAGAGACTGTGTCAAACGCGGCACTGAGATCCAATAGGATCAGTGCCGAAGTACGTCCCGCATCCAGTGCTACCCTCAGATGTTCGTTCACAGCTAGGAGAGCAGACTCCGTGCTGTGACACTGACGGAAGCCATTCTGAGAGGGATCAAGTATGTTATTCTCTTCCAAAAAGCCTGTCAAGATGGAATTTATGTAGGCCTCGGAGATCTTGGATGCCCACGGCAGAAGAGAGATAGGACGAAAGTTCTCAGGTTTAGCTGTATCGAGGGTGGGTTTTTTTAACAGGGGAACAACTCTAGCCTGCTTCCAAGTCCTAGGGACAGCTGACAGACAGGGACATGTTAATCACCTGACCCAGAGGTGTAAGAAGCACAGGTAGCAGTTTCATAAGTTGATCAGGCTTCATGGGGTCAGCAGGAGAGCCGGATTTAAACTTGCTGCATAATGAGCGCAGCTCATCCTGGGGGATCGGCGGGAAGGCGGCAAGCGTGTGAGTGGGAAGGGGTCTACACACAGGGTCAGAACACAAAGCAGCTTGAGGAAAGGTCTTATAGATGTTTTCCACTTTGTTGACAAAAAAAGGTGTCGAGAGCCTCACAATGCTCATCCGAAGTGATAGAGAGAGCTGCAGATACCCCTGCCGATTTAAGATCTTTAAGTATGGAGAAGATACTCTTGGTGGGGTTACTGCTGCTCCTGATCTCGTCTGCAAAGTAGGCTGCCCGTACTGTCTGAATAGCCCTGTGATACTTCTTGGTGGCTGCCTGATAACACCCCTTCAGGATCGGGTCATAGTCTCGTCTCCATGCTCGCTCCAACCTCTTACAAGCTTTGCGCATGATAGCGAGCTTGTCATTGTACCAAGGACTAGATTTGGTGTTACGGCACTTAGACCGTTTAGAGGCAGATACTGGAGCATATGCATCCGATTAAAATCGAAATGACAGCAGGCCTCCAAAAATCAACTTGCCCACTCGCTATGGCGAGTCAGATTTTATCAGGGCGAGCTATTTTTAAGGTCTACTGGCCCATTCTGGCAGAGAGCTTGAGTTGGCAAAGTAAGGGTGTTCCGTTCATTCAGAAAGTGAATGAGTAATAAAGATGCCTTTAAATCTTGCTTTTATCTTGTCACACTGCTATGTGTTCAAAAGACAGAGGTCAAATGTCAGCTTATGTCTTCTTACAAATTGCTGCTTATTTTATCCTGGAGATTTGGCGATTTCTTTCTCTGACTACAAAGATAGAGGATTTTGTAAAGTGAACTGTCTGACAATTATGCTGTTGCACAGGTAGTATGAAATGAAAGGCTGCAGGATGACCTTTTTTCTAACAAAACATTTAAATAGCTTGTAAATATACTGTTCAAACATTTCAAAATATATCAGTAGTTAGGAAAGCAAATTTTTTGTAATTTTTAAGTGCGATGGAAACAAAGATTTTAATAGGATCAAAATACATCAGAACACTTTAATTGGTGATGAGCAAATAGTATATATTTGCTGAAACCCGATTTCCATACATTATCATTTGTACAATATAATTTTATCAGTAAAACTTCATGTCAGTGGAAAGGTTTGTGGCAATGCTTTAGTAGCATATTTATTAAAAAGTTAAAGTTTTTAAACATGAACTGAGAAACATACCTGTCCAGGTGACAACGCTAATAGAGAACTAAGAGGAAAATCAGAGGTCATGTTTACACTATATGTGAACTAGATTCTTATTAGACATCGTGAAAAAATTGAAGTCCATTAAATCAAACGAGATATATATATATATATATATATATATATGCACAAAGTTCACGGTCCTCTCTGCCACAAAAGACGGCGGGCTTGAGTGCGGGCGTGAACCGCTCAAATGTAAACAAAGTCCCCTCCTCTCCGGCGAAGAAAATACTCAAGCCCAGATCCGTATCACGCTAAAGTTTATTCCAAGAGCATGTATTGAGCCAAACGCCCGACGCGATGATGATGATGAAAGGGGTGACTCACTTAAATAAAGTATTTGCCTAGGATCACACAATTTGAGAGAGTTGGTAAAGCACATTAGTTAGGTCGGGTTAGTCACTAGATCTGCAGGTCTAGTAATATTTTTATAATTTTTCGAAGCCTGTAGAGTCATTATCCAATACCCAGACACTTAAATCAAGTACATGGAAACAATGACGCTTTACTCAAATTCTCTGCCGTAGACAGAATTTGCCCCGATATCAGAGCTGATCTAAGAGTACTCAGTTTGGAATTGAAGTACATTATACATTTTGACACCTATAAAATGAAAAGTTGAATGTTCATTTAGGCTCAATAACAACTATTAGCTTGGTTTCTCTCTTTTAGTTGTGTCGATCAGGGGTGTGTGTCTGTGTGTATATGTATATATATATATATATATATATATATACATACACACACACACACAAACATACGAGTAGGTCTATGGGCTATGCATATATGTAGAATTTTTTTTAATAGTTTTTTTAACAGCTAAGTAAATTTATGCACAACAAACGTCTGGCCATGTAAATATGGATATATTATATATAGGTTCAGGTCTTGAATAGAGATGTGACCAAGTATAATATGTATGTGTCTGCATATATTTAGATATGTGCATAAATGTTATTACTTATTTAAAAAAGTTATAATTAACAAATTCCACCTCTACCTTTCCCTCCACTCTCCGAATCACCCCAAACTTACCATCCACTATGGACTCCCAAACATGCTTTCAAACCTTTTCCCCCTTTTCAAACGAATTCATCCCACTAAAAAGTAAACGTCCACCACTCCCAATAACATGTCACATATTCCCTTTGCTAATCCACTTCAATTAATCTATCCCTATTCATAACACAAGAATAAATGTCGGAGATCTCAAAAGCACAAACAAACTTAACACAACTAATCGTACTAGTAGAAGGAAGCAGATATTACTAACCTACCACATATTTACCTCTAACCTTGGGTTCAGACTACTTGCCGTAAACTGCTTCAGCGCCTTCTCAGGAGTAGTAAGAGGTATATAAATTTACAATTCTACGTGTTGTATACTCTACCATTCACAATTTGATTAAGAGATTTGATTAAAAAAACTTATTCAAAACTAGACGCAAGTTAATAAGACAGGATTTGCATTTGAAAAGCTGATATGCAAAGAATGTAAAAACTCGTTCATTTCTGAGACTTACTAAACTGGATTCCACAGTATACACAACATGACCTTTATTCGCTATTAGAAGTGATTCAAAAGAGCGTCAAAATACTCAAAGATCCAAGAGAAATTATACTAGCGGTTTGAAAAAAGGAAGCTCATGCAATCACTGATCTCATATGATCACATACCAAGCAAGATGTAAAAAAAAAAGTAACAGACTCTTGGCGGTTTGAACAATGGGTAGTATTATTAAGGGTACTCATTCCATTAAGGGGGCTCATTTCATGTGAACGGTAAAACACTGGGCTGGCAATGCATAGATTTGAAGCCGAAGTTAAACAGATACCTGCTGTACATTTTCGACCGACAGAACTAATCTTATTGCGGGGCGAGCCGGGAAGGAGATGTGATCTAGCTAATGCAGCAGGGGCCCATGACTCATCTGCCAGAAGTCGCAACATTTCCACTGCTAACAAATCTAGTGCAAAAGCAGGTGCGGAAATTCAATCCGTCAAGACCATAACGTGAAAGGCCAACCCACCAAAAAACCACCACCTAGACCCCAGTGCATCTACCACTTCCCACCTTGCTCAGCTGACCTGCTATTGTACCTACCAGACGCAACTGCAGCTGTTGGGGAGAATGCCGTACCATAAAAGGTGACAATTTGCTGCAGTTAAGGTGACCACGTGTCCGCTCCTTACACCGGCCAGCCGTGAATTCAGCCTAATGCCCACTGTCCGTTGTAGATCTTTTAACGGATGTCATTTGTCGATAATTTCAGCACTTCCGGGTCGTATAACAACCGATTCCCCCAGCTGAAAATCGCTGGCTGTGAAGGGCCTGGGAACGTGAAAGGTGACCTAGGATTGGATCATTAGCGGCATCTCAGCCAGTCCCAATGCGCAGCACAGAATTCCGAAGTGATGATTGGCTGCGAAAGCTCACTTGCCTCTGTCCTGTTAGTCCTCCGACAATAGGCGAGTGCCGCACAGTTTGGAGGGGGTGGGGCGGGGCTTGGCTGCCTGGAGGTGGACCTGAGGTTAGTCAGTCATCGACGACAGCCTGTCTCCTCCCGGGTAGTCCAGGCTGCGGCGGTTCCGGAGGATGAGTGGTAAAAAGAGATGGGTTGCAGGGGGACGCGGCAGCTTGGAAGCCCGGAGCAAGGCTGACCCCAAGCGGTCAGAGCGTGCAATGGCTGGTCAGAGTCAAGGGATCCTGGCCATGGGTGACAAGATGAAGGGGGTGGGTCTATGTGTTCCCGACTGCCGTTGAATATCATAAGAGGCCCCTCCAGAAGCCGACTGGATATTGGGGGACCGTTTTCTAAGGTATATGTGGGATATGCAACGGTCTAAGTGGGGTGCATTAAAAACTATGGGAACTGTGATCCTGAGAGCAGGAGTGAGGGCGGGGTCAATGAGCGGTGGGCGTAGTCAAAGTCATTCCTGAAAATAACATATACTCTATACCGGTTGTGTTGGTGTTTCACTTTCCGGTAACTGCATATAACCTAACGAACACCTTAAATGAAAGAGAAATGCAAGTTAAACTCTTCAGTGGGAAATGCACTATTTTACATAATGTAAAATAGTGCGTTACATAATGCACTATTTTACATTATGTAACGTCTATAGGGTAATGCAGGGCACAAGTCCTAAAAAAAGAAGTGGGGGGACTAACCTAGTTAATCTGTATGCAAGTGGCATCGCAGTGCGTGGCATCACGGCGCGTGACATCACGGCGCGTGACATCACAGGAACTGGCATCACAAGAAGTGATATCAGATCTTAAGCCCTCACATATATGCTTAGCAGGTCTATCATGAGTACATTTGAGCACATTTCGAGTATACTTGCAAACCCTCCTGATTTAGGCAGACGATTCACACTTTTGTACGCTACATATAAAATAATGTCACCTTTTGTCAGCGTTAAGCTTTCTATAGCCATAGTGCTTTAAAAGAAATAGTGATATTTAAATCATTACAACGCCTCCTCAAGGGTAATAAGCGTATATAAATGCAATTTATTTTGTGAATACTGGGAAAGATCAACACATCTGACTTCTAACAGTGCATGCAAATCTCCTAAACAGAGCCTGAACAAAGTGAAAAGCTGCCTCTCTTAAGTAAGTGTGAAGTGCTAACAATGTGTGAGCCTTTGTTTCTCCTCTGCTGCATTTGCATTAGGTGTGAGGCTCCTGACAGCTGCCAGCCAGGAGACTCCAACAAAAGGAGGCTTGATGACCCCTGAGAATCGGCCTTTGTTATGGCTGAGTATCCCAGCAGGAGTCAGAAATAAGAGAGCTCTCGTCTCTGCCTGCACGTTGTTGTGATCGAAAGCAGACAACAACGTGCAGGCGCTGCTGAATGTGTCCCGGTGTTTGGAAATTACACCGGACGAATTCAGCATCTTTTAGTGGGGCCCAACTTCTTGGCAGGGTGGACGGCATCCACCCTGTGAAAGAAGTGGGGGGACGCCGTCCACCCGCGTGGTCCCCCGACTCGTGCCCTGGGGTAATGTGATAACTGCAGAAGTCTGTGTATGTAACCAGAGAGCCACAGACTTGAATCCTGGTTGCTGTAGTAGAGAATAGTGGCATGTATTTATTAGTGCTATAAGGTCCAAGCCTGTGACAGAACTGTGAATATGCAAGTCGTTATTTTAATTTTGCATTACACTCGTAAAAGATAGGCTGCCTCAAAATGTGCATAATGGTTGAGGTTCAAGATTTTAAAAAATGTGCCCCCAAAATAAAGACTTAAGTATTGCAGACTTTACCTATAGCGAGGATTAACAGGCATTTGCAATGAAATAGGTCTCGCATTTTTGAGAGTTAGAGCTATTGGCATTGTAAATGACAATGTCTTTATGTGTTTTGGTTTGGAGTGGATGTATGTGGTTTGAAGTGGAATTATGTGTGTTGAATTGGAATTGTCAGTTGTGGAATTGTGTGGTGTAGTGTATTTGTGTAGTGGAATTATGTGACATGGTGAATACATAGGGGTGAGAGCTGCACAGAATAGATAGAAAGGAAGATAGAGAGGGAAAGGTAGCTTGTACAGGAAGTACTGAATGAACTCTAGATAGAGGTGGTGCTGAGTGATACTGAGGTGGTGCTGAGCGATGCTGAGGTGGTGTTGAGTGATGCTTTGGTGCTGGAAAGAGAAGGAGAGTTGTGAGCATGCCCTCCTGATTTCGCTGGGAGATCTGCCAGATGTCTGTGAGCTTTGCTGCTTTTCTCTTCGGTTATTGAGAAGAAAATCCATATTGCTCATGGATATAGTAATTCTGAGTGCCGATCAGCTGCTCACAACCTTAAAATAACTGACGCATGCCCCAAAATTCATGAGAGCCCATTTCATCAAAGATGAAAACGCTTAACACAATAATATATATGAGCAGTCAGCCATCACTGAATATGTTTTAGGAGTAAAGATGCGTGCACTACAGCGAATAAGTTGCACTCTGGTGAATGCCGTTTTGCTTTTAGAAAGCGCTAAAAAAAACACAACATGCAACCAACTGCAAGGAGTGGCTGAATGTGTCACATGTGCGTTGTCGGTGTCTATGAACAAGTACACAACTCATTACATTGAACATCTGTAAACATTGCGATTTTAGGTACAATGGTTAAAGCGAAACTACAAGTCCCAAGGTGCAATGCGTTGTTGGTTAATAAGCTAGCATTAGGTGAAGTTGGCAACAATATGGGGCGGTTGGTTTCTATATCTATTTTGACACATTTACAACACATCCACTTTCAAACCCGTCAACATGGTGTCAGTACTCGTTTTTTTCACAGAAGGTGTTTGAGACTGTTTTGTAATCTTTAGAACATTTTATGACTGGCTAACAGGTACATGGCATGCAAGCATTTGCTGTCTAGTAGAGAGAAGAAAGATCCAAGTTTTAATCCCAGCATCACTAGTTTGAGCAATCCTGGGTGAAGCGTACTTTTCTATGCCACATCAGTTATCTAGAAATGTGGGGTTCACCTGCACCCTAGGTGAGCGCTTATTTTAAGCGCAATCTAAAACACGCAGCAGTAAAAAGCCAAGACCTTCCAGGTGGCATTGTATCACATTCCAGGTAAGTAGGAAACACCTGTTTCTAGTAAAAAGGGGAAAAGGGTATGTGGGATTAGAGTGGGACAGAACAATTGTTTCCAGCAAGATATTTGATAGAAGGCCTGTGGGATTAACATTGTGCACAGGATTTTGTATAAGGAGTTATTCTGCTTGTGGCGTGCTGGCTCATTTTGTTTCGTTTAGGTCCTCATGTAATTCTGTCCATTTATGCAGTATGGAGTACCATTCGAGATCTTATTCTGTGGCTGTTGTTTTATTACCAAAATCTCAATAAAGAAATGGGCAAAAAAAAAGAAAAGATAAAAGGCCTGGACTGGACTCGGAGATATTGGATGGCACAGCGTCACAGGGACACAATGCGACTCACTGTCAAGCAAAAAAACAGAAGACAGTGAGTATCAGATAACAGAAGAATATTTTTTATAACTGGTAAGTACAATATAAATACTGGAGGTGGCTTACCCAGTTGGAGGTGAAGTATCGCTTTAACTAGTCCCCAGGCAAACCCTAAAACATGCATGAGAACCAAAGACAAGTAGCATGCCACGGCAATAGACAGCTGAATCTTAGTCACAAACAAAAAACGGGCAGTCTGAAAACAATTCAAAAACAGGTTCCTAGTCGAGCAAAACAAATCATGGGATAACTGGGGCAAGGGGGGACGTGGCTAACGACCAAAGATGCCTGATGTGCTCTTACGAGGCTCCGCACCCGTTACCCCTATTATCCCCTAAAAACGCTGCCGAGATAGCAGTGGAATGAGGAGAGGGGAGAGGCCTGAACGGGAGGCGGCTGGCATTGTGATGCATCCGGGTTGAGTCATACAGCACCAGCTGCGAGGAGATTTTGCGGCCCTTCCTAGCACCCTGATTCCGCCCGAATCGTGGCCCTGATGGAACCCGGAATTCAGTTCGGGCCTAGGTTTGTCTAGGACGCAAGCGGAGGGTTCTGGAGATCACTGCGGCCAGACCCACGCTGGGTGAGAAGAGGCCCTGATTCAGTAGCGGCACATAGACCTCACCAACAATACAGCGGTTGATGTCTCTGGAGCACTGACCACCATGCAGGACATCCTACTGCCGCAACCCGCCCTGAACAAGGGGGCACCAAGTGTGTGGTGGCCACCAATGTCCTGGCTCTGAGGAGGCTAGTGACCGAAATGTCCTGAGGTGAGTGGAGGGGAGATACGTGTCCCTGCCTGGGGCCCTGATTTCACAAAAATGGCGGCCTAGAGAGGGTCCTGGAGGTCGGATCAGGCCTAGGCCTAGCCGCCGCATGCACCATTGCCAAGAGATAATTGTAGGTCACCCTGTGCTGGGCGAAACCTGGGCCCCCCCAAACGACCTGTGCCTTGTCGCGAGTGAGGTCCCATGGCTCCTAACAACAGACACGGAGCCCGTGGGAGGCGGGCCAGAGGGGAGGCCATAGAGTCACCACTGAACTAGTAACAGCCCCCAAACACCCATGCGGGGTCACCTTCATCTACTGCAGACACCCCTTCGGAGCAATTGAAAGACATCTACCCACGCCCTCTGCACGTGGGGGAAATGCAGCCTTAAACCAACACTGATCCCTACCACCGGCCAGCAGCCCCAAGTAAGCTCCTCGGGACACCTGTCTGCGGCGCTCTGAGCTGAATCAAGCGGGCGACGGCCCCTGTACGATGCTGAAGTGCCAGAGAGGCGCTTCACAGCCCCAGCTAACATCACCCAATCTGCCATGCTGTGAATGGCGACTCCCGCACCCGGCGCAGGGCAGTGCTGGGGATGGGGCTACTCCCACTCTTCCCTTCTGTTAGAGTCACAGTCCACCGAAGATACTTGGGGAAGCGAGTGGCCTGAGGCAGCATTGAAATCCACCCTGGACACTAGGCGGCGCACCCACACGGCCCGGCTCGGCTGATCTGCTGGCTGGAGCTGGGGACGGCCACCTGCCCTTGGAGGGACAGCGTCAACCCCACGCGCTGAGGCAGAGCAGAGGAATCATAGGTGCTCTGAGAAAGCAGCCTGAGACGCCATTGCTCAACTTCAGAGGCAGATAAAATCTTGCCGCCAACCCAATTAGACAGCCTCTAACCCCATCGGGCTTCCCACTGGGGAGCCCCTACTGCCCAACAACTGGTCATTGGTCGCCGAACTGGTAATGGATTGCCTGCGCGCTAACGCTCCGTCTGCAGCAGCACGCCCGGGGACGGGTGAGATGCCATATTCTGAGGAGCTCGGAACATGAGGCACCCCATCTAGCGCTAACTGCCAAGCTGGACACGGTGCTGAAGGCTGTTGAGAAAATCGGAGCCACCCTTGACCAAACGTGTACATCACTGGAATCAATAGATAAAAATAACCTCTGACTTCACTCTCCTGCATGAGGACCACCGCAAACTACCCAATAAAGTACGCACCAACAAGCTTGCATTGGCAGACCTGCAGCCGACGACCCATGCAAGCACTACAACGCTGCAAAATCAACTCGATTGTGTGAGCACTCTAGAATATAGACTAGAAGACACAGAAGGCAGCTCACGCCGGAACAATATAAGAGTGGTGGGCCTCCCGGAGGGTGAGGAGGGCCAAGTTGCAGTGTCATACACGAAGAACTGGCTGCGAGACCTGTTACCGTGAGATGCACCGTCGCCTCACTTCGTGGTGGAGCATGCCCACAGGGTACCTGCACACAGACCGCCACCGGGCACTAACCCCAGACCACTCCTGTTTCAATTGTTAAACTACAGGGATCGAGATACCATCTTAAGAGAAGCACGCAAACTGCAAGAAATTAGGATAAAACATTTCCAGACCATGCGATTTCCAGATTACACAGCGCAGGGGGCTGCTTCTAAACAGTGAAGCGCCGCCTCCCTGAACTGGACATATGCTACTCCCTGTTGTTCCCGGCCAGTCTCCGGGTGGTGGCAAAGGGCACTACCTGTTTCTTCGACTCCCCATCAGATGCCTGGGACTGGCTGGAGAGCACCGGCCTTACAACCAGGCGCTTTTTGCCTGGAGGCGCATCTGGGGGGGGGGCAGCAGGATAAGAGGGACCGCCGTTGGGGCCGAGGCAGGAGAACTGGCCGCCCTCCTCCACCGTCGGGCTATCCCCAACTTGGAACAGCGGAGCGACGAGAGGCTCTTCACGTAGCCGCTGCAATCATGACCAGGCACAGAGTTCGGACCACGATGCAGACTCTGCCAAATCCTTGAACGAAGATGACTCTACTCACACCTGGTCGGCAGATCAGGAATCGCCGGTTCAGCCAGTTGTGACTCCACAGACGTCGGACGACAGCAGGGGTCGGAAGAGGTTTGCTAACCCAGACGCAGCTGTAGTAGAGGCACTGCTGAATGCGGAGTTGGGTATGCACCTCTCACCACAGTTTTAATATCAAATAATCATAAGATTGAGGTCAATAACTGCGCACAAAACTGTTCTGCTCAGGATCGAGGGCCGCATTAGTTAGACACACTGCTACCCGTGTTTTTACTTTGTCCCATTACTCGCCGCCTCCCAAAGTTAGTAGACTAATCCGCAACTAGCACAACGCAGATAATACACAGGGATGACCCTAGACATAACAGCCACCACTGATCGAGATACGTTGCTGGCCAGGACGCAAACAAAGCGCCTAGTATACAAAGCGTAATTAACATGTATACTGATGCAAATGTGTTGGAACCAAATATATGCTGTTGCAGTTGTTCCATATATACTTGAGCCGGATGTCCCAAGAACTGTGTAAAAGGAAATGTAACTGTCTACTCTGTTAATGAAAAAGAAAACCAGTTAAACAAGCATTGGCATAGCCAATAGGTCTCGCCTTTGGGACCTTATGTGTTTAGCCAGAACTTTTGGCTATGTTGTAGAGCATTGTGGCTGCTGTGCATCATGCTGAAAATTTATAATAAAAAGTGTTAAGCATTTTTGTTACTTTTATACAAACCAAGACGACATTATATACAACTGAACAACCTGATTAAAAAATGATTTTAACATAAAAAATGTCTTCTAGTTTTTTTTGTAGTTGCACTGCTGGCAACTTCTTCCTGCCTGTTCTCATGCTTGTTTGTTATAAAAAAAAATTATTATGGGGGAGTGGGACATAAATAACGGGGGAGTGGAGGTTGGAAAACAGTAATTTAATTAGAACACGAGCAGTGGACGGACACTAGGGGAGAATCAACAGATGCCAGATTCCGAGGGCAGACTGACGTGATGCTTAGGTGATGTTTAGGTGTGTGTAATTATGTGGCACTGAGTGGTAATATGTGGAGTGTATTTCTGTTCCATTGAATATAGTAATTGTGACGTGTGATTATGTGGTACTGAGTGGTATTATGTGGAGTGTATTTATGTTGCATTGAGTTGAGTGAATTACGTGGTGTGTAATTATGTGGTACTAAGTGGTAATATGTGGAGTATTTATATTGCATTGAGTAGAGTGTAATTATGTGGCGTGTTATTACGTGGCACTGAGTGGTATTATGTGGAGTGTATTTATGTTGCATTGAGTAGAGTGTGATTATGTGGCGTGTAATTATGTGGCACTGAGTGGTATTATGTGAAGTGTATGTTGCATTCAGTAGAGTATAATTATGTGGCGTGTAATTATGTGGCACTGAGTGGTATTATGTGGAGTGTATTTGTTACATTGAGTAGAGTGTAATTATGTGGTGTGTAATTAGGTGGTACTGAGTGGTATGTGGAGTGTATTCATGTTGCATTGAGTAGAGTGTAATTATGTGGCGTGTAATTATGTGGCACTAAGTGGTATGTGGAACGTATTTATGTTCCATTGAGTAGAGTGTAATTATATGGCTTGTAATTATGTGGTACTTAGTGGTATGTGGGTGTATTTATGTTGCATTGAGTAGATAGTAATTATGTGGCGTGTAACTATGTCACACTGAGTGGTATTATGTGGAGTGTATTTATAGTTGCATTTAGAGTGTAATTATGTAGCGTATAATTATGTGGCACAGTGTTATTATGTGGAGTGTATTTATGTGGCATTGAATAGAGTGTAATTATGTGACGTGTAATTATGTGGTACTGGCTGGTATTATGTTGAGTGTATTTATGTTGCATTGAGGAGTGTAATTATGTGGTGTGTAATTATGTGGCACTGAGATGCAGTGGTCATGATGAGTGATGCTGTGGTGCGCTGAGTGATGCTGTGGTGCGCTGAGTGATGCTGTGGTACGCTGAGTGATGATGTGGTTGCGCTGAGTGATGCTGTGGTGCGCTGAGTGATGCTGTGGTGCGCTGAGTGATGCTGTGGTTGCGCTGGAGTGATGCTGTGGTTGCGCTGAGTGATGCTGTGGTTGCGCTGAGTGATGCTGTGGTTGCGCTGAGTGATGCTGTGGTTGCGCTGAGTGATGCTGTGCATGCGCTGAGTGATGCTGTGGTTTCGCTGAGTGATGCTGTGGTGCTGCTGAGTGATGCTGTGGTGCTGCTGAGTGATGCTGCTGAGTGATGCTGTTGTGGTGCTGGGTGATGCTGTGGTGGTCCTGAGTGATGCTTTCTGGCATTGTGGTGGCGCAGAGTGATGCTGTGTTAGTGCTCAGTGATGGTTTGGTGGCGCTGAGTGATGCTGTGGTGGCGCTGAGTGATGCTGTGGTGGCGCTGAGTGATGCTGTGGTGGCGCTGAGTGATGCTGTGGTGGCGCTGAGTGATGCTGTGGTGGCGCTGAGTGATGCTGTGGTGGCGCTGAGTGATGCTGTGGTTGCGCTGAGTGATGCTGTGATGGCGCTGAGTGATGCTGTGATGGCGCTGAGTGATGCTGTGGTGCGGATGAGTGATGCTGTGGTGCTGCTGAGTGATGCTGTTGTGGTGCTGGGTGATGCTGTGGTCGCCCTGAGTGATGCTTTCTGGCATTGTGGTGGTGCAGAGTGATGCTGTGGTGGCGCTGAGTGATGCTGTGGTGGCGCTGAGTGATGCTGTGGTGGCGCTGAGTGATGCTGTGATGGCGCTGAGTGATGCTGTGATGGCGCTGAGTGATGCTGTGATGGCGCTGAGTGATGCTGTGATGGCGCTGAGTGATGCTGTGGTTGAGCTGAGTGATGCTGTAGTGGCGCTCAGTGATGCTGTGGTGGCGCTGAGTGATGAGTGATGCTGTGGTTGCGCTGAGGGATGCTGTGGTTGCGCTGAGTGATGCTGTGGTTACGCTGAGTGATGCTGTGGTTGCGCTGAGTGATGCTGTGGTGGCGCTGAGTGATGCTGTGGTGGCGCTGAGTGATGCTGTGGTTGCGCTGAGTGATGCTGTGGTTGCGCTTGTTGCTTCACGATGACACACCAGCAGCAACCCAGACATTTCTACATCTAAAAATACACGCTGTCTTGTTCATGTAGTGCTCGCCGCCCGTCTTTGTACAAAGCTGCAGCGTGAATCCATCACTGAAACTGTAGTGAATGTCAGTCAGTGCGCGCTGTTCTGGCTGTGACAGGCGGGTTCTCACGCCCTAACCTCTTCTCCGTGTGCTCTGCTTTCCCTTTATTGCAGATATTAGTGGACATCGGAGGCAACTTCTACTCTGAGCGAAACACTTTTATATCACCCAGGAAGGGGATTTACAGCTTTATATAACAGCCCTATATAACAGGCCTAACATCACAACATATGCTGCACATGCCAGTATTTAATGAGGTGCGATTTAAAAATGTTATGTAATCCGAACTTGTAAAATGTACATATACCCATAGGGTTTTCGGGCGCTAGTGAGGAGACTGAAAGTGACAGCAGTAACAGGGAAAACAAGCGCAGAGTTTAACAAGAAAAAAACGAGAGCACCATCTGTTTGCAATTAACGCCAATGCGATAATTGGAAACAGATGGGATTAAAGCTCGCTCCCGCGGACCCTAGGCCATGGAACAAACAAGGCGGGACAATCACCCGTCTTGCACCAATTGCGTGCTGTGTTTTTAAAAAAGCGATACAAAAGGGGATGATGGACGGAACGTTTGAGCCAATCAAACACTCACCCCCAGTCAACTGATCTGGGTTTAATCCATCATCATTCTTTAGCTCACTCCACCACCCCAGTTCAGACATGGCCATATGCAAATCAGTCTGACCCTGTGCCTCATGGGAACAGTCCAGCCCGAACTGCCAAGCCATGTCTTCCCTGGACCGGAAACAAGCATCCTAGGACCGGTTTCTGGCATTCCAGCCGTCATCAGCCAGGCTTGCTTGAATCCAGTGGCAAAGTGAGCAAGGGACCCACGTCTGGGCATACCCCCGCCAACTTAGGCGAACAAAGCGATATACAAGGGGATGATGGACTGAACGTTTGAGCCAATCAAACACTCACACCCTCAGTCAACCAGATCTGGGTTTAATCCATCATCATTCTTTAGCTCACTCCACCACCCCAGTCCAGACATGGCCATATGCGAAATCAGTCTGACTCCCGTGCCTCATGGGAACAGTCAGCCCGAACTGCCAAGCCATGTCTTTCCTGGACCGAGACAATGCATCCTAGGACCGGTTTCTGGCATTCCAGCCGCCATCAGCCAGGCTTGCTTGAATCCAGTGGCAAAGCGAGCAGGGACCCACGTCTGAGCATACTCGCCAACTTAGGGCGAACAAAGCGTACTAAAGGGGATGATGGACGGAACGCTTGAGCCAATCAAACACTCACCCCAGTCAACTGATCTGGGTTTAATCCATCATCATTCTTTAGCTCACTCCACCACCCCAGTTCAGACATGGCCATATGCAAATCAGTCTGACCCTGTGCCTCATGGGAACAGTCCAGCCCGAACTGCCAAGCCATGTCTTCCCTGGACTGTTTTGCATATGGCCATGTCTGAACTGGGGTGGTGGAGTGAGCTAAAGAATGATGATGGATTAAACCCAGATCAGTTGACTGGGAGTGAGTGTTTGATTGGCTCAAACGCTCCGTCCATCATCCCCTTTGATTCGCTGGTCAGCCCTAAGTTGGCGGGGTATGCCCAGACGTGGGTCCCTTGCTCACTTTGCCACTGGATTCAAGCAAGCCTGGCTGATGACGGCTGAAATGCCAGAAACCGGTCCTAGGATGCTTGTTTCCGGTCCAGGGAAGACATGGCTTGGCAGTTCGGGCTGGACTGTTCCCATGAGGCACAGGGTCAGACTGATTTGCATATGGCCATGTCTGAACTGGGGTGGTGGAGTGAGCTAAAGAATGATGATGGATTAAACCCAGATCAGTTGACTGGGGTGAGTGTTTGATTGGCTCAAACATTCCGTCCATCATCCCCTTTTGATTCGCTGTGTTTTTAAAAAAGACACATGCACAGGCCAATTGCGGGCTAATAAAAAAAAAAAAGCACACGCACAAGCGTGTGTTCAGAGCTCAATAGCCCTTACTTAATGCCTCACAGAGCAGCGCATGCGCGCTGGCTCAGGCGAGACCTAAAAAATGGGATGACTGGGGCAAGGTAAAAAAAAACAATAGGAAAGCAAAATACCAAGATCTGTCCCAAATCAAATACAGAGGCCAGAAGAAGGAAACAGGAGAAGGGATACCGAGCGCACCGACAAAGGGGGAAAAAAACAAAGTTGTGGGAATGGAATTATGGGTGCAAACTGTAACATCAAAGGAGGAAATCGAAACAGTTAATGTTGCCTAATACAGTTATCTGTGGCCACTAACCCTTTATAGGGCTCTGCCCTCAGACCTGAAGGTCAGCCACTGGTCCTCTGGTGGCTGGGCAGCATGTTTCACACTCTACCATGGAAGCTGTTGTCCTCTGTGACTGTAGCCTACATTACCCCGTTGTCGATTTCCTCCATGTAGTATGTTTTCTAACTCTTTTGTACGGTATCTTACCCCAAAACCTGACAATAGGCGAATGAGGAAACTTTAATTTAGGTCTGTTTCCCTTTCTGTCCAGTAGACCTGTAGCTGAGTCACATCAGTTTAGCACAACATCACTGGCACTTTCAGAGACCTATTGGCCTTTCATTAGCTGAACCCAACAACTATTAAAAGCATGTTATTTGGAATTTGTTACCTTTTCTTTAGACTGGGCAGTCTGTTACTGTGTCTTTCTCAGTCTATCTCTTCCTTAATACCTTGACAGGCCTTGCATTTCAGTGGTGAGGGCGTCTAGCTGATTCTAGACACACCCAAAGGTCTACACAAGATCAGGAGAATGATGTTTATTTTTTATTTATTTAACTTATTATAGTGCTTTTATCCAAACTGCTGTAGAAATGAAGCAGTGACAACAAAGGCAATCTCAGGGGCAAGGTCAAGAGAGGAGTAGACGGCAGAGTGAAGAACAAAATGTTCTAGAATTCTGCAGTGGAACAGAAGCAGAGAGCTAGGTCTAAAGTGAAAAATGTCATTAGGATCCAGTGATTTCTAGAGAAGAGGAAGAATAGTTGGAAAACAAGCTATGAGATTCTGGTGTCTGCTCTAAGATGAGCTTATGGAAGAAAGATTCTTTGGCAGCCTTGAAACGATATGTGTATATACCATGAGCAGAGACATTGGGATAGAAGACTGAGGTACAATGCTTGTTCTTTAAGCATTCAAATAGTGTGGAGTGCAGAAAGCTCAGGCATAAGCCAGGTTTGCCTGGTTTTCCTGGTAGGCCCGAAAACCTTACTGAGGGCAAGAGAGTCGAGTAGAGAGAGGAGGGTAAAAGCAACAATGAGGGACAAGCATCATTGGGGAAAGAGGAGAACTCATCTATACAAGGTAAAGAATTGAAAGCAGCAAAAACAAATGAATCTGGAGGAAAGTCTTTCAAATTTGGACAATAATATGTGGGACAAGAGGAGGCAGTGCGAGTGCTAGCGACCAAGACCATGGCTGACTTAAAAAGTGGTCAGATGGAGGATAGTGGAAGAGAGAGGAAGGAGAGGTCTTGAATGAAAAGGGAGAACATATTAGATCCTAGGTACCATCTTATATATGGTAGGATTAGGGGCCTGGTGAGTGAGGTTAAGAAATTGAGTAAAGATGAGGAGAGGACGTGTCAGACCCTGTTTGGGGAAGGGGCAAGGGTGGCACAGGGCGAGCAGGGACTACTGGGCCTTTGCCATGTGGGCCTGTGTTATTTGTGTCTTATGTCCCATGAACCATGCTCCTATGGATCTGCAAGCTGGTCTAAGTATAACCCCTTTAGCACTTGTCAGTAGTAGTGATGGAAAGCAGTCACATGCTTCTCAGGCAGGTTACTGTGGGGGTACTACAGGCCCAGCTCTCAACAAACACCCAACAGCGTAATAACTTGATTATCCAGCCCAGTGCTTATCTTTATTAAAGAGAAGTAATACACTTTAAAACATAATACTACACATTATACAAATGTATTTTTCCAGAGTCTGTGGTGGAGGGCCACTGTTTTACGAGCAAGGATCCCCCTCTGCTCCCCGTCCACCTCCCCTCATGCTCTCTTAGTGTCAGGGTAACTCTGGTATGGGTCTCAGGCACAGGTGCAGTGCTACCCCTTGTCTTAGGCAGAGTTGTGGGCTCAGTCTTATGTCTCTCACCAAATTAGAGTCTCAGGTTTAGGCCTGTTTATTTAGGTCCATGTCCTCCTCTCTGTGTGTGAAAGATGTCCCGTCCATAGGAGCACTGGTCATCTGGTCCAATGTCTGGAGCAGACGTGGGGCCGTATGGCGAAGTTCGGAGTTAACAGCAGGCAGGAGTGCGGCTGTCATAAGAAAGACAGTGGTTCCTGTGGAATAATACTATTAATATTAATAATGGGATGCGCAATCGCAATGGAGGGCTTGAGTGATATCAGAGGGGGAACAGACCACATACACCAATGGTTCAATATGGCATAGTAATATTCATATATTTCAAACAAGGATATGTACAATGAAAGAAGAAATAAAAACATTTGAGCGTGGTGTCCCAAGTGAAAAAAGGAACCTAAAAAGGTAGTGGAAATTGTGACATTTTTACAAGGTTTCCATAGTTACAAGCAAGTCGACCATTACCAAATAGATACAAAATGAACAGCAACTATATGAAATAATATGTGCTGAGTAATGGTTCGCTTTTTAGGTCTCGCCTACGCAGCGCGCATGCGTTGCTTAGGAGAGACCTTTAGTTATCGGCACAGCTTTGGGGGCACAAGCGTGCACGCGTTGCATTGCTTGCAATGGCAACGCGTGCACGTCTGGCGATTCCCTTGCGGGAGCGCGCAGCGCCATATGGTGGCGCCATATGGTCGCAATCATCGCGCCTTGCTGCACGCTCCCGCAGGGAATCGCGCAGGCCCCCCCTGCTGCTCCCCTACCCCCTCCCACTCCTCGTCAGCTTCATTTTTGTTCCTAGCGTGTGTGTTTCCCGTACTTCAAGGCAAGCGCGCGCACGTATGTTGAGCCGACAACAAGGCTCGAACACTGGTCCTGAGCTCCCGATTCGGCACCTCTCACCGCTGAACCATAACCTCTCCCTCCGAGAGCAGCATTCATTTTAAATACTTGTTCTTCTTGATGGACGCCTGTTTTTTTCTATCCTATTGAATTTATTGATTTCGCTTAAAACATTCCAGGATCCCTTGAGCTGAAAGGGACACGCTGCTTTTCCCCGTTTCATAATAACAGGATGTGACTGCGACTGACTCACATAGGGACCTATAAACAGACACCAACAGTCAGTGGCATTGCTCACCAGATCTTCTGATGCCAGCACGAGCTCAGCTGAGAGATTGGGAATGCTTTCTTGGTCGTCCTTGGAGAATCTTACATAGGAGGGCAGATTGTAGCCAGCTTAATAGTTATTTTATTTTAGACTGATGTGCTTTGTGAGGTCTAGGAGCAGCCTTCAGAAAAGGCAATAAAGGCTTATATAGGACGCATCACGGACTGCTTCGTTCTGTTATTCTAACCAGTTGTCCCTATTTTATTGATCTCGCAAACCCATGCATTTTCCTGTGGGGATTCGAACCCTTGACTTGAAGGTTTCAGCTAAAGCTTCTGCACTAGTGTGCAACCCACTTAGCCATCCTACTGACTAAATTCTTCCAACCTGGGCAACACTGGAGCACGCACGCAAAGATAACAATAGGTTGGTAAATCCAAGCCCCTCCGCAGCTACTTAAGCAATTCGTTTTTGACTGAATAGCTAATACAACACGCCGTTTCTTCGCCGTAAGCTTGTTTTGGAGCACCACATAGCTGCATGGCTATTAGAAGGTTCGTCAAAACACCATGGGGTGCATTGGCTTATTTAATTGTGATTGGTAATAACGTTTCTTTATTGTTAAAGAAACTTCACGTTGTGTCGTTGCTATATAGTCCTTGTCTCAAAACTGTCTTATCCAAAATCAAAACAATGTACATTTACATAGGTACAAAGCTACTAAACAGAGCAACGATGCTGCCAGAAATACAGATAAGTATTGGTGGAGGTTTGACCCAACCTCTCTGTGCCGTTTCAACTTGTTTTGTTACTGGAGTATCAAGGTCTAATTACGGATGCTGTAATACTACTGTCTCTTGGATCCATTCAGGCTGTTCTCTGCTCCAACACCTGCACAGACATGACTGCAGTTCTCTTTGCCCAATGACGTATTCTTTGGTTTCGCTTCATAGCTGTTGAAAGTAGATGGCAGACTATACTGCTCCCTGCAGTGCACTGTGTTCCATTTCTATATCTGCATGCTACGTGAATGCCGTACCTAGGGCCCTGCATTGTTCGGCAGTCAAGATAGTGGCTAAATTACTTTGTAGCATGAACTACGAATTAATAGCTTTGGGGGTTGTGACCAGGCCTGTCTACTTGGCTAAATTGTCTGGCTACTCTTCGTTAAAAAAATAGTGTCTGCCCTAAGCATACTTTTGATAAAGTTGTTACTGATTCTTTCCCCTTGTTTAGCTCTTTAAATCTTTGCCTAAGATTGGTTTGGGGAAACAGACTCACAGTTGCTTAATCGTGGCCCTTTCCACTGGGTTTTCTCATCAGCGCCGAGCCAGGCTTGTACGTTTTCCTGTCAGAATTTGGTAATTTATGTTATTGGGATTTTGCTGCATTATGATTTGTCTAATCAGCTGCGGGAGTTCTTTTGGGTAAGACTATAATTGGCAAGATAAACTGCTCCGAGTTATTTTTACTGGAATTCATTTAGTAATCATATATACAGTTAATTAAAACCTTTACACGATGAGAGAAAATGCAAGTAGCAAATATAACAAGCATTGGCATAGCCAATAGATCTCGCCTTTAGGACCTTATAAGTGTTTAGCCATGCAACAGTTGATGTTGTTGCACCAAGGATATTGTGCTGCATAACTAAATACTTATAAGGTCCCAAAAGCGAGACCTATTGGCTATGCCAATGCTTGTTCTTTATGTCGACGACGTTTCGACCCACTCAGGGATGTGGGGTCTCATCAGGACCTAAGATTGTAGGGACATCTGATGGAAGGGATGCGCAGCCGTGTCAGGGGTGTGTGCTTCAAGTGAGTGAAAGGAAAGAAAAGAATACTCACAATGGGACCCAGCCGGGTACCCAGGTGTGAGTAGGGGAAGGGCTGGCAGTATTGAATATTGTCGATATAAGGATAGGAGGATGGAACAATGCAGCATAGGTAAGCCAATAGTGTTGCGAGGAACTCTTCTGCACGAGGTGGTTAGAGCGAATGTGTCGCTTCAATACACTTTATTTGGGAGGATGTGTCAGGCAGTGACCTAATGATTACGGGCCGCTCAGTAAGTACTGGAAGGGTTAAACGCAGCCGTCAATCCGGGACAGAGAAGAGTTCCAACCCACGATGGAAGAACGTGGGACACATCCGCGTAAGACGGCTGCGTGTAACCCTTCCAGTACTTACTGAGCGGCCCGTAATCATTAGGTCACGGCCTGACACATCCTCCCAAATAAAGTGCATAAAAATAAGATCCCTCCCCGAGGCAGACCCATTGTGTCTGGTATAGGGTCTCTACTAGAACCCTTGTCAAGCTTTTGTGACTTTTTCTAAAAACCCTAGTACAAAACACCACGACCTACCTACAGGATACTAAAAGTCTACTTAAACTACTTAAGGATATCACAGTGGATGAAACAACAATCCAGGTGAGCTTTGATATTGAAAGCCTCTATACCAGCATCCCCCAAGATGACATGTTGGAAGTACTGAAGAAAGCCCTGGACGAGATAAACTGGACATACAGGACACCCAAGGATTTCATCCTTGAATGCGCCAGACTGGCCTTGAAGAGAAACTATTTCGAATTCGAGGGAGCCCTATACCTCCAGACCGGGGGCACTTCGATGGGGAGTACATTCGCCCCTAGTGTGGCAGGACGCTACGTCTTCGAGTTCGAGAAGAAATTCATACTCAATGAACAGAACCCCTTCTCTCCTAACATTATCTTCTGGAAGAGGTACATCGATGACGTCCTTGCCATATGGCAGGGACCGAATGAGGTCCTATCAGACTTTATCACATGGATCAACACCTGTGATCAAAACTTGAGGTTCACCTACACTAAGGACAACAATACGATGATATTCCTCGATGTTGTGATCACCAAAGAAAGTGGACGTCTAGAAACAAAGACCCATCATAAACCCACTGCCAAGAACAACCTACTCAGATATGAGAGTTTTCATCCCAAACCACTAAGGGAAAACTTGCCCTATGGCCAGTATCTAAGACTACGCCGTAATTGCAGCAAGACCGCAGATTACCGTAGCCAAGCAACGGACCTTACTAAAAAACTGTCAGACAGAGGTTACCCCGATAGAATTCTGAACAAATGCCAGAAAAGAGCACGTAACCAACCGAGAGAGGCCCTTTTGGAAGACAAGATACAGACTGAGGAAGGAATACCATTGATCTGTGTAACCACATATAGCACAGCATCGAATCAAGTGACACGGTCCATTAACAAACATTGGGCCATCCTCAATACAGGAAATTTGCATTGGGAAAAACCGCTGTTCTCCTTCAAAAAGGCGAGGAGTTTAAAGGACTCTCTAGTGAGCACGTGCCCAAGGGAAACTGGACAGGAGAACACAGCCACTGTCCTTAACGCCTGGGGCCTACCCAACATCGTAGGCCATTACCAATGCGGTAACTGCAGCGTTTGCCACCTAACAAGCAACACCAAAACACTCGCACTGGAACCCGGGAAAGTGTGGATACAACGGGCACACACCAACTGCAACAGTACCAACGTTGTATATCTGATCAAGTGCCCATGCGACCTCCAATATGTTGGTATGACCAGCAGGAAAGTTAAACAGAATCTGTGAACACCGTAGCACGATCAGGTTCAAGAAAGTGACAACAAGACTCACAGAGCACTTTCTCCGGAGTAACCACACAACCAATGACATGAGGTGGACTATTATTGAAAAAATAAAAGCAGGAGAAAAAATCCAACATCGCTTATTCGAAAAGGAGCAGCGTTGGATTTACAGGTTATCTACTCATAAAAATGGGCTGAATGAAAATATCCTGTGGAACTCAGTCCTTCCCAAGTAAATCTGGGTCCTCCTGTAGTGCTGTCGACTCCTAGACAGCACATAAATCATCTGTCTGTCACTTTAACATTGTCGAGCAGCCCGTGCTCCACAGCTGTTTGATCTGACACTCCCATCACAGCCTCAACCCCATAGTTCGGCCCTATTAGGCCCCAGTCTTCTACCCCACATGCATAATGCTGTCTACCCGATCACAGCACTGCATGTTTGGGATCATGATCGTGGAACTCACCTATTGGTGATAATCCATACACTCCATCCATTTGGGGTTGGAGTTTTACTTAATGGGCATCTTTTACCCAGGTTACATTATTTTCCTTAGTCCCTTTGTTGTCTTTTAGCGTGTAATATCCGTGCAGTGCATAACAGTGCTCCTGTAGGTTTGTTGATGCACCTTTTTGTCAGTGCACCAGCTAGGGAACTCCTTGTCGCGTCATTTACCCCGTCATCGGGCCGTAACTGGGCCCCCGACTACTTGCACGTCCTTTCTAGCGTCCTTTACTACCTGGTAGCGTCCACAACATCCTTGTAGCGTCCTTAACAACAGCAACGCCCTATCGGAGCGCGATGACGCCGGTCACGTGACCGCGTAATCACGCCTCCTTTCACGTACCCGGAAGCGCCCACTGCAGCCTCTCATATATACAGCGAGGAATCACCACCCCGGTGATCCTCGGGTTGCGGAGTCAGGTCTTGGATTAGGCGGAGCAGCCGGTGACTGGGCTTCACACAGTGAGTATGTCAGACATGATGCGGGTGGGCTCCGCTCTGCTCTGCTCTTCCCCGCCTTCTAACCCTTTACATTTACGGGCAGTACGATCGCTCTAACATGTCATCCCGTCCATTTTTCCAGACTGTGAATAGAGCCAGCACCTTGACCCCGGCTTCCATGAGGCACGCCAATTTGCGTCTCTAGTAAGCCTCCACTTCTCCGCATTTGCGATTTACAGCAGTTCCAGTTTTTACGCTGTCAACCAGCATGCATGCTTTTACTTGTTTGTACGCCCTCACCATTTTGTTTGAGCGCATAGACACCCACTCTAAATGAATGATGAAAGTGGGTCGGTAAGGTTAATCACAAGCTGATTATTAATCCTGAGTGATTGTGCGACTGGCATAATTCCACTCCATGTTGCCTCACATTTTGCCTGAGCGCGTAGACACCCACTTTAATTGAATGTCGACATTGGGTTGCAACACATAATCACGGGCTGATTATGTATCCTGAGTGATTGTGCGACTGGCTAATATCACTACATGGTGCCTTACAATCTATGGGGCACACCACGTGTGATTACTAGTAGTCACCAGACACATCGTGTGTATTTTCACAATTAATACACTGGATTGTGGATAAGAGGAGCACTCATCACTTTCTCTAAGGCATATTTGATGCAATTTATTATGTTTTGCGGGTGATTGTTTGTCTTTCAGATATTTTCCCTTTCAATAATTGAAGAGAGGGCGCCTGACTGTGAGTACATGGTTTGGCTTAGCAGTGACCAAGGGTAGGGTACACCTTAGCATGTGTAGACTGCCCCTGTCACGTCACCTGGTCCTGACAAAAACCTGGTATTATCGCCATCAGGTTGAAACATGTAGACCATTTTTATTCACTATTTATCACTTTCAAGATACCGGAGGTCAATTTAACCGAGTACGGCATCTCCACGAATTTTTAACATTGTCCAGTTGCTCCAGATTAAAAAATTTTGAGGGAGTTAAATCTGGCCAATTTTTAATTCACCTTTTTTTCACCCACTTACACCACGAAAAAAAACCTGCTCCACTGTAATCAGGTGTTGAAGCACACCCGGATAGCATTCGGCTATTCGGGTGGGACCCCTATGATGAAGCATGTCACCAACTAGGTTGGTGAGTGAGGGGTCTTCTTAAAAAGGAGAAATTCTCCTTTTTGTGCACCTCCCCCTATACCTCGGAGACATCGAGGTGTCTCCAGGGGGTACTCCTTCAACTGTTTGATTACTATATTACAAGGGGACCAGGAGTATTCCCTTCAAGAAAACCCTTTCTCCTTTGTTGTTTGCGAGATTAAATCAATCCATGCCCTAATCAGCCTAGACGCGTTTGGGGCTACGTTATTTACCTGCAGGCACAAAAGAAACATCTACATTGCCTCCAACATGTTCAGAAGGTCACTGGTCACCTCATCACCGGCTTGGCCAAAAATGGCCTTTCAGTACTATATTACACAGCTGCACCGGCTCCCCATTGACTGTGGGAGTATTTTTGAGACCACAGTGATAGTTTAGAGAGCAATCAATCTCTCAAAGAGTTCTTAGATTGATGGCTGTCAAATGCACTTGACATACTGGCAGAGCCCTTTGCACGTCGCATCAATGAATTCGTGCTGTCGCCTATGCCTGCTCGGTGACCTATTGTGACAGAAACAGCCTATTAAAATATTTAATATTTTACGCATGCTTCTCTGGGTTGAACAATCGCTGTCTAAATTCAGGAAACGTATTAAAACGTTTTTGTTTAAACAACTCCCCCTTTTCTTAGTCTCAAAACTCGGGAATAGGCATTTTCCTTATCGCCATTACGTTTTTTCATAATGCTGCTCTAAAAGCAGCACATAATATTTCAAAACTGTTTTTTAACGTGCCTCTTAACAGAACGAATGGCCTATTCGGAAACTCGTCAGTTTGCCACCTCTAAAAGGCTGGGATAGTGTTAGCCCCATAGGAGGCACCGCCAGACACATAATACAACCTGCTCTGACCCAGCCCTTCTAACCTTTCTGAGGCACCTGACTGATTGACCCAGAAATATCCTAGTGTTCCCAATATCTGTTTGTCGTCCTGTCTCTCACGCAGAAGGCTGCGTATTTTAGTCACACACATGCAGTGATGGTGGCAAGCTAGAAGAGGGATGGATATACAGGGAGTGAGGTGAAAACTCACGAGGATTCGGTGCAACGAAAGCAGGTGCTGTCACGGAGGATTGGGGCAGCTAGCCCTGCGGGTGTGCGGCAAGGACCCAGGCCTAGAGACACTGCTCCCGCACACTCGGCTCCAGCCTACGGCTCGCAGGAGGCATGAAGACAAAACTACATGAAACCGCCCTGAAGTCGAACATCTGGGGTATGAAGCGCTATAGAAACGCTCCAATGCAATACCAGGCTTCCCTATATAGGTGAGGCCTACAGGGCTGGTGTACAGACAGTCAAGAAGCAGGCACCCTTATGACTGACTCTGCCACAACATTCCCAGCTTTTCAGAGGGCTTGGCCTCTGAGGAAACCCCTCATTTTCTCAACGGCTAGTCAGCCTCTGCATTTCTGACCTGCTGCCCCTTCTACTCTTACTACAGCCAGCACTAGGCTACCAGCTCTGTCGTTTTATTCCATTTTCATGACCTAGATTAGAACTAGGACTTCTTGCGTTCTACACCTGAAAGAGGGGTTATTAGGGAGTGGTCACTTGCCATAGTAACAAGCATTTGCCATGCAATAGGTCTCCAATTTACGCAAGACCTATTGCATTGCAAATGGTTGGCAACTTGGCATCACGGACAATGGGAGGGCGGGGGGGGGGAGAAGGCACGGGCATCGGTAGGGAGGGAGGGAGGGCGGGGGGGGAGAAGGCACGGACAATGGGAGGGCAGGCGGGCGGGGGGAGGAGAGGAGAGGAGAGGAGAAGGCAAGGACAAAGCTGCGTGACACTACGTGTGCACGAAGAAAATAGTACATGCCCCGTGTAACAACCAAGTAAAGGGGCCAGTAGCCATGGGAGGATACAAATGACGACATGGCTGTACTAAGGAGGGACTAAAAAGCCTCATAATGAATCAGAAGCCAGCATTTACAAAGGACAAACACACAAGCCAATGGAAAATAAGGGCGGGGGGAGTGGGCAAAGCTTCTCTCCGTACTGAACTACCACAGCTCTTCGCAGAGCAGCGCTGGCTCACGCTCAACCTAAAAAGGGATGTCATGCTAAGGAAGGGTAATAATAACACAATTCCTTGTTTTCTTTTATATAGCTATACATGCAGCACTTCTGCTATTTCTAAATCATAGTAATAACAGACAATACTATAATCCAGTTCATGGTAATAAGGTTACTGACCTCAAAAGGATGAAAGGCTTAGTCTTCCTTGCAAAGGTTTGAACTCCCAACCTCCAGACCACCACATTTTGTCAGCAGCTTGCATTTAGTTATGTGGGCCATCCTTTCAAAAGCAGACGTGCATCACACACAGCCAGAGATTTACTGACTCTGCCGCACACCGGGTGGACATTTTTAAGGATCTGAATCTAAAAAGGAACCAATAGACCATTCTGCTTTGACATCTGTCACTGCCTCACCACTGAAATATCTTCTTCGGCCCCTCCTTCTCATTGTTATGTAATTAGATAAGTATTCTTTTTATCCCCTTTCACAATGCCTTACTCCTTAGCTGCTCCTTTCTCTCCCAGGTCTTTGTTTTTCCTCCCCTTTTTGCTTTTGTTTTACCATATTTCTGTCCCCTCCTATCCTCAACCTCTACATTCTCCCTTTTCTCTCCTCACCACTTTCTTCTTTCCATTCTCCTTGCCTTTATCCCTTGTTCTGTGCTTCACTCTGTTTTCTTTTTTATGTCCCTTTGGCCTTCTTTCTTCTCCTTTCTATTATATCTATTCTCCCTGTTCTCACTCTTTCCCCAGTTTGTTATTTTTCCCTTCCTCTCCACAGCTATCTCCATCTCTATTTTAGTCTGTCCTTTGTATGAATACCCCCTGTATTACTCTCCCCACATGTTAGTCTGTCTATCCATTCACATCTAAAGGTATCTTGACTCTCCCTTATGTCTTAGAGGAGGTCTGGCATATATATCCATCACGGGGGAAGGGTCATCAGGCATGTTGACATGAGAGGCCAATGAGGATGGGAAAGGATCAGTCACATTTTAGTCAGAGCCTTATGTAGGACATGCATTTGAATGGGCTGTCCCAAGCCCAGTAGGATCTGTTGAGGGGCCCAGTAGCTCGATCTGCCTCCCTTGTGGGTTGTGGTTAAGATAAAGTTGGCTGAGGGCTATGCAGGGCATTTTTTGTTTCCAGTTCTATATATGGGGCACTTCCACTTCACCTCCCTTGTCAGAGGATGTTTAGTTTCAGGTGCAGCTTAGCTGTGCACCTGCTCTGTGCCACTCCTGGGAGTAGAAATGAGCTGCCTCTGGGTGAGCTGCATTCATGATCCAGAACCAAAAAAAATATTCATTTTGGCATTCCACACCCATGGTCCCACCCACCACAGCTACTTCTCCTCTCATCTGTTTCTCCCATTCTGACTTTATTCTTCAGGATCTGCTTACCCCGGCCTCAGAAGCAGCACTACAGTTCAGATGCCAATAGGAACATCAAGCAGAAAAAGCACTGCGATAGCGTCTGATCAGGAGGTCTCTTTGAAAACTTTATTTGCATTCTCCTTGCTCTCAACACACAGTAGCATGGCTTGTGATTTTAAGGAAAGGAGGGTAAGCCAATTTTGCATGCATGGCTGCAGATGAGTAGACATTTGCCTGACCTTCATGCAGGCCAAGGTTCCAGAACCTTAAAGAGAGGAACAGTGGTAGAGCACAGATAGCAACCAGTACAGTGGCATCGGCGCCTCGGATCACGGGCCTCAACCACATCCAAGATCAGGTCACCCTGCTCCCTCCCCACTGTACCCAAGTGGAGTAAGAAGTGCATAAGTTTGCTCCACTTCCGAACTGTCATCTATTTAAGTATCTAACGAGAGAGAACCTGTACCGTATGTAATGTTATCTCCCTTGATCAAAGGAGGGATTTTTTAAGTGGTAGTCCGAACATGAGCCTCAGAGGTACTGTGGAGTACTGCATGGTGCAGGCGACTGCAGGAACTGGGCTAGCTGTGTGGCCTGATTCAGGTTGAGGTGGTAAACTAGAGTACAGCTCAACTTACTAAACAGGCCAACGTACACAGAATTACTGAAGCACTACAGGCTGAGTGACTGGAGAGGCTATAGAGAGGACAATACTGTGCTTTAAGTGTGATAAAAAAAGTGGTGAGTCACTAAAAGGGGCATGGCCAAAATAGCTTAACTTGAAATTCTTCCTAAGAGGCTAGGCGTATGTAGTTAAGGGTGTGGCTTAACACATGTGAACTAAAATCCTGTGCTTCACACACATTGCCCCTGACCAGTGTATAGGTTACTCTCTGTGAGTTTTCTGTGATTGCATCCAGACATATCACACAACAATGAACATGCTCCTTGAACAAGCCAACTCTAGTCTCTTTGTCCATGTTGGTTTACTAATTATTCACAACACAATCATTATTACTGGTTTATGAAATGCCAGTAACAACAATGACTTTGTTGTAAACAATTAGAATTGAAAATGTTTCAATTGTGAATATATGAGACTGTAAATTAAAAATTACTGAGGTCTTCGTAAGGGGGAGTCTTTGGGGTGTCTGAGTCTCTTCCATTCTCACATTCACACCATCCTCTGCAGTCTTTCACACTTATGCCCTTTTTCTTCTCACATCTTTCTGAAATCCTTCATATGCGCCTCTCACAAGTCATCTCCTTCCATGTATCCCTGTCCTTTCACTCAGTACATCTGCATGTATTTCTTTGTGTCAACACCTTACACCCTCTTTCTTTCTCTCACACTTACACTCAACTCACCGCACCTGTAAACATTTTATTTCCTTTGGTGCTGTCAATATTACAACAACTGTGTACCTCCTTCACAGACTTCCCTTTTGACCTGTATTTAACATTGGCACATATGTGACCATTGCCCTGTACACTCTGCTGAGAGCCCAAGGATTGGATGATCATGTAATGTCAATACCTTTATTAATCACTGACAGGCACTGTGGGAAATTTGCACTGCCTAAGGACTCGCAACCAAAACTAACCCAGACACCAAGAGGCAAATCAGTTCACAGTATGCACTTTACAAAAGTCATCTGTTGCATATAGAAACATCTGGAAAAAGCAAATACTCTTAAGGAATGCAAGGTGAAGTAAACCAAGTTAAATATAAACATGGACTGCCCAGCAATTCCACTGAGCCTGCCCTGTCTCTATGATCAATGGTACTCTTCTTTGCTGAGAGAAGTTCTGTGAATCAAAGGGAGAAAATCCAGTAATGCCGGTCTCAGTACCAAAGAGCACCGGCCCATTTAAAGCACTGAATAAAAGGACATTTTTCTTTTTGTTTAAGAGAATAAGTACAGGGTTCTGTTACACACTATGTCCTTCCTTGCTAATACATTTAGTTTTAGAATAGAAAATTAGGTGATGATCAATCGTATATGAATGGCATTTTGACAACTGAAGAAAAAAACAGTATTTGGTCTTTTAATTTTGAGAGACTTAACCGTGATTTTGAATAAACAAGGCTCTTGCGAAATGTGCACTTCATGAAGTAAAATGATGCAAGCTAAACTGAACATATAATGCTTTCTCTTGCTATACCTTAGAGGCCGACTCATACATTGGACTCCAACAGCAGTTAAGCTGTAGGCATGTACCCCTGCGCTATGTGAAGCAACTGCATACAAACTGGCATCTTAACTTTTTTAGGTCGAGCCTAGAGCCAGCGCGCATGCGCTGCTCTGCAAGACTTGTTGTAGTGGAGTACGGAATAGAAGCCCCGCCCACTCTCTGCCCATATTTGCCATTAGCTTGTGTCATTGTCTGTCCTAAATGCTGGCTTCTGATTTGTAAATAGGCTTGTTAGTCCCTCCTTAGTACCGCCTCCTCTTCATTTGTCACCTCCCATGGCGACTGGCCCTTTTACTTCAGTTGTTACACGGTACCTGTTATTTAGTCTTTGAGCACTATTTTCTTTATCCAGTTTCTCTTACTGCAGGCACAACGTGCTTTGGTGCCTTCTTTCCAACCCCGCCCTCCCTCCCGTTGTCCGTGCCTTCTTTAACCCCCCTCCCTCCCGTTGTTGTGCCTTCTTTACCCCCCCGCCCTCCCTCCCGTTGTCCGTGCCTCCCCCCCGCCTGACCATGTCGTCCCTCCCTCCCGTTGTTCGTGATGCATACCATTTGCAATGCAATAGGTCTTGCATTTACGCGAGTTTGAGCTATTGGCATTGTAAATGACAATGCCTTTTATTTATGTTTTGGTTTTAAAACATAAATAAAACGCATTATCATTTACAATGCCAATAGCTTAAACTCGCGTAAATGCGAGACCTATTGCATTGCAAATGCTTGTTTTAGCCCAGCTAACACACACATCTAGTGTGCATGCTGTGATTTAAGGCTGTCTATGTTTTAGTCAGAGGTCTAGAACCCCTTATCTGAGATCAAGGGGCAGACCAAGTGTGCCGTCTGTCTTGACATAGGATTACTGTCCATGTCCTAGGTTTCTGTCATAAAGCAGTGGTGACAGAATACAGGCTTTTGTGGATTATAGTACCGAACAGACCTTTTTCCTGGTTAAGATGGAGCACAGTGCTTACTGGCCCCATGGGTGTAAAACTCTGCTTATATATGACACCCAGACTGTTGCGCTGAAGTTTGTGTGTGTTGATTGTGAAAGGTGTAGATGGTAGCAGGACTGTTGAGAGTATTGGTGTTGGGACCTTCAGGATCCATTTTAGTGTATTGCCTGCATTCCTTGGGCTGAAGTGAGGAACCCCTGACACTGAAGTGTGGGAGGATGGATGCCCTTGGAAATTCTCTAAGGATCTTTTAGCAGGGGGGAATGCTGGTTAGTTCTTCCTGAGAACCACCATCTGGTTCATGGTAGGAGAATGGAGGTGATTCAGCAGATTCTATTGACAGGGGTTCCTACACTGCATTTGGAGTGGGAACTATAGTAAGGGTCTTAAGTTATTGTATTAGAAGTTGTAGCACACTCAACTACCCTAAGGCTTTTTGACATTATAGAATATAATAAAACAATCTGAGTAATATAAATAAGGGAAGGGGCACGGTTTTATTATGATTGATGTTATTTTATCCTGTATGATAGGCGAATGGAATGTGCATTGAGTTCTATGAGTACTTTATTCCTTTTCTCATGCTGCCGCTACTGAAAAAAATAATCTATTCCCCAAAGCAACTGATTTACATTTCGGTATTTCCAGAAGGGAGTGTCCTACAGAGAGAGGGTGAAAAGAGCTCACATTTTGGGACCAGGAAAGGAGAAGAAGAGTTATAAACGATCTTATGCACTATGAACAGTGCTTTGAACTGTACTCTACTGGAAGTCAGTAAAGTGATTTGAGCGTAGGAGTAATATTGAGTCTGCGTCTGGAACTTGTGACAAATCAGGCAGTGGCATTCTGCACCAGTTGAAGTTTTTTTTAGGGATTTCTCAGCAGTTCCACTTAGATAGTATTCCCATTGTCCAGCCTAGATTGAATTAATGCTGTCAAGACAAGAGCATTGAATTCTTGTGGGATACAGGCTAAACTTTTTCTGAAAAGCATTAATTGCCAAACACATGTGCTTGTTACTTTTGTAATCTGAGTTTCCAAAGAGAAATTGTAATTGATGATAATATACAGATTGTGATCTACTTTTGGTGGAATAGGTGGGTTGTCGATTACTTTACAGCAACATGCTGTGTTGTGTTTGTGTATATGATTTTATTTTGTATTTGGCAGTACTGTCTTTAATGGATATAATTTGTTGAAAATACAGACCATTCATTTCCGTATGCTGATGGGAGTGTCTCTCAGATCTTCCTGTAAGAGGACAGCAGATATTTGATTTGACAGATGGGTTGCCAATTTAAATCGTAATTGTGTGTCATCAGCATACATGTAGACCTTCAGACCCATTGACTGCAGAAAAGGTGGGAACTGGACCATGTAGATGTTAAAGAGTAAGGATGACAGTACCATTCCCTGTTACGCACCACATCCAACATGCAGACTTAAAAATTGGAAGGTATCCAATTTGGGATCTCTCTGTGAGGAATGGCTGTATCCATTTCAAGGTAAGGTTGTACAAGTCCACGTCTTTCAGTCTGGCTAACAGCAGCGTATGGTCTATGCTTCTGAAGGCTACAGAAAGGTTGAGTAGTACTATGGCTCATCCCCTCCCTTGGTCAGCAAGTCTTCCAAGATCATCCAGAACTGAGGTGACTACCAACGCTGTGCAGTCTCCTGATCCGAAACCTGCCTGACTGTGATGCAGTATTGTACTTGTCTTGGTAAACGTTTGTTACTGTGGATGTACCCACTTTTCCAGCAACTTCCTTAGAACAGGTAGCTGTGATATTGGGCGAAATTGTTTGGGCAGAAAGAAAGCCTTTTTTATAGTGGTTTAAACACTGCTGTCTTCTAGTCATCTGAAATACACCTTAATTATGCTATGTTAAACAGCAAGTATACAGCTCAGTGTTCAGTTGTGGGTCTCTCAGCACAAATCATGTTAGGTAACATAGCAAGAGAGTGACATTTTAATGACTGGTTAAAAAGATCAACCATGTCAAAGATAACTAGAGGGCCTAATTGCTACAGTGTGCAGTCTGGTGGTATATATTAGATCTAGTGCTTCTGCAAAGGAGCGCCCCCTGAAGTGAATGAGCTCCTGCTGGAGCCGGACGTGTAAGCTCAGAGGACAGCCCACATGCAGAGTGCTTCCTCACCTCCCACATACAGCTGACTTTCCGAACAGGACTGGAGCATTGTGAGTGCCGTGGAATGAGACACCCGCTGAGATGCTGCAAACTTCATTGCTGCTGGAGCAGGTAAGAGGTGGTTATGGGCCTATCAGGCCCCGTGGGGCTCGCTGCGGCACCAAGACACGTTTGACTGATTTGCTAGGAGTCGGAGTGGACTCTTGAGTTAAGGCCTACTAGTGAGCATTCCCTGGATGCAGCCAACATTAAATGGGGAATCACTCATACCACAAAGAGCAAGTGGGATACAGATTTGCCAGCAAAACACTAGTGCCCCGATCTCAAAGGGAAATGTGTAGTTTTTTATGTATATTTTAACATTGCTTTGAATGCATAGAGTTCAAAATAAACTACTTCTCTATATTATCGCAAGGTCCACGCCGCCCTGCATTCCCAAGGTACTGTTTGCGGGTCTTCCCGACATCATAGCTGGCCCGCGACCTCGTGGTGGGACTGAACTGATGGATTTATTTGTTCACGACGCGGTGATAGCCCCGAATGGAGCTGTCGACTTCAAGGAACTGTATTTTAAGCGGATTATTGCAATTTTCATATCTTTAATACTGTATGTTGGATTTTTATCGTTTTTGTCTTATTTTACACGGATAAATATTGGCTATTTTTCTAAACTGGCGTGGTGTCCTTTTGTAGTGTTTTCACTGTATTACTATGTGTTATGTGCAAATACTTTACACATTGCCTCTGAGATAAGCCAGCTCCAGGCTAACAAGTGGGTGAGCAGGGGTTGTTTAAGAAGTGTAAATCCCCTAACCCTGACTAGAAGGAAGAGTCCCTACTTGGACAGGGTAGAAACCTGCCAACCAGAGACCCGCATTTCTAACAATGACCATTCAGCCCAAATTTCAGTATCAGTGTAATCAAATATACAAAGACATGAAGCAGTCAGTACAACATGGACTTGAACATAAAAATAGATTATGTGCAGGTAGTAATTTTGAACCTACATACAATATGTGAGTGGCCAAGCTGGAACTGGTAAAAGTTTTCTTATTAAAATAATTAATGCTTATGTCCATAAAGTTACAACTTCAAAATTTATCTTGTGTGGTTACTGCTCCTACTGGGTTGGCAGCACATAACATCAAAAGAATTACTTTACATTGTCTACTGTTATTGCCTGTGAAGCATGGCAACAAATTGGGATGCTTGTTATGTTATGTTAAGTGGATTTTTAAAGCATGCCATATCTCCCAATAGGATATCCAGGAGCTGGAGCAGGTGTATAGGTTGAGAGACGTGTGGGGGATAGTTGAAGAGCCACGTCTTCAGCCTCTTGAAGAATTCAAAAAGTGTGGAGGAGGCCCTAATGTGTAGAGGGAGGTCGTTCCTTGATTTTGGTACGATGTAGAAGCAGGTTACGCCTACTGTTCTGCTCTTGAGAATATAGGGGGGTGCGAAAGAGAGTGAGGCTGAGCGAAGGCGTCTGGTGGGTTGGTGGAAGTGAAGACAACTGTTGAGGTAAGTTGGTCCTAAGTAGTGCAGCGCCCTGTATGCGCATGTGAGGAGTTTCAATTGGCAGTGTTTGTGTAACAGCAGCCAGTAGAGTTCTCTGGGGTGTGGCATGATGTGGGCGCAAAGTGGGAGGTCTAGGATGAGTCTTGCTGCGGCGTACTGGATGGTCTGAAGTCGGTGGAGGATGTGGTTGGAGATTCCGGTATAGAGTGTGTTGCTCTAGTCTAGTCTGCTTGTGACGAGGGCTTGAGTGACAGTACGTCTGATGTTCCTGGGAATCCATTTGAAGATTTTTCTGAGGATGCATAGTATATGGAAGCAAGAGGAGCTGACTGAATTTACATGTGCTGCCATGTTGAATTTGTTGTCTAAGATGATTCCCAAGTTTTTTGCATTGTTGATGGGTGTTTATGTGGGACCAAGCGCTGATGGTCACCAAATAGAGTACCAGGAGGAATTCCTGTTCCTGAAGATCAGCACTTTAGTCTTGTCAGAGTTGAGTTTTAGACAGTTGGTTTTCATCCACTCTGTTACATGGATCATGCATTTGGTGAAGTTGGTTATGGTGGTGGTGGTGGATTTGCCGCATATTGATAGAATGTGCTGGGTGTCATCAGCGTAAGAAATGATGGAGATGCCATATGCTCGGATGACATTGGTGAGTGATGTTGTGTAAATGTTGAACAGGGTTGGGCTGAGTGATGAACCTTGGGGAACTCCACAGATCAAGTCCTTAGGCTCTGATGTGTAGGGTAGGAGTTGGACTCTCTGGGTTCTTCCTGTGAGGAATGAGCATATCCATTCAAGGGCTGGATCTTGGATGCCTTTTTCGTGTATCCTTTTGATGAGGCTGGAGTGATGAATGCAGTGTAGAGCTCCAGCAGTATGAGGTCAGCGATTTCTCCTCGGTCCAGTAAGGTGCAGGTCTCATCTGTGGCAGCAATGAGTGCTGTTTGTGTGCTGTGGTTGCTTCAAAACAGGATTGGGTGTAGTTGAGTATGTTGTGGAGTTCCAGGTGGCTGGTGAGTTGTTGGTTGATTGACTTCTCTATCACTTTGGCTGGGTACAGAAGCAGGGCGATAGGGCGGAAGTTGCTCATCTTGCTGGGGTCAGCCAAAGGTTTTTTAAGGAGGGCCATGACTGCTGCATGTTTTCAGTCTTCGGGGAAGGGGGGGATTTGAGAGAGAAGTTGATGTGTGTGAGAAATTTGCTTATAAGAGGTCTTCCTAAGTTGTAGATATGATGTGGACAGGGGTCTGCTGGGGCCCCAGAGCGGGCAGTTTTCATAATTGCTGTGGTTTCTTAGTGAGCGTTCTCCAGTTTGCTATGTAGGAGTCCAGAAAGACCGTGTGCAGGTTACTGATGATGTCCTTGGGGTTTGGTTGCTTTTCAAAGCTATTGTAGATCTTTTCTATTTTGCTGTGAAAGAAGTTGGAGCGGTTGTTGCAGAGTCCCTGGGAAGGAGTGATGGAGTTGGCTGTGGCTTGCGGGGTGGTGAACTCCTTGAGGATGGAAAAATCTCCTTGCAGTTGTTGGCGTTAGCTTAAATCCGATCAAAGAGGGATCTTCTCTTGGTGACTCTTAGATGATGGTGGTAGTGCAGGCCTGTGGATAGATCTGGACTCAGTTTCATGGTTGGATTTCCATTTCTTTTCCAGCTGCTTGCAGTATCTTTTGGAGCCCCGAAGGTTGTCAGTGTACCACGTGGCCTGTTTGTTGGTTCTGCGTTGGTTATGAGTTTTGATGGGTGCAAGTGCATCGGCACAGTTTTTGATCCACTGGTTGAGATTGGTGATATTCTTGACTACGGTGCTTAATTTGTAAAATAATAAGTGCCAGGGCCCTGACAAGGAGGCCACTGCAGCTTGCACCACCCATTTCCCCATCATCGCTGTCAATGACGGTACCAAAACAACTACTAACCCTCTCTCTCGCCTGCAGGTGTGACAGTTCAGATTATTACAGGTCCCCAAAGCTAAAGGAATGGCTGGGGAGGCAGTTATTAGTATTATTTAATGCATATTGTGTTCATAAACAACCATTGCTCTGCTCGTCTCTAAATTAGATGAGCAGCGCCACCATGTGGCAGAGTGTCCTAAGTGTGGTGATGACAATTAAGTGCTGGTGCCGAGCACCGGATGCCACCAGCTCATATTAAGCACTGCTCGACTAGCTTGTCGTGGTGTTAGATGGGTCTGTTTTGAGTGCGTTGCGCCAGTCAGTTTCTGTTAATCTGTTCCAGTTCCGGATAGGCAGATTGATGCTGGTGGATGCTTTGGCTTGCGGGTGGAGATTTTGAAGGGGATGATGGAGTGGTCAGTCCATGTGAGTGGCGAGGCAGAGGTGTACTTAATGTTGCTGCTGGAGGTGGAGATTGCATCTAGAGTATGTCCTGCAATGTGCGTCGGGTCCATGACAAGATGGGAAAGTCCTATGTTGCGCAGGCTCTAGGGGAGGTGGGTGTAACAGTGGTCGGTGGGGTCTTCCAGGTGAAAATGTAACTTGCTGTGAAGTATAAAGTCCTTGGAGTTGACGGTGAGGGGGGCGCTGAAGTCTGAGATGAGGTTGCTGAAGTTGGATTGTGGTGCGGGTCGTCTGTATGCTAGAGTGCCCTTCAGGGTGGAGCTATTGTTTGTTTGTAGGCTGAAGTGCATGTGCTCCATGAAGGGAGTGTCAAGGTCCCTGATTTTTGTGCATTTGAGGGTGTCTTTGTACATGATGGCGAGCCCACTTTCAGGTTTGTGAAGGAAGTGTTGGCGTGCAATCTTGTATCCTGCTGGGATGGCCACAACAGTGTCGGGAGACAAAATGGGGTTCATCCAGGTTTCTGTCGGGAAGAGAAGATCAGGTGTGCTGTTGCTAAGGAGTGAGCAGGTGTTGAGAAGCTTGCATGCAAGTGTTTGCTGAGGGTCTGGTGTGGTGTGCATTTGGGTGATGGTTTGAGAGGGTGGCGTAGGAGTAGGAGTTTTAGAGTGCACATTTGGGCATGCTGTTGCAAGTGTAGTGGCCGTGGAAGCAGGAAAAATGTCCTACCGTTCTGCGTGGTGTATTTTGGCAGCAGTGGGTGGATTGGTGACCTGGGTCTAGCGAGCGAAGAGTAGCTGCTAATTAGCATTGGTGGTTGATCCGACCTGGGGTCGTGGCGTTGGGCACGGTGCAGGAGCGAACGGGTGCAAGCGGGCTTGCCTGTGGCATGCATTCAGTGCATCAGTGGACTCCATTAAGTAGGTCCTAGGAGGGTGGAAGGACGTGAGGGGATGGTGGGCGGGGATACAGAGGACAGGAAGAAGACACCAGAAGAAGAGAGAAGATGCAGGAAAAATAAAGAAGATGAGGGAAGAAGAAAGAAGACGCGGGAAGCATGTAAGGAACAGGAGGAGACTGGAGTGGGTGGGGGGCTGAGGGGGCCTGAAAGGTGGCACAAGGAAAACAAAAGAGGCACAAAGAGGGCAAAAGTATAAAGTGAAAGAAGGCTAATAAAGGGTGAAAAATTAGAGTGTGGCAATAGAAAAAATAAACACACAGAGCACAAAGAGGGCAAACAGAGGCTGAAAAAGAGGAAGAAATAGGCTGAACAGTGGAAAAGGCGCACAAGGGAGAAGCCTTAGCGAGGAATGCAAGCAGGTGAAAAAAGAGGTGAAAGGAGAGGTAGGGCCCTAACTAGAGATGGCACAGGAGGAGCGAGTAGCAGAAGTGGGCACTTGAGAGAATGTTAGAGGAGTGCACGAGAGAGAGCTGATACAGCAGATGGATTGAGGAGGGAGCCTCGAGGCACACGTCCGGGTTTGGAATGTCCTAGAGTGGTCGGAGGACCAGTTCCAGGTAAGTGGGAGGGGGAGCTGGGCTTAGGAAACCTTGAAATTGAATACTGATACATGTCTAGAACTTGGAAGAGTTCTAAAAAAATTAAAAGTTTTGATCATAGATGAAGTCAGCATTGTTTACAACTAAATTTTGCCATTTGTTCATTTGCAGATGCAAGAAGTATTAGGAGCATCTTATGAAGTCCTCTTTGGAGAGAAACATGTCATTGTTTTTAGAGACTTATTACAACTAACACCTTTAAAAGGTGTGCAATGACTTGTCTCGCCTTACATTCTAGCTTGTGAGTGTAGGTTCTAGGTCTCCATGGTAATGTCTCTGCCGAGACAGTTGAAGACTGGAGGACCGAAGAGCTGGCAGCGTTAGTTGGTGGTGCGACTAATTGACAATAAACCACTTTCAAATCATCCAGTGTGAGTCATTTTAACACTGGTGACGAGTGATGCTTGTGAGGGACAAGCTCACCACCAATTCCCCTTTGGACCCACGGATTTTAGCCTGATTGGAACTTTTTCACGACTTGGCGGCAATCAACGCTTATCTTTTCTGCTATAACGGATCTAGAGGACGCTCTGCAGTTGTGCTATGCTCCGGTCGAGCTGCACTTCAATTTGGTAAACCTTTACCTTTGATGTTGTTACTCTGCCAACACCTCCTCTCGTGGCTCGCGGCAACACTCGTGGAGCCGCTCATGCCTGCTGACTGAGTGCTCTCGCGCATTGGATTCTGACGCGCAATCAAGCGTCATCACGCCACGTACGCCACCATCTTTGTTTGTTTTCTGTTTCCATGGTACCGGCCGCACACGGAAGCAGAAGCTCTGTTTTTTCCTTGTTTCAATGCGATTGGATCTGTTCCTTCTGATCGCATTCCTGCATTTATAGGAAATTCTAGGAAAGAAATAATTTCAGGTATTTTAACTATTTCAAATACTGTTTTATTATAACTTCTGCTAGAATGTCTGCCACTTCTATGAGTCAGCCCCCAGCCTTTCTATGTGAGAAAGGAGAACCTTTGCTTCCATGGAAAAGATGGAAAAGTTATTTGATTCCGACCTAGTGGCAATAGATGGTGAGAAATTCTCTGCGCATAGAAGACAAGCCATTTTACTTCACAGTTTGGGAATTGAGGGCCGCAACATCTATGAAAGTATTGATGAATTACCAATCGGTGAGGGGGATGGTGAACCTGCAGATGCTTTTGAAATGTCCATAAAAATGCTGGAATATTATTTTGGCCCACGGATTAATGTTGTGCTTGAACAACATAAATTCTTCATGAGAGTCCAAGAACCCAATGAAAAGGTTGGGAATTACATCGCATCTTTAAAAACACTTGCCTGCACTTGCGAGTTTGGTGACTTGACAGACTCCTTAATACGTGACCAGTTGGTCAGATGCACCAACAGTTCCAGAGTGCAAGAGAAACTTCTGTCAAGAAACCCCTCACTTAAGGAAGCTATTGCTATTGTGGCAGGTGTAGAGAACACTTCCGGTTGGGTCAAAGAAATGAAAACTCATAAACCTGTGACTGAGGATGTTCCTACTCTCAGTAGCATACATGAGGTGATGCATAAGGAAGTTCTGCAAGACTCTCTTGACACTGTCTATAAAGTGGTTCAAACATCAAGGGCCAAGGTTCCTAATGAGTTATCAAAAATCAAATGTCATCATTGTGGGAGTCTCGACCATACCTCCACAACCCTAATTGTTATGCAAAAAATTCCACCTGTAACAAGTGTGGGATTAAGGGTCACTATGCCAGAGTTTGTAAATCTGGTGGGAAGGTGCGCACTGTGGAGAATGTGGAGACCATAAAGGATAACCAAAGAACGGTGGTGTTGAATGTGAGAAGTGATGGCGTGGTGGATGCTGACTCCATAAGCATGCCTGAGTGTGAAGTAGTGATTGGTGGTAAATTGTTTGTTGGTTAGCTGATTCAGGTTCTCCCTTCACAATGGTGGGTAATGAGTTGTGGGACAAGACGTTTCCTAACATCGAACTTCTTTCTCCTGATATTAACCCAGTAAGCTAGGGGGTGCACATATTGATGTTGTTGGTTATGCTGTAATGAGAATACATTTCAAGGGCAGGGAAACCATTGGTAAAATGTATGTAGCCAAGCGAGGTGACAACCTCTTAGGTTGGAGACACCAACGAGACTTGGGTATAATACTTAACCCAAATGCACGTAATGCATCTGACCAAGTCATGCTAGTAGATAATTGTGGTGGCACTAATAAGTTCTTTGATGAGTTCCCACAAGTGTTCAGCGACAAACTTGGATTGTTCAGAGACTTCGAGCATCGGATTGTACTCAAAAAGAATGCTGAGCCGTGTGTGCATAAAGTGAGAAGAGTTACCAATATGATGTTGGGGCCCCTGAAGGTTGAGCTTGATAGAATTGTGGCTCTGAATGTTACTGTGGAGATTGAGTCCTCGGAATGGTTGGCACCAGTGGTTTTGGCCCCTAAGGACGGCGGGAAAAATATCAGAATGTGTGTGGATTTAAGAAGTCTGAATAAGTGGATATGGGTGGATCGTCAGCCCCTTCCTAATATTGCTGAATCCATTACCGTGCTGGATGGCGCAAAAGCTTTTAGCGTGTTGGATTTGTCCTCGGCATATCATCAGGTACCCCTCCACCAGGACTCTAAACATTTAACATCCTTTGTGACGCTGCTGGGAGCTTTTCGTTTTGTCAGGATGCCGTTTGGGTTAGCCTCGGCGGCTGCTTGTTTCCAGTGCGTCGTGAAGATGGTTCTTGGTAATATGTCTAACATCTTGTTCTTTCAAGATGACATCTTGATTTATGGTAAAGATGACACCGAACATAATAATGTGCTCAGAAATGTTCTCAAGAGGTTGTCTGACAAGGCACTCACTGTGAACAAATTGAAATGTAAGATTGGTGTGTCATCTGTCACTTATCTGGGCCATGTCATCTCTGGGGAGGGCATTCAACCCAAACTGGAATTAGCTAAAAGCATTGTCAACGCTCCTGCTCCCACTGACAAGGAGCAAGTGAGGTCCTTTCTTGGACTTGCTGAGTTTTACTCAAAGTTCATTAAGGGTTTTGCCACTATTGTTGAACCCATTAGGGTTATACTCAAGAAGGGGACCCAATTTGCCTGGTCGTATGATTGCAATGCAGCTTTTAATTCTGTCAAACACGCTATTGGAGAGATGCCCTCTCTTGGTCATTTCTACGCAAAGAAGAGAACTATCCTCACCACTGATGCTAGTCTTTGTGGGCTTGGCGCAGTTCTTACTCAATTGGATGGAGGTGAGGAGAAAGTTGTCGCATTTGCGTCTAGAGCGTTAAAGAAAGCTGAACAATGGGGGGCGCTAGAGGGCGCCAAGCAAGATGGCCGCACTTCTGTGAGGCTCTTGCGGCTCGGGCCTACATCCACCAAATATCCGTCTCATCTCCCGCAAGATCTGCGGACAAATGGCGGAATCTGAAGGGTGACATCTTGGAGAGCCTGCTGCACTACACAGAAATACAAAGTTTGAGTTGGAAGCGGAGAAAAACGAGTTTACCTCTTGCCCGGCGGAGCGGAACAAAATGGCGGAATAGCCTTCACGGGAACCGGACTGAGAATTGCCGGTCCCGACGCGGGGAGACGCTGCTTCCGCAACCTGAGGGACCGCTGATCTCCGGACGCCAGACGGGTACTGCCGCTGCCCCTGCTGGCTCTTCTCTGCTGCCGGCTGCGGGAACCGCCGCCACCCCTGGTGGGGCAGGGGGCTTGAGGCCTCCGACGCGGCCGGTGACCCGCCGCGATCGACTGAAGCGGTGAGGTGCGAGGAGCCGGCGGGACGCCTCTGTGTCGGAAGCAACTTAAGGCGGAGGGGGGAATCGAGGAAAAAAAAACTACAGCCCCCTTGCTTGTCATCGCGGGACCGCTAGGAGGCCAGTGCGGTCCCGCTACCCGGCGAGCCTACTCCGTCCCTGCGGGGAATACGGAATGCTGACGCACCCGGCGGCGCTGTCTGCGGCCTGGATGCCCATGTGAGTACCATCCACGGCGTCCTTGCAGCCATCTACGAAGTAGGAGAGAGCCGCGCCTGCGTCCTAAAATACCCTGACCGCTAACACTGATCTGCGGCCGCTCCCCGTGACCTCCCCCACTTGCTACTACTGAAGGGCGACGCGCCTCATTAGCGCAATCCGAGGACACACTGCATCCTCGATCGGCGGACCGTACTCTGGCCTCCCTACCCCTCACCACTGAACGCACGCCCCAGGAACCCCCTGTTGAGGCTTGGTTTTCCCCCTGACTGCTGCCAACGGAAGGGGGAAGGGAGGCAACTACTACATAAGCCTACCGGACCATTGAGACTCGCATAGCAACTATAAAGTGCACATAATGTGAGGGGACAGGACGGCTCGGCGCCCATTGGCCGATATGCTGAGGGACCCATAGATACGAGGCCTGACTGCGCGGGGGACTGAGAGGCTCAGCGCGCACGTCCCGGACCCCGAACTGCCACGCGAGCTTGCAGTATTGGCGCTGAGGCCTACGTGGGGAGAGTGGGACATAGCTACCCTGCCTCTGCGTCCAACACCATTCGCTGCCATCGCCCGGGAGGAGAGAGGACTGGAGCAGCGGCGCAACCTCCGGGAGAAGTTGCTAGCCCCCGAGATAAGTCCTTTAACCCTCTGAACACTGAATGCCAATGTAAGGGGCTATTTTTTCAAACGTTGTTGATCCTTGCTACCACAGGCTCCCTACACATCCAGAAGGTGTCCTGTGCTGCGGAACATGGGCGGGACTCAATACAAGCACCTTAAATAACATCCCTCCGAATACAGCTGTTCATTGACCCTCCGCTTTGCAGCCATGGGGAAGCCGGACGGGCGGCAGCCGAAACTCAACTTTGATACCCGCAAATCGTCCCGATCCCAGACGGAACCGGACGAGGATCAACAAGATGCGCCGACCCCCTCAACCGCGGATCTCAAGGAGTTACTGCTGGTGATGCAGTCAAGCTTAACCTCCATCGAGTCCAAAATGGATTCCATGAATACCAGGCTAGAAGGACTCACGCAACGAGTGGAGAAACACGACGACCGCCTAGTTGAAGCGGAACGACGGATCTCGGACTTGGAGGACACAACCAACGCTACCACCAGCCGCACCCTTGAGATGGAAAGGGTCTTGAAGGTAATAGCTGCCAAAAACGAGGATTTGGAATATCGTTCGAGGAGAAACAACCTCAGGATCCTTGGGATACCGGAATCGACAGCCACTGGAAAGATGGAGGAATATGTAGAGAGACTCCTCATTGCACTCTTCGGCAGGGAGGATTTTTCACAAGTCCTGATTGTTGAACGCGCACACCACTCGTTGGCAAACCGGCCGGCCCCTGGCACTCCTCCCAGGCCCATAATCGCCAAGCTGCTTAATTACCGGGATAGGGATGCTGCCCTCCGTCTTTCTAGGGAACAAGGACAACTTAAATATGAGGGCATGGAGATATCAATATATCCCGACTTCACCATGGCCGTCCAAGACCAAAGACGCAAATTCCTGCAGGTGAAGAAAAAACTGCAACAGCTTAATATGCCCTATGCCATGCTCTTCCCGGCCCGCCTCAAAGTAACACATCAGGGAAAACATCACTTTTTCACGAACCCGCAACACGCCCAGGACTTCCTGAAAACTCTACCCAAAGCCTCTGCAGGTCAACTTTCCCCGACACGCCGTCCCGCAGATAGTGGACACACGTCGGATGTCGAATAAGACACAAGGAGAATTATCCTCACCCTCTCACGCAACACACTCAGATCCTCTACACGGGCGCATTCCCCCCCAGCTGTGCGGCCGGCGCCGGACTGGCCCACAGCACTTCGCTTATGATCCACGGAATGACAGATATGCTGCGGCCGCCACACGCCCCTCGCAAAAGGAACTGGGGGAACACTGCTGTCCATGAACGCTGAGGTAATGGCAGCACAAATACTGGACTAGTGTCACGACTGTCTGTCTACAGGACACTCTCGATACCTTTCAGATGTGCTCGCCGATAAAGAGGGACTACTGCCCGACCTATAAAGATGTTTCTTAGACCACGCATCTGGACACTGAACTCTTTAAAAGCTGCGTTGTGTTGGAGGTGCAGCGCTCAGCTAGATTATTTTCCTACTCACAGAACTGCTCTTCAAACAATGCTGAGATGAAAGTACACAATATTGCCCGAGCGCCCTCGTCTTGACGAGGAGAACCTGACCGCCCTCTAGAGACCACCCGACAGGTGAACCCTACGTACTTCACACAGTAAATGGTTGAATTGTTGAACCCTCCGCCCCCTGTTGGGGAGATAGCAATGGGTTCTTTTTGGGAGGGGGGTGGGAGAGGACACGGCGAGATTGGGTCACTGATGTGGGAGGGGGTATGGGAAAAGTCTTTATGAAAAGTTCTATTGTTCCACCTTGCACAACTCTGCTCATGACGTAAACCCAGATTATACACTAGACATTCCTTCTCCACATGGTAGGCACAAAGCAAATGGAGTCACGTCCCGTATCCCTACAATATGACTTTTTAACCTGGAATATCAGAGGGTTGGGGGACCCTCGAAAACGCCGTCACATCCTTTCTTATCTAGAACGTCACAACATCCACTGTGCCATGCTTCAAGAAACGCACCTTGCTCCCACCCCGCCCCCCACATTTGCAGCCCGTTGGGCAACCAGTAAATGCTTCTCGTCCTATTTATCATACGCCCGAGGTACCCTCATTTTGGTGAAACGTTCGCTCCCCTACACCCCCATTGGCTCTTATGGGGATCCACAAGGCAGGTATAGCATCCTTTGGGGAAGGCTCTCCGCGCAATCCATTACACTTGTCTCCTGCTATGGGCCTAACACTGATGACCCGGAATTTTTCCGCATCCTATGGGGTAAAATCATGGATATAGGCTCTACACACCTGGTATGGGGAGGGGATTTCAACGTGACCATAAACCCGGCCTTAGACAGATCACATCCACAGACTCGTCACTATTCTAATGCGCAGGCGACCCTCCAAAATATTATGGAGGAAAATGACCTCACAGACGCCTGGAGGACCCTTCACCCACAAACCCAAGAAGGGACTTGCTACTCCACTGCTCACTCCTCCTGGTCCCATATCGATAGCTGGCTCATAGATAAAGGATTAACAACTTGGCTGACACATGCCTCTCACCTCCCCCGTACATATTCGGACCATTCACCCGTCCTCCTTTCTCTTACCCCACCTTATGATGACCCACCCTACATCTCTTGGCGGCTCAACCCACAATCATTGCTAGATCCTGTATTTAAAAATGAACTCGAGCAAGAAATAACTGATTTTTTCCCTCGGAACGACTCCTCGGTTCCCCAATACTCTACGGTATGGGAGGCCTTTAAGGTCACCATACGGGGTATCTGCATAGCCAAAAGCGGTGGAGTCTTAAAGGATATTCGCAATACGCTGCAGAAATTAGAACGAAGCATTAAGCAGACGGAACAGACTCTAGGAACCTCAACCACACCTGTGCAGAAATCGCAGCTACGGGACCTCCTCACTGAATACCAAGAAACAGCAGAGAGGGAGTGTAAATTTTGAGGGAAGTACCATCAAGCACGCCGCTACGGTGAGGGTGAGAGGCCAGGAAAGGCACTGGCCTCAGTGGTCCGCCCCCCCCCCGATTTGTTAATACTATATTAGAGATAGAGAGCGAAGATGGTCAGATACACAGAAATACTTCTGAAATAGTAGACACCTTCCAAAATTTTTACAAGCAACTGTATAAAACGCATAGAAAACAAACAGTAGATTTTACCCCATTCTTTGAAGACATCGCTATCGCTTGGTTGGGGGATGGTCAGAGAGAATCCCTTCTAGCACATCACGAGGATGAGGAAATAGTTTCCGCAATAATGCAATTGCAATCTGGCAAGGCCCCGGGGCCCGATGGCCTCCCGGCCGAATTTTATAAAGCATTCCGACATCTCCTTATTCCTGCCCTGCGTCACGTGCTCGAGGAAGCGCGAGAAACGGGCATTCTACCTCAATCAATGCGCGAAGCGCTAATCATCTCCCTGCCCAAACCGGGAAACCGACGTCACAAGTAGATTCGTATAGGCCCCTGTCCCTCATTAACGTAGACGCCAAGATCTTAGCCAAGTTAATCGCCAACCGAATAAGTCCCCTCATGCCCGTCCTGGTTCTCCCCGATCAGTCAGGATTTGTACCGACCAGAAGCACTTCCCACAATTTGCGCACCCTCTTCGCGATCCTCCATGATATAGACCCCGATCTAAATGCCGCCGCCATCTTTCTAGACGCCACTAAGGCATTTGATTCCCTGGAATGGGACTACCTAGCCTTTGTATTGCAACGCATGGGATTCCCTCTCCCATTCCTAGCCTGGATAAACCTGCTATATACAGGCCTGCAAGCTACAGTATTGATCAACGGCAAGCGATCGGCTCCTTTCCCTATAGCCAGAGGCACTAGACAGGGGTGCCCTTTGTCCCCCCTTTTATTCGCCCTGGCTATCGAACCCTTGGCCGCCAAGATACGCCAACATTTCCGAGAATACGCCATCATTTACCCAGAAAGACAAATTTTAATTTCTCTCTACGCAGATGACATTACCCTCTATTTGCGGAATCCGGAGGAGAGCCTGAATCCTATCCTCAGACTGTTCATCCTTTTCGGACGTCTTTCCGGGGTTAATATTAACTGGGGAAAATCTCAAATTTATCCCCTCACTGACTCCACTCCCAGATTTACACCGGACTACCCCCTAAAATGGTGCATAGACACACTCACCTACCTAGGCATAGTAATATCCCGCAACCGAGAAGAACTAATGAGGGCTAACTATGGATGTGCTCTGAGCTCACTGACGGATAAGATCACTCGGTGGATAGCATTGCCACTATCCATGGCAGGCAGATCCGCCCTTATCAAAATGGTAATACTGCCCAAGCTGTTATATTTGTTCGTAAATATTCCCTACGCCCCCGGCCGCCATTTTTTCTCGACCATCAAGAGCCAACTCATTAGGCTTACTTGGGGAGGGAAGCAGGCAAGGTTACGCTGGGACATCCTTACGCGTCCCTTCAGTGAAGGCGGATTTGAAATACCAGACCTAGAACTATACTTTAGCTGCGCCCAAGCCCACTTCGCAACCTATTGGATACACCCTCCCCCCTATATGCCACACCTGGCAATTGAAGACGGATATATGAATCCTATTCCCAGCACTGCATATTTGAGCACCCCTGCAGTCCCGCGGCGCCTTGCTTCCACCACCGTTCAATGCACCACCAGCGCATGGCGCGACCTAGCGAATCTCACACGAAGCGCCTTGCTCTATTCCCCCATTCTACCCCTTGCCAGCAGACAAGACATCCCGGTCACACAAGAGGGTGGCTGCCGCAAACTCCTTCGCAAATTGTCCATACAAACCTGGGGGCAGCTCTACGAAAAGAACAAATTCCGCATGAGCGAAGAATTCTTTGGCCCCATAACCCCTTCCCCCCTAGAGAGATTCTACTATATTAGACTGCGCCAAGATGTGAAAACACTCACTCCCAGTTTTCCTCAGGAGCCCCCCCTCATGACCCCCTTGCACGCCATTCTACAACAATCCGCCCCTTCCCATGTCATATCGCTATTATATCGCACAGTACAGAAAGACAGAGAATATGAACCCCCTTTAGCAAAGGCCAGGTGGGAAACAGATATGGGACATCCTTTGACTGATGACCAATGGTCCTTTTGTTGTAGACAAACGGGAGAAATCTCTGCCAATAGCAAATTTCGCATCCTCCATTACAAATTTGGCCATCGTCTCTATTACACACCAGCGCGCTTACACCGCCTGCGACTCCGGGACAATGACAGATGTGATCGGTGTGGCAATGAGGGAGCCGACTTTCAGCACATAGCCTGGGATTGCCCCACCATCCGTCGTTTCTGGACAGAGGTTCTTGTAGCACTAGACCAAATGACGGGCCTACACATTCCAGACGATCCCCTGACTGCACTCCTAGGCTACACTGCTCCCCTAGCTGCAAAAATCCGAAAATACACATCCCTTGCACTCCTCCTCGCTAAGAGAAGGGTTGCTTGCAGATGGGGTAGAGGGAGAGCACCGAAATTTAAGGACTGGCTTCGAGACCTTACCTACAGTCAAGAACAACTACACATATACACGGAACTGCTACCCCCCTCCTCCCGGCCACGAGATATCTGGGCACCTCTGCAGGCATACTTACTGGAACGCACCGATAGCACAACCTCCACGGCCCCTCCCCTTACCATCCCAACAGTGTGAGGCGCGTTAAAGAGGAACGATCCCCCACCCAGAGCAGCACACACCCCGCATAGTAGACGCCAGGTCACCCAGGCACAATACTCCATCGTCCCATGCACAGACTACGTCATACCAAATAAACCCTGTCTACAGTGTACGCAACGCGAGAGTGGAAAAGTTATTTTTTTGTGTGAAATGTTGTTCAAAATCACGAGCCTACAATGACATATATGATCCTCCAATGCTCCTTATACCATCTGACGCGGCCCGCCCGAAGTGGTTGTAGGCGGCTTGCTGTGTTATCCCCCACCCTTCTGTGGCAAATTTTCGCACATTGCCTTGCTGCGCCGGCCCTTTCAGGGATGTAGGCATTCTGCTGTGGATGACATCTTATACCCTTAAAGGTTTTCAAAAAAAAGAAATCTGAACAACAATATTCCTGTATTGAGAAGGAGGCACTTGCTATTACTTGGGCAATCAGGCATTTTAAGTTTTACCTGTGGGGAATACCTTTTGTAGTAAGGTCCGACCATCATCCCTTGGTGCAAGTGTTTTCTTGTATGGAGAGTGAGAGATTGACGCCTAGGTTGAAGAGGTGGAGCGAAGGCCTGGGTGAATTCAATTTTCAGGTACAATATCTTCCTGGTCTAGCGAATAAGGCGGCGGACTGTTAGTTCAGGTTGGCAATTGCAGTTTTGAAGTTTGTGATAATGAACCCATGGGAATATGTTGGGTCAAGGAGCCTGCCATCACAGAGGATGAGTGGGAGAAAGCCAGGGCTGAAGATGTGTTGCTACCAGTTGTTGCTGACTTTGTAGTTAAGGGGTTGCCTGTGTGTAAGAATATTGACTCTGATCTGTTACCTTTCTGGTCTGTCAGGGATGAACTCATGTTGCTTCAAAATGAACTCATGCGTGGTGAGAGGGTTGTACCCCCCTGTAATTTGAGGTCTAAGCTTGTAAATCTTGCTCATGAGGGACACTTGGGGAGAAGCCTTACCAAGACTCGGCTCCGTGAGAGATATTGGTGGCCAGGGATAGACCGCCAGGTGGAAGATGTGGTCAAGAAGTGCTATCAGTGTGCTTCCAATGATAAGTCTTGCGTCACTAGCTCTGCTCCTCTGTCTCCGGTGGAGATTCCACGTGAGCCATGGACTAAGTTGGGTTTAGACCTGATGGGCCCTTTTGAGTTGTTGGGTCCTTCCGAGAGGTTGGTGATTCTCCTGGTGGATTACTCGTCAAAGTGGGTTTCCACTAGGTGGTTTTGGATTTTCTCAAGGATGAGTTTGCGAGTGAGGGCATTCCCAAGTTCCTGATTACTGACAATGGGGTGCAATTCACCTCTCAAGAGATGCAGAGTTTATGAGAGATTTTGGTATAACTCATCAGAGAACAGCCCTTTATGTGCCGCAGGCCAATGGCCTTGCGGAGCGCATGAATAGAGTGGTTAAAACTTGTGTTCAGAGAGCTTTGGAGACAAAGGTTCCTCTTAAGGAAATTTTGAGGGATACTTGGTGGGCACATCGTACCACGCTTAATTGTGTCATGCAAAGTTCTCCGTTTCAGCTATTGAGGGGTAGGTTGGCCCTGTCGAAGTTGAATCCTGGGTGGCTGCCATTGAAAGATAGTATTTCTTTGGATAGGGAGGAGGTTGATGCCAGGATTAAATCTTATCAAAGGAAATATAAGGATAGATATGAGTCTAAGAAATCGGTGAAGAAAAGGACATGCAATGTTGGTGAGTGGGTGCTTATAAAGAAACCCAGGTGGCAAAGGAAGGGTGTCACCGAGTTTATGGGCCCCTTTGTTATAACTTCCATCAAGAGGAATGTGGTGACGGTGCGCAATGGTGGCATGTGGAGTATGTCACGTCTTGTGAAGTTTCGAGGTGACAAATTGTTGCACCCTTCATGTTCTGGAGCTAATTTACCTGGATCCAACTTGTCTAAAACTAATCTTCCTTCTGGTTCTCATGCAAGGGGTTTTTCTTCCAGATCTCGCAGTTCTTCAGAACATTTCAAGGATTATGTGATGTATTGATGATATGATGTTCTTGGTTTCCCCTTTCAAACTTTCCTTGTGTTTTTCTCTTGTACTTTTGTTCTCATTCTTTCTTGTCTTTCCTTTTATTATCTTCCCTGTAACTCTATTTCCTTTTTCTCTCCATGTTCATTTATCTCCAAGTTTTTTTGTATTTTTGGGTAAGGGGGATGTGTTGTAATGACTTGTCTTGCCTTACATTCCAGCTCGTGAGTGTAGGTTCTAGGTCTCCATGGTAATGTCTCTGCCGAGACAGTTGGAGACTGGGGGACCGACGAGCTGGCAGCGTTAGTTGGTGGTGCGACTAATTGACAATACACCACTTTCAAATCATCCAGTGTGAGTAATTTTAACAGTGAACCAATTTTCAAACAACTTTTGCAAGAGCAAACTCAGAATTATTTGGGAAGTATAAGTAATGTCGACATTTGATTGCATTTTACATTCAGAAAACGAACACAGAACAAGAGGCAAGCTAACGATGAAGTGTATGCCAAGATATTAAAAGACGCCTTCGCATTGTGACAAAAGATGCAAAGATTATGCCAAAGGAACGAAATACAATGAAATTGTTTCCTAACCTTCATTTACCTGCTGAAATAATGCATTATCTTCTTTCACAACCACAACCCGTGGTTTGTTTAATGCCAACTGTTGGAGAATATGCTCAAATAAATAATGAAATGCAACATCTGGAATAAGAACAAATTGTACATCTCCATTGTAAAGATAAAGCAGAGAGTAACAGACTTAACATACCTGTAAGCAAGCGCTTTGATACAAAATTGTAGAATATAGAACAATCTGTGTCACGTACAGCAGGATTGGAGATCGGTGTAAAAATTGACGTGCAATTTACATGTAGAAGAAAGATTTGTAAATGGAGCCATGAGATTTGTAGTGGACCTTCTGCCATCTGGAAAGAATGAATACATTTAATTTATTGTGGTGAAATTTGACCATTTTCAACAGCAAAAAGGTCTCTTAGTATGCAGATAGATAGATTCTTACTTCTTTATTTGGCTTACACTGTAACAACACAGAAATCAGAAGGACTAAGCTTAGATTATGCACTAATGAACATTGGTTCTACAATATTTAAAGAGGGAATGGCATTTGTTGCTCTGTCTCGTGGGAAAAAAATAACAGAAGTAACAAGACTGTATATTATAGATTTCGATGGCACAAGATTTAATGCAGACAATAGCTGTGTGAGTGAATACAATAATTTGCGAAAGACAAATGAAAAATTACATCAAACTACATTAACGAAGACAATTTGGAACAACCTAAAAGGAAAACACAAAAAACAAAATACAAGGAAATAACAGGACATCAGTTTAAAAAATCAATCTGAATGGCATTAATTGCTATAGCAATGCCATTGGTAATCTACTTTTATACTTGCCGTCAGTCAAAAAACCAATCCAGCAACATGCAGAGCAAACTTTGTGCAAGACCTTGACAAATCATCATCAACAAATTGTGTCAGACAACCACATACACCCCTCTCTACAAGTGGCATTAGAGATATGGTAGATATATGTGTAGGTGTGCTATTCATCATTTTTCTATCAATGAACAGCAAGATGCTCTGGAATTCTGTATGGTTGTTCTAGAAATAATAGCTAACAAGACTAGGAAGAAGACAAGAATTTTGATCTCTTTGGTGTAAACTACTCTAGGGAACATGTATGCTTTCATTACTTACATTCAAGCTCCACTATTACAGAATGTGAAAGATTTGTAGATATATGAATACCTGACTGCAAATCTATTCCATTAAAATATTTAACGCTGTGTAATCAAACTATTGCCCAAATTGTAAGTCAGAACTTCTTCCAACACTTCATTCAACAATGGTTACAAAATATCTGATCCTGATAATTGAAAGATGTAGTATGAAAAACAGAAAAATGAATATGCGTATTTCTAACTTTACTGCTTCATACATTTCTATTTCAGGTTGCACTTTTACATTTAGTGCTATTATTTTTCATTGTGAAGAGACTGCTGCACCAGGACACTATACCATCTACTTAAGAAACAACACAGGATGTACAGAATGTGATGATAATACTCTTACTTTTAAGCACAGACTGACAAAATATTTACAAGACTGTTACCTGTTAATTTTACATCCAGAATTATAACTCATAATGTTACCATTATAATAAACCAAAAAAGGTATTTTAGAGTTGGGCTTTTGTAATTTAGTAGATATGTCATTATGTGGCCGTACATGGTTAATGATATTAGAAGAAATCTACGGTAATTATTATTGTATTGTATGGTTTCACATATATCACCTTATTTAGATGAATATGTGAATCCAATTGATTAGTTTTTCACCAGTGTTACATGCTGACCGCTCCAATATGATCATCTTGACCTACAAAGGTTGAAAATGATGACATAGTTCTGTAACAAAATTGTTGCCTATGTCCGAGAAACACAGAACAAAGAAAGCAAAAAAGGATTAGCTTGTACTTCTATATATGACATAAAATTACCATTGCATGTGTGCAGTACTTCTAAGGTGGGTTCAGAAAACAAATACCTTTTCACTTACTAGGTACCCTACCTTATACTTGCAACATGTGCATTGTTTCTCTGTAATGTATATAGAAATTGAGTTTCTTACATCTTGCTTACTTCTAAGCTCAGTTAACAACATTGTACAATTTTAGATTTACAAGAAAAATTACTTCTATTGCACTAAAAGTACTGTTACAAATGGGGGTCTCTGGTTGTCAGGGTTCCAGGAAGAATTCCTGCTAAGGGTCCTATCCTGGCTAGTGTTTCTATGAGTAAAACAATAAGGAAAGGAAAAGACCCCACAAGAGCATACAATTGGAGATTGAACTGGCAGCTCTGGAAATCCAAGGTGGCTGCCAGCTCAACTTCTCCTTTAGCGTTCTAGAGTTGATCCTCTCTCCAAGTACGTTTGGAATGTGAAGCACACGCAACATAACGAATGCGCACTTCACCTGAGAAGTTTGTGGAAGAAGCTGCGAATTCTGAATCCTACGTCGAGTTAGTCAGTTAAGGTAGGAATCGTCGTAGGCGTCGTTTAGCTCCTTCGGTTATCGTACTAGAAGCTGTCTCGTTACCGCGCAGGTCATTTGTGAAGAGAGATTAGCGTCTCTCTCATGAGTCGGTGTACGAGCCTTTCTCATAACTATCTGAGGCTTGTTTTCTTCTATACAGAGCTGAGAGAGAGTATTTCCTTAGTGAGCATTGTCTCGGCTTCCCTTCAGGAATTAAAATACGAATTTACTTGGGTTATAGAATTACCGGGAAATTCGAATTTGATAGAGAGAGTAAATTGTACAACGCTACTTTCAGTCAGAAAAAACAACGAAGTCCTGAAAACCCATTTGTACAAGAATCTAGCGGAATCAGATTAAGACATTGAAATTAAGTACGAGAGAGAGATATTATATTACATTTGCTGACACCTACCAATCTGTTCTTTCGAGTGAAATCGTCTTCAGCAAGAAAATACTTCACTTACCTGTTGAAATTGTTGACTCAACTACGAAGCTCTCCTGTCACGCAAGTATCAATCTAGAAGAAAAGAAAAGATAAAGGCATTTAAGAATCTTGAATGTTATGAAACTATTTACTAAGAGAATGTAATAATAAGAAACAAGCAAAGATAAAAACAAATAGAAGAGGAGCAATAGCCTAAGACAGTGGGGGTATGTATTGTGCTAGAAAGAGATTAAACAAGTATTAGAATAAGATTTAGAGAGAGAGTAGGATAACCATGTTTTAACATTCTTTTGCAGTTGACATTTAAAAAGAAAAATATCGAGCAAGAAGAAAAGAAGAAATTCCTTCCTGACGAACCACTGTTTGGGCAGTCAGTTCTCTTCCCCATCCCCTTTTCCCCCTTTGAACATAGCTGCACCTTGATAACCAACCTTGAGGGCACTGAGTACCTAGATGGGAATTGGGAACAGACGTCTTTCTGCTCCTGTGCAATTTGGAATAGATCTGACAGAGTGAAGTGCCCATGTGAATAATTGCACCCGAGCAGAATGGCAGAGGGAATTGATCCAAAACATCTAGGAGAAATCCTGGGAAGCATTCAGAAAGAGTTAGTGGCAGTGAGGGAAGAAAATAAAACGTTATGACAAGAGATAGTCAGTTCTAGAAGGGAAACCTCAGATTTAGCCACTAGAATGAGCGAGATAACGGCAGGAGCCAACTCAAAAACCCACGCCACTGAAAACACTAGTCCTACAGTTAGCTCAGTGTCTTTTACACCAACTCAAGTGATTCATTCATTATCCCCAGTAATTCAATTAGCACCCCCCGGAACATTTTAATGGAGACCCTAAAAAAACTCAATTATTTTTTTAACACAATGTTCCCTCCATTTCATGTGCCGTCCAACAGTTTTTCCTAACGCACAGTCTTGTCTAGCTTTTATTTTGTCCTATCTCAGTGGAGATGCGGCATCGTGGTCCATGCATCTGGTTACAAAAGATGACCCAATTTTAATTGACTTTATAGAATTCAAGAAAGAGTTTCTTCTGATTTTGAACAGAAGGAAGGCATCGCAAGCTACTGACAATGAACTACTAGAATTGAAACAGGGAAATTGATATTTGATCACTTATCTAGCCCAATTCAATAAACTGGTAGTAGAAACCAACTGGCCAGAGAATGAAAGAGGAGCGGTCTTCTACAGGGGTTTAAAAGATGAACTGAAAGACGCATTGGCCTAAGATGGCATCTGAGTAACACCTCGCTCGAGACGCTCCTCCGGTCGGACCACCAGTCACAAATATTTATCTTGATGCCGCGCTAGGATGCTACTGTTCTGTTACCTGACAGCCAAGATTGGAGAGGCACACCGACATAGCCTCCACCCGCGGGGAATTTCTGGAACGAGAAGCGCGAGGCAGCGCCCGGCATGTGGGCTAATCATTCAGGCATTCTCTGCCTGCGGCGGCTTGAGCGATATCGACGCTCTTGCTTAGCCTGCGGCGCCGACTTACACTTGTCCAAGAACTGTTGGCTTCACCGGCCCCTGCTGTGCTAGGGAATCATCACTGCCGGCAAAGGAAACTTTTGATCAGATCTTTACTGCCATGACTGCACAACTCACAATCAGGTATGGCAGGATGTGGCAGGAAAGCTGCAAAAGTGAGGGGCATTCAACCTGCTGCAGCCTTAACAACAACGGCAGCTGTGCAGCCCCCCACATGGAAAGAAATGCCCCAAGAAAATCGCACTAGCGGTAAAAAATCAGAAGGGCGCATTGGTAGGGGGAAAAAGTGGACAAAACGGAAACCATCAAGAAAGCACCTCAGAAAACCCCTCGTGATGTAGAAGACTGTCAGCCACTGATCACCAAACTCTTTGGTCCCACTGGGGGAGAAGAGAAATGAGGAGCATACTGTTGCTGGCACCGTGCCTACCCCCGCGGTGGAAACCGCGCCCAACCGCCTTAGGTGCGGGGGGTTCTCTCCATACAGACTCCGGCCAAGACCTCATGGAACTAACTAAAACTAGCCAGGCAATAACTAAGAACAGGAGCCCTCATGGGGAGTTGGACATCAGGAATAAAGTAGCAAACACCCCGTCATTAGGGACTAGATCTCCTGACATGCATGAAAAGTCTTATTCCCTGACAGATGAGTCAGAAGCCTCGGACTTATCACCATCCAGTGAGGAGGAAGGGGCTAACTAGTACAGCAGCTCCGGGACGAAATATTCATTAAACGCACAAGGACAAAGGAAATCTCTAACCAAAAAGGGAAGGAGGAAAGGCATACGGGAGACCTCCGACGGTGGCAGCATCGGAGATCTGAAATGGGACTATTCGGCCTCACAACTAACTACTCTAACAAACCCAACAGACCGATCTGAAGGAAATCTTACGATGGCGAATAATGGAGAGGTCTCAGAGATAGGGAAGCAGATCGATCCCTCTCTGGCAATGGTATTGCAATCAATCAAGAGCTTCCAGGAGGAAGTCAAGATGGATAATCAGAGAGCTCATTTGGCTGTAAAAAAACTACAAGGCACGGTCAGGAAAGTAGGCAGAACATGTGTGGAAATATCCGAAAGAATGGCTTCTGTAGAAGTCCGGACCGAAAACCTAGAAAAAGAAGTGTGGCCCCAAAGACACAGAGTGATGCGCATGAAGGGATTGTTAAAAACATGATGTGGAAGATGGAAGAGCAAGAGATTAGGCAACGCCGTTACAATCTTCGATTATTGGGAATCCCAGAGGGGGCCAAAGGGAACAACCCCAGGAAATACATGGTTTCCCTACTGAAAGGTGCCTTTCCTGAGCTGAACACTTGGGACTGGGATAAGGAAATTCAGAGAGCCCACAGGTTTCCTTTAACTCCCCCAAAACGTCCTCTGAATATCCCTGAACAGCCACGGGCAATATTGCTATATTTTGGCAACTTTCTGTTACGACAAGCCCTCTATGACCTAGCGCGACCAACAGCTAAGAAGGAGCATGAAGGAGTGACTTTTTTCACCAGGTCGGATTTCGCACATGCCACCGTTGAACGTAGGTGGAGACTTAGGCAGCTTTTTTTCCCCTTTTCAACAGCTGGGGGCAAAAGTCTACCTTCAGAATCCAGCCCGACTAAAAGTTGTCTACAGGGTGGTAACACACAGCTTTATCTCAGAAATCCAAGCCCAGACGTATCTAAAGGAAATTTCTGGTAGATCCGAGAGCGAGGTCTAATTGGGCATATAATCGAATACTATGGCACTTTGGGGTATGAGAGTGGTGGTGTCTTTATATGGTGATGTCTCAATATTGTGGTGTATCCAATAAGGCTCATGATAGCTCAGCAAAAAAGCACATTAGTGACATATTGTTGTGGTGGTGGCAGGTGGGAAAGATTGGAGGAGTGGAGAGGATGTGATTACTTGGATGACATCATCCTGGCTCAGTCCGAGCCAGGTCACCTCAGGTATAGGTGGTGGGAGGGGGTGGGGGGTAGGGGCGGGAAGGGGGGGTTCTGGGAGGGAGGGCTGGCAGGTGGGTAAGGTGCCATATAAGAATGTTTTTTTATTTCTGGCTTTCCTCCGTTTTCTTTTCTATTATTCTCGTTTCCTTAAGCATATTTGGTGTAAGGAATGGTCTAGATATCTAAATCCTGTAAGTGATGGGTAAAATTCGTATAGCCACTATTAACATCAGTGGCCTTAATGACCCTAGGAAAAGGCGAAATACTGCGTCAGGGCTACGTCTACTGAATGCAAACATCGTATGTATCCAGGAGACTCATATAGAAGGGGCCCAACTGCACCTTTTGAATTTATTGGGAGATAGGCTGGTTGGGGGGACAACACAGAACACTCGGACACGAGGGGTGGTGATTTTGACCCATAATACTAATCTGCAATTTATCCAAACATTAGCCGACCAACTAGGCCGATGGGTTATAACGGAATGCCGGAAAAGTACAGAAGAATCCTTTACTATCTGCTCGATCTATGCCAATATCTTGGCCGATCCAACAGTGTTCGAGCAGGTAAATAGTGAACTCATTGCCAGGCCCCTCCCTGTCGTTCTCTGTGGAGACTTTAATATAAACATACTGCCAATAAGATATTGAGCCCTGAAACAAACTGGACATATACGGGCAGGAAACACAAAGTATTTCGGGCATTAAGGGCATCATGTAAGGATCATGGGCTAAGTGATGTCTGGAACTGGCAAAATCCATCGGATCCTGGCTTTACATTCTTTTCCATACCGCATAAAGTTCATGCCAGACTTGATTTTATGTTAGTCTCCTATTCCCTGCTTCAGGAATGTATGATAGAGAAAGCCCCACATATACTTTCAGACCACAATCCCCTAGTGGTGGTGATTAAGGGAAATGGTTTTAAACCCATGGAAAAAATCTGGAGCTTTGAGCGAGCCTTTTTAGTTGATGAAGAGTTTTGTAATCATATGAGGAACTGGATCCCGCTGTTCCTGAAAGAAAATATAGGGAGTGCTGAAATAGATATTGTATGGGATGCAATGAAAGCTGGCATATGAGGGGAAACTCTCAGATATTCGCTGAACCGCAATAATCAAAGCGGACAGCAAACATATGATTTACAAATCAGGCTGGCTAAAGCAGAGGAGGATTTAGTTAAAACTCTACAACAGGGTGGGGACTTGGTGAAAGCACAGGCAAAGGTGGCAGTAGCAAAATCCGCTATCCTGGAAATAATAGCTAAAAATGCCGCAGATAGACTTACTGTTTGGCAAGAGAAAGCGTATGAATGCAGCGAACAGATAGGGCACCACTTGGCGATGAGAGCTAGACAAAAAATAACGCAAAACCTAATACAGGAGATTCGGGACCCAACCAAGGGGTTAATAACAGACGCAGATAGTATCCGACATACATTCCATCAGTACTATCAAAATCTATATCAAGACGATTTAAAGGGGAACCCTAGAGAGATCAAGGAATATCTAGACTCAACCCCGGGAGAGCAATTTTCCCCAGAAGAACAACAACAGCTAGATGATCTCCCACAATGGATAGAAATATTACTAAGCATTAATAGCCTTCCTAACAGCAAAGCTACAGGCATGGACAGTATACCTGCCGAATGTTATTTAAAAAGTCTCGCAGCAACTTAAAGAATGTATGACTTAGCTGTTTGTTCATGTGTTTAAGGGGGGTAGGTCTCCAAATTGCTGGTCCACAGCAAAAATAGTCATCTTTCTTAAAAAAAATAAGCCAGCAATGGATCCTAGTTCATATCGCCCGATAACTTTGATTAATAGTGATAGTAAGATCTATTAAAAAAATGTGGTCTCCCATCTAGCGCCGATTATCTACAAGGTAATCTCAAACCGCCAGCATGGATTTATTCCAGGACGGGAGACAATTAGCCATATAAGGAGGGTTATCAAACCTTTAGATGCTACTACTACACTTGAGGACCCAATGGTGCTCATACTATTGGATGCGGAAAAAGCCTTTGACAGGGTCTCTTGGCAATTTTTATGGGAGGCCCTGTCAAGGGTAAGAATTAAAGAGAGCTTTTTGGAGGCCATTAAAATGCTCTATTCCCACCCAACGGCTAGAGTCTTTGTGAATGGAGCACTACCGGACTCTTTTGCAATAACTAGAGGGACCCGACAAGGATGTCCGAGCTCACCTCTTTTGTTTGCTGTATATATTGACCTTTTTATACGCAAGTTAGAAAACAATAGGGCCATTGGGTCCATTCAGACACAAAGTTGGGAGACAAAAGTGTTGGCATATGCTGACGACATTGCCCTTGTGACCCCTGACCCCACAGCTGCGCTCCAGGAAATAGAAGAGGAAGCAGAGAGGTATGGGAGACTCTCTGGCTATGCCCTTAATCGTTATAAAACACAAGTGGTGGTTAATGGTAATATAACAATAAATGATGATAGAGTGGTAAAGAACGCAACCTATTTAGGGATCAATATTTCCGCAAACGTTGATGACATGGTCAAGGAAAATGTAGAACCCCTATTAGTCAAAATTAAGCAGGATTTGTTCAGATTAAACAATCTCCATCTATCTATCGTAGGGAGATGTAATATAGTCAAAATGCTATTCTTTCCCAGGATTTTATATCTTTTCCGGGCAATCCCACTAGAATTTTCAACTCAATGGCTGAAGAAATTGGAATATTTATTCTCTCAATTTGTTTGGGCATATGCCAAACCAAGAAGAGCTTTTAAATTTCTTACACTACCCAGGGAAAGAGGGGGATGGGCTTTATCAAATCTCAGGCTTTATTACTGGGCCACCACACTATTGCATAGCCTGGTGTTGCTGCAGGAAAAACCTGTTGAAAGGAATATGGAAGAGGTCCCGACCCCCTTGAACTTATAATGGGGGAAGAGGCCTGGGGATGGCTGTGGCATTATCTAAACGATAATCACTATAAAAAAGTTTGCTTTAAGACACTACTGGGGGTTTTTAAAGTGTGGAAAACAGTCCGAAGAGTAATCGGTATTGGCAGGTTCCATTTTTACACACCACTAACAAATAACCCAAATCTACCAGGAATTTTTAAGGACAAAACGACTAAAGGATGGGGGAGAGTGGGTTTGACTAAACTAGGGTCCTGCTTTTCTCTGGAGGGCTTTGTCTCCTTTGAGGATCTTAAAGAGATGTTTGAGATAGATTGGAGGGATTTCTTCAAATACCTTCAAATAAGGGACTTTTTAGCCAAGAAAGGAGGCGGACCGATAGGATTCTCCAGCAATGCTATAGTGGAGAAATTGGTAGAGAATAGGGACTTGTCAATACGGGTTATCTATAACCTCTTCAACTCATTGATGAAAGATGATCTGGAGCATTGGTTGGTGAGTGGAAAGAGAAAATTGGTATCTTGGAGGATATATTCCAGCAATCATTTAATATGGCACAGAATATTTTAATCCCTGCCCGGCTACAAGCACAATACCACAAGACCTGTTTCTCTCTCTATTTCACCCCAGACAAGAATGCCAAATGGGGGAGGGGCAAAGGGACATACTGTCCTCGCTGTGCACTGCACCAGGCAGACCTGGTTCATATATTCGCTTCCTGTAATATACTCATGAAGTTAAAACTAGACATCACCACATTTTTAAAGAAAGCTTTAGGAGCAGAATGTACCCTCTCTTCAAGCTTGATCGTGCTAGGGGAAGAGGAACTAGGTGATGCCCGGAAGGATCTAGTATTTATTGGGATGGCGGTTTTGCGACTGTGTATAGCATCAGCCTGGCGGGACACCAACCCCCCTGGATTTCAGCAGTGGTTTTTCCGGTTCCTGGCAATTCACAATCTGGAAAAGGCTGTTTAGGCAAGAAGGGGGATCCGGGCACGAATGAAAGGCTTAAGAATATGGGCGCCAGTGACAGAATGGGTAGAGAAGAATCAGTAATGGCAAATTTTAGATGCTGAGGCCATGGCACATTACATTTTACGGGGCTAAAAAGGAAGAGATTTATATGATCACCGGTTGTTTTTGTCTTTTTAGGATTGCTATACTTATGCTGGGAATGATTAGCTGGGAAATTACATAGGAGTGTTAAGAATGGCACATACATACTTTGAGGTTCTCACCAGCCTCCGGGGGTGGGTTTGGGGTGGGGGTCTCAGCCAAAAAAGGGGGGGGGGGAAAGGCACATTGTCTTTGTGATGAATTCTATAAATGTATGTAGATATATGAAATACTGTGCAATAAAAAAATTTTAAAAAAATGTTTGTGCTCAGTTATCATGTAGGCATAATAAGACATGAATCATTGCCTAGAAGCATATGTATGTATCTTGAAGCTATACGTTTTTACATTAAAATCACATACAGTCAAATTGAAGAAAAAACAATTGAAAGACGCATTGGCCTAAATCCCAAATTGACCTACGGAAATTTTCAGAGTTAATAGAGTTGGTATCAGAAATTGATTTCAGGCAGAATGAAAGGCGCAGAGAAAAGAGTTTCGAACCAGCGTGCCAAGATTCGACAGCAAGATCAGAAAATCCAAAGCCTATAGAAGGTCCGTCAGGAGTAGAACCAATGCAGATAGGCACAATTAGGGGTCCGCTATCAAAAGAAAAAAAAGAAAAAAGAAGGGCTAACAAGCTATGCCTCAACTGTGGAACAAGTGGATACTTCGTAAAGATTTGCCCCAAGAAACCAAAGTTACAGATGAAGGAAAACTCGCAGCACCACCAGTAAGAGGAGTTGGACTGGTGGGTGCAGATCCGGAAACAAGTCCAATAAATCATTTGGTAGCAAATACCTTGCAAGTGTCATCACCTCACTTAATCCTTTTGGTTGTTCTAAAATTTAGACACATAGGGGTCGATTCCGATCTCGGTCGGTAGGGCTCCGAATCGGATTCGGCTTTACCGGATCCGAGTCGGAGGCTTTGTTTCCGACCGAGTCGTACTGAGGTCCGGACGCCCAAGTACGATGCGATTGAATGCGAAATCGCTGACCGACTCGTTTCCGGGTCCGAACCGCTCCGTCCGACTCGTTCGCACTCGATTCGTACCGCGCAATGGAGACGTTTTACGACCGAGCCAGTACGATGCACGATCCGGACAGCCGGATCGAGTCGGAGCCTCTGACACAAAAAAGCTCTCGGAGGCGGACTTCGGGGGTCCGTGCCGGACCCCCCTTCACCCGTAGCCGTACGAGTCGGACACAGGGGGGACCCATGGGTCCCCCCTATACATGCGTGTACGGTGCGGATGGCACCAACACTTACCCACTACAGGGGGCCCCCTTGTGCGCAACGTACCCATTGAGTCAATGGGAGCCCATGTACGCGTCGTACGACCGGCTCCCATTGACTTCAATGGGAGTCCGACCGAACCGAGTCCGGCAGCATACGGCCGCATCGTACTCGCTCGGTCGGACTGCAGGGGTCCGGCTCGGTCGGAAAACAATCCGGATCGGTCAGAGAGCTTTCCGACCCAGATCGTAATCGGCCCCAAAGTCTTAAAGAAGTTTCAGAAATGATTGACTCAGGGGCCACAGTAAATTTTTATGACCTGAAATTTGCAGATGAAATGGGATAAAGAGCTCTTAAGAAGGATAAAAGTGAAGCAGTGAGAGCAGTGGATGGCACCAATCTTTCATCAGGACCAATAGTGAGCCACACAAAACCAGTGCTATTGCAGTGTCTAGGGGAACACCAGGAAATACTCCAGTTTAATTTAATCGATGCTCCACAATTCCAACTGATCTTAGGTCTTCCCTAGTTGACGGAGCACAATCCTGTGATTAATTGGAGTTCGAGAACAATAGAAATGACTTCCGATTATTGCAAGGAGCATTGTTTAGAACAAGGAAACATTCATCGAGAACCAACTGCAGCAACAAAACTTTGTAATAGCCAAGTTTCAGTTTGTGTAATACAAACTAATGAAATTCTGGAGAGTATAAAGATTATACAGATGTGTTTAACGAAGTGGAAGCAGAGAATCGTCCTCCTCATAGACCTTATGACTGCAAAATTGAGTTAGAACCAGGCTCCAACCTGCCTTGTAGTCGGATATATGCATTGACGTAGAAGGAAAACCAACATTTGAAGGAGTATCTAAAATAATATCTAGATAATTGATTCATCAGACCCTCCCAGTCCCCAGTGTCATCACCTCTCTTCTTTGTACCAAGGAAGGGAGGGGATCTGAGAACTTGTATTGATTATAGGGCGATCAATCAAATTACAATCAAGAATAGATATCCATTACCTCTAATTTCTGTGCTAATTGATCAAGTAAAGGAGGCAAAAATTTACACCAAGCTGGACCTTAGAAGTGCCTACCATTTGATTAAACTTCAAGAAGGAGATGAATGGAAAAAGGCATTTCGAACAAAATATGGCTTGTTCGAGTAACAAGTGATGCCTTATGGACTGTGAAACGCCCCGGCCGCTTTCCAACATTTCATAAATGAAGTCCTAAGTGACTTTATTGACAAATGTGTGATAGTCTACATAGATGATATTTTAATTTATTCAGCCACAGAAGAAGAACACCTAGAACAAGTAAGAGCAGTACTAAAATGACTGAGGGAAAACGCCCTATATGTGAAGTTGGAAAAATGTTCCTTCAACACAACCACAGTAGAATTTCTAGGGTTTGTTCTCTCTCCCTCCGGAATAACCATGGACGAGCAAAAGGTAAGGGCAGTCACAGAGTGGAAATCCCTAACAATGGTGAAAGAAGTCCAAAGTTTTATTGGTTTTGCCAATTTCTACAGAAGATTAATCCATGATTATTCCCCTTACCCGGTTGTGGAAGAAGGGAGTATCGTTCAACTGGTCTGAAGAAGCTGAAGAAGCCTTCAACTCCTTGAAGAAAAGTTTTACCTCAGCTCTAGTGCTCCTCCACGCTGATCCCTCAGAACCGATCTATCTAAAAACAGATGCTTCGGATTTGGCTATAGGAGGAGTATTGTCGCAGCGACACAAGAAAACCGGGCAACTACATCCAGTAGCCGATCATTCTAGAAAATTGACTCCAGCAGAAATAAATTACACCATTACAGAAAAAAGAGTTGTTAGCCATTAAAGATGCCTTTAAGGAGTGGGGGCACTATTTAATGAGTGCCCGACACACAGTAACGGTTTATACAGATCACAGAAACCTGAAATTCTTAAGATCTGCTAGAACATTGACTCCACGACAGCTTAGGTGGTCATTGTATTTCGCAGATTACAATTTCTTAATCACCTACCGACCTGGAACCAAGAAAGGAAAGGCAGATGCTTTATCGAGGTTGGATGCAAAGATTCAAGAGATTCAATCGAAGATCATACAGTTATCCCTTTAGAAAAGATAATAGGGGCTGTCTCCGAAGAAACCTTTGAGGAGCAAATCATCTGATCTATAAATTCAGATGAAATGAAAGAATGGGTTGAGTTAGATCAGAAAAGAGAAATCAGAGATCAGTTACCATACCACAATGGAATCTTGTATCTGCCAACTAAGGAATTGCAGACTAAAGCATTGTTTGAATGTCATGACAGTCCTTTAGCAGGTCATAAAGGAATTCACAAAACTGAAGAACTAATTAAACGAAGATTTTGGTGGCCTCAAATGAACCAGGATATTCCACAGTATGTAAACAGCTGTGAGACCTGTGCTCGAGGAAAGTCTGAAAGACAGGCACCAAAAGGGTTACTGCAACGCTTACCCACACCACCCTACACTTGGCACACTGTCATTGGATCTAATTGTAGACCTACCTTCTAGACAAGGTTATTATACAATTTTGGTGTGTGTGGACACATTCTCAAAAATGGCACATTTTATTCCTTTAAAAAACACTCCCAGAGCCAAACAACTAACTCAACATTTGAATTAACACATAATTCGAATTCATGGTATAGCGAAGATTATAATCACAGATAGAGGTAGTCAGTTTGGATCTAAGTTTTGGAAGGCATACACCAGTGGGCTTCATAAAGAAAGTAGATATTCTACCAGTTTCCACCCAGAAAATGATGGACAAACTGAAAGAACTAACCAAGAGCTTGAACAATATCTTAGGTTGATTTTATTAGATGAGGAGGGAGATTGGCCAGAATATCTTTGGACAGCAGAATTCACCCACAATAACGCAAAAAATGTATCCACAGGCCATTCCCCCTTTTATTTAAACTATGGTCGACATCCAAACTCTTCTATAGAGTGTGGTAGTATTGAGGTGCCAGCAGTAAACGATTTAGTTCAACATCTAGCCCAAGTTCAATCTGCTGTACAAAACCTGTCTCATGCAAAAGATCGCTACAAACATTTTGCCGAAAAGAAAAGAAAGAAAGAACCTGCCTTTCAAGTGGGAGGCAAGGTCTGGCTTACTACTAAGAATCTAAAATTGAAAGGAGTTCGAAAGTTTCAACCACGTTTTGTTGGCCCGTACTCAATTAAGGAGATTATCAATCCTGTAACCTATCGTTTGACACTTCCTTAGAATTTAAAGATCCATCCTGTCTTTCACGTCTCTTTGTTGAAGGAAGTCAAACTAGGTTTAAGGCTTTCTACCCCTCCAGAACCATTGTTACTGGACAATGAGGTCGAATATACAATCAAAAGAATTCTCGATTCCAAAAAGAAAAATGGAGAACTTTTTTATTTAAATGATTGGAAAGGTTTTGGACTAGATGAAAGATCTTGGGAGAAGCATACTGATGTTCATGCTCCACGTTTGGTCAAGGCCTTCCATAAACAATTCCCAAGAGTGGAGAGGTGTGGAGAGGTGTGGTGCAGCGGCCAGGGCAGCTGACTTCGGAGCACAGGGTTCACGGTTCGATCCCCGGCTCCGGCGGCAGCTCAGCTCAGCACCATGTGACTCTGGGCAATAGCTCACTTAATTTCCACTACGGCCCCCAGCGCCTTGAGACCCGTAAGGGTGAGTAGCTGCGCTATATAAAAACGGACTTTTTTTTTTTTTTTACTTACAACCAAACCTTACCTGCAGGAGCCCTCCTTGAAGGGGGGTACTGTCAGGGTTCCAAAGAGAATTCCTGCTAAGGGTCCTATCCTGGCTAGTGTTTCTATAAGTAAAACAATAAGGAAAGGGAAAGACCCCACAAGAGCAAACAATTGGAGATTGAACTGGCAGCTCTGGAAATCCAAGATGGCTGCCAGCTCAACTTCTCCTTTAGCGTTCTAGTGTTGATCCTCTCACCAAGTACATTTGGAATGTGAAGCACGAGCAATATAACGAATGCGCACTTCACCTGAGAAGTTTGTGGAAGAAGCTGCGAAATCTGAATCCTCCGTCGAGTTAGTCAGTTAAGGTAGGTTTCGTCGTAGGCGTCATTTAGCTCCTTCGGTATTCGTCCTAGAAGCCGTCTCGTTACAGTGCAGGTCATTTGTGAAGACAGATTAGCGTCTCTCTCATGAATCGGCATACGAGTCTTTCTCATAACTATCTGAGGCTTGTTCTCTTCTATAAAGAGCTGAGAGAGAGTATTTCCTTAATGAGCGCTGTCTCAGCTTCCCTTCAGGAATTGAAATACGAATTTAATTGGATTATAGAATTACCGGGAAATTCGAATTTGATGGAGAAAGTAAATTGTACAACGCTACTTTCAGTCAGAAAAAACAACGAAGTCCTGAAAACCCATTTGTACAAGAATCTAGCGGAATCAGATTGAGACATTGAAATTAAGTACGAGAGAGAGATAATATATTACATTTGCTGACACCTACCAATCTGTTCTTTTGAGTGAGATCGTCTTCAACAAGATAATACTTCACTTACCTGTTGAAATTCTTGACTCGACTATGAAGCTCTCCTGACACGCAAGTACCAATCCAGAAGAAAAGAAAAGATAAAGGCATTTAAGAATCTTGAATGTTATGAAACTATTTACTAAGAGAATGTAATAATAAGAAAAAAGCAAAGATAACAAATAGAAGAGGAGCAATAGCCTAAGACAGTGGGGGTATGTATTGTGCTAGAAAGAGATTAAACAAGTATTAGAATAAGATTTAGAGAGAGAGTAGGATAACCATGTTTTAACATTCTTTTGCAGTTGACATTTAAAAAGAAAAATATTGGGCAAGAAGAAAAGAAGAAATTTCTTCTTGACGAACCACTGATTGGGCAGTCTCTTCTCTTCCCCATCCCCTTTCCCCCCTTTGAACATAGCTGCACCTTGATAACCAACCTTGAGGGCAGTGAGTTCCTAGATGGGAATTGGGAACTGATGTCTTTCTGCTCCTGTGCAATTTGGAACAGATCTGACAGGTTGGCAGGTTTGTATCCTGTCCAAGTAGGGACCCTCCCTTCCAGTAAGGGTAAGGGGTATTACACTTCTAAAATAACCCCTGCTCTCCCCCTAGGGAGCTTGGCACGAGCAGTCAGGCTTATCTCAGAGGCAATGTGTAAAGCATGTTCACATAACACACAGTAATAAAGTGAAAACACTACAAAACAACACCACACCAGTTTTAGAAAAATAGCCAATATTTATCTTTTTAAAACAAGTCCAAAAAGGTTAAAATTCCAACATACAGTAATAAAGATATGAATCTTGGAAGAGTTATCTTAAAATACAGTTCCTTGAAGTCGATAGCTTTGTCCAGGGCTATCAAGGCATTGAGAACAGACAAATTCAACAATTCAGTCTGACCATGGCGTCGCAGGCCAGCTACGGTATTGGAAAGATCCGCAAACAGTACCTTGGAAATGCAGAGCGTTGCGAACCTTGCTATGAGCTTCAAAGAGGCGGTGTCGGTCCCGGAGGTCGATGCAGGTGTCGTCGGGCCCTTGAAGTCACACACGTTGCAGATCGAACTCCGTGCAGTTGAAGTCAGGAGCGCAGGATCTCTTGACCGGGGGTGAATGTTTGATTCATTCAGCATTCCGTCCATCATTTGTTGCTGCAGCACTTTTTGCACTAAGTGGGATGGGTATGCCAAGACGTGGGTCCCTTGCTCGCTGTACCACTGGATTCAAGCTAGGCTGGCTGATGAGGGGTGTTACCCCGAAACAGGTCCCAGGATACTTGTTTCTGGTCCAGGGAGGACCCGGCTTGGCAGTTCGGGCTGGACTGTTCCCATGAGAAACAGGTTCAAGACTGATTTGTATATGGCTGGGTCCAAACTGAGGTGGAGTATTGAGCAAATGGACGATGGATTTAACCCAGATCTCTTGACTGGGGGTGAATGTTTGATTCATTCAGCATTCCGTCCATCATTTGTTGCTGAAGCACTTTTTGCCGTAAGTGGGTAAGGAGTGGTGAACTTGTAGGTTACACCACACACAGGGATGTCATATACTTGGATATGAAATTGGTGCCCTGGTCAGATATCCCCTCTCTGGGGAACCCCACGTGGGAAAAGATCTCCATTAACGCACGGCCCACCACGGGCGCCGTCTTTGACCTAAGAGGGCTAGCCTCCGGGTGGCATGATCTACCAAGACCAGGACGTACCAGTTGTCCATTGCTGTCTTGGGGTCCAGAGGCCCCACAATGTCCATCCCCACTCTCTAGAAAGAGGTGTCTGCAAATGGAAAAGATTGGAGAGAAGCCTTACATTTCCTCCCACTATTACCACTTGCCTGGCAAGTTTGGCAAGACCTACAGTGTGCATCAGAATGCCTTCGCATTTGGGGCCAAAACAAGTGGGTGAAAATCCTGTCAAAGGTTTGTCCTGCCCCAAATGTCTGTCAGACTAACCATGCATTCGCGTTCTTACCTTAAGTCCGCAAGGTTGAGTTTCGCAGAGACGTTATGGACCAACTTCCCAGTACCCTACCTTATAACCAGTTGTCAAGGTCAGTGGTTACTCACAATGCCGACACTCCCAGGAGCAGAACGACGATATTTTCCAAATTCCACCACCGGTTTTCCCACAGCCACCTACTTAGTAATTACCAGCGGCCGCGTGAACCCCGCCGGGGAAAGGGGAATGGGACAGAGAAGAGACTGCCTGGTCTTTGGCGCTTCCACCTCCTTCTTACTTCTGTATTCCGTTCTGTTCTTTTCTTACACCCTCTCTATCTTTTACCAACTTGTGGAAGCACTGCAACAGAAGAACACATGTTACTAATTCTCTTCTACTTTTCCCCCACTCTCCCACTCTCCCCTTTGGCTCTTTCCTTACCCCGAGTGTCTAAGGCTTTCGCTCCTCTTCTATTCTTTCAAAGGCAACTTTTTAATTCCTCTGAACTCTGTATGACAATGATAATTTTATACTTTAAAACATTATAGACTTTCTTACTTTGTCTCTTTCATTCCTTTATTCTCTCACACACTCTGCCTTACTTTCTCTTCTTCGTTAATTCGCTTCTGTTTGTTCCGTAAGTACTTCTGTAATCAACGCCATCAACAGGACGACGAAAGAAGGTCAGGAACTGAGATTCTGGATGGTGAGTATGGTACTATTGCTTTTATTTCTTTCTATTTATTTTTCCCTCTAACTATTATTTTCTCTTGCCTATTCCCTAACTAACTAACCGACGAACCGAAACGCTCTATCCTACGCCTAAGCCTAGCTCCCAAAACTACTCTATTTCTACCTAACTAGAACCCTGTCTTTACACAACTTAACCTAGAAATTCCGTTGGTGAAGTGCGCGGTTCCAATATCAACCGGCGCACTTCACAGCTGGTCTGGACCTCGCGCTCGCGTCCAGGAGCGCAAGACTAGACCCGCCACTGCCTCTGCGGTCCTCCCTGTTGGGAGTACAGGAAGAAATGACCGGCTGTGCGCGACGATCACCCGCAGTCTTTTGCGAGCGGGTGATCTCTTAACAACGGGCTCATTACCAGATACGGAGGAGCACTGGAGAGTCTTTGCTCCTTTTTCCAGCACCCTGACACCAGTGTATTCTGCAAAACACTAGGGATACGCAGTAGGATTCAGGGAGGAGGGCCAGATACTGGACGCTTGAGGAGTCTTGGTTGTCGACCTGCGAGGCAACAAGAACTCACTTTTAGTATGTTCTATTTTTATACTCGTGAATTAATCCCTCCCTTTGCACACTTGTAAAGGTTCCCTTAGTTACTTAACCTTTCCTACCTGCGAGCCAAAGTTGTTAGACACAGCGTCCTGGTATTTTTTGTGTACTGGATATGATGGATGGAAAAGTGCAGTGGTGTTATTCGGCATAGTTTACTTCACTAAGCCTCTTCTGTGATTAGAGATCTGGAAAAACAGATATCACCAACTTGTATTAATAAATTCAATACCAATACACGTTAAATTATTCCTGTAACTCTGTGACGAATTACCTTCGAATCAGTTTTGCACGCCAAATTCTTTGACCATCACTAAGATCTAAAAACTAAACAAAACATAAACACAATCCCTAAAATACTGGATCTAATTTTCTTGATGCATAAATGTTTTTGTCCTTTTCAAGAATGCACAAATCTGTTGTTTGTTTCAAATGTTCACAACAGTTCTTTGTTTCTTCTGTGGATGCACTAATCTGTTATTTTCAAAATAAGCACAAAGCAGTTCTTTGATCTTTTCTCACAACAAAATGTCAAGAAAAAGGTTCCAAAAATTATTACGTGTTCTTTGTTGAAAAACGATCTATTTTTCAAATGTTATTCTTTCTTGCGTAGGGCGCCATAAAAATTAAGTATTCACTTAGCTTTCTCTCTTTTGTCCCCGGGATCGGTGATACGCTGGACTCCGAAGTCAGGAAGCTGAACGCAGGACCGCAGCGTCAGTTTCAGGTAAGTTTTCTGCGTCCATAGAAACCAACTCTCCTAGACGACGACCGGAAGGCTAAGCACCTTCCAGAACTCGGGTGTGGCATTAAATAGTAATGCCACACTCAAGATGGCCGCCACGCCGAAGCACGCTCTGCGTGCGTAACGCGGCGTTGCCTAGGGCCTTGGACATTGTTTTGAAATAGACGCGAGCAGTACAATCAGCTCGAGTCTGCATGCGCTTTTCTCTCTGTCCGATACTTAACCAAAAACACCTCAATTTCAGTTCGTAAATCATCTGGCATAAACCACTGCAATCACTGGTCGTCAATATGGTACCAAGCATAATTATAACTCACTCATGGACAAGATGTGTAACGAGTTTCACAAGGTCACAATGTAATAACATATAAACAAAACACAATTAAATACACGGTTGTGCTGGGTGCACGGGACAGGGGTGGGTTTTTTCAGCGGGCATGATTCTGGGGTTAATATTAATCCCCTGGCTACTCTTTCTCCTGGCATTGCCGTACAATCTAAGGGAGGCTAGTTTGTAAGGTGGCTTTTCGTGACAGTACCCCCCTTGCAAAAGCCCCCCTAAGAGCAAGGGAATCGGTTTTGGTTTATCTGGACAACACCTATGAAAGGCTTGAACAAGTCGTGGATCAATTTTCAAATGAGCTAAGGGTTCCCAGGACCTTTCCTCGGGTCCATAACCCTTCCAATCCACTAAATAGTATAATTTACCACACATCCTTTTGGCATCAAGCACTTTTCATACTTCAAACTCAGGCGTACCTTCTATTTCAATTGGTGGTGGTGGTGTACGTTTACAAGTCATAGGATGATACGGTTTTAGAAGGGATACGTGGAATACTGGATGTATTCGAAATGTTGGAGGTAATTCTAATTTCATGGCTACTGGATTAATTACTTTCTGAATAGGAAAAGGTCCAATAAAGCGAGGACAGAATTTTTTAGTGCCTTTAAGGTGCAAATTCTTTGTGAACAAACAAACTTTGTCTCCAATAGAATGGAGTGGTTGTGGGGTACGATGTAAATCAGTAATACGTTTCTGATTTTCTTTGGCCTTTGCCAATTGAAATTGTGCTTGCTGGTGAATGGATGTTAATTTACTCACATACTCACAAATAGATGGACTAGTTATATTAGATAATGTTTGTCCAGGAATATTCTTTGGGTGGAACCCTTGCGCACAAATAAATGGAGACATACCTATAGAGGAATGTTCAGTATTGTTATAGGCGCATTCTAAAGCCCACAAAATGTCTGCCCATTCTTGATCAAAGCCTGTTAACATACAACGCAAGTATTGTTCAATACTTTGGTTGGTGCTTTCGGTTAAACTGTCTGTTTGAGGATGATAACTCTACGATGTGCGCACTTCCATGTTTATTGACTTACTTAAGTTTCGCCAAAAATGGGAAATAAATTGAGGGCCCCGATCAGAAATAACAATGGAGGGAATTCCATGTAAAGGAATGATATTATGTGTGAATACTTGTGCCAATTCTGTTGCAGCAGGGAGTTTTTTTAATGGTATAAAATGAGCCATATGCATGAAGTGATCAACCACAGTAAAAATGGTATTAAAGCCTGTTGTGGTGATGGGGAGTTCAACAATAAAGTCAAGAGATATTGTATGCCATGGTTGTGGAGGTACTGGTAAAGGTCGTAATAAACCACTAGGGGCTTGATGGGAGGATTTATTTTGGATATATATGGCACAAGTTTCAATGTAGGTTTGAATGTCATGAAACATGGAAGGCCACCAAAAACAACGTTTTATAGTTGGTAAGTTTTTGTAACTCCTGGATGTGCAGATAAGGGAGTATCATGATGTAACATAATAACATGATCTTGTAACAATTTTGATGGTACAAATAGTTGTTCATTCATCTACAAAAGTTCATCTTTCCAAAGAAGTGAAGGATACAGGTCTTGCCATTCTTGTAATGGTTTCAATTTTAGTTCTAATCGTATATCTTGCATTACATCCTTATTGGAGATACTGGCTTGAAAACAATGAGATGGAAGGATTGCCTGTGAAGGTTTTTGATCCTCTAAGCTTTCATCATTCATACCAATGCGTGATAAAGCATCAGCTTTATTATTTTCTTTTCCAGGTCGGTACGTGATGGTAAAATTATAATCGTTAAAAAATAATGTCCAGCGAAGTTGACGAGCAGATAGAGCCTTGACAGAAAGCAAATGTTGAAGATTGCGATGATCGTGGAGCCATCTCAAATTGAATGCTTCCAAAACGGAAATACTCATGTGTGGCGATTGGAAACATTATGACCCACTTGCCGCCTGGCCTGATGAACTGGGATCACCACCTAAAGTATTGAAGGAAGTAAGAAACCTCGGAATGACCATGGACTCCAAGCTGTCGATGAATGCCCAAGTGGACAAACTCGCAAGATCAAGCTTTGTTACTATAAAAACTCTGCGACGAATCTTCCCCCATTTGGGATTTCCACACAAGGTCCAAGCTTCCATCTCCCTTGTTCTGTCCAAACTCAATAACGCCAATAGCCTCTACCACAGATCACCTTTAACGACTATGAAAAGACTACAATAGATTCAGAACTCGGCTGCCAGACTACTCTTGCATATCAAACCGCGAGACCACATCTCCCCTGCCTTGAAAGCCCTGCATTGGTTACCGGTTGCCAGAAGATCCACGTTCAAGCTGCTTTGTATCAACCACAAAGCGATACATGGAATGGGACCGCTCTTCATCAGGAATAAAATCACCAAACACATTCATCATAGGAACCTCCGCTCTAGAGTGGCACCTCGCCTCAAAATCCCAAGATACAAGAAAAAAACCATGGGTGGCACATCCTTCTCTGTTCAAGCAGCCAAAATATGGAACTCTTTACCCCCCAACATAAGATCCACCGACAACCACCTTATCTTCAGAAAACTACTCAAGAATTGGCTCTTCCCCACATAAGCACCATACGCAAACAGAAATATACACCATATCCCTCTGTATATAAGAATTTATTTGTACTATAGATAGGTACCTATATATGTGTATTGCTTTGTATAATCATGTCGAATAACTGTTAAAAAAAAAAAGAATAAATAAATACATTTTTAAGTACAACACTTGAAAACCAGAGTTTATCGAATGCATCTTTAATCTACTTATACTTACTTCCTTTATGCATCTATATACCTTCCATGTACTTGGATCTATGTATTTATTACTTTCCTCCCAAAAAAAAACCAATAAAAAAACCATATTCAAAGCACTACCCTATTTCTCACCCTATACCTCTATCAATATCTTTAATCTACATCTACTTACTTCCTTCCTTTATGCATCTGTAAACTTTCCATGTACTTATGGATCTATATATTTATTACTTTCTTCTAATTCAGCATATCCAATGCACTACCCAATTTCTCACCCTATACCTCTCTCAATATATCTTCTACCTCAACTCTCTGACTCATCTCAAACCTCTTTCTACTACTCTTTCCAATACACTACCCTATTTCTCACCCTAAACCTCTATCAATATATCCTCTACATCCACTCTCTCATTCATCTCAAACCCCATACCACTACGACCTCCAAAATAGCCCTTTCTAGACTCTCCCCTACTCTACCCCTCCTTGCACCATCTGACACCTCTTTTTACTAAAAGACACACAATTGATGGACGGAATGCAGAACAAATCAAACCATTCACCCCCAGTCAAGAGATCTGGGTTAAATCCATCATTCTTTTGCTCACCATGCCACCCCAGTTTAGATCTGGCCATATGCAAATCAGTCTTGACCCTGTGCCTCATGGGAACAGTCCAGCCCGAACTGCCAAGCCAGGTCCTCCCTGGACCGGAAACAAGCATCCTAGGACCGGTTTTGGGGTTTCACCCTCTTCAGCCAGGATAGCTTGATTCCAGTGGCACAGTGAGCCCAGGACCCACGTCTGGGCATACCTGGCGCACTTAGGCGAGAAAGCAAAAGACACACAATTGATGGACGGAATGCAGAACAAATCAAACCATTCACCCCCAGTCAAGAGATCTGGGTTAAATCCATCATTCTTTTGCTCACCATGCCACCCCAGTTTAGACCTGGCCATATGCAAATCAGTCTTGACCCTGTGCCTCATGGGAACAGTCCAGCCCGAACTGCCAAGCCAGGTCCTCCCTGGACCGGGAACAAGCATCCTAGGACCGGTTTCGGGGTTTCACCCTCTTCAGCCAGGATAGCTTGATTCCAGTGGCACAGTGAGCCCAGGACCCACGTCTGGGCATACCTGGCGCACTTAGGGCGAGAAAGCAAAGACACACAATTGATGGACGGAATGCAGAACAAATCAAACCATTCACCCCCAGTCAAGAGATCTGGGTTAAATCCATCATTCTTTTGCTCACCATGCCACCCCAGTTTAGACCTGGCCATATGCAAATCAGTCTTGACCCTGTGCCTCATGGGAACAGTCCAGCCCGAACTGGGGCTGGCAGTTCGGGCTGGACTGTTCCGATGAGGCACAGGGTCAAGACTGATTTGCATATGGCTGGGTTCAAACTGGAATGGCATGGTGAGCAAAAAACGATGGATTTAGGCCCAGATCTCTGTACTGGGGTGAATGTATGACATTGTTCTGCATTCTGTCCATCAACTGTTGTTTTTGCATTTGTCACCCCGAGTGGGACGGGTATGCCCAGACGTGGGTCCCGTGCTCTCCATGCCACTGGAATCAAGCTATCCTGGCTGAAGAGGGGTGAAACCCCGAAACCGGTCCTAGGATGCTTGTTTCCAGTCCAGAGAGGACCTGGCTTGGCAGTTCGGGCTGGACTGTTCCCATGAGGCACAGGGTCAAGACTGATTTGCATATGGCTGGGTTCAAACTGGAATGGCATGGTGAGCAAAAAACGATGGATTTAGGCCCAGATCTCTGTACTGGGGTGAATGTATGACATTGTTCTGCATTCTGTCCATCAACTGTTGTTTTTGCATTTGTCACCCCGAGTGGGACGGGTATGCCCAGACGTGGGTCCCGTGCTCTCCATGCCACTGGAATCAAGCTATCCTGGCTGAAGAGGGGTGAAACCCCGAAACCGGTCCTAGGATGCTTGTTTCCAGTCCAGGGAGGACCTGGCTTGGCAGTTCGGGCTGGACTGTTCCCATGAGGCACAGGGTCAAGACTGATTTGCATATGGCTGGGTTCAAACTGGAATGGCATGGTGAGCAAAAAACGATGGATTTAGGCCCAGATCTCTGTACTGGGGTGAATGTATGACATTGTTCTGCATTCTGTCCATCAACTGTTGTTTTTACCTCTTTTTACTATACTGATCCCCCAAAACAAGCGTTTCTAAACTCTTCCCTCTGACTCTTCGCCTGCACATCCCTTTTTACTCATCCCAAGCCTCCCACTACTGCTATGACGTCCCAAAAAAAAAAAATTGAAATCCTTCACTCTTCTATCCCTTCACTATCCTTTTCAATCAAAATAACAGACTAACATGTCCACTTATCAAATTTCATATGTCACTATACTAATTCACCACTAATCCTAGCAGAAGCGTGCTAGTCGCCAAAAAAAGCTCTTCAACACCTCATTAGGGGTAGCAAGCACTATATAAATGCAACCCTTTTTCCCTCTTCTATCCCTCCGCTATCCTTCTCAATCCAAATAACTGACTAATATCCACCACTAAAACTACTTTCATATTTCACTATACTAATTCACCACTAATCCTTTATGGGTTCCGGAGTACCGTGCTACTCGCCGAAAAAGCGCTTCAACACCGCATCAGGGGTAACAAGCGCAATATATATATATATATATGCAAACCTCTGTCCCTAATCTATCCCTCTGCTACCCTTCTCAATCCAAATAACCGGCTAACATATCATCTAGCACTCAAATTACTTTCATATTTCACTATACTAATTCACCACTAATCCTTTATGGGTTCCGGAGTAGCGTGCTACTCGCCGAAAAAAAGCGCTTCAACACCCCATCAGGGGTAACAAGCGCTATATAAATGCAGACCTTTTTCCCTCTTCTATCCCTCCGCTATCCTTCTGAATCCAAATAACTGACTAATCTATGCAACACTCAAATTACTTTCATATTTCACTATACTAATTCAACACTAATCCTTCTTGGGTTCCGGAGTTGCGTGCTACTCGCCGAAAAAGCGCTCCTCGCAAATGAAGTTTAGTATAAATGGCATCTTTTATTTGGTCAAATAGAGTAGGTATTAAAGGAAGAGGGTAACTTTTTTTATAGTGACATTGTTTAAGGCGCGATAATCTATACACACGCGCAAATCTCCCCCTTTTTGGGTATAAAAAAAAGGGGAGAGGACACAGGAGATTTGGAATGTCTGATAAAACCGTTAGCAAGATATTCGTCTAGGTAATTTCGCAGATATTCATTTTCATTCTCTGTGAGAGCGTATATGCGACTACATGGTAAGGTGGCCCCAGGAACTAAATCTATTCGGCAATCATAATCCCTATGGGGAGGTAACGTGTTGGCTTTTTGTTTGTCGAACACATCGGATAAGTCTGAATATTCCTCTGGTACACCTTCGAGGAGCAATACACTCTTGGATTCTTTCGGGAAGTCATAGCCTTGAACTAAATGCTCAGTTATATTGTGTTGTAAACAAAATTGGCGACAATAGTCGGAACTAAAAAACACTGTCTTCACAATCCAATTTATAATGGGGTTGTGCTGGACCAGCCATGGTATTCCTAAGATAATGCAAAATTGTGGAGCGTCGATGACATTAAACTTTATGTGTTCACTATGGGTGTTAGAACATGTCATAATAAGATCTTCAGTATGATATTGTATTAACCCTGAAGTTAATTCTTTTCCGTCTACCGCTCTTACAATTTCTGGTCTGGTCTTTGATACTGTTTTTAACCCTAATTTCAGTAAAAACTGTGTGTCAATAAAATTCCCTGTAGCGCCAGAATCTATTAATGCGTCCACTGACCATTCATTAGCAATACTGTTTTGTGATTGTAGCTTCACTTGAATACAAAGGTGACGAAAAGCTGTTTCAGGAGCGGTGGAGGCCAAACTAGGGGATTCACTCGACAAACCAACCTCGTCTTCTGTCGAGCTTATTAGTTTTCCGTTTGTTGTACAACAACTACATCTGTGATCTTAGATTTACTTTTATTTGGACGAGTGGGACATTCTTTTACAAAATGTCCACCTTTACCACAGTATAAACACTGATTTAATTTCCTTCGTCTGTCTTTCTCTTCTTTTGTCAGGGGTCCTCTAATGGTTCCAATTTGCATTGGTTCTCCCATATCCGTTTTTACACTAGTGTCTGTTTTAGTACTGGTTTTGTCTTTTAACATAAAGACCTTATGTTCTGTCTTGCCTCGTTCACCTTTTCGTTCTGATAAACGATGGTTTAATTTTACTACTAAATCAATAAACTCACTAATATCGTCAGGTGGATCTAAGATTTGTGTTACCATGTCTTTTAATTCTTCACGCAATCCTCTATAAAAGAGTGATGCCCTTTTTTCTTCAGGCCATTCCGCTTCTATCACTAATCGATTAAACGTAGCAATGTAATGAAGCAAATCAGAGGAGCCCTGTTTCAGATTCAATAACTCGTTGTCTGCTGTTTGCACAAAAACATGTGTAGCAAACAGTTTTTTCATGGTTTCTTTGAAGAGTCTAAAATTATACAGAAGCGAGTCATCCCTTTCAATTAAAGGTACTGACCACAAGGCTGCATCTCCCCCTAGGTAAGATAATATAAACGCTATTCTAGAAGAATCATCTGGAAAGGCTGTTGGTTTTGCTATAAAATGTAGATGACATTGATTAAAAAAAATAGAAAACTTATTACTTTTCCCATGAAATCTTTCTGGAGGTGCTAAAGGGACTGGAGTTGGAGTTACTACCTGAATTTGCGTAGGAGGAGTAGTAGTAGTAGTATCAAAAGAATGAGATATATGTTGAAAACTGGGCGGCTTAATGATCGGTTTTTGTTTTTGCATATTGGATTGTAAAGCAGAAAGGTCTCTGCGTAAGGCAGCATTTTCAGACCGAATTTCAGCCAATACTGTGGCTATGTCCTGAAGGGAGATGTGCTGGGCTTGATCCATAATGTCTGGGAGAAACTTTTTGTCGTGGGCTTAGCCTTCTGTCAGACTAACCATGCGTTCTTACCTTAAGTCCGCAAGGTTGAGTTTCGCAGAGACGTTATGGACCAACTTTCCAGTACCCTACCTTATAACCAGTGTATTCTGTAAAACACTAGGGATATGCAGTAGGATTCAGGGAGGAGGGCCAGATACTGGATGCTTGAGTAGTCTTGGTTGTCGACCTGCGAGGCAACAAGAACTCACTTTTAGTATGTTCTATTTCTATATACTCATGAATTAATCCCTCCCTTTGCACACTTGTAAAGGTTTCCTTAGTTACTTAACCTTTCCTACCTGCGAGCCAAAGTTTACGCCAAATTCTTTGTCCATCACTAAGATCTAAAAACTAAACAAAACATAATCACGATCCCTAAAATACTGGATCTAATCTTCTTGATGCATAAATGTTTTTGTCCTTTTCAAGAATACACAAATCTGTTGTTCGTTTCGAATGTTCAAAACAGTTCTTTGTTTCTTCTGTGGATGCACTAATCTGTTATTTTCAAAATAAGCACAAAGCAGTTCTTTGATCTTTTCTCACAACAAAATGTCAAGAAAAAAGGTTCCAAAAATGATTACGTGTTCTTTGTTGAAAAACTATCTATTTTTCAAATGTTATTCTTTTTTGCGTAGGGCGCCATAAAAATTAAGTACTCACTTAGCTTTCTCTCTTTTGTCCCCAGGATCGGTGATACGCTGGACTCCGAAGTCAGGAAGCCGAACGCAGGACCACAGCGTCAGTTTCAGGTAAATTTTCTGCGTCCCTAGAAACCAACTCTCCTAGACGACGACCGGAAGGCTAAGCACCTTCCAGAACTCGAGTGTGGCGTTAAATAGTAAGGCCACACCCAAGATGGCCGCCACGCCGACGCACGCTCTGCGTGCATAACGCGGCGTTGCCTAGGGCCTTGGACATTGTTTTTAAATAGACGCGAGCAGTACAATCAGCTCGAGTCTGCATGCGCTTTTCTCTCTGTCCGATACTTAACCAAAAACGCCTCAATTTCAGTTCATAAGTCATCTGGCATAAACCACTGCAATCACTGGTCGTCAATATGATACCAAGCATAATTATAACTCACTCATGGACAAGATGTGTAACGAGTTTCACAAGGTCACAATGTAATTACATATAAACAAAACAATTAAATACACGGTCGTGCTGGGTGCACGGGACAGGGGTGGGTTTTTTCAGCGGGCATGATTCTGGGGTTAATATTAATCCCCTGGCTACTCTTTCTCCTGGCATTGTCGTACAATCTAAGGGAGGCTAGTTTGTAAGGTGGCTTTTCGTGACAATGTCTTGCCAAAGGCACGCCATGAGCCAGACCCAGTAGGAAGGTCCTGAAGCGCTGGGGTACCACCAGCACATGGGCTGACCCAGACTCAGTGACCTTAGGCTCACTGTATAGACCATTCTCCCAGTAGATCCAGTGTGACCCAGACTGATCATCAGCTGCCTGCTGCCGCAAACCATCCAGAGAAGGGCATTCTCTCTGCTCCCTGCAGAACTCTTCCCGGGTGGGACCCCCCTTCTTGCTGCCAATGTGTCAGCTCAGATAAGTCCCCCAGTTCAGCCACTTGTTCCCCTCTAGGTTCCGGGGCATCCCCCTCGAGGTCAGCCTCCTCCCGGACCGTGGGACCTTCAGGAGAAGGTTTCCCGCACCCCATGCCCTTTCTATTGGCAGGCACCTGGGCCACTGTTTCAGGCTCCAGGTCCTTCTGATCACCCTTTCCGATTGCCATGGACCGAGTGGTCACACATGCCCACTCTAGCAATCACAGCATCTCCAAGTGAGAGCTGAGCTCCACATCCTTCCACAAGGACTGCTCCAGGTTGTTACCTAGCAAACCATCAACAGGCATGGTGGCGCTCACAACCACCCTCAAGGGACCTGAGATCCCCACCACACTCAAAGGGAGCCTGTGCCACTTTACACTGGCACTCTGAATTGTCTACAGCAACTACTTCCTCCTCAGATACCAGGTGACATCGGACCGAGGTCACACAGACTCCAGTATCTCTGACAGCCTCTACTCTTTTCCCATTGTTGGTCACACAGGCGCTGTACTTCTTAGTGTTTGCAGGTACTAGGCTTTCCTGCACCATCTCACTGTCCCCTAGTGAGACAAGGGTCATTTCTGTGGGGTCCACACCCTCACCTGGGACCAAGCTCTACACTAGCCAACACCTTGGACTGCCCACCAGCAGGTGGCTGTGCCCACGTGAGGCATTTAGGATCCCCCTTGATGTGGCCCACTTGGTCACATGCAAAGCACTTACAAGGTCCCGTCTTTGCAGGCTTTCCTGAAGAGACCCATGGTTTCTTATCTCCTGGGGGGCGGAAATCCTTCCCCTGGGTATTAGTTTGGGGCCCTTTTGAGAACTCCTTGCCGTTACCCTTGTCCCACCCACTCTGCTGCTGGGGACCCTGCCCACCTTTGACTGATCTCCCCCATACACCTTCCCATGGACCCTGGTACTCACCCAGTGGTCCACCTCCATAGCAAGCTTCCTGGGGTCAGTCAGCTTACTATCTGTTAATTGCTGGCAGAGCTCTGCAAAACACAGACTAGACAAGTGCTCTGATGCAATCAAATTGTACAGCCCCTGAAAATCTGTTACATTACTCCCCTTCTTACAACCATTCAGTGACCGTCAAAAAGAATCTACACATTCTAACCGGGTGTGTGCATCAGTTTTCTTACTGGTTCTAAACTGATCCCTGTACTTTCAGGAGTGCGATGGGTGAGGAGGGCCTCCTTCATGTCAGTGTAGGTGAGGTTGTACCCCTTATCCAAATCCAACAAATGTGTCCCTCCCCTTCTCTGAGAAGTGAGGCCACAATCTTGCTCCCCAATTCTTCTTAGGAACCCCATTAACGTGGATAAATGCATCATAGCCCTGAAACCACCTTTGTATGCCATCTCCCTTCTTGTACACTTTTCGTACATTCTAGAGAATGTGTACTATTCTATCTGAGTGTACTGAGGCATTGCTGCCACCATCTGAGCTGGACCTACTCCTCTGACCCAGCTCCTTTACTCTTAGCCATGGTCTAACATCTTCATTTCTCTTCCATTGCCAGCTTGAGCCTCCACAGCTCCATTGCATCTCTCCTAGCTTCCCGCTTGTCCTCCAGCTCCTCTAGGGACAAACCACTGCTGCCTGGCTTGGAGGGTCCCTCCCCTCCCAACACCACATTCACCCTTTGAATAGGCTCCTCAGCCTCCACAGTAAGATCTCCAGACTGCCCACTGGCATTTCTGGCTGCTACCCAGGCCCTCAGCGCCATTTGTAGCTTCTCTTTCCTGGCAAGGCCTCTGATTTGGACTCTTAGGTTTTTGCAAATAGCCTTCAAATCCTTCACGTTGTAGGATTCCAACCTTTCCCCCTCAAAAGCCATTTCTAGGGATGCAATTGATGATGCTTCTGACTCAGGCAAGATGCAGTAGAAAGTTCAAGCTCAAAAACAAATGGAAAGATCAAAAATAGACCAAAAAGAAAACAGTATGTGGTGCGTAGTGGTCTACGATATGGTAGTAGTGTACACCAGTCACTGTAGGTCAAGTGCAAATGCAAGTCCTATCGTCACTTCTGACAAACAAAGTTAGAAATGTGGGTCTCTGGGTGGCCGGTTTGTACCCTGTCCAAGTAGGGACCCTTCAATGTAGTCAGGGTAAGGGGGATTACACTTCTAAAATAACCCCTGCTCACCCCCTTGGTAGCTTGGCACGAGCAGTCAGGCTTATCTCAGAGGCAATGTGTAAAGCATTTGCACATAACACACAGTAATACAGTGAAAACACTACAAAAGGACACCACAACAGTTTTAGAAAAATAGCCAATATTTATCTGTGTAAAACAAGACCAAAACGATAAAAATCCAACATACAGTAACAAAGATATGAATCTTGCAAGAATAAACTTAAAATACAGTTCCTTGAAGTTGATGGCTCCATCCGGGGCTATGATGGCATTGTGAACAGAAAAATCCAAAAGTTCAGGGTGACCGTGGCGTCGCGGACCAGTTACGGTCTCGGGAAGACCCGCAAACAGTACCTTGGAAATGTAGGGCGTCATTGTCAGGGTTCCTGCCACAGCTCACCTCTCTTCACTATCACAATATACCAGCATGACTCATATTATTCCTCCCAACACTTATGAATGAACAAATGTCTTGTACCCTGACTTTGACCATATTACATGCTGTTGGTAATAGCTAGCTGCAGCTGGTGTTCCCCGCTTTGTTTGAAAAGGCTTAATAGCTTTTACAAATGTTTTAACATGCATATGCAAGGTCAGGTGTCAGGTGCCATGGAAATATCCAGAAAAACCACGAGAATAAGCATCAAGCAACCGGCATAGTTGACCTCAACGTGAACCTACCGGAAGACAGCCCTCATCAAATGAATCCCCTGCACCTGTTCCATGCTATAAGCAATTAGAACATAACCTTTGTGAACATTCTAAAACACCATCTAGAAGACAGCCTCATCAAATTAACCATCTGAACCAGTTCCTTGCTATAAGCAATTAGAACGCGACCTTTGTGAACATACTAAAACACCTTCTAGAAGGCAGCCTCATCAAGTTAATTATCTGCACCTGTTCCTTGTTACAAACAATTAGAATGTGACTTTTATGAAAGTTCTAAAGCAGTCTTATTTAAAGACCATCCAAACTCCCCCCTTTCACTTAGCCTCTTCGCCTGCCACTTATCTGTTTCCCGGCTTCCAGGACCATCTTGCCAGCTCCCTTGATCCTCATGCTTCGACATCACCTCAAAGGACGTCCCACATTAGTCTCGCACCTGGATGGAAAAAAGGACAAGAAGAAAAGGAGAGGCACATTAACGGACTTGATTTTACTATGCGCTGAGCTCAGTCACAACACTGTGCCTCAAACAAAGGTAACCAGCGTTTTTGTTCACTTGTACATAATGTTGGCAGTGCTCTGCCAGAGAGGACTTGGCTGAAGCTAGCCCCGTCCAAATTTGCTTGTGGGTTTGATGCTGAAATAATACTCACTACAGTTTCAAGAACTTTGATGAAGGGGCCGCTACGGACAATCTAAATGAAAACAAAACAATAAAACTAAAGGTTGGTTGAGATTTGAAAAGCTTTCGTGAGGTGATACCTTAAGAGATAGAGTTAATACTAGACTAAAGCCTTATTATTTGTTTGTTTATAGGTACCATATCAGACTGGTGTGAATGCCTGCTGCAGTGTTGTTGTTGAGTAGACAAGCCACAGTATCTTTGACTCTGCACACTCTTTCCATCCCAACCCCCTTACCCCTGGGATTTGCCACCGGAGCAGTGTCTCCTCCTGTAAACCGAGAGCAAGTCTCGGGAGGATTCGGGAACTAGCGTAGCCGCCCCATTGGAAGCATCTGGGATCCAGGTAGGTGGCTTATGACAGAAGTCTAAGCCACACACCTAACATTCCTTTAGGGTGGCGCCATGACCAATCATGACCAAATATTCACGGACAATCTAGCATGTGACTTATCAGGGGACCTCAATGGAGCTGACAATCTCTCTGAGTGAATGCAGCATTGCAGCTAAATCTGAATTGGTTAAAAGCAGAAAATGCAACACTTAAGGAACAGTTGCAATGAGAGAGGACACATTCACACAATGGAGGGATACTAAACCCAAGGAAAGTAGCCCAGTTTTGACCCAGCCTGTGTTCGGAGAACTATTTCAGAGAGGGGAGTTTACAAGTACTGACCAGAATCTGCATGTAACTGTCTCTACACCAAGTCCTGTGCCCTTAGCAGCTCCAGAACACTTTCATGGCGACAGTACTAAATTTGCAGCCTTTATGAGTCAATGGCAATTACATTTCCTATGCAAACCTCAGGCGTTCCCCAATGATGCTGCTAAAGTAGCATTTGTAATTTCTTATTTGGGAGGTGTATCCGCTAACTGGGCAATTCCTTTAATAGAAACAAACGATACCCTTTTGTACAACAATTCTGCTTTTAAGGCTGCCATGACTAAGTTATTTGCAAAACATGTTTTTATCCAAGCAAGTGACAATGAGTTATTAAACCTACGACAAGGTTCTAAGGACCTGCTGACATATCACTACTTTCAATAGACTGGTGGCAGAAACACGCTGGCCGGAAGAGAAAAGAATGTCCTTATTCTATCGAGGGTTAAACGATGACCTCAAAGATTCCCTCTCGGACATCTTTGATCTGCCTGACGATTGTGCAAAATTTATTGATCTTGTGGTTAAGCTAGATCACCGATTGGGTGAGCAAAAGGGTGACCATTCTCGCAGTGACACCAGAGTAATTGTTCTCAAAACCGAGAAGGAGTCAGACAGTAAGACTCTTGATACTGAACCTATGCAGATAGGAGGTATAAGTGATCCACTATCTAATGAGGAAAAGAAACGTCGCCACAAATTAAACCTATGTCTTTATTGTGGCAAAGCCGGTCATTTTGCTAGGGAATGTTCTGCAAAACTAAAAAAGACTAAGGCTGTGGCTAGTATAGAGCTTGATCAAGAACAGGGAAAACTAAGGCTCTCAACCAGAAGGGAGATCGTCTTGTCAAGAGAAGCTGTACAGATCTCACAATATCTGACCAATGTAGGAACACAAATTCGACGACCTCTCACTATCCGAGTCACAATAATCCTAGCCCCACAGCAGAGGCACATAATATCCATGCTTATTGACTCAGGGGCCACAGGCAATTTCTTTGATCTGACCCTAGCAGCCAAGCTCGGGCTCACAAACGTTCCCAAAGAAAAACCTGAGCCTGTGCGAGCAGTAGATGGTTCAGAGTTGTCATTTGGACTAATTTGTTTTCAGACAGAGGCTCTAACCTTAGTGTTCGAATGGGCATTCTGAATGACTTGTCTTTGGTGCAGAGACAGAATATCGACGTCGAAATATCGAATTACATAAATATATCGAGTCAAGAATATCGATGGTGGAAAATATTGAGGTACGTTTTTTCGTTGTTTAAAATATCGTTTTTTGTGTAATGTAGAAATATGGATTTTGTAAATACGATGGCAAATATATTGTAAATAATATCGACTGTATTTTTTTTGTTTTTGTTTAATTTTTCAAAATAATTTGGTAGTAGTTATTTTATATTTTTCAATTTATTTTTTTTATGTGAAAACATTTTTACTGTATTCTAATTTATTTTTAGGAGCGGGATGTTGGGTTTATAGGGGATAAGGGTGGAGAGTAATTTAAAAATATTTTTTTTTTTTTTTTTTATATTTTTTAAATTTTATGTAAAAATGTAGGAGCGGGATATTGGGTTTTTAGGGGATAAGGGTGGGGAATAATTTAGGAATGCTGGTTGAAAATAAATTTTAATAAAACAATTATTGAAAGATATAAATAATTTAGAAAAACACATTGAAATGTAAAATTGTCAAAAATTTGGAATTTTGTTTTGGGTGCTAATATCTTGATGTAAATTGTGTAATATATTTTATAAATATTTTTTAATTAAAAAAATAATTAAATAAATATACGATCAGTTTATTATTTCAAAACATTTTTTACATACTTTTTAATTATTTTTTGTCTCAATAAAGAATTTTAACATTTGGATAATTTTGAATTTTAAAATTTAAATAATTTTATTTTTGGAGAAAGGGTGTATCAAATGTTTAATAACAATTTTTTAAATAATTGTGTTTTTTAACAATTAATTTTTGTAAATAAATTATGTAACATTTTGGGACAAATTTAAAAAAAATTGTGTAAAATTTTTTATTTTGATAAATGTAAATTTTATTACATTTTTGTTTTTTCCATAGTTTTGCAATATTTTATATTTTTACATATTTGTAATTTTTAAAATATGTAGCATTTTCCTTTAGTTTTTTTGTTTTGGAGTTAGGAATAGTAATTTTTTGGGGGTTTATTATCCAGCGCTTTCTTTGAGTTTAGTTGGTTTTGGAGTTGGAATGGTAATTTATTATGGTTTATTATCTAGCACTTTCCCTGAGTTTAGTTGGTTTTGGAGTTGGAATAGTAATTTTTTGGGTTAAGAGTGGAGAAGTGTGGCTCAATGGTTAGAGCGGCAGACCCTGATGCAGAGATCTGGCCCGGGACCAGGGTTCAATTCCCGCCTCGGCGGGTCTTGGGCTCAATTTCCTCGCACCTGATAATTCTCGCCTCGGTGCCTATTCTAATCATGGGTCCCACTCTGCAACTCTGGGCAATAGCTTGCTTAATCTCCACAACGGCCCCAACAGCGCTGGGATGCCTGGCTTCACCCTGGGGGTGCCCAGGAGTGGACATTTCACAGGGAAAAAGCCAGGAAGGGTTCCACAGCGGTATGCGTACAGCGCCAGGACACCTCTTTGGGGGTATAAGTGCGCTTTACAAGTACGAATTTCATTTCATTCATTGTCCAGCACTTTCCCTGAGTTTAGTTGGTTTTGGAGTTGCAATAGTAATTTATTATGGTTTATTATCCAGCATTTTCCCTGAGTTCAGTTGGTTTTGGAGTTAGGAATAGTACATTTTTATTGTTTATTATGTAGTTTTTTAAAGAGTTTATATGTACATTCAAATAAAAAAGGAGACGTATTTTAGGTTTTTTTTGTTTCGTAATTTTTTATTGGGAAAATTTAAGGTACATAAAAGCATGAATATATATAACAATGTGAGGTCAAAGTAGATTATCAACAATAAAAAAAATATATATACCTATGCTTGCCATAAATCTTTCAGCTCCCATTGGATTTCAGATTCCAGAATTGTGGCAGGTGCAACGTATAGGGAAGGCTTTGGTCAGAAGATCTATTACAAATGACTTGACATTGTCTCCTTCCACCCCTTCCTTGACATCCAGGATCCTGATGTTATTCCTCCTAGAGTTATTCTCCAGTCTTTCTAACCTTTCTGATAGGTCTTTCTCCCTCTGTTTTAGCCTAACCACTTCCCAGGTGTTATCCTTCATGTCCGACCCTAGCTCCTGAACTTTACTTTCCAGTACCTCCGTACGATGAGTTAACGCTAGTAGATTTTCCTCAAGGCTGGTACATGTATCCTGAATTCTCCTCTGGTTAGTCTCTGAGGTTGAAAAACGTTCCTTAATTTCAATCGAGAGTTGACTCAACATCTCTTGAACCATGGCCAAACCTGGTGCATCCTGGCTAACCTTACTAACCTCATCGTCTTGTTGACTTGATTTTGGATTTTGCGTCCGGGTTTTATGTAAATTGATTAGGGTTTCTTTCTCTACTCTCCCTTCATTGCTTCCTGGTGGTGGGACAGAGTCATTCAGTAATGAGAATCTATTCATGGTAGGAATTGCTAAGTGGGAGAGAGGATATCCCCCTACTCTGAGCATGTTCTCTGGTGAGGCAGCTGCCCCCTGTGAAACCTCCATGTTAAGCTGAGAATTCAGGTTAAAGTTCGACCTGAGAGAGGGTGTCACTTTAGGGCCCCTTAGGGCCGGTCTCTTCTTTCTCTCTTTTAGGGAAGTGTCCTTTGTTTGCGAGAGTTTAGTAGAAAGGGCCTTTAATTTTACCCGAAGGGGGTACTGGAGGCTGCATGCTCTGCCTAGTTGTTGATTCAGCTTGTGGTTTTAACTCCCTAAAGAGAAAGGTGTTAGATCTAAGCTTATACCTTTTGCCAAGGGATGAGTCATTAGCAGGTTGCACTAATGGGCCCGCAAGCTTACATTCTACTGCTAACCCACCTCCCTGATCTGCACACTCCTTACCCTCAAATAGATGGGTCATAGATTTCATACGTGAATGGCCTGCACCATACTTCTGCCTCTCTTCCCTTCCTTGCTTCCGGTAACCGAGTTGGTAATGGGGTTCTACTGCAGGCTCCTCTTCACTAAGGGCTGCCTCCCCAAGCCCCCTGGATGACACTGCTGGGTTTACACAGTTTCTGAAGCCAAAACCTGTGCTGGCTCTGTTTGCCTTTCTCCCGAGGCTGCAACTGGTGCTGACTCTACCAGGTTTCCCCCCGAGGCTGCTTCCAGGACTTCCAGGGTGGGGGAGGGCGCGTTGCGCTGCTCCGGACTCAGAGAGTGAGCCCTAAACAAAGCCAAGCCACTACACATTAACGGGAGAGCCAGAGACAGCCGGAGTCATACAAGACAACAAAACGAGTTAAAAAACAACCCCCATGTCCTACGGCAAGATGAGCGGCACGATGCGCGGCATAATAGGCGGTGATGAATACAGGAAATGTCGGTCTCGCACCAGAGTGCGGAGAGCAGCTCCCGGCTGGCTTCCTAGCAGGCCGCCATGTTCCCCTTGTGGTTTTTTTTCCGTACATTTTTTTAATACATTTTATATAATTTTATTTTTGTCCTAAAATTATATATGTATTTTACAAATATATATTTTGTAAATTTTTTATTATTATTTATTACATTAAATATTATTATTAAGAAAATTATATTTGATATTTACTAATTTACAATTGTTTTTTACAAATATATTTTTGTATCATATATTTTTTTATAAAACATTATTATATTGGTTGCACATTTACAATAGTCTTATTGTAATTTTATATTTTGAAGGCGAGTAACTGAATCAAACATACATTTTAATATATATTACATATTATATTTTTTGATTTTGATAATATAATATTTAATGTATATTTTACAATTTTTTGAACATTTGTAAAAAAAAATTACAATAAATAAAATATACCTTAATTATTATTATTTTTTTAAATTATTTCTCCATTCTTGTCTATGGGGAGTCAGTATTTTTTTTCATTTTTATTACGAAGCTATTTTTTCCTTTTTCTCACTTTTCTGTCTATCTGTTTCGTTTTTAGGTCATTTTGCAAGACGGAACCTCACGGTTGGGAGCTGTGTTTCGTCGGTTAAGGTAAGTTTGATTTATTTTACTTTTAAGGTAGTTTTAGGGTAGGGGCGAGGTAGTAGTAGTATAGTTAGATTTGTTAGGACGTTAGTTGTTCATTTTTGGTGTTGTTAGGTGTTGTTTTGGTAGTTTAGTGTTTTGTGTGTTTGACGTAGTGTTGGATAGAAGTAGAGTGTTATGTAGTGTTATTTATGTGTTGTTTAATTATGTTATGTTGTATTTAATGTTGATATTAATGCTTGTGGGCTTGTATATGTTATTGTGGGAGGGTGTTCATTTTTTTTTTTACAGGTTTTCCGTTTCGTAAACGGATGGTGCTGACGACGCGTTTATTTAAAAAAAAAAGAAAAATGTATTTTCTTTCATTGAAACAAGTTAATTTTTTACATTTCCTTTTATTTTTCGGGTTTGTTGGAGCGTTTTTTTTTAAGCTAATATTCGGGTTTTTGAGGGTTTCGTTATTGAGAGGATTGCGTTGTTGGAGCCTTTTTTCTACAGTTCTATTTTTGCAGGGTTTTTTTTAGCTAATTTTTGGGTTTTTGAGGGTTTCGTTATTGAGAGGATTGCGCCGCTGGAGCCTTTTTTCTACAGTTGTATGTTTGCATTTTTTGGTGATTTCTTTTCAAATGGATTCGTCTTTCGATTTATCTACTATGGATTTGTTTACTTTCGAGGACCGTTACTGCAACATAACCAAGTTTTTTTTATTATTATGGGTGGGAAATGTTTTGGGTTACATTTGATTTGTTTGTTTCTTTCTTCTTTTAATGATTATTTTATTTAATATATTTATATGTATGTTTTCAATTTTTAAATGACAATTATAATTATTAATTTAAAAAAGAGTAGAATTGTGTAGTTTAAATGTTTTGTGATTTTAAAATACTTATGATGTTTAGGATTGTTTTTTGTTTATAGTATCGATTTAGCAATCATGTCTAGGTATTCTAGCCCTTTGGTGTTTGGAAATAGTCGAGTTTTATGTTGTAGGTATTCATACATTGTTTTTGTTTGTTTACTGAGTTTAGGGCCAATTTTATGGCCCGATTACGATGCCTGACGGAAAAGGCTTCCGTCCGCCGTGCTCGCGGGAAAAATCTACCCGCATGACCCTCGGCATCTTCGTCGGTGAAATTACGATGCAATGCACGGAAAATCCCACCATGGCGGATGGAACTCACAAATGACCGTCCGCCATTCCCGGAAAAGTTGCAAATCCGACCGCGGCAGACGGGGAAAGCTGTTCAAGGGACTGAAAAGGCCGCTCCTGCCGCGGAATGACTGCACGGCCAATTACGATGAAACCGTGGAGCTGGAGGACGGAGCATTGCGTTCCGATTCCCTTGCTCGCGCATAGACCAAATGAATGGCGGTAGTAACAAACTGAACAGCGATGCACAAAGTGTGCCTGCACTCGACGCTGCCCTCAATCACATCACACACGCCACAATGATACACCCCAAATGTCCATTGGCAATGTAAGCCATGCCCAGCATGGAAGAAACACCTGGAGGACATCACTCATTTGGACACACCCACATACAACAGCATAAATCCAACCCCTTCCTGGACCAGCATTCTTTGCACACCAGAAGCTGACACAGAAAGACAGGACACCATTTACGCACACAGCACAACATCACATACACCCATCTCCACAAAACACCACTTCCCACCCACACACCTGACACACTTCACATAACTCCACCACCCCCTGCACTTGTCTTACCTTTGCACCATGGCCAAACAGAAAATGCCCAAATTCACCGACACTGAGTTGAAAGTGATGGTAGACGAGATAATAAGGGTAGAACCACATTTGTATGGGAGCCTGGTCCAACACACCCCACTTGCGCGCAAAAACCAGATGTGGACAAGGATCTACAACAAAGTCAATGCTGTAGGGACCACCCTACGCACACTGCGTGACATCAAAAGGCGGTGGGTTGACCTCAAGGCCCGGGTCAAGCATCGGCACCAGAGGAACCACGAGGCGGCCCAAAGAACTGGTGGCGGCCCTCCCATACCACCACTAACCTTCACTGAATGGGAGGAGAAGGTGCTTGCCATACTGCATCCCGAGAGTCTCACAGGAATCGAGGGGGGACTGGAGGCTGGTAAGTACAAACAAAACGATCACATCCCACTGTAATGTACTGTTGTGCACAACAAGTGAGCCTCAATTGCCAGACAAAATCAAACTCATGTAGAATGCACGCTGTCAACATGAATGTCTCATAAGGCTAGCATTTCCTCCCACTGCTTCACCTCACAGGTAGGTAGCCATCTTACTGGTGAGGGGGTTGTTGGGACCTGACAGCAAGACCACAACTCCCACAAGGCCCTCTGTCTTCCCTCCCAAACAGCATGAAGCACCCACCCCACCCCACAGCCATGTGGCAGCCATCACCCTCCTCTGCTTCACTCAACAGGTAGGTAGCCATCTTACTGGGGAGGGATTGTTGGGACCTGACAGCAAGACCACAACTCCCACAAGGCCCTCTGTCTTCCCTCCCAAACAGCAGGGAGCACCCACCCCACCACACAGCCATGTTGCAGCCATCACCCTCCTCTGTTTCACTCAACAGGTAGGTAGCCATCTTACTGGGGAGGGGGTTGTTGGGACCTGACAGCAAGACCACTACTCCCACAAGGCCCTCTGTCTTCCCTCCCAAACAGCAGGGAGCTATCTGACCACCACATCCCACACTTGCGAGCCAACTCACTCAAGCTGCATAAGTTGCAGCCAGTGCACACAGAAAATACCATTGAGAGTTCACATGAATCACAGTGTCATCGATGAAGTCACATGTCACTGCAAAGCAAAACCTAGGAACGCAGTGGCCAAAACCCAATGTGCAAGTACCATTATCCCAAAGCATAAAGGCTCACATCAACACCACACATGCATGTAGACTCAGTCAAACATCACAAACCACACGAGGACAGTACAAAAAGCACAACAGAAATCAGGAAGTTGCAGCATAGTAGACAAACAGTCATAGCAAAGTCACAAATATCCTAGCATGAACAGAAGTGGATGAGCAACAAGTTGGTACCAGAGAACATGTACTTGGAAATACAATATCTGTACAAATGAAATTGTTGCTACAGCCATGTAACATCGCTGACGAGCAATGTATTTACCTCCACATCATGTCCCACTACTGACAAACTGTTAGGAATGACAAGTAATGCCAAGATGAAAAGTCATGTCGTCTCAATCGAAATGTGCCAAACATGAACATCAAAGTTGTGCCGTGTACTGAACATGCTGACAATCCAACCTCTGTTCAACAGGTGACTCGCCAGCGACAGCAGGCGCCCGTGCCATGGACGAGCCCAGCCAGTCTCCCACCCAAGAAGCCGAACCCTCGGATGAAGACTCCCTGGTTTTTACGGATGAGGAGTACCAACCTGGCCCCTCCGGCATGCCCGGGCAAGCTCAGTCTCCGGCCCTCACTGTCCCCACCACCACCACCACTCCCACAACAGCTGCAACAACAACACTGACCCCTGCAGCACCGACCTGTATAGCAGCCACCTCCACCATTACCACCACTGCCTCCAACACTGTCCGTGTGCCAGTTAAAGCCAATACCACCAGGCAGCCTCGGGATGCTGGGGACAGTGTGCGGTGGCAGCGCCAGGCACCGCCACAGGTCCGTGGCAGCAGGGCAGGTGGTAGACCAACTGGGGGACAGTCACAGGAGGACAATGAGACTGAGGCCCAGGCCACCGTGCAAACTGTCCTTGGGGCATACCAGCAGAACCATGGACAGATGGGCCAGGTCCTTGACGAACTGCGTGAACTCCACCTGCTGCAGAGGTCCATGGACACTCGTTTGGGACAAATTGCAGAGTACATGGGCCAGCTTGTGGGTGTCCTGAGGGACATGCATGCAGCACCAATAGCTGCCCCCCGTGGCCAGCCGGATGATAGTCACAACACCACAGCAGCGTCCACAGGGAGGGGTGAGTCACATCACAGCGAATCCTCAGACACCTCTGAGCATGCAGCAGGTTCCCCCCCGGCCAAACAGCTGAGGGGGCGTCCGAAAAAGTCCCAGGGAGGATCACGTGGCAAAGCACAGTGCCGTACCAGTTCTCGGAGCCAGCGTTGATGTCACCAGTGTCACACCGAACATTGACTTTGTTGTAAATCCGATCCCACATTGCCACAAGGATGGGAGTGTACTGTTGGACTGTGGAATCCCACTGTGTGTTCTACCCGAACCATCCATGTACCATCACTTTCAACTTCAACCCTCACCTGTCACTCATTTACAAATAAACACAAATCACACCCGTATGCCTTTGTGTCAAGAGGAATATTTATCATAGTAAGTAGCATGTTAACTCACATTGCAATGTATCATGAGACGTGAATGCGACAATCCATTGAGAGAGTAAAGGAGCCTGGAAACACACAAGAAAAAGACAGTGATTTGACATATGATGGCAGTACAGGAAAAGCACGGCACTAGGCAACACTGTACAAGATGCATAACAGTTAACACAGGCCAACACCATCAACATGGACAGAAGGGGGATGGGAGCACACGACTTCACCTCCCAGCACAGTTTACCCCACAGCATCCTGGTAAATGCACTGCAGTTGAAATGCTTACTTCTTTTTCCGTGGAAGTGAGTCACCACGGCTGGATGCAGGTTAGTGCTGTCAATCCCTAGACACGTGTTGCCCGAAATTATACCATTGAGATCGGTGTCTGCTGAGAAAGCTGCCACAATACACTAATGTCTCTGTACCTCTCACTGCCCAACTCAGGTGAAACACTCAAAGCTACATTGCAAGTAAGCATTTTTACCGAACTGCATTTACCAGAATGTCAAGGGGTGAACTGTGCTGGGAGGTGAAGTAGTGTGCTCCCATCCCCCTAATAACATCAATATGGATATGACGTAGGTTGTTACAACACACACAGCGCTGATCAATGAATCCCACAAGAGCCAGCATCAAAACACATCCTGTCATGTGGCCAAAGGTGACATTGTCGCATTCACAAACTCAAGTACAGTTACACAGGGCTTTTCAGGGGTCATGTCCAGTCTTTTTGCATTTGTTCCCACATGAACAACAGTCACTGACGACATACCCACGCCAAATCTCCTTCTTAACGGAAGAAGTTATCTTATCCTGAATGACCACAACTGCTGCAGTTTACGGGAAGGCGTACTGTAAATAGGAACACTTGCACTACGTGTTCCTTGCTGTAGCAATGTTCTCTTTACTCCCCCATATGTGCTTGTAGATAGTTGTGGCCTCACATTCCCACAAGGAAAGCAGACTTCAATTAGCGATGCAGGCTCAATGGGCTTTTGTTTCAACAAGTAGTCGCTCTCACATCAGGCCGTGAGACCTTCGATTCCCAGGTGCCTTGACCGTCCAGCGCGATTCACTGTCTGCGAGACACGACTCTCCCACTTGTTTTAGGGCTACTGACACACCAAATATCAATAGCGTCTGATACTGAAGACCTTGCACATTTTTTCTACTTGTAGGCTCTGGCCTTGTCACTTCGTTGCACACTATTAATGGAGCCCTATCGGGTGTCACTCCTCATATTTACCGACCGCATTTGGCGGTTTCACATCAACCCTTTGCCAGTACTGCAGATTGCTGGTTTTCCAGCTCCTCTCACGCAATGGCAGCCCGTCCTGTGGTCCAGGCCAACCCCGGTCAGTTGCAACTGTACCGTGAACGGATGCAGCTCGTCTTTGGATGTATACCATTGGCTGTGCTCCGCATCAGTTATAGGCTGACCTTCCGTTATGCCTATTTCACCTGCGTGCAACCTGTGTTCTACTGTCGCCGATGCCCCTTTCAATGGGCCATGGATCTCTGCCTTTCCAACACATCTCTTGCTGATCTGGATTACGACCTGTGGGTGAGTCCTTAGTTGGCCCACGACCAGGACTGTTCCGGAGATAGCCGTTCATGGGATGCCTTTCAACGTGTCAGACAGGCTGCCAGCTGCACTTGTGCGTTAGCGCAATGGCTCCTGTGCCATGCCTACATCGAGCCACTTCCAGGTTGCCATGAAATGCTCCTTTCGTCCTCGTGGTGCGAGGAGCACATCTGTTCCCTCATGCTACTGGATTGGATGGCGGTCCTTTTTGCTGAAGCTGATTTGGATCGTCTTTTGGAACTGGTTGCCTTTGAAGCTGCATGTGCCTTCTTGGATCCGTAACTACTTACCAGCATCTGGAACTGTTGGCAACTAATTCAATATTGTCTCAACATTTCTCGCCTCCTTCTGACAAAGGTTCTCAGCCATCTCTGACTTTGGCCCTGTCTGCATTAGCTTTGACTTTGCTGACCTCTGCGGTCTGTTTCGCTTGGTACCACAGAACTGAGGAAGGGGAGGCTATCATATGTCCGTCGGGGTGATTGTCGCATATTATGAGCCCGGCTTCCATAATGCAGCTGATGCACTTGTAAATCCCTGAATTTGAAGTCTTGCAAGTAGCTTTGTTCATGTCTGTCACATGGGAACTGTCCGCAGAGCTTGATCTCTCCACGCTCCTGGAGTACTGTCTGCACATTCTGTCCTTGGTCGAACAACAATGTCCCTTGTCATTCTGTTCTGGTCAGGCCCTATCACCACGACTCAACAGAGTCTCTCAGCTGCGAGTGACCACGGGTGCCTCTTAGATGTTATGGGGCACCGGGCTAGGTGCACCACACTTGGGGAGGGGACTATCCAGAGAGAAGAGCGACACGGCACATGTGATGTACATTTGACCATCTATAGGCTGAGGAGTGTGTTCTGCTGACAAAGCCCATAGTTTAGGGACATTTGATACAGGTTCTTCCAGCAGGGGGAGGGGGGATGGGTTCATGGGTCTTCATCCAGAGTGCTTATTGATATACCATCTTTCTTAATGATATGTGGACATGTTACTCAGCTAAATGTTTTTCTGCAAAATGCATTTCTCAAATACTTTGGTGCCGTATACTGCATGTTCTTACACGGTAGTTGAAATAAAACTTCTGAACTGTTTCGTGTCTTCAAATGAACCCCTTGTGGACAAGTATATGAGTCAGGGCGACAGGGTGTGTCTTGTTAACGCTATTCCTGTGAGATCTGAGAGTGTTGTGTCCTGGGGTGTCTGTGCGCTTGTATCACTGACAGTGAGTGATTGAGCTAGTGAGGCACTATGGCTATTAGGTCCAGTGCTTCAGGGTGCTCAGGTGGTCGGATGACTCGGTCCCGGCCTGCCCAAGTCCTCTAATCCTGCACATAGTTCTGTGTGTGGACAGAATCCCTGCAACAATCCTCAAAGTTTGGGAGACAACAGCATAGCACACAGACACATCCATAGTCGCTCATTGTTAACTTACACTCAACGGAAGTAGTTGGCGATGAGATGTTGACGCACGTCAAGGCCTTCTTCCTCACCACTGTCATCGTCACTGGGCATGTGTGGGTTTGGAGCAGGGGGCTGCTGCTGCTCATCATCGTCCAGAATCAGGGGGATCTTCGTGCGCAAGGCCAGGTTGTGTAGCATGCAGCAGGCGACTACAATCTGGCACACCTTCTGTGGGGAGTAGAGTAGTGCACCACCACTCTTGTCTAGACACCTAAATCTAGACTTGAGTAGTCCAAAAGTGCGCTCCACCACACGACGTGTCCTCCCCTGGGCATCATTGTAGTGGACTTCCCCGGGCGTTGTTGGATTCCTCAGTGGGGTCATCAACCACGGACCATTGGGATACCCTGAGTCACCTAGTTGTGAGGGACACAGACAAACATTGCAATCAGAATATGTGAGGAGAGCAGCATGTCACACATACATCACAGTAAATGACACAGCACACTCACCAACAAGCCAGGCCCGCTCGGGGTGCAGATTAGCCATCAATTGTGGTATGCTGCTGTTCCGCAAGATGTAAGAGTCATGTGCAGAACCAGGAAACTTTGCACAGACGTGTGAGATTATCTGATCCGCCTGGCATACCACTTGCACATTAATGGAGTGGTGGTGTTTTCGGTTGCGATAAATGTGTTCACGTGCCTGTGGTGGAACGAGGCCAATGTGGGTTCCGTCAATAGCTCCCACCACATTTGGGATGCCTCCCAGATCAAAGAAATCCCCCTTCACAGCTGGCAATTCATCCCGCCTCGGAAAGTGTATATAGCTGTCCTTGTACAGCATCAATGCTGACAGGACGTCACGCAACATCATGCTGAACATGGGCTGTGACATCCCACCGGCACTGGACACAGTGTACTGGAAAGACCCAGTGGCGAAGAAATGCAGTGCAGCCATCACTATCACTGTAGCAGACAATGCAGCAGGATATGTTCGCGTTGGCTTCAAATGGGGCTCCAAATAAGCACATAGCTCTCGCAGTGTGAGGCGATCCAAACGAAATTTCCTGATGATGTCGATGTACTCCATCGTCGCCAGGTGTGGGACAGGTCGAAAGATAGGTGGTCTCCTCCTACGTATCCTGTCAGGGTACACATGCATGAGATGAGTCAAAGATGAGAGATGTGGTACACAGCTTAAGCGAAGACTCACACAAGCACAACATTGCCTTGAATCTTGGACACGTGACATGCACAAGTGACACGCATACAGACGTTACTTTTCTTCACTCACTCAACATACTCACTATTTCAACATCCATAGTAGCTCGATGTGTATGGCATATAGTATACTGCAACATCAAGGTTGGTCTGCCCTGTGGTTGATGCCACAGCACTTCTGTTTCGCAGCATCTATGCAGATTTGCATGTGGCTGCTGTCACTGCACGACCTCAGACTTCAGTCCCACAATACACGACGACATTACGGAAAGAGGGCAGTGAGTGTCAGCTGGACAATGATACATGTATATTCAGCATGGTGGGCAGACAAATGTGAACATTATGGGGTCAGTACAACGTGACTGTGTGGTGATTTTGCGTGACAAACATTGCCATGTTCACCTTTATGAGGTACATAAACACATGGATTGTGTACACATGCACACATGGCTGTGAATGACAGATGATGTCATCCAGGCGATGATTTTTTGCTACACATGTGCACTCCTATGACGTGTGTGAGACATTTACAGGCAATGGCAGCTAGGCACACTGCATGCCACACCAGTACGTGTGTTGTAAGTACTAGGGATTACCAGTGTGTCTGAGTTGCAGAAAATGGACACCTCGATTTGTCAGCCTACATCACTGGCCCTTCAGAAGACGACCCATGGACAAGGATTCGCTAAGCACATAGCAAGAGATATACAGGCAGTGTTAACAGGTCGTTAGTTTCATTACACTACATTGGTACAGTGCGAGAGCCCTTTGGTCTTTTGGACTCCTTGACTCATTTAGGGCCATGCTGGCCACGAGGCATGACAAAGAATGTAATTTCACTCTCCTTTTCTTGGACAAGCCATGTGTGTGCAGACTTGAATCAAAGGTCACACTCTATGATGCCTTCACTGGGTGCACACATCACTTTCGGCTGATGTTTTGGGGTGTGTGATGCAATTCGCATGGCGACAATGCAAATGCATGATGTGTTTACAAGCGCGGTAGCTGGCGACCACAGCGTAAACACGCATTTGGCCCCAATTGAGTGATGCAGGATTGCGGATGGCGCTTCCTTGCCAACACGGTGTGGCACCGTCTATGCGAATGCGCCATCTGCCAATGGGAGCCGCCAGTGGATTACATTTTTTAATGTCGCGGGGTGCGCGCTCTGCATCGGCGGGGCACGGCATTGGCCCCACTTGCCTTCAGGGGCCCTGAGGGTGTCACTCATGTGAATTGGGTGGGCCTCGCACATTGCAGTTGGCAGGTTGCCACATACATCGTGGGGCCGGCCCAGACTGCACGCTTGCTGGGAGTTGTAGTTGTACAGGGGTTGCATGCGTGGAGTTGTTTTGGACGTACCTCTGCTGTAGGGCGCAGCGGCGTCTTATCTGTCGGAGGGTGCACCAGGTAGAGCAGCGGAAAGGCCTGTAGCGCTGGATCTATGGCGGCTCAGCTGGTCTGGATGTGTTCTGGGTCGGCTTTTCCTTTCCGTAGTTGTGTTTCCGCCATCCACAATGTGGTGGTTTTTACGCTGCGGTGGGAAGGGCTGTTTTTTACATCATAATCTGGTTGGTGGACGGAACGTGATTCTGCACGCCGGTCTTGCTCTATAGGCTCCGTCCGCCACCCTTGCGTACTGAGAAAACGTGCAGAGCCGGTAAAACCGCGTCAGACGGAGAATGGCCTCTGTTGGCCCATTGTAATACGGTGGTCCCAATATACGCATCAGGGGCGGGAAAAAAAACGTTTTCCGTCACCGCCAACACTACGGATGGGCTTCCGTCTAGCATCGTAATGAGCCCCTTAGTTAGGGATTGCTCTAGCCTTAGCTCTTGATAGCTCTGTTCTTTTTTTATGGCTTCTAATAGTTTGTGTAAGGTTGGTTGTCCTCTTCCTATTGTCGCTTGGAAGGCATTGTGCCATCCTTCCACTGCGTTATTAGTTTTAGCTTTTTGAGCTAGAGTGCTATCGTAGATGTTTCACCAAGGGATTTGGAACTTTGGTTGTCTACGGTGCCCTGACCTATGTAGCCTTCCCACCCAAGTGTCTTCAAAGTAGTCTAGGAAGGGAATTAGTTTTGTTTCGTTTGCTTGGTAGAAAGGGCTTTCAAGAAGTATGTTATAGTGGTTGGCTACTTCAGTTGTTGGTACATAGGCCAGGGCTATTAATTTTTTTGATAGGCAAAGTTGCTATTGGTGGCATAATCTATACTTAGAGTAGATTTTTGGAGGTGTCTCCAGATACTTTGGTTTAAGTGATAATAGCAACCTTGTATTGCAGTGTGTGGGTATATTTTTAAAATTGACTGAATCATTGCTTGTTCAAAGTCAATGATTATTTTTTGTGCAAAGTAGTTGTCGGTGTGTTGTTTTATTATTGTAAGGAGCTCTATGTAGGTGGTATTTTGCTTATTAGGGAGTAGTGCGTATATGAAGGGGATGTTAGTGTTTTCATATTCGCCGTGGATGGTATATAGTTGGTAAAAAGGTTTGGGGCAAACTTTGAATGTGCCATCCATCATCCACGTTTCGCAGTTTTTTAATGTTGTTGTTGGTGGCAAAGATGATAATTCGTTTTTCATGACTGTTATAGTCATGAAGAATGAATTTCTCATCTTTGTGGGTGACAGTGTATTCCGGTAAGATTTCTATTTCTGCAAAAGTTAAGGGGGGGTGTTTGAGCAGTAGTTCATTTAGTTCTGGCTATTAATTGTTTTAGAGTGGGGATGGATGGTAGTTATCCTGTGACATGTTCAGGGACCCTAGTTAATACGTTTTTTAGTATTTGGGTACTGGTGTATTGGGAGCTGGTGCTTGCTTCTCTGATTGTTTCTAGAGCATCTCTGACCTCGATTTCTGTCACATTGGGGGGGATGGTTGTGTTCCTTGACATTAACTACATTTGTTTCTACTGTTGTGCCTCTCCCATAGCAAGAATTGGAGTAGTATTTACTTAATTTCCAATGGGTTTTGTTTCCAGTTATTTTTGCTTGCGTATAAGTGTAGCCCATGTAACACAGTAGTTTTCCCTTTTGTGATGTGATGAATTTTGCTCCTTCTGCCATTTTTATTGTCTATCTGTGAACATATATATATATATATATATATATATATATATTTATTAATTATAAAGTCTTGAATAGTAAACATGTTTGTATAATTATTATATTTGAAAATAAACTTACATTTGTCTTGCTTTAATTTTCTTGTTGGATATTTTATCGATGGTCGTGGTTGATTCACTGGTTTCTTTTTTTCTGTTGGTTTAAAAGCAAAATGTTATTTTTATTAAAGTGTTATATTTAATTTGATTATTTTGTTTATTTAGTTTCTATTTTTATTTAGTTGAAAGAAAAAATACTTACTATTTTTAGTTGATGAAGTTTATTTCATTGATGTTGTATGTTGAAGTTTGTAGAAGCTGTGAAGAGAAGAGTATTTGTTGGTTATATTTTGCTTTTTTATTTAATTTATTGTTTTTTATTAGTTTGTTGGTTAATTTATATACTTACTTAGGGGCCCATTACGATAACCGGCGGTAAAAATACCGCCAACCACCATAGCCTGAAAAGACCGCCCGCCTGCAACATGGGAATACCGACCGAGCAATTATGATGACGCGAAGCAACCACCGCCCGCAGCGGAAAAAAACACAGAATACCGCCCGTCCATGTCAGAGTCCAAGACAATCCGTCCGCCACGGACGCAATACCGCCCGAAAAAGCCAAATACGACCGCGCGGACGGACTACACACCGCCCGTCAAATTATGATCCCCCCGACATGAGGGCGGGAAACCAACACATTTCCCGCCCGCAACGGTGAACAACAGAAATGAATAACTGACAAGGCGGAAGGCCTGGCGGCCACGTCCGTGCACGGAAATCAGTGGCGGCACAAACAAATACACACAACACGGCCAACAAGTCCACACAGTCAACGACGCCAAAATACCCAGACACAGAACCCATCCCAAAGACACATCCCCCTGCCAAAAAAACCAATTAGAATAAATCCCAGGACACCACGCCCAACACACCTGAAAACGACAGACCATCATGACACACCCACATAGGTGAGTACAAAAGCAGCCCCCTCACAGACCACACCCCTTGCACCACGACAAAGCCAACACCACAGCAGAGAACACGGAGAGCCACAGAGGAAAGCAGTATACCACACGCACACACACATCACATCCATCACCACAACCACCACCACCACCACCACCTAAACACCGGCACCACAAACCCCCTGCACATCACACACCAAACACACCACACCAGCACCACAAAAACTACACTACGCACCATGGCAACACAACGAATGCCCAAGTTCACTGCCACAGAGTTGACGGTCATGGTCGATGAGGTCATCAAGGTGTACCCACAAATCTATGGGAACCAGGTCCAACAGACAACAGTAGCCACCAGAAACAGGATGTGGAAAAGGATCGTAGACCAGGTGAATGCAGTTGGGAACGTGCCACGCAACCGGGGGGAAATAACCAAGAGGTGGCAGGACCTGAAAAGCGTGGTCAGGAAGAAGGAGGCCAAGAACAGTGAGCTGGCTGACAGGACTGGCAGCGGAACTCCCGCGCCATTCAAGACCTTCAAGGCGTGGGAGGAGAAGGTGCGAGGCATACTACATCCGGAGAGTCTCATCGGAATACCAGGGGGAGTGGAGGCTGGTAAGTACAAACAAATGTATACCAGCACACCGCCATGTACAGTCATGCACTTACACAATGCCATAGCTCCGAGGGCCGAACACCCCCATGTCCAGTACACAATTCACAAGACATCCCTCACATATGCAACAGACACTCACACACACTCAGCCCATAGGCACCAACAAACAAAACCATGGGGGCATGTGTACAGTCAGCCAGCACCACAACTCCCACCAGCTCCCCTTGTACCACAGATGCGCCGGAAGGAGCGCTCCCCACACCCACACCCATGTGGCAGCCATAGCTGCACAAACCAACAAGTAACAGTGTGACGAGGTGGGACCTCAACCGGTGGGTCTCCCCGATGAGGTGGCCTGGTGGTCAACAACCTCCCTCTCCCCCCCCTCTTGTCTCCCCTCCTCAGGATGAGTGGAGCATGCGCCCTCGCTCTCCGTCTGACCCCGCGATGACACATGGTGAGGGTGCCTTTAAGTGGGATATCCCGGAAGACGAGACTCCGCCCCTGCAGACGTCAGAACGTGCAGCGCCATAAGAGGAGGAGATTCCCCGGAAGACGTGGTGGAATACCACCGGTGAGACGGAGGGAGCTGAGGAGCAGAGCGTCGCATTTATCAGAGGGATCCAGCCGAGGATGGACGAGTCGAACAGGACCACAGAGCTTGAGGAAGATCCGGAGGTGCCAGGAGGCCAACGACAACGCGAGCCGCCCAGCCACGTTCCTGGAGGAGCGTGGCTCACAAAGGTACGGGATCGATTCACGGGTTGGGCAGGGAGGAGGGATTGGCGCAAGGGGACTTAGCCAGACCTTATCCTCCTACAACCCGCTACACCCTACCCTGAGCACTATCACTCACCTTTACATAGAGGACGTGTGGCACAGTGTGCGGTGTCCCTTCACTCCCTTTCCCATGGGCCCAGTATTATACGCACCCTAAAACCCCAATTCTTGTCTCCCCCTTACATCTCACCACGGAGTCTTCAAGCCCCCGTACCCGAGGCGAGGAGAACAGGGGCGGACGTCACCCCGAGCAGGCCATCAATCCCGGCGGAGGAAGGAGGAAGAGTCCCGTCTCTCACAGAACCCCCTCTCAAGAAGGAGACATTTATTAGGAAAAATAAAACCTTCCCTCTCACGCCCAGTCTCGCCTCCCATCTGTTCCCACCCGTTACAAGTGGTGTCAGAAGTGGGATTCTCACCAACATCCATCAGTACACCAATGATGGACACGCTCATCCAGCACATTGTGAAAGGCCAGGAGAAGCTGGAATGGGCTGTGGAACGACGCATGGCGTCGGCCCAGGCCGACAGGGACGTATTCAAGGACTCTATAGCAGCCCAGATGGTCGGGTTACAGAAGCTCGCCAAAGAGCCCAGCTCATCCACCTCAAGCCACAGTCGGGGAACAACCTCGGGACCCTCAGGGATTTCACTGCAGAAATACGTGGCCGGGGACGACCCGGACGCGTTCTTGCTGAACTTTAGAGCGTGCGGCACGCGCCTGTGGGTGGCCAGAAGAGAAATGGCCTTTCTTTCTGGCCCCCCTGCTAACCGGCGAAGCCCAGGCAGCGTACCAGGTTGCTAATGCGATGGGGGTAACCCCATACAACGATATAAAGGACATCATATTAGACCATCTAGGCCTAGACGCAGAGGCCTACAGGGTTCGCTTCCGCAGAGAGAGAGGCCTGCCGGGGGAGAACCCCAAAACCATTTATTTCCGTCTCAAAATGGCAGCGGATAAGTGGCTGAGGCCGGAGTCCAGTACAAAGGAGGACATCTTGAACCGGATATATATGGAGCAGTTCCTAGATGCCCTCCCGTATGGTACCCAGAGGTGGTTGAGACAGCATCCCCACCTCACCCCGGAACAAGCTATCGAGATGGCCACTACATTCTCACGAGCCCAACCCCGGAATCCCGGATGGGATAGTGAGAAAACCAACAGACCCAATATCGTGAAACCGGACAGGAAACCACGAGTTATGGTGGAACCACCCCGACCCAAGCCTGGGAGAATGGACTATGCCCCGCTTAGAGGACCACAATGCTTTGAGTGTGGCGAATGGGGCCACATCGCTAGACTGTGCCCCAAGCGCAGGGTCCAAGATGAACCGATGGAGGTGGGATACCTCCCGAGATCTATCTTATACACCGCCGAGATGGGGACAGCATTTCATGTGAGTGTACAGGTGAATGGGAGAAGGCCAAAGCTCTCTTAGACTCAGGGTGTAGACAGTCGGTGATACAAAAAGCCCTAGTAAACCCCTCCCAATACCTCCCTGAGACAACGGTGCACATCAGGTGCGTACATGGGGATGTAAGGCCCTACCCCTTGGCGGCCGTAACGCTCACCCCCCCAAACAGTAAGCCATGCACAGTCCGGGTGGGAGTGATAGAGGGGTTACCCGAAGATATGTTGTTAGGGACGGACAACCCCGATTTCTTGCAGTTGTTTTCTGCCACAATACAGGAGGGAGGAGCGATTCGGGGTACAAAGGGAGACATGACCCTGCCTTTACCTGCCCTCACGTCCCCTGAACCCTGGTTGCTAGATAGGAGTTTCCGATTTGCCCAAGCGAACGACCCCACGCTGTTTAATGCCTGGGAAGCCGCTCATGCTACCCAAGACAACCAGCCCCCCTCATTTCCCCACTTCCTAATTAAGGACGGGTTGTTATACAGAAAGGGAGACGTCGAAGGCCCCGAACAACTATTGGTGCCTATGACGTTCAGGGAGCAGATACTGTTCTTCTCCCACTCACACCTCACAGCAGGACATACAGGAGCGGAGAAGACGACCCAAACCGTGCTCCGACATTTCTTTTGGCCCGGGGTCTACAAAGACATCAAGGTCCACTGCCAGACATGTGAAGAATGTCAAAAGAAGAATACCCAGCGCCCGCCGGGCGTCCCCCTACAGCCCATTTCGGTGGTGGGGAATCCATACGAGAGGATCGGGATGGATCTGATTGGCCCCCTACCCCAAACACAAAAAGGGAACCTGTATGCATTAGTGGTCGTGGACTACGCCACGAGATTCCCAGAGGCCTATCCCCTCAGATCCCCGACGTCACGTAACATCGCAGACAAACTGCTGGAACTCTTCTCAAGGGTAGGATTTCCCAGAGAAATCCTTACGGATCAGGGAACGCCTTTCGTATCTCGTCTAATGAAGGAGGTCTGTCAAGTACTGGATCTACGACACATACGAACCTCAGTGTACCATCCTCAAACGGACGGCCTAGTCGAGCGATACAATCGGACGCTGAAAACCACCCTGAAAAAGATGTTGGCCGTCCAAGGAAAAGATTGGGACCGGCTGTTACCTTTGGCCCTTTATGTACTCAGAGCCCAGGTCCAGAGTAGTTTGGGGTGCTCATCGTTCGAACTCCTATACGGACGTCAACCGAGGTCCCTACTGGAAATGACCAAGGAAGCCTGGGAGAGGTAGACGGTGGAGGAAAATAAAGGCATATTGGAGTACACCCAACAGCTAAAGTCCAAGCTGTGGAAATTAAGAGATCTGGCCTATACCCATCTGGAGAGGAGCCAAGAGAGACAGAAGGGCTACTATGACAGAGGAAAGAAGTGGAGGACGTTGGCGGTGGGTGACTGGACCCTAGTATTGCTTCCATCTTCCATAAAGAAGTTCCAGTCGGAGTGGCTGGGTCCCTATAAGGTTGTGAGGGTCCTCGGACCAACGACGTACCAACTACAGATAACGCCAAAACGGAAGCAATCATATCATATAAATTTGCTGAAGAAGTGGTTGGGACCCCCGCCGAAAACAGCACACCTGACACTTCCCACCGACGCAACATTAGGAACCACGCTCCAACAACTCGTGATTAACGAAGACCTATCGGCAGGAGAAAGAGCAGGTCTACACGAATCCCTGTTACCCTTTTCTCATCTCTTTTCAGACGTCCCTGGTCGGACGACTCTTGCGGAACACCGCATAACAACGCCTCCAGGGAAAACGATAAAACAATGGCCCTATCGGATACCAGCCGCGAAACGGGCGGCTGTCAAGAGGGAGGTACAGGAGATGCTCCGTCTGGGGGTGATACGTCCCTCAGTAAGTGATTGGTCATCGCCTATAGTGATGGTACCGAGCCGGATGGATCAATGCGCTTCTGTATGGACTTCAGGGCCCTGAACGCCATCTCCGCCTTTGATGCGTATCCCATCCCCCGAATCGATGAACTCATCGAAAAGCTGGGGGACGCCAGGTACATCACGACGTTGGATCTGACAAAGGGCTACTGGCAGGTGCCCCTAAGAGAGGAAGACCGGAGGAAAACAGCGTTCGCTACCGAGGAGGGGCTGTACGAATTTAACGTCCTACCCTTTGGGCTACACGGGGCACCTGCTACGTTTCAGCGGTTAATGAATACGGTGCTACAGAACCATCACTCTTTCTGCTCGGCATACCTGGACGATATTGTGATCTTCAGCGGTACGTGGGAAGAGCATCTACGGCACCTAAAGATCATCTTGCTAGCCTTAGAACGTGCTGGCCTCCATATTAACGCAAAAAATCCAGGGTGGCATATCAGAAGGTGAAGTACCTCGGGTACTGTCTGGGCCACGGCATGATAGCACCCCAAGCAGAAAAGATACGAGCCATAGCCGACACCCCTTTTCCAGCTACCAAGAGAGACTTACGCGCATTTTTGGGTTTGTTAGGTTACTATCGCCGGTTTATACCACAATTCTCCGAGGTAACAACCCCCCTGACGGACGTTCTGCGTAAAAATGTGGGGGCCCAGCAGCTACTCAGTCCCAGCCCTGACATGTTAGATGCCTTTCAATCCCTCAAACGGGTCATCACTACAGGGCCAGTATTGGTATCCCCCGATTTCACCAGACCTTTTACCTTGCATACTGATGCCTCCCAATACGGGTTGGGGGCGGTACTGTCCCAACTATCCACAGACGGGGTAGACCATCCTGTCCTATATAACAGCCGAAAGCTGTTCCCGAGGGAGGTCAAATATCCTACCATAGAAAAGGAATGTTTAGCGGCGAAATGGGCTATAGACAAGCTCCGGTATTACCTCGAGGGCCGACCATTCACTCTGTACACAGATCATGCCCCTCTGCAGTGGATGTGCCGTAACAAGTCCCAGAACCCCAGAGTATTGCGATGGTTCCTGACATTACAGCCCTTCTCCTTTGAGGTACGACACCGGAAAGGAAAAGACAATGGGAGTGCGGACTTCTTGTCTAGAGTGTTCCCTCTCCCCGAGCGGGAGATTCCTAGGGGGGGGGGGTGTGTGACGAGGTGGGACCTCAACCGGTGGGTCTCCCCGATGAGGTGGCCTGGTGGTCAACAACCTCCCTCTCCCCCCCTCTTGTCTCCCCTCCTCAGGATGAGTGGAGCATGCGCCCTCGCTCTCCGTCTGACCCCGCGATGACACATGGTGAGGGTGCCTTTAAGTGGGATATCCCGAAAGACGAGACTCCGCCCCCTGCAGACGTCAGAACGTGCAGCGCCATAAGAGGAGGAGATTCCCGGAAGACGTGGTGGAATACCACCGGTGAGACGGAGGGAGCTGAGGAGCAGAGCGTCGCATTTATTGGAGGGATCCAGCCGAGGACGGACGAGTCGAACAGGACCACAGAGCTTGAGGAAGATCCGGAGGTGCCAGGAGGCCAACGACAACGCGAGCCGCCCAGCCACGTTCCTGGAGGAGCGTGGCTCACAAAGGTACGGGATCGATTCACGGGTTGGGCAGGGAGGAGGGATTGGCGCAAGGGGACTTAGCCAGACCTTATCCTCCTACAACCCGCTACACCCTACCCTGAGCACTATCACTCACCTTTACATAGAGGACGTGTGGCACAGTGTGCGGTGTCCCTTCACTCCCTTTCCCATGGGCCCAGTATTATACGCACCCTAAAACCCCAATTCTTGTCTCCCCCTTACATCTCACCACGGAGTCTTCAAGCCCCCGTACCCCGAGGCGAGGAGAACAGGGGCGGACGTCACCCCGAGCAGGCCATCAATCCCGCCGGAGGAAGGAGGAAGAGTCCCGTCTCTCACAGAACCCCTCTCAAGAAGGAGACATTTATTAGGAAAAATAAAACCTTCCCTCTCACGCCCAGTCTCGCCTCCCATCTGTTCCCACCCATTACAAACAGTTAAGCAGCCTTACCACAAGGCCCGTGTATCGGAGGCGGGACTGCAGAAGTACCCCCCCACCAGGCCCCCACTCCTACAGCGCAGCAAGATGGAGCACTCCCCACACCCATGTGTCAGCCATTGCAGTGCACACCTACACCCGACAGGTAGATATGTTACCCTACATGGAGGGCTGTCTGTGGATGGTAAACCATCACCACGACCCACAACACGGCCCCCACACCCACAGACCAGCAAGATGGAGCACCCCTCCCTCTCATAACCATGTGGTAGCCATTGCATTTCACCCTCAAAACCAACAATTAGGTAGACTACTGTACAGGGCGTGGTGTCTGTAGGCATGAGGACTGTACTACGACTAACATGTGGGACATGTCACTTAGCAGAGGAACAGGTAGCACTGCTCCCTGTCACAAACATGTGACCAATGTGCACACGGACATCAATTACAGAGTCATAGCCCACATGAGCCATCTCAAATGCAGTAATACGTAATGAGTCACGTGTGCATGCACAACTCTAACTGGAGTACTGACCCACATGGCGTGCACTGTGCCAGTCATCACACACACATCAGCAACACCATCCAAGTCTTGTCCACGTAGTCGTGTCTGCTTCTACCCTTGACATAGTACAACATCACCCATGTAAGTCTATCTTGTCCAAATGAAACATAGTGGAACCCCAGTAATGTCACATACACCACTGGACCCATGAACCACACAGCTACACAATGCACATTCTAAATCTCATCCATCTCATCATCCAGCCCCAGTGTCATGAAAGGTATATCATCTAAACAGTTGCCCCATAGACAGTAGTACAGCAAAGAGTCCTGCCGATGACCAATAATGTGTCTGCTGTGTCTGAAGCGCTCGTCACACTGTGAGTAACAACATACAAAATGTAGTCAACACCCCAAGAGCACTGCATTGCTGCACATGGGTGAGAGTAGCACGCACACCAAGGAATTGTACCATCTGCAATACGTCGTGTGGCATACAACCATTACTCACACACTACAATGCTTGCTGTGGAATACCCTTAAATGACAACAGTGAGCAGATATGCTGGCTAAGTCAGACATACACACACCTTTGTCTCTGTAGTGTCGTGTGGCCAAAACACATGTCCCCTTCTGCACCCATATGTCACAGTATGTACCACAGTACCATATTTCAACACCAAAGCGTTCATGGGGCAATACCCCTTTTGCCATCTGCGTTTCCAAGCGTCTCATTTGAACCCCAAAAACATATATCATCTCAAAAGCGTTCATGGGGATGTACCCCGTGCCCACCAAAGCCACAAAATGTAGGGGTACTGCAACACACACCGATTGGCATTCCAAATCCGTCCCATGCTATATGCACCCATCACACTATTCGATTGCCTTGATCACGCACACACATTGGAGAGCCATACACACGCATCTGGGAAATCAGTGCACAACTGTGCACAAACTGTGCATGTCAGACATCTAACACAAACCTTGCAAGGTGCAACACAATAACTTTTCGTCTCCGCCCCACAGGTGACGAACAGCATGATGCTGCGGATGGAGACACCAGCCATCACAGCCAGTCCACAAGCCCCCCACACGGACTCACGGATGTGGAAAGCCTGGACACCTCTACGGACGAGGACTCCCAACCTGGCACATCTGGCGTGGCAGGGCGCAACAGCACCCCAGGACCCCTCCTACCCACCAACCCATCTCCCAGGGCTGGTGACCAGTCCCAGGCCCCTGCTGCCACGGTCATTGCGGCCAACACCACCGGCGCAACCACCACCACCACCACCATCACCACCACCAGGGCCTCCCTGACCACTCAGCCATCCCAAGAGGTGGCACAAACCTCCACATCTACCCTGGGAGCCAGGAGGAGGCCCTGGGTGACCAATGTGGCGAGTGGGCAGGTCGGTGGCAGCAGTCCAGGTGGGAGGAGCAGGGTCAGGCCAAGGCCAACAGAGCCTGGGAGCCAAGCCCTGCCGCAAATAGCCAGAGCCCTTGGGGCCTATGAAGAGGCCCAGGGACAATGGGCCAGGTCAGCTTCCGACACGAGGGAAGTCCTTGGGGTGTTGAGGTCCATGGACGCCCACATGGGCCAACTTGTGGACCTCATGGGCCAGCTAGTGGTGGAGGTGAGGGCCCACTCAAGGTCAACCACAACACCTACGCCACCACCTGCTGGGGCGCAGGGACGTGCAACATCCAGTTCCCCTGCGTCCACAGCGAGTGGGCAATCCTCAGCCACCACCAGCAGCCCACAAACACAACCCCCTCCTCTCAAACGTGGAAGGGGCCGTCCGAAGAGGAAACAGATGTCCAGGAAGGACTTCGCACGCTCCAAACGCCAGTGAGTCAGCCAGCCATGGTGGCCACCCCTGCATTCACTTGGACTACCATCCCACCCCACACTGCCAGTCGAGTGGCAAATGTCTGTTGGACTGCGGACCCAGGACAACATGGGTACACCTTGACCATCACGCGGACAGGACCGTCAACTCATTGTACAGCATGCACCACCTTCTTGATCACCTTTCCCACAATCACGTCACCTTTAAAATAAATACACCTGTATCACATCCTATGTCATCTGCTATATTTATTATCAATGGTGCACAAACGTCAGCATGTTCAGAAATTCATCTGTAGTGTGTTCTGTCGATAGGCCAGGAGAGGCTGTAGGGACCTAAGGGTGACAAACAGAACAAGAGTCCATTGACTGTGTGTGTCACACACTCATCACACAGTACTTGTCATCAGGCCTAAGCAATGTACACACATCCCACAGAGCAACAGGGCACAATGTCACAGCTACTCTCAGTGGCAAACTACCCTGGACATGGACCATTGCCACACAGCACTCAGTCAACAATAGGCCGCCCTGACAATGCACACATACACCTACACAACTACAGCGACATCAGCCGTCGTACATGGTCACTCACCGTCAAGTGAAGTAGCGGGCGATGAGCTGCTGACGCTCATTCACTGCTTCCTCCTCCCCACTGTCCTCATCACTGGACACGGCTTGGCCTGCAGGCGGGGGCCCTGGCTGATCACCGTCATCCACTATCAGGGGGATCTGCCTGCGAATCGCAAGATTATGCAGCATGCCACAACTATCTGGCACACCTTCTGTGGGGAGTATGCCAGTGCACCCCCGGTGCGGTCCAGGCATCTGAATCTGGACTTCAGGAGTCCAAAAGTCCGCTCCACCACACGTCTGGTCCTCCCATGTGCCTCATTGGATCTGACATCAGCTGGTGTACGAGGATTGCGTAGTGGACTTAACAGCCAAGGCCCATTAGGATATGCAGAGTCACCAACAATCCATGCACGGTCCGGTTGCAAATTGGTCATCAGACGTGGGAGGATGCTGTGGCGCATGATGTGCGAGTCATGGGTGGAACCGGGAAACTTCGCACACACGTGTGTGATTATCATGTCCGCCAGGCACACCACTTGCACATTCAGGGAGTGGAAATGTTTCCGGTTACGAAAGATGTGCTCCATGGCCTGTGGTGCAACAAGGCCAACATGGGTGCAATCAATTGCACCAACAACCTGGGGGATGCGTCCAAGTGCATAGAAAGCACCCTTCACCGCAGGCAAATCACGAGCCCTGGGGAATCGGATGTACCGGTTCCTGTACAGCATCATAGCTGACAGGACATCCCGTAGCACCTTGCTGAACATGGGCTGGGACATCCCACCTCCACTGCCCACCGTGTGTTGGAATGAACCGGTTGCGAAGAAATGCAGTGCAGCCATCACCTTAGCCGTGGGGGTGAATGCTGTAGGATACACCCTGCGAGGACGAAGGTGGGGTTCCAACATGGCACATAGGCGATGTAGGGTGGGCCAGTCCAGACGGAACTTCCTTATGACCTCCACATCCTCCATGACTGCCAGCAATTGGTAGGGGCGATGTATGTTTGGTCTCCTCCTAGGACAGATGGAAGTGGACACATGTCAATGCAACATACCACATGGTATTTACACATACACAAAACAAAGATCACTGACAAAGCAATTGTATCACTGAACAGCTGACAAGTAGGGACAGCACAGCAACATTACTCTTACACAGGTCCCCTTACCAATAGCAAGGACCACTGACACATACCATTGCTATGAGCATGCACATGGGGATTAAGGCCATATTAGCTTGATAGGCATGATGATGGATTCAGACTGCATATGTGGGTAGCGGCAACACCACGGCAATATACCTAGCTGCTGTGCCTGACACCGCTTCCAAGGCTGGGTGAGTATGGCACACACCAACAACACAACGTACACAGGCCGAGCGGTACACCAATCGCAGCAGCTTGGACACGCAGAAACAGCCCCAAGGGGGCTATATCAGTGTGGGAGGGTGACAGGCATTACCACAGCTTCCAGGGACTGCTGACTGCCACCCTCAACAACACCTGCTGCTGCTGCCACCTGTCCACCTTAATGTCGACGACTCTGATGATATGTCCAGGTCCACTCACCAGCGAGGAGCTGCAGTTCCTGGATTCCGAGCTCCACGCACACTGCCCAACCCGAATACCGGCAAAAGTCATGTGTGAGTAAGACAACTACAGTGTGTGTGGGAGTGCATGTGGGGGACACACATGTCGTTCATCCGCAGCACTATGAATCAGAGCCTGTGGGGTTCCAACATGCACCGCTTACCATGCTAACTACAGGTGGAAGGGGTATGTAGGCTCTCTGGTGTTTCCCCATGCATGTCCCTCCCGAGTGGTGGTACATGGCATTTTCATGTCAGACACCCAGTGATGCAGACACTTGGCAATGCATGATTCTGGGCAGCTATTGCTTGTGTGAATGGCTGGCTGGCTCCCTGCTGGTCTTCTCAGTCTCTGCAGACCTGGGCTGCACATTGACCGCCCAATCCTAGAAGGAAACTACACTGACTGTACAGTGGGTTACATGTGTCATTATTTCACAACTCTCAGGAAATGCGCTAACTCAGCCCTGTCGATTGAACACTACAGGCCTTGTGATAGGGATGTGTGTGAGAGATGGTGGCACTGAATGCGACCTCCATTGCGGGGTGAGCCATTCACAGGGCTAGTACATTGAGGGCTGCGCAGTGTTGGACACAGTGAGTCCACCCACAAAGATGTGTAGCCTTGTGAGCTATGTGTCGGTCTACCTGACAATGGACAGTAGATGTGGGCAGACTACACATTGCTCAAAGTGCTGGCATCCTGAATTGAATGGGATGGACAGGTACTGTGTACACACTCCCACCAGCATGCATTCACGTGTGGTGTACACATGCTGTTATGCCATGTCCCATACCGTCTTGGCTCTGTTACACGTCTCTGATCATTTAGGATGGGTCAGCATCATGCCACTGTCATTGGTGGATGTGGGTGATGCTGAGAAGAGTATGTGTGATATTCCAACCCTCATGTGTACCATCCCTGCAGTTGGAAGTCCACCAGCCCATGGCCTTGTGATGAGCCATTGCATCCAAGTTGATGCTTCTGTGTATGTGTAACCGACAGTGCAGCCAATCCCACGAAGAGGGTGACGTCATCTGCCGGATGTGTGACCATGTTGCGACGACTAATCGGGGATGCTCCCCGTATTGTCAGGTTGGCACGGCGCTGCATTTCACCACTAATGGTCTGCTATTGACAGTCACACAGCCTGTTGCGGATGCACGTTTGTAGGGGCATCAGCAGCAGGCAGGTGTACAGTACTGTGGGATTGTGTCTTTTGCTGCGAGAGGCAGCATGTGTCCACAGCCTACCCATGTTCTGGGTAATGTGATGTTAGTTGTGTCATGCTGTGGGTTGTGAGTGTACTCTGTGCTGGGTGCATCTTACATGCATATGCGATTCCTGAGGGTCAAGATGTAATTTGGGCACTCTGCATAGTCAATGCGTTCAGAGTCGTAGGCCTCAGGAACAGCCTGTAGTCAGCTGGAGTGGCAATTCACATGTATGTTTGTGGCACTGTGCATACTCTGATTTCGTCCTAAACACATGTGTGCGATGCCTCACCTCATATTCCTGATACTCACACATCCGGCACACTGTGCAACAGTAGTTGTGCTCGTGCGATGGACAGTTGTCTGGCATGGGCTCATAACCATTGTGGACTGTCATGTTGCAGTCAGTGTGTGTGGTGACACATTCTGCTCCATGCAGGTATGTCCTTGGCCTAATTATGTAGTGGTCATCCTTAACACCATCAGGAGAGTGGGTGTGTACACAGCGATGAGTGGCTATGGCCGCAGGGTGACAGTCCGGGTGTTGTTCCATGTGCACAACACGTGTCACTTATTGGCGGGTTCATTACCTGTACGCCAGCCATTACGTGTTGATTGTGGTTGCTGTATACATTTGCACAGGTATCATGCAACATGTGCACTTGGGGATGTTCTGTGCTGGCTCCCTTGCACATGTCTGTGGAATTGATGCCAAATGAGTGAGGCCACCTCGCTCTCCCTCATGTGTCATCTACCATGTGTGCTGAGGGACAGGGGACGGTCAACAGTGGTGAGGCATCGGATGGTGCAGCTGCACAGGAGCTGGGTGAGACTAATGTGACCGGCGCATCGGAGGGGGCAGACGTGTGCTGGATGAATCACAGGCCCATACGACAATTGCTGCGTCATCTGAGTACAGAGGTCATGTATCCATGTTTGCTAGCACAGGGGACGTGCACTCTAGCTCCTCTGCAGCCACGCGGAGGCCAATGCCCGCCCTCCCAACTACTTCCACTGGTGCAACACGTGTCGGCACAAGGATGAAGGATAGTGTGTCTTTCACACCAGGCACAGCTGCCCCTGCGACCCCTGCTGCACTCAGTGCCGGGTCTGTTGAGCATGTGCGGCATCTGTGCGTGGGTCAGACAGCTCTCCTTAATGACTTCATTGCCCATGCCAACACCTTTCCGCAGTTGACATAGTTCATGGAGGACCTAAACTTTTTTTTTTTTTTTGTCCTCATCTCACCAATAGGCATCTGCAGGTTTGAAAAGCCGACGTCTTCCAACTGGGCGCCCCACGGCTAACTGCACTAGCCTAGGTCAACCCGACCGGCCCCGGGTAGTAGAGGCTTGGTGTAATCATAGGACCCAGAGCGGGGGATGGGGGGGGGGAGGGGGGGGAGGGGGTTAAGTATAGGGATGACACAATATCATTTACTCTCAAGGGGGAAAGAATAACCTCAGCTCCCTGCCCCATTTCAATAGAGGCTGCCAAATATTAGTCGATGTTTCTCCGTTCCCCTCTTGCTCCAATCGTGCCATAGCAAAAGAGGCCTTAAGCCAATCCTCCCTATTTGGGGGGTGGGGTTTTTCCACCTTATACATAGCTCTCTCCGCGCTAGCAGAATCAAATATAACAACAGCCCCCTATGGAGTTGTGGTAAAACAGAATTTGATACATCATTACCCCCAAAAAACACCAACAGAAGATTAACCACTATGTTAATTTCAAAGATACCTGACAGGGAATCTCCCACCTCCTTCCAAAATGATCTTAACTCCGGGCACTCAAAAAAATATGAATATCATCCGCAATAGGTAGTCTACACCTGGGACATTTCGGGGGAGGTGACGGGGCAAACTTGGCTATCCTGGCCGGAGTGTAATATAATCGATTTACAACAAAAAAATGATTCTTTTTTAGGCTAGCTGATTTAATATATCTGTAAAGCAATTTTAAAGATGACTCAAAAAGAACTTCAACATTTGACTCAAGGGGAGATTGGTTCCAGACTGATGATTGAGGCAAGAGGTCCAGGTCTTCAGCATCTAGGGACCTCGTATACCACATAGATATCTCTTTCTTTTTGGTTGAACATTTTGCAGTTTCTCCTCCAATTCCCAATCTCCCCTGATTTCTCTACCTTCTGCCTCGTACCATGATCTAAGTTGTAAATATTTAAATTTAGAGAAGGCTAGACCTATCTTTGCTTTTAATACCTCCCATGGGAGGATTCCTTCTGTGTCCATTAAATCTGACCAGATAACCACGCCCGCTCTCTTAATTGGCATTGCCAGGCTATCCTTAAGACAGAGCGGAGTCCCGGGAGAGTCCCATATAGGGGCGAAATCAGAAAAATATCCCAGCCCCCATCTGCATCTGACTTTATACCATGTTTCCAGGGCAGCCTTGAGAACCTTAAGACGCACACGTTTAAAGTATCTCGGAGCCCCAAACTTATATAGAAACCCTCCTCCTCCAATCCCCCCTCAACCATGGCCATCTCACCCAAAAGTCTACCCCACGACGTCTCATCTGGACTTGAGAGCAACATCCTAATACCCTTAAATTGAAAGGCAATTAAATACCATCTAATGTCCGGGAGTGCCAGCCCTCCTTTGTTTAACCTCCTCCTCAGCTTTTTCCAGGACATCCTGGCGCCTTTATCACCCCAAATGAAACTCCCTATTTTACCCTGGATCTTGCTGATGCTCTTGCTAGGGAAAGCCAGAGGAACTGCATTAAACAGGTAGGTCACTTTGGGAAGAACGACCATCTTCACCAGGTTGACCCTGCCATAAATTGTCAAGGGAGGTTCCTCCATCTGGCAAACAGATAATCAATCTCCTTGATGATTTTTTCCAAGTTGATCATAGGGATTTTATCTAGGTCTTTTACTATTTTGATACCCAAGTACTTAAATTCATTACTGATAGGGCCTCCCCAATGATTAATATTCCAACACATTACCTCCGTTTTGGAGGAATTAGCTAGATAACCAGAAATTGAACCAAATTCCTCCAAAAGGTCTTCAAGCCGTGGAATAGATGCCTCTAGGTCGCTAGTATAGATGATAATATCGTCAGCATATAACGCTACCTTACAACGGTAGGTTTGCGATCTAAAAGGATGAATTAAGTCATCTAATCTAATGGCTTGCGCCAACGGCTCTATATAGATGTTAAATAACAAGGGGGATAAAGGACATCCTTGCCTGGTCCCCCTCTGGATGTCAAAACTTTGGGTCAACATGCCATTCAGCAAAATCTTTGCTGAGGCCCCCTGGTAACATTTCTTTAGGGTTTGGACAAAAATAGGGCCGAAGCCCATTCCCTCTAGTACCTCCCAGAGGTATCTCCAACACACTCTGTCAAAAGCCTTGGCCGCGTCCAAGGCCACCACTGCCAAGGGATCTGATCTCACCACAGCCAAATCGATATTCCCGATCAACAATTGTGTTTGTTCCTGGATAAACCTCCCCGCTATAAAACCCTTCTGATCGATATTAACCAGACTAGGGACCAGTTTAGCCAATCTCCCCGCCAGAATGCCCATAAAGATCTTATAATCGGCATTCAGCAGGGAGATCGGACGATATGAATCGGCTTTTAATGGGTCCTTCCCCGGCTTTAAAATCAGGACGATGGTAGCTTCCTTCCAAGATCTAGGGATCTCGCCCACTGATCTATATATTAAATTAAATAGAGTTTCCAACACCGGGGCCAATTCATCCAACAGAAGTTTGTAAATTTCATTCGGAAGAGCATCCAACCCAGAGGCTTTATTTTTTTTGGACTTTTTAATTTGGTTCCTGATCTCTTCTAGAGTGATTGGAGCTTCCAGAAGGGCACGGCTAGCATCTGTTAAAATTGGCAAAGATTTGCCCGCTAGCCAAGATTGTATTTTATCTTTAGGGGGGACCAAGTTCTCCTTATACAGGTCTGAGAAAAGGGCAAGAAGACACGTTTGCATTTCCTCTACCTTACTAGACCTATCTCCGTTGTTGTTAATTATCAATTCATTAATATTATTTCTTGATCTATCCACTCTGGCTTTCCATGCTAGCAGAGCACCAGCTTTTCCCCGTATTCAAAGTTTTGCATATTTTTAACAAGCCATTGTGCCCTACACTTCTGGTCCAGCAGGCTACTGAACTCCTGCCTAGCCCCTCCAAATCCTTCTGAATTTGTATCGATCTATCCGTAGCCTCCTGAGTAAGGCCATTTCTTTCGGCTTCTAAATCCAAGATCTTTTTCTCTATGGCATATATCTCCTGGGCTTGAGCTCGATTTTTAGAGCAAATTAAACCATGCAACCTGCCTCTCAGGCCGGCTTTGTACGCATCCCATACGTACTCCAGGGTCGTAGAGCCAATATTCAAAATAAAAATTCTACCGAAAATGCTTTAATAGACTGAATAATTCCAGAATCTAACAGCATTGCTCTGTTCAGCGTCCATCTAGTTTGTAGAATACTACCTAGCCTAGAGTATGAGAACAAAACTGGAGCATGATCTGAGAGATGGGTAGGTAGTACAGAAATCCCAAACAGGTTATCCAATACATCCCTACTAACTAGGATGTAATCTATTCTCGAAGCGTGGTGATATTTTTTATTAAAAAATGTGAACCCCTGGAGATCTCCTTTCTTAGCCCTCCAGGCATCAACCAGATCCATATTATACAACATGTTTTTCATGGCCCGACGGGTTCTCGGAGCTCCTATTATACGGCTCAAATTCGACCTGTCCTTAACTGGGTCGAGGAGAACATTAAAGTCACCTCCTATCAGCAAGGGGGGGGTCGCCGAAATCAACTTAGCTTGTAATTTACAAATGTATGACGGGTCATCCACATTAGGACCATAATAAGAAGAACAAGCCAGCTCTAACCCCCCAAACTCCATCTGGATGGAGGACCTAAACTTATCAAAAAATTTCTAGCTGTAATGGGGGATACCCAGGTGTATTAAAACTGCCCTCACACACAGCAAGCTGTGTCATGCTTCATCATAGGGCTGCTAACACACCCCGCGCTAGCCAACGCTGGGGTGGAGCAATAGGGAGGGGGTGGACAAAACAACATAGAATGAACACCTCTACCAAGGGGATCAAACAGTGAGGGAAAAGAAAAAGCGCAGAAAAAATGTGATTAAAAACAGGTGAGAGCAATCCTACTCATAACTTTATTGATGGACACTCTCACCTGGATTTAAAATATGGGTCTATCCGTCAGACCTGTGGATGGTGGTAACGTGGCCAATAATGGGTCACTTACCCCTCCACTCTGCTTTGTATGTCGACATGTTTCAGCCGTATGAGGAATTAGTAAATAAGTACACCGGCTTTCATCAGGACAATCCTCAACTGATCCCTGTTATACTAACCCGAAACCCAAAATGTGGAGAACAGGTCAGGAAAAAAAACAATCATTCAATAGTTGTAAAATCCGTGTGGAACCTATAAGACAAAGGTACAGACAATGAATAATTAAAAACAAGAGCTGGTGATCCAGTACAACACTTAAGTAAAATGAAATTAGTGCAAAAAAAGTGAATAGGCAAAACACCAAACACCAGGGAAAAACCCAATGTGTCCAAAATAGCCAGAAAAGCGATCATTAAATGGATGAAAACAATGTCTCCATCACTGGCAGGGCAAATCTCCCCAAGTAATCAGCCGCGCCGGGCATGAACGGACTCAAAATATAATTAATTACTCGTTCACGAAATAGTTTATGGTTGGTTCGTCATACACGGGAGACTCTCTCCTTGAATTACAGCCCGAGGGCTCTTAGCAGAATTTAACCAGGGCAGACACGAGGCAGTAGCCTCTAACTGTTTCGTTTCTTTCCTTCTCTCCCCCGTCACACGATGCGTTTCCTTCCATCCAGAGTGTGACTACAGGGAGCTGTTCTCACTCTGACGCCTTTTCAAGCCGGGTTCCACAGTAAACTCGGTAAGCAGGACGACTACCTTGAGTGTCTCGCAGCTATGCACTGCAATCGTCTTTTTCTAGTTAATTTTAAACTATAGATACATATATCTTTGGTGACCTTATGGCTACTTAACATTATGCATGTAGGTGGTTTTTTAATATAATGTTTTGATTTTCACCGAGGGTTTCGTGAACGAGTAATTAATTATATTTTGAGTCCGTTCATGCCCGGCGCGGCTGATTACTTGGGGAGATTTGCCCTGCCAGTGATGGAGACATTGTTTTCATCCATTTAATGATCGCTTTTCTGGCTGGACACATTGGGTTTTTCCCTGGTGTTTGGTGTTTTGCCTATTCACTTTTTTTGCACTAATTTCATTTTACTTAAGTGTTGTACTGGATCACCAGCTCTTGTTTTTAATTATTCATTGTCTGTACCTTTGTCTTATAGGTTCCACACGGATTTTACAACTATTGAATGATTGTTTTTTTTCCTGACCTGTTCTCCACATTTTGGGTTTCGGGTTAGTATAACAGGGATCAGTTGAGGATTGTCCTGATGAAAGCCGGTGTACTTATTTACTAATTCCTCATACGGCTGAAACATGCTCGACATTACAAAGCAGAGTGGAGGGGTAAGTGACCCATTATTGGCCACGTTACCACCATCCACAGGTCTGACGGATAGACCCATATTTTAAATCCAGGTGAGAGTGTCCATCAATAAAGTTATGAGTAGGATTGCTCTCACCTGTTTTTAATCACATTTTTTCTGCGCTTTTTCTTTTCCCTCACTGTTTGATCCCCTTGGTAGAGGTGTTCATTCTATGTTGTTTTGTCCACCCCCTCCCTATTGCTCCACCCCAGCGTTGGTTAGCGCTGGGTGTGTTAGCAGCCCTATGATGAAGCATGACTCAGCTTGCTGTGTGTGAGGGCAGTTTTAATACACCTGGGTATCCCCCATTACAGCTAGAATTTTTTTGATAAGTTTAGGTCCTGTATCTTTGAGTGTGTGTATACTTCTTGAGGAGGCTGATACAGGACATACTATTTCCTCTTCCCCTTTTCCTTTGTGTGGACATAGTTCATGGAGGGCCTACATTAACGCGTGGGTGGGCTACACCAGTCTGTCCAATAGTTTTCCCCCCAGTCAAGGTGGTCCTTGAACTGGGCCACTGTCATGCTGACATTCCTGACCTTCCCCCACCCCCCGGAAAGTGGCGCATCTGACAACAGCAGGGCACGAGTCCTGACAGAAGAGGTGGTGGCACGCAGACGTCATGACAGGTAGTGACGTCACGGAAGATGGCTTGCACCATCAGACTCATTGCCTCCCCTCGCTCACCCCACTGATGCGATTGCATCATGGGAGCACGCGCGTGTGCAGCAGCTCCAATCTCTCCCCAGATAGGCCAAATAGTGTATGTGTGGCTCCATTCGCTCCAGTCATCGAGCTCACGGTAAAATAGGTGGGGGACGCCGTACAGCCGCATGGTACCCCGACTCGTGCCCTGGACAACAGTGACAAAGCATGGCTGTCTCCGGAGTCCGGATACACCACATGCAACACACAGTAGCTGTAGCTGCCCTAGCGGGCCATGCCGCAAACACCATCCCAGACGACATGTAGACACACCCCGGCTCGCAATGTCATAGCATCCGCTGCCATTGGCAAGGGACCCATGGTGTGTGATATGGGCCTCATGGTGAAGAGCCTCCGAGCCATCCACCGCCAACGGGTGTCATGCAACTCACACACTTCGCAAAAACATTAGGTAGCTTTGCCTGCACACCAGGGCTCGAGTCCGGGTACCATGCGGCTGTACGGCGTCCCCCCACCTATTTTACAGTGAGCTCGGTGACTGGAACGAATGGAGCCACACATTCACTCTTTGGCCTCTCTGGGGTGTGATTGGAGCTGCTGCTCACGCGTGTGCTCCTATGATGCTATCGCATCAGTGGGGTGAGCGAGGGGAGGCAATGAGTCTGATGGTGCAGGCCATCTTCCGTGACGTCACTACCTGTCATGACGTCTGCGTCCCCCCACGTCTTGTTCGGGACTTGTGCCCTGCTGCACACTGAGAATGTATTGCCTGCGAGATGTGACCAGGAGCAGGGTGCCATGACCTCCCACCCACCAAGCTCCACTGCCATCCCATGCCCTGGGTAGCCTGTGCAGGTGGACGATGTAGGGGGTACACCTGAAGGCCAGGGGTGTAAATGTCTCGGCAAGGGCCTGGCTGACGCACAGCTGTATCCAGCATGTCCCCAGAGGGAGGGCCAACGTCCACACCTGATGCAGCATAGGTCGTGTGCCCGCCTGTTGTGCACACACTAGTCCACATTCATCCCCAGACAGCTGGTCTTTCCACATACCCAGAACAGCGGTAATCTACCCCGCCGGGTTCGTCCCCACACAGTCTGTATCGACACTGCATGTGTGCACCCACCCGTGCCACAGACCCACCTGTGCCAACAAGCCCTCCCGCTTCACATGCCACGTGTGTATTCCACAGTTGTGCTTCTCTCTCAGGGGCGGACATCCAACTGTCCCGTAGCATACAGACTGCACCCAGTCGGACTGGCATCCTGTTTGAATGTTAGGCACCCTCACACAACTACCTGTGCCACAGTGGTGGCTGTGCTGGCTATCGTGACTGCCATGGCAGTGTTGCTGTCCATGGCAGGGTACACTCACACACAATGCATACGTAGCTTTTCGTATCAGTACTCTGCACATCGGACTGGCCACTGTCCCTGGTGTTGTACATTGTTGCCGCCTGTCTATGTATTCTGTGTCTGGATGCTGTTGTTCCTGTAGTGGGTTGTGTCTGTGTAGTTGCTGTTTGCAGTTGTTACTGTGTGTGCATAGTTAAGTGAGGCACATGCCGTGAATGGTACCTCAACAATTGCAATGTCTGGTCTCACATTCCTATGTGTATAATACGTGGCTGGGACTTCACTTCTTTCAGACTCTGCTACTTGTGTGTGTGATGAAGAAGTGTGTCTGTAACACGGATTGTCTGCATGTATTTGGTGGTATTTCTGTGTTAATGTATACGTGTCATGTTTGCGTGCATGCAAAGCACAGGGTGTGTGTCTAGCCACAGGATGACAGGTAGCATGTGCAGGGTGTGCGGGTATGTGTGAGCTTACTTTCTGGCTGGCCAGCAGTGTAGGTGTATGTGTATCTTGTGATGGACATCGAGCCTGGGCACATGGCTTACTTTCAATGTGTGCATGTGGGAGGTGTAGGTGTGTGTGGTGTGACTTTGGGGTAGTGTTGGTGTGTGCGCTCTGGCAATGTCGACTACACACATGTGTCACCCAGGGGCATGGTCGCTGTTTGTATCCTTGTTCGGGTCTGTTAATGTGTGCACATGTGTGTATTGTCTGTTGCACAGTGTGTGGGTGTGTCCTTGCAGTTCAGGATGACTCCTACTTGATATGTATTGGCCATTGTGGGTCTGCAGGGTGTGTGAATGTGAAGATTGTGCCTTGTTCAATTGAGCATGTATGTACATTTCGGCGGTTCGTACTCACTGTGCAGCCCTGCCCACCCACACTGATATTGTGTGTGTTTTGGCATGCATTGATGTGGCGTGCAACTGGCATGGCTCCTATATTTGCTTGTTGAGTGTGATGTCAGACTGTGAAGGTGATTGTACACATATGTAGGACTGTGCTTTGTAGTGACCAGGCCGTCAGTGTTGATGTGATGATCTGTTGGGCCACGTCAGACTCTGACATGCCAAGGCCCACGACCTGTGGTATTTTACTGGGTCCACAGTGGCAGCAACTCATGTGCATTGACATCCAATGTCACTTTACTACATGGTAATCTCACGAGTCCCGTGTACTTCACACACTCTCATCCTCTCTCATTCGTACTTGTCTACGATCAATAAATCTCCAGAGTCAGATATTAGCTTTAAGGCATGTATTTGAGCTTACTTCCTCTGTGATGCAGGATGTGGACACTACTGGCAGCGTAATGCATGTGGAGGATATACTTAGCATGATTACACATACAAAAGGGGGTACAGGTAGATGTGATAAGTCGTTAATTGTGGAAATAAGGCTTCAGAGTTAAGAATGCCCTGCCCTTGCTATGCTACAGTACATTAGCTCATTACTGAGGTGCCCTAGGCTGTGACACAGACAGTATTGGTTTACCCTACCAGACAGCTTGACATCATAGGCACAGTACATCTAAGTCCCATGGTACAGGTTTACGACAATAGTGACTCCGACACACCTGCGTCAGAGGTGACATCAGAGCATGAGCCTACATGCATGCAGCATAGTCTCACATGTTGTTGCGATATGGTGGCTACTGAACATGACTCAATGCCCGGGGACATGTTGTAGGGTGTTGCATTTGTTGTCCATGCAAATGTCCTGGCACGGAAGTTCAGAAGAAGGTGAGATGACAGTTCTCAAGTTATTCAGCAGACAGATAAGCGTGCACTTACAGGAGCATGTGTTCAGGTGCGCGGCATGCATATTGTAGCATTGTGGTTCGTGCAATGTTGGCCGTGTGGTCACTGTACACAGGTCCCATTCCTCAGCCTCCCCGTGTTCATGCAGGGACACGGGATATGGTGATGGACAGGGTGCATGTCCCGGAAATGTCAGGTGTCATGACGGTGGAGTTGATGGTAAGGTGTTTGTTTCCAAGTGCATGGTATAGTTGTTGCACAGCTAACTGGCCACTGCGTGCGGACGCCAAGCATAGGTACGGTGTTGCACATGAATGTTCAATTGTGGGTATTGATTTGGGGACCCATGAATTGACAGGTTGTCAGGTATGCGATACCTTCCTGCAGAGCATCCCTCGCATTGGTGGTATTTGTGGTTGACATCCAATGAAGCGGATGGTGGGTTGCAACGTGTTCCTCGTAAGTTGTCCCTTGTAGAATCCTGATGGGACATGTCGGGTGACATTCGATGAAACTGTAATCCAGCATACGTTGTGTGGAGGCACACTGGTCCCATTGCAGTGTGTGTCCTATAGCAGCCACAAACGCCATGCCCCCATACACTGAACAGTTCCTGTCGTGGGCGTCCAGGGGTGAGAACAGGTGTACCAGGTCCCCAATTGGACATGCCGGGTTGGAGAGACATAAATCCACAGGCCAGTGGTACGGGCACCTCCGACAGTAGAAAACGGGGATGACGCAGCTGAACATTTCAATGCGGTAAGTTACTCTGATAACTTACATTCAGCATAGCCAGATTTGCACAGCCCACTATCTGTAGCAAGCTATTGCTGTACAGCTGCATCTGTCTGACGTAGGTGTATAGTACTGGGGCACCGTCCATTTTGCTGCAGGGTGCTGTGATGGCATGCTCCGGCTGCCTGGGCTGTCTGCTGAGTGCAACCTCCGTCGATGCTGTGTGTTCTTGAATGGATGTTAGGCGGCAGGACTTTGGGTATGGCTTGGGAGGCGGACACAGGCCCTCATCCCACATGCTCCTATGAATGGTCAAGGCCAGTGGTGTCTGACTCTTTCCTGATTACTTGCATTTGAGCCACAAGGAGCAGTGGTATAATTGTATTTTGTGGTTTTATCTTTCCTTCATGTTCGGCGTTATCTGCCAGTGGAAGGTTGACTCAGCATGGCTATGTTTGAGTTGTGGTTGTTCCAATGGCTCCGTTCTCCTGCAGGATATGTTGCAATGTGATTTGGGTGTGGGAATGGAAGGACAGTCACTGCTATCTGCTCTCCCGTGTGTGGGTGGGTCACTTCTTTTCCGCTGTACATTGGGACTTGTGTGTGGGCGTAGTGATTGTGAACACCTGTTCTCAGGCTGCAGGGTTTCTCTGTTTTGTACATTGCATGGCTTGTTATTGCGTGCAGGATGGTATAGGTAATGTTTGTTGTGACTGGCGTGCCTTTTGCGGTCAATGTCCATTGTTTGTGCTGTTCTGTAGCAGCTGCCGTGTGCTTCTCCATGCTTTGCACACAGGTGTGTGTCCTCTTCGACGTCACTTTGCTCCCCTGTTCGGCACACTTGTGTGACTACGTTTTGGCAACTGTGATTTGTCGGTTGTGGTCATGATTTACGCAGGGGGACCACGTGACATGTGCCTTCAGGGTGGGGCTGGTGTGTGTGGTGTGTTGTTGTGACCCTGTGGTGTTTGTGTGCAGCCCATGCGTGGCGCTGTCGTTGGCCTCTGCGTTGTGCGCATGTGCGTCATCGCCGGGGCGCTGCGGTGCCGTGACGGGGACGTCTCCTCCTGGTCCGGGGTAGTGGGTGCCCTGGATGTTGCGGGTTGATTATATTTTACAGGTGGGATATGTGTGGGTACAGTGTTGGATGTGTCCTGTCCCCACAGGGGTGTCTAGGGGGCCCATGTACAGTTTTTCCGCCCTTGCATTGTGTGCGGTGTTTGCATGCCCTTGTTGTGTGTCTGCCTACCTGCGTCGTCGTTGCGCGTTCACTCCTAGGTGCTGCATCAGGTACAGCATTGGGATGGCCTGGAGAGCAGGATTCATGTCGGAGTAGGCCGGGTTGGTGTTTCTGTGGTCAACAATGTGGTTTCCGCCTCCTGTACTCGTGCGGTGTCTCTTTGCCGGTGAGGCTGTTTGGTTGTGTCATCGTAATTTGTACGCCGGGCGGTACGTCATTTCGTCGGACGGTGTGCATCCGTTGGCTGGCGCCACTACATAAACGGGCGCACTTTGATGGCGGGCGGCGTCGCTGGCTTGCGGGCGGTATTTGCCTGACTTTTCACATCCTAATTTGGCGGGAGGGCGGGCAGTTGCTGGCGGACGGTAACTAGCGGTTTTTACCTCCGACGGCACGGCGGTAGTGTTTCCGCCCGCCATCGTAATGGACCCCTTAGTTTTATATTTTTGTTTATTGTTGATTTTGTCCTTGTTTTTTAAGTTAATCCTTCTTTTGAGTTTTTTAGGTGGTTTTAGTGAAGTGTAATCTGTGAAACATAAAAGAAAATGTTATAGTTTTAGTTAATTTGATTATTTCGATTATTTCGACTATTTTTATTTTGTTATAAAAAAATATTTACTATTTTTAGTTGATGTTTCTTTCGTTGATGTTGTGCTTTTGTTGACTTCTGTAGAAGCTGTTAAAAGAAAAGTTTTTGTTAGCTATGCTTTGCTTTTTTATTAGTTTTAAATCCTTTACTTTATTTGTTGGTTAAGTCATGTACTTACTTTGTTATATATTTTTTGTAATGTAGATTTTATTGTTGTTGTGGACGTAAACCTTTGTATTGAATTTTCTAGGTGGATTTTTAGTGAAGTTTAATCTGTGACATATAAGGGAAACATGTTATAGATTTAGTAAATTGTTTTAAGCTAATTTTATTTATTTAGTTACAAAGTTTTGTTCTTACCTTTAATGAGAGATTTTCAGAATAGTTGTTTGTGTGGTTCTTTTTCGTTCTGTTTTCTGTCTCGTAAAGGTTTGTTTTTCCTCGTGTTTGTCCGTTATACGGTAAATTTTGTGTTAATTAATTGATAGTTTTTATAGTGTTTATTTAATTAGTTAGTTTTCTATTGGTTTGGGTTGGTGTAGTTTAAATGTATTGGTCGAGATAGCTGCGCTTTTTGGAAGCGAACAGAAATATTATTGAATTGACAAAATCAACTGTTCAAGCGCACCATCTAACCTTGTCTACATTTAATATTCAGCCTTATATAAGGATTATTGCTGGTGACTACGATAGATTTCTGTTAACGCGTTTCAGATTAGGCATTATACATAGAACTATAAGTTTTCCTGAATTGAATGACTGGTCCAGATCGATGAGTAAATGCCCGTGTGATGATTTATCTCTACAGACGACATTGGACGTATTCTTTTTTTGTAAATTTTACACTGTCCAGAGAAAGATGTGGATTCTCCCGATTTTAAGAACTATGGGGCTTAGGCAATGTCGTCCCACACTCCTGGTCCTACAATCCCTAGAAAATGAGTTTGTTATTACTTCTATTGTTGTGTTTTAAAAAAAAAAAAAATTAAATGTAGGAAAACAATTATGATGTGAGATTATTTTGAGCATTATTAAGTGAATGGAATACTTCGAGTAAAAAATCAAGTTAACCGTATATTTCTTAAATTTTTAAACTATTTTATGAAATGATAATTACGTTGTAATTTTTATGTGCTTTTATGATTATCTGAAAATAAGAAATTGAATAAAGCTTAAGTGATTGATTGATTGAGATAGCTTTTTAAAATATGTTAGCAGTTACCTTTAAATTTGTTTAATATTTATTATGTTTATTTAATGTTTGTTTTTATTTTGTTTATTATTGTTATTTAAATGTATATGTAGATAAATGTGATATTTTTTTTATATGATATATATTTATGTTTGTTCATTTTTGGTAGTTGTGATTTTTTTTATCTTGTATTGTTTGTTTATTTATTTGTTTTGGGATTTTTAGTGTATTTGTTTTATTTAATGTTATTAATTTTGACATTTTTTTTAGTGTATGTTTAAAATGTTTGGAATATGTTATTTCATTATATTATTGAAAATACTTTATTTTTATGTTTAAATGTTATTTCGGTATAGTTTATATGTATTTTATTGATGTTTGTGTTGTCGATATTATTTATATCGATGTTTTTGTTGTGTTTCAGTTTATTTTAATGTTATCGATATTTTTGTGTTCTTCATTTTTTGTCATCGAGATTTTTTTAAACGATATTTTTTTATCAATGTTTGTGTTATTTCTGTTTTGTGTATTGGGTGTCGGTATTTTTGTATACGATATTGTTGACTCAATATTTTTGTAGTTCGATGTTATGGGAGTCGATGTTGTATCAGTGATCCCTTGTCTTTGATCTAATAGATACTCCTACCTTTGGGGTAATTAATTTTGGGAATACCTTGGCTAGAACACCATAATCCAAAAATCGATTGGGTACACCGCACCGTAACCTTGGACTCACCATTCTGCACTACTACCTGCTACCAAGAGGCTTCAGAGGTGGGAATACCTCTGCATTGCGCTTTGGTCCAAGGAACAGAAAACCTTAAACTACCCAAAGAATACCAGGAGTTTCAAGATGTTTTTGACCCCGTGAAATCCACCCAACTGCCCCCACACAGAGCCTTTGATTGCTGCATAGATCTCCTCCCGGGAGCAATGTTGCCCTGCAGTAAAGTTTACGCGTTGACAGATCCTGAAACTCAATACCTACACAAATATCTGGATGAACTATTAGAGATAGGCTTTATACTCCACTCCACGTTGCCTGTCTTCCCCACTCTTCTTTGTACCCAAGAAAAATGGGGAGTTGAGGGCTTGTGTGGATAATAGGGTGGTCAATAAGGTAACTATTAAGAACCGCTATCCTATCCCTTTAATTACAGTACTACTTGATCAGGTCAGAAATTCCACCATTTACACGAAACTAGATTTTTGGCGAACTTACCACTTAATCCGTGTACGAGAGGGTGATGAATGGAAAACCGCCTTTAGGACTAAGTTCGGACTGTTTAAGTGTACTGTTATGCCCTTTGGGTTATGTAATGCTCTGGCAGCATTTCAATATTTCATTGACAAGGTCTTGAGGGAGTTTTTGGATGTTTGTGCAATCGTCTAAATAGACGACATTCTGATTTATTCAAACTCAGAACAAGAACATGTAGTTATGTAAGCGCCATCTTGCAGCGCCTTAGGGAAAATGCACTCTTTGCTAAATTAGCCAAATGTTCCTTCCATGTACAGTCAGTAGAATTTCTGGGGTATAACTTATCTCTAACAGGCATCACTATGGACCCCAAAAAGGTAGAAGTGATTACTAATTGGCCAACTCCAACAAATATCAAGGAAATTCAACAGATACTTGGCTTCGCCAATTTTTATCGTCGTTTCATCTTGCTCTTTTTAGAGGTAGTCGTGCCCATAACAGAGCTGCTAAAAAAGGGGCAATCATTTGTGTGGTCTCCAGAAGCCAACCAGGCGTTGCAACTGTTAAAAACTAAATTCACCACTGCACCCATTCTTCAGCATCCCAATCCAAACCAGCCCTATTACATCAAAGCTGATGCTTCGCAGGTAGCCGTAGGACGAATTGTATCTCAAAAGAACCCAAGAACTGGCAACATGCATCCCATAGCATTTTATTTCAAAAAACGTCTACCAGCGGAGCAAAACTATACAGTGCCTGAAAGAGAACTTCTAGCCATCAAACTGGTGTTCACTGAATGGAGGCATTACCTACTGGGGGCTAAACATACAGTCATAATATTCTCAGATCATAAAAATGTACAATTTTTTAGCTCCGTCAGGGCTCTTATCCCCCGTCAAATGCGATGGCTGCATTTCATTAGTGGGTTCGATTTCATCATCACCTATCGCCCAGGGACCAAGCAGTTACAATCTGATGTTCTTTCTAGACTTGGTATGCTCACTCTTCCCAATCCACATCAGACTCCCCTAATATCATTCCACCGGAAAAGATAATTGCAGTCAGCAAGGGTGACACCTTTATGGCGGCCTTACATGAAAAATATAAAAAACGAAAGGCCGTAGAATGGATCGAAACACCTAACCATACTATCACAGACAAGCTGTTCCTTCACAATCAGAAACTGTACATCACTACTATAGAATTAAGACATCAGGTAATTCAATGGAATCACGACACAGCATTAGAAGGGCAACCAGGTATAATGAAAACCCTAAGGAAGTGTCAAAAAACCTTCTGGTGGAACAACATGCGGAAGGATATATAAGAATACATATCTGGTTGCCCAACTTGTGCACGAAACAAGAACACTCACACTGCGCCTGTAGGTTTATTACAGCCTATGCCTATACCCCCAGTTCCTTGGAACACCATTAGTCTGGATTGTATTACTAACTTTCCAGCAAGCAATACCTTCACTACCATTTTAGTAGTTGTTGACATGTTATCAAAAATGGCACATTTCATCCCCCTCAAAAAGATACCCACCGCAGCAGAATTTAGTCAAATATTCATTGATCATGTAGTAAGACTGCATGGTCTACCGACTAAAATCATCTCAGATCGCAGCATTCAGTTCACATCTAAATTTTGGAGAACACTGTGATAAGTTAGGAACAGAGGTAGCCTTGTCATCTGCCTTCCAACCACACACCAACGTGCAAACTGAACGGGTCAACCAATCCCTAGAAACTACACTAAAATGCTTACTATTCACTTACATAGGACAATGGGATCAGGCCTTATCCCTAACTGAATTCACTTATAATAACAGCACCCACTCAGGCACAAACTACACACCCTTCTTCTTCGTGCCAGGACAACATCCTCGGGCCCTTCCCATTGATTTATCAGGAGTTTCTTCTACGCTACCTTCAGTCACAGAAAGATTAGAACAACTGCATGAGATTAAAAAACACACTAGGACAAGTTTAGCAAAAGACAAATTGGTCATGAAGGCACAAACTGGCATAGAACCCCAGCGCCTATATACAAGGAAGTAGACAGGGTACGGTTATTAACATGACACCTACAACAAGAAGGCCCAAAGAAATTACAACCACAGTTTTTAGATTCTTATTACATTATCAAGATAATTAATCCAGTCAAGCTATGGCTTCCCCCTGAATACACTATCCACCCAGTGTTTCACGTTTCACGGATCAAGCCATACCACCCCGCCACACGAAAAGATATCTCACCCGCACCCGTTCTGATTAATGGCCAACAAGCGTACGAAGTTCACCGTATCCTGGACTCAAAACAATCTCAGGGAAAACTATATTATCTTATAGATTGGAAGGGTTATGACCCTTCAGAGCGTTCCTGGGAACTGGCCTCCTTGGTTCATGCCCCTCGTCTGGTGAGATGAGTTCATGCTTTCAACCCCACCAAACCACGACCTGTAACACTGCCTTTGGGAGCGACTCCTCGGTTCATGCCCCTTGTCTTGGTGTGCCTGAGACTTCCAACAGGAGGCAAACTCTATTTCAAGCCCTTGGAGAAACTTTAACAGAAGGATTCAAGAAAGTTCAGTCCAGACCTTTCACTGCTCAAGACAGAAGCAGCCACTGCAGGCCAACACAGCAAAATGGTTGTTCCCCCTGACATCTTCTCCAGCTCTTCTTCTTGGCAGGTTCTTTAGTCCAAAAGAGTTCTAAAGTTCTGGGGTCAGGGCCCCAACATTTATACTACTTTTCCCATTTAAGTTTTAGGCAGCAGGCCACTTTTGCTCAGTAGAAACCAGTTCTGTCCTCTCTAGTCCAGTTTCACTACAGGAGGTGGAGACAGCATTGTACAGAGTTGACACAGCTTATTCAGGTGCTAATGAAAACTCCTCCCACCACTCTATATGTAGAAAGGTTTATTCAGCCTGGCTATGAGTCACCCAGGAAAGGCAGGACACATCTTAACCCCCCTTGTGATCCCAATCCAAACCAGCCCTATTACATCAAAGCCGATGCTTCGCAGGTAGAAGTAGGACGAATTTTATCTCAAAAGAACCCAAAAACTGGCAACATGCGTCCCATATCCTTTTATTCCCAAAAATGTCTACCAGCGGAGCAAAAGTATACAGTGGCTGAAAGAGAACTTCTAGCATTCAAACTGGTGTTTACTGAATGGAGGCATTACCTACTGGGGGCTAAACATACAGTCACAAAATTCTCAGATCATAAAAATTTACAATTCTTTAGCTCCAACAGGGCTCTCATCCCCCATCAAATGCGATGGCTGCATTTCTTTAGTGGGCTCGATTTCATCATCACCTATCGCCCAGGGACCAAGCAGTTACAGTCTGATGTTCTTTCTAGACTGGGTATGCTCACTCTTCCCAATCCACATCAGCCTCCCCTAATATCATTCCACCGGAAAAGATAATCAAAGTCAGCAAGGGTGACACCTTTATGGCGGCCGTACATGAAGAATATAAAAAACTAAAGGTCGAAGAATGGATCAAAACACCTAACCATACTATCACAGACAAGCTGCTCCTTCACAATCAGAAACTGTACATCCCTTCTATTGAATTAAGATGTCAGGTAATTCAATGGAATCACGACACAGCATTAGAAGGGCACCTAAGTATAGTGAAAACCCTAAGGAATTGTCAAAAAACCTTCTGGTGGAACAACATGCAGAAGGATATATAAGAATACATATCTGGGTGCCCAACTTGTGCACGAAACAAGAACACTCACACTGCGCCTGCAGGATTATTACAGCCTATGCCTATACCCCCAGTTCCTTGGAACATCATTAGTCTGGACTGTATTACTAGCCTACCAGCAAGTAATACCTTCACTACCATTTTAGTAGTTGTTGCCATGTTTTCAAAAATGGCACATTTCATCCCCCTCAAAAAGATATCCACCGCAGCAGAATTTAGTCAAATATTCATTGATCATGTTTTAAGACTGCATGGTCTACCAACTAAAATCATCTCAGATCGCAGCATTCAGTTCACATCTAAATTTTGGAGAACACTGTGATAAGTTAGGAATAGAGATAGCCTTGTCATCTACCTTCCAACCACACACCAACGGGCAAACTGAACGGGTCAACGAATCCCTAGAAACTACACTAAGATGCTTACTATCCACGTACATAGGACAATGGGATCAGGCCTTAACGTTAGCTGAATTCACTTATAATAACGGCACCCACTCAGGCACAAACTACACACCCTTCTTCTTCGTGTAAGTACAACATCCTCGGGCCGTTCCCATTGATATATCAGGAGTTTTTGTACTACGCTACGTTCAGTCACAGAAAGATTTGAACAACTGCATGAGATTCAAAAATACGCTAGGACAAGTTTAGCAAAAGCCAAATTGGTCATGAAGGCACAAACTGGCATAGAACCCCAGCACCTATATACAAGGAAGAAGACAGGGTACGGTTATCAACACAACACCTACAACTAGAAGGCCCAAAGAAATTACGACCACAGTTTTTAGGTTCTTATTACATTATCAAGATAATTAATCCAGTCACAGTCAAGCTATGGCTTCCACCTAAATACACTATCCACCCAGTGTTTCACGTTTCACGGATCAAGCCATCCCACCCCCACCAGTTCTGATTAATGGCCAACAAGAGTACGAAGTTCACCGTATCCTGGATTCTAAACGATCTCAGGGAAAACTATATTATCTTATAGATTGGAAGGGTTATGACCCTTCAGAGCATTCCTGGGAACTGGCCTCCTCGGTTCATGCCCCTCGTCTGGTGAGACGATTTCATGCCTTCAACTCCACCAAACCACGCCCTGTAACTGCCTTTGGGAGGGATGCCTCGGTTCATGCCCCTCATCTGGTGAGACGATTACATGCCCTCAGCTCTACCAAACCATGATTGTAAGACTGCCTTTGGGAGGGACGACTGTCAGGATTCCTGCCACAGCTCACCTCTCTTGACTATCACAATATACCGGCATGACTCATATTACTCCTCCCAACACTTATGAATGAACAAATGTCTTGTACCCTGACTTTTGACCATTTAACATGCTGTTGGTAATAGCTAGCTGCAGCTGGTGTTCCCCGGTTTGTTTGAAAAGTCTAGTCCAGTTTCAGTACAGGAGGTGGAGATAGCATTGTGCAGAGTTGACACAGCTTATTCAGGTGCGAGTGAAAACTCATCCCACCACTCTAAATGCAGAAAGGTCTATTCAGCCTGGCTATGAGTCACCCAGAAAAGGCAGGACATATCTTACCCCCCCCTTGTGACTGTCTAGAGTGAATGCACATCCCCAGCTCCTGTCACACCAAACCCCAACGGTGAATACTCTAACAGGCAGAGGTACACAGGAAGGTTAAACAAGAAAATGCCCACTTTCTAAAAGTGGCATTTTCAAACATACAATTTAAAAACCACTAAAGGATGTGTTTTTAAATTCTGAGCTCAGGGAACCTAAACTCCATTTCTCTATTGTTTCCCATTTGAAAGTTACACTTGCAAAATGTTACAAGGCAGCTCAAATGATCACCTATGGGAAAGGCAGCCCTTCAATAGTGAAAAACAAAATGCACACTATTTTACTATCAGGACATGTAACACTACTACATGCCCCACCTTTCACATACACTGCACCCTGCCCGCGGGGCTACATTGGGCCTAGCTTAGGGGTGGCTTACATGTAAGAAAAGGGAAGGTTAGGGCCTGGCAAGTGGGTGCACTTGCCAGGTCGACATGGCAGTAACAACTGCACACAGACACTGCAGGGCCAGGTCTGAGACACCTTTGAAAGGCTACCTGTGTAGGTGGCACAACCAGTGCTGAAGGCCCACTAGTAGCACTGGATTTACAGGCCCTGGGCACACACTGTGCACTTTACTAGGGACTTACTAGTAAAGCAAGTATACCAATCATGGAAAACCAATCATAACACAATTTACAGCAGGAGCACTTTAGCACTGAATAACAGTGAAAAAGTGATCAGAGACACTAAACCAGCAAAAACAAAGTCCAGCATACCATCAAAACAGGAAGTCAAAAAGTAAAAAGACAGGGGAAACACGCCAAGGGATGCCAGGTCTAACAAGTATGCAAACCCCTCCACTGTACTTTGCGACACTGTACAACCAGCCAATGTACTCCACTATACAACATAACACTCAAATGTAGGACATGTGAGTCAACTTTACCTGACACCACTCTACTGTATGATATCAATCTCCAGTCTACATCACTGCACTCTACGCCCCTCCACTGTAACACAGTATCCGATACACCAAAGTAGTATACGACACTCAACTATACATCAGTGTACTCTCAAACACAGTATTACACTTCTTAATAAAGATCTCAAACATACTCCAATAAACAAGACTTCACTCAATGACCCACGATTGAACAACATTAAACAGAACAGCAGTTCTCAGTATGACACTCTACCGTATGGCAAACCACTCAACTCAACCCCCACATCTTTAACTTACCTTACACTTACCTTTTATTAGTAGATTACATGCAATAGTATTTTGATTTTACCTGTAGAAAGTATAGTTAATATTATCACAAGCTCTTTATTGTTGGAAATACGTGGTTAGTTCTTAAAGGAACCGTTTTGTTCTCTTCTTTTCCCTTTTTAAATTTTTTTCTGTAATTTTCAGTTTTTTATAACAGGTTAAAGGGACCACCAAAATCTAAAAGAAGGTGGAGAGAATACAGGAGGGAAAAACAAAACTAGAGATGTTGGTGAGGACATTGGTGAGCCATTACAAGCTGCCGATGAATATTGACATCCTTCTCTCTGGAAACTATCACTGTATGATAGAGCAGGAAATAGGTGGCTTTATTTCCATACTACTCAACAATATTCCGATCCTTCCTCAAGAAGTGGACAGGCATTGCGCTGCCAGGAGCAGGTAGAGAGGGGAGAACCAATGGAGTGGGTGGTGGTGGTCTAGTCAACGCTGCAGAGGTGGAAGAGGTTGCAGCATCAGGAGCAGTGGGCATTGATGATGTTGCTGCGGCTACATTCAGCAACTCCAGGTCCCGCCTTCTTTCCACCCGCACCAGTCTTTGTGAGTGGATGAAGGCCAGCTGCTTCCTCATACCATATGTCCCGAAAGAATATTGCTGATGTGTAATACGAGATATTTATTTCTGGCAGAGGTTGCACGTCACGAGAGGAGCATTATCTTTTTTTCCTGGTAGCAAGGAGAAAAATGGCCAGACCACTGACTCCTTCATATTTTTTCCTTCTTTCCTCCTCTTCTTCCTCCTGCAGCTGGAGTTGCTGCTCTTTCTGTTCCTCCTCTTGTTGGCACAATGTCCTTGGTCAGCCATTCTACACAGGAATAACAACCTGAAGGTGTAAAGATGCCAGCAGCAAAACAATTCCAACATCTCTTTAAAGGAGCAGACTGGAAATGATGACAAAGGGGTGTAAACTTCCTCTTGTATGTAACTGGCACTCTTTCAAGCCAATCAAATTTTGTTTTACATTTAAGAAATACCGCAGTAGTACCGCTATAGTATCTAGGAAGTTCTGCGGTACTAGTTAAATTAAAAAAATATATATAATGTTCATGGAATTGGCAAACCCATAATCTAGGCAGCATGTTACAACAGCCTTTGTGTGTGTTTACTTAATAAATATATGATAAATCTAAAACATTGATAATGAACGTAGTCCAAAATTTGCCAAGTATAGCCAGAAACCATAGAGACTATGATTTATGCAAGAAAATAAGAATGACTGGGCAATAAACACAGCCCATTGCTACTAGAATACAGCACAACCCATGCACATTGTGATGACTTGAGGAAAGTAATAAGTTTATTTGTGGACACAAAAATATGGAAAACTAACTATGGATACCATATCACATACATGTATACATGTAAATGCATTAAAATGTTATATTCTAATTTGAATAGATATCACTAATTGTGAATAACACATGTCTTACATTTTTCAAATTACATTAATTCACGTTTTAGGCATAAAAAAACATTTAAATCCAATGAAAAAATCAAAGGTCAAAGCTTAGCTATAGTTAGGTGTACCTTATTTATTGTAACAATACAATTTGTTTTAACCTACACAAACTTTTAAAATTGCAAAGTTAAAGTTTTAACTGTATATTCTAACTTCAGTCACGTGACAACACAATGGTAATAAATATTTTGCAACACCACATTAACTAGAACTCGTCCCTTCTACATGCACTGCTTATACCCTTTTATGTAACATTACTAGTACCATCATAATTTTTCGCTCTCCTAAAAACACTTAGCACAGCTAGCATAACATATTTTATGACAAAAGTGTGCATGTAGAACGGTGAGAGACTTTAGATTGTTTTACACAAAGTTAAGAGGTTACAAACAAAACGGAGAGTAAAAAACAATAACATTCTGAAGAAAAAAGGAATTAATCGATTGCCACTACGGAATACTATTTCAAACAGGTGTGGATTTTTATAACATATTTACTTGTCAAGCAGCAGGATGCTTCAGAAAATCTGCTTGTCCTATAAAAAAACTAAAAAAACACTAGTCTCTTTTGGAGCCGTGAAGCGAGATGACAAATTACAGTAGTGTTCCTTTTACAACAGAGCTCTGATAATAGCTTATTTTGATTATGTCAACGCTAGTGTTATATCAAATTTTGGATTCTAGCAATTGTCTGATTTTGCCATCTTTCTGCAAATCTACATACAGGGGTTAGATGTAGGTGAGAAGCGGAAGTTCCAGAGTTGGAATGCCCTTGTGAGTCAGTGTCCACCTACAAATTATCATGTTTAAGGGTATTCGTCGACTCCTCTCAAATCTCTTCTTATTCGGTAAAATGTTGGAAATTAGTCCTAACAAAGGCAAAACTAATATTTTTCAAGAGTGGAGAAAAAAGATGTTTTAGGAAAGTGAAATTGCAACTGCGCAACAGATTTTCACGAGTACATGTACATGTGCTCATGCAAAAATTGAAGTCACAAAAGTTTGCTGGGAGTATGGTTAAAGGCCTACTTCTGTAAAGGCTTGTGAATTCCTGAACATTGTAAATCTGCAACAATGCAAGTACATATTCCTGTGGGTGTAGTTTTGTGACTTTTTGTTACTAATTGGGCACACAATTTATTTCGTTTTGTACATAATATTGCGCATAATAGTGCCATACCGATTCCCCATTATTCTTATTATTAGTTTAAATATTGGCTTTTTCAAACATGTTTCACTAAATGATGCTTCAAAATTGCACAATAATTTAGCAAACCTCTTTTTTCAAGCTGCAATTTTTGTGCATATTTGATTTTGAAAGCAGTCACTAATCTTAGTTCCATTTTTATGCATGCATTTGCATACATTCAGGGAGCATTAATATCATTAATGGAACATTATATAGAACTTAAATTATTACATTTTGCAAACCTCTGTATAAGTGTTTACACTGGAACCAGTCAGTAATGCAAGCTGAGCTCAAAGCTTACTGCATTTCCTTAGTGCACTCGCCCCAGCAGTAAAGGCTTTGCATTAATGAATCATTTGATCATGTTTGAACAACTTATCCTGTTGATCATTTTAACGTTAGACTTAGAGAGACCGCTGGGAGGCAAGATGGCGATCGGCTGACGGCGTCGCGAGGGAGCTCCGCTGAGTCCCCCCCGATGGAAGCGCAACTGAGACTGGAGATAAGATTAATAATCTCCTAAAGCAATCGTGAAACTTGAGACGCATTGAAGATGAAAAATTGCTGAGAGAAATGCGGCTGAAAACTGTAATTGGGAAAAACTCACCTCTGTTTGTTATCACTGCAATCTATCCCTGCCTCGAGGACGTACTGCCTGCTCGGAGCTCCTGGATGGGGGATGACCTACGCGGCTCCTTCCAAGCGCATCTTCACTTCGGAAAGCTTCTGAACGAGCTGTTTGTTCTTCGTGCTGAACAGAGGAGGCAACTACGAAGCTTACACGGGATCCGCTTCAGAAGCAGAGGAGGTAGCGGTGTGGAAAGCAGGACTTGGGCAGAGATATACGGCTGCAACCAGCGCATGCTCCGGCAGGACACACAAGCGAGAATGACTGGTAAAGGGGCGAGAGGAGGCAAGGGTAAGATCGCTCCGGTACCCTCACAGCAAGGCGCAGCACAACCTAATACCTCATTAACACTTACACGCCTGGCTAAAAAACAGGACAGCACAAATACGAGTGCAAGAGGTAGTGGAGGGGGTGAGAGAGGGGAAAGTGGGCGCAAACCCCCGCAAGAAAAAGATTTAACCAGTAACTCTACGGGGGAGAGAAAAGAAATAACACTCGTACATTCAAAACAACCGACAGCTCTCAACCTTTAATCTCCACTAGTTTTGTGGCTGTGGGAAACCTCGGGAATGCTAAACAGGCGGCCTGTAGTGCATTAAAGGATGGCTCGGATACTCCCGCATTAATTGGTCCAGTGGAAGTAACCACGGCAGCAGTGGTAGAGGGAGCTGTTGGCTTCGTTGGTAATGTGTCAAGCAACCTCAGTAGCCCATTTGCGCAAACGAGTGTTACAACCCCGATTAAAAAGACTACCGGGCATACCACCCTCCTCCCTCCAGTACCGGACGTGGTTCACTCACTTCTAGACTCGAGTCAGATGACGGTAGATAATCAAGACAAATTTTTCTCGCTAACTGAAGAGTCTGAAGTAACAGACAGTAGTATCTCCCTATCGAGTGGGGAAGAAGGCAAGAATTGGTACAGTAGCCCTAATACCGGCACTCAAAGATCCAGAGCAGGTATCAAAAGGCTACACAAAAACGAAATAGCGATCGGGTGCAAGCAGGGAAAGACCTATCGGGGGATGAGAGTCCCAGTGAGCTGAAGTGGGATTATAATAATACCCCTCTTACACTGGCCTCGGGGGTACCCCAATAAGCACTCCAAGTAGTTACAAGCCAGCGAATGACGGCTGTGGCATTGGTAGCGACAACAGTAAGGCGGTGGAGCAGGGTGAAGCCACCTTGTCAGTTGTGCTAAAATCCATAAAAAGCTTTCAGGATGAAGTCAAGGCTGATAACCGACGATCCCGCATGGCGGCTAAAAACTGCAAGGGGCTGTCAGAAAGGTGGGGAAGACCTGTGCCGACATAGCTGATCGAATGACTATGGTGGAGGGAGGACCGAGCAGTTGGAAAAGGAGGTATCTACACTCCAGACACAGCATGTTGATCATGAGGGATTGGTAAAAGATCTGATGTGGAAGATGGAGGAACAAGAAAACCGGCAGAGACGCAACAACCTCCGTTTCTTGGGGATCCCGGAAGGCGCAGAGAAAGATGATCCTAGGAAATTTATGATCAACCTGCTAAAAGGAGCGTTCCCAGAGTTGCAATCATGGGACCTGGATAGGGAGGTTCAAAGAGCCCATAGATTTCCCCTGTTTCCTGGCAAGCATGCTTCCGCATCACAACACCCGCGGGCAATGCTTTTATTTTTTGGGAACTTTATCCTCCGCCAAACCTTGTTTGACCTGGCTAGGCCAACAAAGAAACGAACATTCGAGGGAGTAACTTTTTTACAAGACCTGATTTCGCTCATGCCACAGTAGAGCGTCGGTGGAGGCTTCGGCAGCTTTTTGATCCATTCCAGAAACTAGGGGCCGAAGTATACCTGCAGAATCCAGCCAGGCTGAAAATAGTATTTAAGGGGGCCATCCGCAGCTTTGTCTCTGAGATACAGGCACAAAAGTATCTTGAGGAACTCTCGACACAAAAACGTGATACATCTTAGGTTTTAGTAAAATAGGTTCTGAGGCCGGGGACTGGTAGTATTGTTATTGCTAGCGTACCGAGGACTTCTTCTTGCATGGCTGTTCTAAGGGTGGTGGAGGGAATGTTTGATGTATTTTGTGTTGGGGGCTTTTATTCTTTCTTTTTATGATGAGGTAGAGGGGGGTTTCTCTCTGTTCTCTTTGAGGAGGTAATCGCTTTCTGAAGGAAGTGTGCTTATCTTATAACATAATGTCTCAGGACTCTTGAAAAAGATAGTTGTTGGGGAGACCCAGCGGACTCGCGGGACTCTGTTTGTCGGATGTCACACCCCTGGCGCGGCCAGGTAACCTCCAAAAGTGGTGGAGGGTGGGGGGGTAGGGGGAAACGGGGGGAATGGGGCAGGCAGGCAGGAAGGGTGTAACTAAAAAGGGAAGGGTAGGTGGTGGAGGAGAATGATAGAAGGGATGGTGGATAGTGATTATAAGCACGGAATGCACTAATGTAATAAGATGGGTCTTGTAAGAATATTATCCATGAATATCTGCGGATTAAACGATGTCAAGAAAAGACAAATGGTGACTGTAGCACTTCAAACATGGGGAACAAATATCGTGTGTTTGCAAGAAACTCACATCGAAGGGCCACAAAGACATATCCTTAATTCATTGGGATATCGGCTGATATGTGCCACATCACAAGGTGCTAGGGTAAGGGGGTTGCAATTTTAGCTAGGGGCAATGGGGTCACCTTTAATCACTCCAAAGTTGATAAATTTGGTCGTTGGGTAATAACAGAATGCCAGTATGGGAGTGGGCAAAAGCTGACCTTGTGTGCCGTATATGGAAGCAACCATGATGATGCATCAGTTATTGAAGAGATTTCAAATGAACTAATGCACTGGCCCTTGCCTTTGATGGTTTGCGGGGATATTAATATTAATCTGCCCAGTAATTGGTCGCTAAAAGAAGAGTGGCACTACTTAGGGCGTAAACCCAAGGTTTTTAAGGCTCTGAAACAATTGTGCTTGTGCCATGGTCTAGTTGATGGATGGCAGATGTCAAACCCTGATGATCCGGGTTTACATATTTTTCTAACCCACACCTTACCCATGCGAGACTCGATTACTTTTTTTTTCTAATTCAATTAAATCAAAATGTCAGGTAACGAAATTACCCCGGATCCTTTCGGATCATAATCCTCTTATTTGCTCTCTTGAAGTAGACACTAGAAATAATACATTTAACACATGGACTTTTGAGAAAGCTTTGTTGTTAGATGAGAATTATTGTAATTATATGAGGGAGTGGATCCCAAGCTTTCTGTCTGATAATGAGGGAAGTGCCTCAATCGAAGTTATCTGGGACACGCTGAAAGCAGGAATACGGGGGAGACTTTGCAATACTCTCTTAAAAATAATAAACAAGCCAGGGCAGTTATGCAGGGGCTACAAGAAAATCTTAGAAAGTTTGAGGAAGAACTTATAAGTGGTGCAAGCAACAATAATCTAAATAAAAAGGAAGAAACCGAAAAACTGCAGAAGCAAGTAGCAATTGCGAAAGCTCAAATTTTTAATATTTTTACTGAAAAAGCAATAAAAAAAGCACTAGCCCAAAAGAGAGGGTTTATGAAGTCAATGAACAAATAGGACACCAGCTAGCCGTGCGTATGAGGCAACAGGTTACATCAAACTTAATTCGTGAAATTCAGGGATCTCAGGGGCCCCGAATTGAAGATTCCAAACTTATAAGAGATGCTTTTTGGCAGTTCTATCAAGAATTATATTCGGAAACCGGGGGGGTTGATCAAGCAAGAATTGAGGACTACCTGGATAACTCCAGGCTTGTTAAGTTCGATACAGAAGATGCAAATTGTTTAGAGGAATTACCCTCGGAGGAGGAAATATTAAGCGTAGTTAAAAATTTACCTGGAGGGAAAGCTACGGGGCTAGATTGCATCCCATCAGAATTTTATGCTGTATTTTTAACTCAGATCAAAAATGTCTTGGTCGATCTTATCACGCAGATTTTTAAGGGTGGGCGCCCGCCGAGTTCTTGGTCTCGGGCCAAGATAATTATCTTTCCCAAAAAAAATAAACCCCTGAACAGCTTGGATCATACCGCCCCATCACCCTTATTAATTCAGATTCTAAAATTTATGCGAAAGTTCTGGCGAATCGTATTGCCCCATTAATTCATAAAGTAATCTCTCCAAGCCAGCACGGCTTTATTCCTGGTAGATCCACCATCAATCATATTCACCGAGTAATTACTCTGTTTGATGCTAGGGGGTGACAGGGGACCCTATGGCGCTGGTTTTGCTGGATGCGGAAAAAGCGTTCGATAGGGTCTCCTGGCACTTCCTGTGGGCAGCAATGTCCAGAATTGGGATCCAAGAAGGTTATATTCAGGCTGTTAAAAAATTGTATGTAAGTCCCAAGGCCGTAGTAATGGTAAATGGCAGTCTAACAGAAGAAATAGTAATATCACGGGGGACACGACAAGGCTGCCCGTGCTCCCCATTGCTTTTTGCAATTTATATTGATTCTTTTTTAAAGCGATTGGAGGAGGATAGTGCAATTAAGCCGGTTATTTTTAATAGTTTCTCTACTAAAACATTAGCCTATGCGGACGACATCGCTATTGTGACAATTGATCCAAATTTGGCCATGTCCGCAATAGAGAATGAGGCAAAGCAATTTGGAGAAGTTTCTGGATACGCTCTCAATCAGGGGAAAACTCAGATTGTTTTGAATAAAAAATGCGTGATGAGAGATGTACGGGTGGTGGACCAAGCAACCTATCTTGGGGTCTGTATAACATCTGATCTTGATAATCTAGTCAATATCAATCTGAAACCGATGACTGCTACAATCCGGAAAGACCTTAAACGTCTAGATAATTTACATCTTTCTATTATAGGCAGAGTAAACGCGATTAAAATGGTCTTCTTCCCCAAAATTCTATACTTATTTAGAACAATCTGCTTAGAATTTTCGGCAACCTGGTTTAAGTCTATTGATCGGTTATTCTCCAGCTTTATTTGGGCATATTCACAACCACGGCGAGCCCAGAAGTTTCTTACTCTTCAAAAGGAACGTGGTGGGCTAGGTCTCCCGAATCTACAGGCATACTATTGGGCAACTGTTCTGTTATACAGCAAAGAACTGTTGGAGAATAACGGGGCAGAGGGAGAAGGGGTAGCCCCTACGCTTTCCACCTTTCAATTGGTGCTAGGAAGGGAGAGCAGTGGATATTGGTGGAGACATTTACATGACAGCCATTTCAAAAAGTTAAATTTAAAACAGTACTCAATGGGCTTAAAGTATGGAAACACATCAGGAAAATGCTTGGGATAGGAAGATTCTCGTTTTATACTCCCTTAAAAATAATCCTGATCTCCCCGCCATTTTTAATGATAACTATATGCTTAAATGGCATGAGGTAGGAATTACACAGGTAGGCTGTCTCTTCTCCTCTGTAGGGATCTATTCCTTTGAAGAACTAAAAAATAAATTCGGGCTGGACTGGCGCGACTTTTTAAATATCTCCAAATTAGAGATTGTCTGATACGTAAGACAGGTGGGAAGGGAGGGATTGGTAAAGTAAATTTAATAGACACATTATTATCTGGTATCAGAAATAGGATTGGGGGCATTTACGTAGTCATTAACGATATGTTCCCTGATGATATGGAAAAAATATCGCAGAAATGGTTAGAGAAAGCAGAAATTCCAAATAATGAGTTTAACTATGCTTATGAATTGTCACAAACAATTTTAATGTCGACCAAGCTCCAGGCACAATTTTTTAAAACATGCTTTTTTCTGTACTACACTCCTGATAGAATTGCAAAATGGGGGACTGGATTGAGTACATGCTGCCCCAGGTGCAAGCTATATCGTGCAGATTGTATACATATTTTCTCTACTTGCGAGGGACTAAAAGCTGTTAAACGAGAGATAGAGAAATTTCTATCCACAATTTTGAATACTACAATTGTATTATCTAATGGGGTTATACTATTGGGGGCCGCAGACCCCGGAAGCTCTAATATAGGCCATGAACTCACCTTTATTGCAATGGCAGTCTTCAGGCTCTGCATTGCTTCCGTATGGCGTGATACTGATGCCCCCACGTTTCAACAATGGCTAGCTAGATTTCTGGCTTTGGCTAATATAGAAATTGCCATTTATAAACGTAAGGGCAGGAAAACGACGGGAAAAGGGGTTCAAAATTTGGTCCCCTCTGATTGCTTGGCGTCAATCTTTAGGCTGCTTGGAGTGAGGTCCACGATTGTAATAGTAGTATAAGCACAAAGGGCATTACTAGCTAGATTAGTAGTGTGCTCTTTCTTTTTGTTTTGTTGTGATATTGTTACGAATTACTCATGTTATTTTTCCATGTATCCCTTCATGGTAGATATGTACAGTTTACACACTATGTATATCCTTTCTTTTGTGTTAATTGGCACTCATTTTTTTATGGCACACCTGTCTGTCCGGGAGGGAGGGGGTGGGGGCTGGGGGCCTGGGTTGAAATATAGTTGTTGTAAAATCCTAATAAAGATATTTTTAAAAAAAAATGAACAACTTATCCTTATAAATACAAACTTTGCTTTAGAGAAAGGCAATCCCCTTTTGCAGATCCATACCGAGGTACTGTAAAACAGGCAGCCAAAGAGTTTCTATTGCAGGGCCATACTTGTCCAATGAACAAATAAAATAAAAACTTGTTGTCCTTAACCTAAAAAAAAATGTCCTGGGTATTGGGTGACAGAGAAATTCCACACCCCTCTATAAAATCATATATAACATGCCCAGAAGTAGAAAGCAGACAGAGGAGATTAAAGGTAATACAGGAACATAGCCAGGGAAAGGTGGGGACAGAAAGAGTGGCAAGCATGATTCAAATCATCCCCAAGTGTTGTGATTATAGAACTGCTGGGTAATGGGTAACTGCCTCACAGTGGAAAGAGAAATGGGAAGGGGTATGGCTCCTCAAAGGAGAAGAGATGCACCTAACTGCAAGAGCTACTTATTTTGGAACTGGGGAACCAGATTCAAGTCCTAGCGTTGGCTCAACATCAGGTGATTAAGGGCAAATCACTTAGGGCCAGATGTATCAAGCGTTTTCCCGTTCGCAAACGGGCCGATTCACAGAATTGTCCTGTTTGCGAACGGGAAAAAGCCTTTTGGGATGTATCATCTCAAAAGGCATTTGCAAAATAGGGAATCGCAATTTTTGCGATTACCTATTTTTGACCCTGCTTTAAGGAATCGCAATTTACCACCAACTTCAAGTTGGTGGTAAATTGCAAATCCTTAGAAAAATGCACAATTTTGAATTTTTCTAAGTGCCATGTGGCGCACATACATGTATGTGCGCCACATGTGCACACATGCATATTTCAGGGGTGCAACAGGTGTCCTTTTGGCACCCTTGAAATTGCATGCGCAATTTGCGAGTACCTATTGGGTACTCGCAAATTGCGCATGCAATTCCCATTCATTCCTATGGGCTTCTAGGCCCATAGGAATGAATGTGAAGTCATTCCTTAATAGCGAATTGCAATTTGCGACTCACTATTAAGGAATATGTAGGAATCGCAAAATAATTTGCAGAAACCTACATACATTGCATTTTGCGAGTCTATAATAGCGAATCGGTAAAATTCGCTATTATAGAGTCGCAAAATGTAATCTTGATACATATGGCCCTTAATCTCTGAACCTGAAAAAAAAATGAATCTGACGTTGTGTAATGTAATCTGGTGCTCATGTAAAGTGCTCCAATGCCTTTGTGCAGAGTTTTCACTATATAAAACCACAAACAATAAAAAGAAGAAAAATCAACTGCATTATGAGAAAGAAAACTGAGAACAGTTGAAACTTTGGGGTTGGGAAAGGGAAGAGAGAGTGCACAGCACACAAGGGCTCTGTACAACCCAAATAGGCTGCAATGCATGCTGCCTAGAGACGGACATTGCCAGAGATATATTGAGTGCTTATTTCCATTGCTTCAAGTGCACCAGCACTCTGTTCACTGGTGACAAGGCACAAATGTGTTCTATTCAAAATGTGCATTATTAAAAGTGTGCAAAGTTATTAATCTATACTTGAATTCACATGTGCACACTGGCATGAATGTAATGTAATTGAAACGAATTTGCTTCAACTTGTTAAAGCAGAGCTTTCCAAACTTTTCTTGTTGGTGACACACTTTTTAGACATGCATCATTTCGCGACACAGTAATTCAGTTTTACTAGCAAACTGGAGGTTAAACTAACCGCATATAAAAGATACGGACAAATACATAAATTGTGATAACCAAATGTATGGGGACACAACATATCTCACGAAAACCTTTCATGTATATTTTTTAAAATACATGATTTGTAAGATAACATACATTTCCAAAACTGTTATGAGTAACAATATGTAAATATGTGCAAGAATTTAACCCTTTCTATGCTCATGACGGAGCGGTTCCGTCATGAGCAACGGTGGGCGTGTGCTCATGACGGAACCGCTCCGTCATGGCACCCAACCATGGGGGAAGCGCTGGCGCTCCCCCCATGGGCAGCCCATCTAGCCCCCACAAAGGGGGATGGCAGCGGAAGAGTTTCCGCTGCCACCCCCGACCCCCCCAGGCAATCCCATGACGTCAGCGCACGCCGACGTCATCAGGAGCAGACGGATGCACTGGAAGCCATTTGCTTCCTGTGCGTCCAGCAGGAAACAGGTAAGCTTCTTTGCTCCGGTGGGGCGGGGGTGGGGAAATTGGGATGCATTGAGGCATCGGGGGAGAGGAAAGAGTTTTTCCTCCCCTGATGTCTCAATGCAGGGGATTCCTGCTGCACGATCGCGAATGGCGTCGCGATCGTGCAGCAGGAATGCCCCCACTAGGCACCAGGGATTTCTTTTCAATTTAAAGGAAGCAACCCCTTGGGCAAGGCACGCTTCCTTAAGGGGCACAATTTTTTAAAGACTTTTCTGCCCCCCCTGGGGACAGATCGGCTGAGTTTTCTGGCGTTTCTGGCCCCGGGGGAGGGGGGGGCAGAAAAGCCCAGTAGAGCCAGGGATTTAAAAAAAAAAAAATGGAAGCGACCCCTTGGGCAAGGGTCGCTTCCAGGGGGCATATTTTTTTTCATATGGGTATTCTGCCCCCTCCCGGGGGCAGATCGGCCTGTTTTTTTGGCCTTTGGGGGCAGAAAACCCCACTAGACACCAGGGACTTTTTTTAAAATTAAAATGGAAGCGACCCCTTGGGCAAGGGACGCTTCCAGAGGGCAGATATTTTTGGTATGTTTATTCTGCCCCCCCTGGGGGCAGATCAGCCTGTTTTTTGGGCCTTTCTGCCCCCAGAAAACCCCACTAGACACCAGGGACTTTATTTTAATTGAAATGGAAGCGACCCCTTGGGCAAGGGTCGCTTCCAGGGGGCTGATATTTTGTGTATGTTTTTTCTGCCCCCTGGGGGCAGATCGGCCCGTTTTTTTGGCCTTTCTTGCGCCAGGGGGGGGGGGGGAGGGGCAGAAAACCCCACTAGGCACCAGGGATTTTGTTTTGTGTGTAATGGAAGCGACATGGTTGCTTCGAAGGGGGTAACGTTTGGTTAATGTTTTTTCTGCCCCTCCTGGGGACAGATCTGCCCCCTTTTTTTGGCCTTTCTGCCCTAGGCAGGAGGGGGGAGGCAGAAAACCCTACTAGGCACCAGGGATTGATTTCTTTTTCAAGGGGGGCACATTTCTGTCTGCTGTTTTCCGCCCCACCTGGGGGACAGATCGGCCTGGCAGACAACCTCACCCGATCCCTTGGGCAAAATCACCCCCCCATATTTCTCAGCCCTATTTGAAGGCCCATCTGGCAGATTGACCATTTGGGTAGTGACATAGCGTGTTATAATGTTAATTGTTTTATTTCTTGTGAATTGCATTGGTAATGCTTTATTTCTCCCTTTTTGTTCTAGTTCAAGGCTTTTGCTCTTTAGACTGTTCCAGGTTGCGGTTTCGTTACTGGTGGTTCTGCTGTTTGTGTAGGTGCATGTTTGGTGAGAGACTTTTTTTGTACAAATTGAATGAGTTTCATTTCCCTGCATGAATGTGTTTTTTGCAAATGGTGTAATAATAGCAGTATGTTTGGCGTCTGTTTTTTGAGTGTCAAAAACTTTTTGCATTTGTGCTCGATGTGTATTTTGTTGTCTTGTGAGTAATTGGTTTTGTTTTTTTCTTTCTAGTGGGATATTGTTGGTTTTTGCTGTGTCTCTGCAGAGTACGTGCTGGTGAGTGTAGCTGTCACTTGCAAGTGAATCGTATAGTTTTTGAGCATATAGATCTTTGTGATAAAGGCACACATTTTTTTTACTTACTTATTTTGCACAGTGTTGGTTGTTGTTGACGACTTGTTTGTGCAATCGCCTTTCTTAGTAAGGATAATGGCTAGCCGCAGGATTACTACTCAGCAGGTTGTTGGTATGCTTTTTGAGTCTTCCTCTGACCATGGTTCAGAGACTGACTCTGCATCTGAGGCAGAGGAGGGAGTGGAAGATTCAGGCAGTGAGTTTTCTGTCAATGAGGAATCATCGGATGATGAAGCTACTCTCAGTGCGGATGAAGCTACTCTTAGTGCGGATGAAGTGCCTGTTTTAGAGGAGGTCATTGATGTGCCGATAGTGCAGCAAGAGGCATCTGGGCTGCAGCCTGGGGCTGCAAGGCTTCCCGTTGGAAGTGCTGACCTCTGGGTTTCCCCAGGCATGGTGCAGCCGGCATTGCCAGACTTTACTGGTGTTCCAGGGTGTAGAGTGAATACTGTAAACTTTTTGCCGATACATTTTTTTCAGTTGTTTATGGACGATGTATTTTTGGCAGAGATTGTTGAGCAGACTAATTTGTATGCCGAACAGTTTTTGAGGGATAACAGTGCCAGCCTTAGGCCCCACTCAAGAGCTACCCGGTGGACTCCCACAAATCTGGAAGAGATGAAGAAGTTCTTGGGTTTAACTTTTTTGATGGGCTTGCTAAGGAAGCCATCAATGTCTTCATATTGGTCTACTAGTCCCTTGATGGCAACGGCTATATTTCCCGCAGTCATGAGTCGTGATAGGTATTTGCTTCAGCTTCGGATGCTGCATTTTGTCGATAATGGTTTAGCGTTGCCACGAGATCACCCTGATTGTGACCGTCTTTTTAAGATTCGGCATATCATTGATCACTTTGTAGATCGATTTTCTGAGATCTATGCTCCAGGGAAAGAAATAGCAGTGGATGAGTCTTTGGTCTTGTTCAAGGGCCGCTTGGTTTTTAGGCAATACATTCCTAGTAAGAGGGCACGCTATGGAATTAAGATGTATATGCTGTGTGACAGTAGGACTGGATATGTCTCTAATTTCAGGGTGTACACCGGTAAGGATTCCAGGATTAACCCCCCTGGTTGTCCGTCCACTTTTGGAGTGACTGAGAAAATTGTGTGGGAACTTGGTAGAGGACTTTTTAACAAAGGTCACCATTTATATGTACATACACTGGTGTGCAGTTGTTCAGGGAATTGGCCAAAGTGGACACTGTTGCTTGTGGCACAATCCGCTCTAACCGTAAAGGTTTCCCAAAAGAACTTGTTTGTCAAAAGCTTGTGCGGGGACAGTGCAGAGCGTTGCGTTGCGAGGAACTTCTAGCTGTGAAGTTTTCAGACAGGAGAGATGTCTACATGCTGACTACCATCCATGATGAAAGCACTTCACCTGTGACTGTTTGGGGTCAGGTTGCTGAAGCGCGCAAACCTGTGTGCATTTTAGACTATAATAGGCACATGGGCGGTGTTGATAGAGTAGATCAGAGGTTGGAACCTTACACTGCTCTTCGTAAGGCTTACATTTGGTATAAGAAGTTGGCTATCCATCTTTTCCACTTGGCAACCTTTAATGCTTTTGTTGTATTCAAGGACTGTTGTCCTGAGTCAAAGATGACTTTTGCTAAGTTTCAGGAGTCTGTAATAGGCAGCCTTGTTGTAGTGGAACAAGCAAGTGTTCCTAGAGTTGGAGTGGTGGAGGATGTGGCTAGATTGAAAGATTGCCACTTTCCTGATCACATTCCTCCCACACCCTCAAAAGACTTTCCCAGTAGGAGATGTAGAGTCTGTTGGCAAAGAGGTACGTGGAAGGAGACTCATATGTACTGCCCCGAGTGTCCTTCTAACCCTGCGCTGTGTGTGCCTGCTTGTTTTAGAATGTACCACACGCAAAATAATTTTTGGGAGCATCCATGAGTGGTAAAGTGAACTGCCTGGTCTCTATTGTTTTATATTTTTTGTTCAGTTTCAAGGTTGGCATTTGTGCAATGTATTTAGTTTCAGATTTTGTGTTAGTAGATTTGTATCTATTTGCAATTTGTTTGTGTTTTCTTTTTTGTATAAAAAAATCCTAAATGTGATGGTGGTGTGTGTGTAGGCTGGCGCTTGGCTGGTGGTGTGCGTGGACTGGCGCTTGGCTGGCGGTGTGCGTGGACTGGCGGTGTGCGTGGACTGGCGCTTGGCTGGCGGTGTGCGTGGACTGGCGCTTGGCTGGCGGTGTGCGTGGACTTGCGCTTGGCTGGCGGTGTGCGTGGACTGGCGCTCGGCTGGCGGTGTGCGTGGACTGGCGCTCGACTGGCGGTGTGCGTGGACTGGCGCTCGACTGGCGGTGTGCGTGGTCTGGCGCTTGGCTGGTGGTGTGCGTGGACTGGCGCTTGGCTGGCGGTGCGTGAGTAGTGACTTGCTGCTGGTCACTACACACACTGCTAGCCAAACGCCACTCCACGCAATCCATCAGCTGGTGTGGTTGCTGTGTCAGGAATGTGGGCGTGTGAAAGTGATGGGCCCTTGAATGGCGCTGTCTGCTGGTGTGAGTGTTGTAATGTGATGGGCCCGCGGCTGGCGGTGTGAATGGTTTTGTATGTGTCACACGTATGAAAGGTGTATGAATGGCCTGTAAAGAGGTTGGTGCCTTGTCGTGGCTTTACAGCTCACGAGCTGTGAGTCAATGGTTCAGTTTCTCGTCCTTTCAATTATTAACAGTGCATTTCTTTTGTGAAATCTCTTGTTAATACAACTGTATATACGAACCATCACTCACCCTCGTGCCAAATCCAACCGGTATGTATGTGTGCTTGAGGAATAGGTAGTTGTGCAGAAATATATGTCTTTTCTGTCTTTCTCAAGCAGGATGTACCTTGTCCCTTTTTGTGACTGTTGTAATGTGTTGGTTTCGTGCCTGGTGGTGTGAATGGTCTTGTGTGTATCACGTATGAAAGGTGTGTGAATGGCCAGTAAAGCGGTTGGGGCCTTGACGCGGCTTTACAGCTCACGAGCTGTGAGTCACTGGTTCAGTTTTTTGTCCTTTCAATTATTGACAGTGCATTTCATTTTTGTGAAGTCTCTTGTTAATAAAATTTTATATACTGAACCATCACTCGCCCTCGTGCCAAATCCAACCAGTATGTGTGTGTGCTTGAGGATTAGATGGCTGTGCAGTAATATTTGTCTTTTTTGTCTCTCTGCCAAGGTGTACATTCCATCTAAGAAAAACCTACCAACTGTAGATATTGTCGTAAACTAAACACCCATGGGCGTACATGGTGATATCTCTCTTGTGGATCCCAACAAGTTATCTTACCCACAATGTCCTGCAAACCTCAAAATGTGACTGTCACATTTTCCTTGCATTATTGTGCCAACATTTTCTCCCACCTAGCATTCCCCCAGGTCTCCTGATAAAAATGGTACCTCACTCGCATGGGTGGATCCAGTACCCGCGACAGGCAAAGGCCCAAAACCTATTGAGGCGACATCAAAATTACCTATCACAAAACAACCTGGTTTTGCAAGAGGGGGTCCCATGAGTTTTTGGCCCCGGGCTCGGCGGCCATCTAGGGAAACCTACCAAACCCACACATTTCTGAAAACTAGACACCCGGGGGAGTCCAGCGAGGTATGGCTTGCGTGGGTCCCCCAACATTTTCCTACCCAGAATCCCCTGCAAACCTCAAATTTAGCTGAAAATAATCACTTTTTTCTCAAATTTCTGTGCGGGAAAGTTCTGGAATCTGCGTGGATCCACAAATTTCCCCCCACCCAGCGTTCCCCCAGGTCTCCCGATAAAAATGGTACCTCACTCGCGTGGGTCGGTCAAGTATCCGCGACAGGCAAGGTGTGGGTGGGGCAAGGGCCTGTGACTGGTAAGAGCCCAAAACATAGGGATTAAGGGTACAGCACCGAGAATTCTAAGCGCTACATTTTTACTCGGGACACTAAGGAGAACGCTGTGGGGTAGGACATTTGTGCCGGCACGGTGATTCCACACAAAAATATGTGGAAAATGTCTTTTTTTCAACTAAATTTGAGGTTTGCAGGGGATACTGGGTAGGGAAACGTTGGGGGATCCACGCAAGCCAAACCTCATTGGACTCCCCCGGGTGTCCCAAGATGGCCGACGAGTCCGGGGCCAAAACCCCAGGTGCCCCCCCCCCAAACCAGGTAGTTTTCTTATAGGTAATTTTAAAGTCTCCACAGTACGATTTGGGCCATTTCCTGTTGCAGCCACTATGCCTACCCACACAAGTGACATACCATTTTTATCGGGAGACCTGGGGGAACGCTGGGTGGTAGGAAATTTGTGGATCCACGTAGATTCCAGAACATTCCCACACAGAAATTTGAGAAAAAAAAGTGATTTTTTCAGCTAAATTTGAGGTTTGCAGGGGATTCTGGGTAGGAAAACGTTGGGGGACCCACGCAAGCCATACCTCGCTGGACTCCCCCGGGTGTCTAGTTTTCAGAAATGTGTGGGTTTGGTAGGCTTCCCTAGATGGCCGCCGAGCCCGGGGCCAAAAACTCATGGGACCCCCCTTGCAAAACCAGGTTGTTTTGTGATAGGTAATTTTGATGTCGACTCAATAGGTTTTGGGCCCTTGCCTGTCGCGGGTACTTGACCCACCCACGCGAGTGAGGTACCTTTTTTATCGGGAGACCTGGGGGAACGCTGGGTGGGAGGAAATTTGTGTCAGCCCGGTGATCCTACAACTTTCCCACACAGAAATTTGGGAAAAAAATGATTTTTTCAGCAAAATTCGAGGTTTGCAGTGGATTCTGGGTAGGGAAATGTTGGGGGATCCACACACGCCATACCTCATTGGCCTCCCCAGGGTGTCTAGTTTTCATAAATGTGTGGGTGTGGTAGGTTTACTAAGATGGCCGCCGAGCCCGGGGACAAAAACTCAGGTGACCCCCCCCCCCTTGCAAAACCAGGTCCTTTCAAAATAGGTAATTTTGATGTCGCCTCAATAGGTTTTGTGCCCTTGCCTGTCGGGGGTACTTGACCCACCCACGCGAGTGAGGTACCATTTTTATCGGGAGACCTGGGGGAAAGCTGGGTGGGAGGAAATTTGTGGATCCACGCAAATTCCAGATCTTTCCCGCACAGAAATTTGAGAAAAAAGTGATTTTTTTCAGCTAAATTTGAGGTTTGCAGGTGATTCTGGGTAGGAAAATGTTGGGGGACCCACGCAAGCCATACCTCGCTGGACTCCCCCGGGTGCCTAGTTTTCAGAAATGTGTGGGTTTGGTAGATTTCCCTAGATGGCCGCCGAGCCCGGGGCCAAAAACTCATGGGACCCCCCCTTGCAAAACCAGGTTGGTTTGTGATAGGTAATTTTGATGTCGCCTCAATAGGTTTTGGGTCGTTTCCTGTCGTGGGCACTAGGCCTACCCACACAAGTGAGGTACCATTTTTCTCGGAAGACTTTGGGGAACGCAGGGTGGGTGGAATTTTGTGGATCCATGCAGATTCCAGAACTTTCCACCACAGAAATGTGAGGAAAATGTGTTTTTTTGGACAAATTTTTAGGTTTGCAAGGGATTCTGGGTAACAGAACCTGGGGAGAGCCAGTCAAGTCACCCCATCCTGGGGAGGGAGGGCTAGAGGGCGTCAAGCAAGATGGCCGCACTTCCGTGAGGCTCCTGCTGCTTGGGGCAATATCCGTCAATTATCCTGGTCTACAGCTGCCCCACATCGCTGCAAATGACACCGCTGTGAACGGGAAGACACCCGCTATCTGCCATTGCCGCCATCCTTCCTGAGGGTGCCTAAAATGGCGGCGGCCATCTAATCCTACGAATGCTGGAGCTGTGATCGGTGCGGACCGAGCTGACACCGCTTCGCCTCATCCCCTACAGCGGCTGGCCGCCCCCCGAGTAGCCTACACCCGGGAGTTTGCTTGTGACAGCGGCGCCACCTGCGATATCGAGGCGGCGACCTCGCATCACCGAGAGCGGTACTCTCCTCCTGGGCCCGCCGCTGCTGAGACTGGCACGGTCCGATCTCCTGATGTGAGGCCTTGGCGGAGGCTCGACGCGAGGGAGGCGCTCGCGAGAAGGCTCGCGCTGCTGCTACTGCCCGGGGATTGTCTCTCCCCCGTTGGAACTGCTGACCTGGACTGAGTTGTTTCCTCCGCGGCTGCCCCGGCTCTAGAGGCTGACTGGGGCTGTCAGGAGACGCGAGGGGTCGCCCGGGGCCTCGCCGACTGCACTGCCTGTTCCGGAGACCAGAGGGAGCAACGCACCCTCGATCAGTGAGTGAATCCTGGAGCCAACCTGCGTCCCGCTTGCCGCCACTACTCTGCTTCCTTCAAGGTCAAGGGACCTGCGCTGCCTCCACTGTTAAGACCCCAGAGACGGGGACCTCTGCATTCCTGCAATTTGGCGCCCAAAACGCTACAGCCCTGCCGAGCACTTGGGGCCGTATAATCCACGTGGAGGCCGCGCCTGTGCTCCACGACCCCGCTGGCCCTCGCCGACACACAGCGCGCCTGATTCTCCGCGAACTGGATGGGCGGCGGTTGCTGAGGGGCGGACCCGTTCCCATCGCCGACCCCAGCCCGCTCCTCTCCGCTTGGGGAGTACGCCTTGCCGGTGCTGGCCTCGCAGTCGGCCTCCTTGGGAAACCCCGGCCCTCTTCGTGGCGGCAGCTTTGGTCACTACGCTGCGAAGTACTATCTGGGGCCAGCCTTCGGAGCCCTTCTCTGCTGGCCTCCCTTGCTGCACTGCTCTTGACTCCTGCTGCGTTGGGACCACCCCCGGCATTTAGGGGGACAATCGCCCTGTGACCCACGGGCCAACACAACCTACCTAGCCTCTCCACTCTGGGCGAGCCTCCTGGGACGCAGCGGCCTCCACTGCCCGGACGTGCTGTGCCCTGCCGTACTTGAAACTGCCGGCTTTCTGTATCCGCTGCACGCCTCTGATGGTGCGAGACTATTTCTGCTATATACCCTGACTTTACAGTGGATCATATCCCTCTTCCCGACGTGCCAGAAGGCAGCCCCGTAGACGTATACGCCCGCCCGTCTTCCACTGCGTCGCACCTGCCGCCATGGGACGAACTGATGGCAAGCAGCCCAAACTGAACTTCGAAGCCCGAAAATCCACAGGGACACAGGCGGACATGGAGGGAGAACAGGCTGGCGCCTCTGCCCCAGAACAACCCACATCTACAGAGGACCTCAAAGCGATTCTGCTGGTCATCCAATCTAGTCTATCTTCCATACAGAGCAAAATGGACGCTAATAACGCTCGCATGGACGCTCTCACCCACAAAAGCGAAAAGCATGAGGAGCGTATCAAGGAGACGGAACGCCGCATCTCTAACCTAGAAGACACCTCTACCTCAACTGCGGACAGAACGCTGGATATGGAGAAGGTCCTGAAGGTCATAGCCGCGAAGAACGAAGACCTTGAATCCTGCTCGAGGCGAAACAACCTGCGGATTCTAGGAGTGCCGGAGTCCACTGCTACGGGCAAAATGGAAGAGTTTGTGGAACGCATGCTGACCACTACCTTTGGGAGAGAAGCCTTCTCGCCTGTTTTCATTGTCGAACGGGCACAACGCTCCCTGGCTCCTCGCCCGGTCCCTGGCGCCCCGCCCCATCGTGGCGAGGCTACTCAACTACAGAGACCGAGATGCTGCACTCCGCCTAGCCAGAGAGCGAGGAAAGGTCCTCTTCGAGAACAATGAGGTCTCCCTATACCCGGACTTCACCATGGCTGTCCAGGGGAGGCGCAAGTTCATCCCTGTGAAGAAAAAGCTTCAACAATTGAACATTGCTTACGCCATGCTCTATCCGGCGCGCTTAAAGGTCACTCACCAGGGGAAGCACCACTTCTTTACCAACCCACAGCACGTCTATGACTTCATCAAAACCCTGCACAGGGAGGCCGAAGGGCGCGCCTCCCCCCCCCAATAAACCAGGGGACGACGGCGGTACGTCCGATATAGAATGACATCCTCCCCCAGCGCTGGGACTATCGCCTTGGCCTTCATTTGAGAACATTGGGAGCGCTGTCCCTTTCTCTGCCTGTCACTGGGATTATCACATGCCTCCTGCTGACATGCTGAAGTGTACCCGCTGAGCTCTTTTCCAGTACGCTGCTGGCCCTCCCTTCGATGGCGGACTTTATCTCAACGCCTCTGGGACAGCTGAGACTTACCTCCTATATCCCCCCCCCCGAGCACCCTCACCGATGAGGGGTTTCTGGTTTGCCCTCTAGATGCTACCCACTTGGGGAATCCCTACACTGTTCTGGTTTAGTCCATATATGACCCTGCCTTCGTCCTCCCCTGTTGGGAGCGAGAGGCACGAGGACCTGGGGATGAGTGGGGGGGAACTGCGACACAGCAGGATTGGGCTGCTGATGTGGGTGGGGGAGGGGGATGGGTTTGTTTTATGCCACTTACTACTGACCTGACTGAACATTGCATGACCTGTTCTGATACCCTGCGTGACAGACATCGAACGAGAACTGACAGTCTTTTGATAACTGCCCATGGCGGACCGACCTAGCCCACCCAAATACAACTTTCTGACCTGGAACGTGAGAGGGCTGGGGGACCCCCACAAGCGCCGCCACATTCTCTCTTACCTAGACCGACACAATATTCACTGCGCCATGCTTCAGGAAACGCACCTCAGCCCCACCGTTCCAGCAACATTCGCATCTCGCTGGGCGAGCTGCAGGGGTTTCTCCTCCTATTCTACTTATGCTAGAGGTACAGCCATACTGGTCAAACGCACACTCCCCTACACTCCCATTGGCTCCTATGCTGATCCGCAGGGACGCTACAGCATCATATGGGGCAGACTGGCTGCTCAGTCTATTACGTTCATCTCATGTTACTGACCTAATGTGGACGATCCGGAGTTTTCCGAATACTTTGGGGCAAAATCCTGGCCATTGACTCGACCCATGTAGTATGGGGAGGGGATTTTAACGTTACATTAGACCCGACTCTGGACCGGTCGCATCCACACCCCCACCACTACTCCAATGCGCACCACACCCGTAACCAAATCCTCACTGACCACGGCCTCATTGACGCTTGGCGCACACTCCATCCCCACGATAGGGAGGGCTCCTGCTTTTCCACTGCCCACTCCTCCTGGTCACGAATCGATAGGTGGATTCTCTCTCGGGGACTGGTTCCGTGGCTATCCTGGGCCTCTCACCTCCTCCGCACATACTCTGATCATTCGCCGGTGCTCATGACACTCATGCCCCCGCACGAAGAGGCGCCGTACTTGTCATGGCGTCTACCCCCGCAGATCCTCTTAGACCCTGTATTTAAATCTGAACTCGAGCAGGAGATTGAGGACTTCTTTCCCCGCAATGAACACTCGGTCCCACAGTACTCTATAATATGGGAGGCCTTCAAGGTCACTGTGCGCGGCCTATGCATCGCTAAAGGCGGAGGAGTTTTGAAAGATATTCGCTCCACGCTTAGTAAACTAGAAACAGAACTCAAGCGAACGGAAGCCCTGATACAGAGCACCCCCACCCCAGAACTAAAATCGCGCTTGCGAGACCTGCTCTCTGAATATCAAGAGACTGCCGAACGGGAGTGTAAATTTAGGGGGAAATATCACCAGGCACGCCGCTATGGAGAGGGGGAGAGGCCGGGAAAGGCGCTCGCAGCCCTAATTCACCCACCTAGATTTTCTAACACTGTTCTTGAAATTGCGGATGAAGACGGTCAAATACACCGTAATACCCCTGAGATTGCGGCAACCTTTCGAACTTTTTACAAAACCTTATACACCTCGCGTAGGACACACCCCGCCGACTTCACTCCCTTTTTCGACAACACCGCGATTGCTTCGCTTGGGGACACGCAACAGGAATTCCTCCTTGCACACCACGAAGACGACGAGATCATAGCGGCAATAATGCAGCTACAATCGGGGAAAGCCCCTGGCCCTGACGGCCTACCGGCCGAATTTTACAAAACCTATCGCCAGTTACTTATCCCAGTATTGCGGCATGCCTTTGAGGAAGCTCGGGAGACAGGTATACTACCCCAGACAATGCGGGAGGCACTCATAATCTCCATCCCGAAGCCTGGGAAACCGGCGACACAATGCGATTCGTATAGACCCCTCTCACTGATAAATGTAGATGCCAAGATATTAGCCAAACTGATTGCGAACCGGATTAGCCCCCTTATGACCGCCCTGGTTCTCCCTGACCAGTCTGGGTTTGTACCGAGCAGAGGCACGTCTCACAACCTGCGCACCCTATTCGCTGTCCTGCGGGACATTGACCCCGACACAAACGCGGTGGCTGTCTTTCTAGACGCCACCAAAGCATTTGACACCCTAGAATGGGACTATCTGGCGTATGTCCTCCAGCGTATGGGGTTTCCCGCCCCCTTTCTGGCATGGATAAACTTGCTATATACGGGCCTACAGGCCAGCAGCCTTGTAAACGGCACTAGATCCTCTTCCTTCACAATAGCCAGAGGCACCAGACAGGGGTGTCCCCTTTCGCCCCTCCTCTTTGCCCTGGCTATCGAGCCCCTAGCTGCTAAAGTCCGCCAGCACTATCGAGACCATGCCCTTATATACCCTAATAGGCAAGTTCCTATTTCATTATACGCTGACGACCTCACCCTCTACCTCCGCAATCCAGAAGAGAGCCTCAACCTCATCTTGCGGCTGTTTATCCTCTTTGGTCACCTCTCGGGGGTCAATATTAACTGGGGGAAGTCCCAGCTGTTTCCTCTCACGGACGCTACTCCGCGGTACATTCCAGACCACCCTCTCACGTGGTGTGACGACACAGTTAAATACCTCGGTTTAGCCATCACCCGTGACTGGAACGATTTGATGACAGCTAACTATGGTCGCGTACTCGACCTCCTTACCGACAAGATCACGAGAAGGATCGCCATGCCCATCTCCTTAGCAGGGCGGGCCTCACTGATTAAGATGGTCATCTTGCCTAAACTGCTCTACCTATTCACTAACATCCCCTATGCTCCTAGTCGACACTTCTTCAAAACCCTAAAAACTCAACTCATACGACTCACGTGGGGAGGGAAACATGCTAGGCTCCAATGGGACACTCTCACGCGACGTTTTGAGGCTGGGGGCTTTGAAATCCCGGATCTGGAGTTATATTTTAGCTGTGCCCAGGCCCACTTCGCATCATACTGGATGAACCCCCCCCCCTACATGCCGCATCTCGCAGTCGAAGAAGGCCATATGCTTCCGACCCCCTGTTCTGCATTCCTCAGCACGCCTGCCACCCCTCGTCACTCGGCCTCCACTACAGTGGAGTGTACCGTCAGCGCTTGGCGAGACCTGGCCCATCGCCTTCACGCACCCTCTCTCTACTCTCCCTTGCTCCCCCTCCAGGGCCGACTTGACCTACCCGTCACGTGCGAGGGTGGCTGCCGTCGGCTTCTTCGCAAACTCTCCATTCAGACTTGGGGGAAACTGTATGTCAAGGGCACTTTCTGCACCAGCGCAGAATTTTTGGGCGCTACCTCACCCACTCCTCTGGAGCGTTTTTACTATATTAGACTGCGGCAAGATGTGAAAGCCCTTACCCCATGCTTCCCACAGGAGCCCCCTATCATGACCCCACTGCATGTCCTCCTCCAGCAAACGACCCCCACGCATGTGGTCTCGTTGTTATACCGCATCACCCAGCAAGACAGCACATATGCTCCCCCTCTGGCTCATACCCGGTGGGAGGAGGAACTGGGTTCCCCTATAACTGACGGCCAGTGGTCCTTCTGCTGCCGGCAGACTGGAAAAATATCTGCCAACAGCAGACTGCGCATCATACATTTTAAATATATTCATAGACTCTATTACACGCCTGCACGCTTACAGCGCCTACATCTCCGCGACAGTGATCGCTGCGATCGCTGTGGATGCGAGGGGGCGGATTTCAGACATCTAGCCTGGGACTGCCCTTCTATAAGACACTACTGGACGGAAGTGCTGGCGGCGCTTGACCTAATAACTGGAATACACGTCCCCGACGACCCCCTAGTAACGCTTCTGGGTCACACAGCGACGCTAGCTGCTCCGATGCGGCGCTACATCTCCCTAGCACTCCTTCTCACAAAGAGACGGATCGCTTGCAGATGGGGCAGGGGAAGGGCTCCTAAATTTAACGAATGGCTGCAGGACCTCCTATATTGTCAGGAACAATTGACCACATATGCTAATCTTCTGCCGCCTTCCTCCCGCCCATGTGACATTTGGTCCCCCCTTCAGTCATATCTCCTAGAACACCCTGACGCGGAAGACGCGGACACTGAGCCACGCACTGAGGGAAATGGAGACAGGACATGAGCAACTCCTTCTAGCCCCCCATGTACAGGTCTACTCAGAGGTCACAACCCCAAACACCTGAGCACTTGGGACTATGGTCATCTCCCTCGTGGGTCTAACGGTGTCTGTCACGATGTTTGAATGGTCTACCTGCAATGTCATTAATGTGAAGTGGTATTGTTTATTTCTGCAACCTACAACAAAAAACAACAAAGAAAGTTAAATAAAAAAAAAGTCACCCCATCCTGGATTCCCCTGGGTGTCTAGCTTTCAAAAATGTATAGGTTTGCTAGGTTTCCCTAGGTGCCGGCAGAGCTAGGGTTCAAAATCTACAGCTAGGCACTTTGCAAAGAAAGGGTCCATTTTCACTGTGAAAATGTGGTGTGTCCACGTTGCGTTTTGGGCCGTTTCCTGTCGCGGGCACTAGGCCTACCCACACAAGTGAGGTACCATTTTTCTCGGAAGAGTTTGGGGAACGCAGGGTGGGTGGAATTTTGTGGATCCACACAGATTACAGAACTTTCCACCACAGAAATGTGAGGAAAATGTGGTTTTTTTGACCGATCTTTAGGTTTGCAAGAGATTCTGGGTAACAGAACCTGGTGAGAGCCAGTCAAGTCACCCCATCCTGGATTCCCCTGGGGGTCTAGTTTTCAAAAATGTATAGGTTTGCTAGGTTTCCCTAGGTGCCGGCAGAGCTAGGGTTCAAAATCTACAGCTAGACACTTTGCAAAAAAAGGTCCGTTTTTACTGTGAAAATGTGGTGTGTCCACGTTGCGTTTTGGGCCGTTTCCTGTCACGGGCACTAGGCCTACCCACACAAGTGAGGTACCATTTTTCTCAGAAGACTTTGGGGAACGCGGGTGGGTGGAATTTTATGGATCCACGCAGATTCCAGAACTTTCCACCACAGAAATTTTAGGAAAATGTGTTTTGACACATTTTGAGGTTTGCAAGGGATTCTGGGTAACAGAACCTGGTGAGAGCAAGTCAAGTCACCCCATCCTGGATTCCTCTGGGTGTCTAGTTTTCAAAAATGTATATGTTTGCTAGGTTTCCCTAGGTGCCGGCAGAGCTAGGGTTCAAAATCTACAGCTAGGCACTTTGCAAAAAAAGGGTCAGTTTTCACAGTGAAAATGTGGTTTGTCCACGTTGCGTTTTCGGCCGTTTCCTGTCCCGGGCACTAGGCCTACCCACACAAGTGAGGTACCATTTTTCTCGGAAGACTTTGGGGAACGCGGGTGGGTGGAATTTTGTGGATCCACGCGGATTCCAGAACTTTCCACCACAGAAATGTGAGGAAAATGTGGTTTTGTGGACAAATTTGTAGGTTTGCAAGGGATTCTGGGTAACAGAACCTGGTGAGAGCCAGTCATGTCACCCCATCCTGGATTCCCCTGGGTGTCTAGTTTTCAAAAATGTATAGATTTGCTCGGTTTCCCTAGGTGCCGGCACAGCTAGGGTTCAAAATCTACAGCTAGGCACTTTGCAAAAAAAGGGTCAGTTTTCACTGTAAAAATATAGTGTGTCCATGTTGCGTTTTGAGCCGTTTCCTGTAGCGGGCACTAGGCCTACCCACATAAGTGAGGTACCATTTTTATCGGGAGACTTAGGGTAACACAGGATTGTAGAGCAACTGTTATTACCTATTGACTTTCGATGCATTTCTGCCTTCCAAATGAAAGACAATGTGTAAAAGAAGTCATTTTGAAAAATGACCTATAATTCTCATGCTAGTATGGGTACTCCCAATTTCGGAAATGTGCAAATATCTACTGTTTCTAAACTCTATATTTTGTTCCAATTTCAGAAATATATAGGTGTCTTTCATACCGATTTTTCCACGTATATATTTTCCCAAATGAATTGCTATATACCCGGTACATAATAAAAAACCATTGCAAGACACTGCTCAGTTATGGGCTCTGGGTTCGTCGGGTTCTTGGTGAACCTACAAGTCCTATATATCCCCACAACCAGAAAGGTCCAGCGGATGTAACGGTATATTGCTTTCAAACAGCTGTCACAATTTGAAGAAGTTACAGGTGAAAACGTTGGCACAAATGGCTGTTTTTTTCAACTAATTTTCAATTTTTCTTATATTCAACTGTTAGTTTCTATAAAGAAACCTTGCAGGATCTACACAAATGACCACTTGCTGAATTCAGAATTTTGTCTACTTTTCTAAAATGTATAGCCTTCCAGGATCCATTATTTTTTTCATACCCATTTCTACCATTAACTGGAAGAAGGTTGAAAGCACAAAAAATAGCAAAAATAGGCTATATTCCAGTAAAATGCCAAAACTGTGCAAAAAATGTTGGTTTTCTGACAAAAGTCTGTCATTCTCTAAAAGCTGGGAAAATGTTGATTTCAGCCCCACAAACCCTTTGTTGATACCATTTGCAGGGAAAAAACCAGACACTTTCATTTGCAGCACTTTTTTCCCCCAAAAAAACAAAATTTATCTGTATTTTGGTTAATTTCTGGGTCCCCTCCTGGTGAATCCACAAACCCTGGGTACATTTAGAATCCCCATGATGTTGCAAGAAAAGGACGCAAATTTGGCGTGGATACCTTATGTGGTCAAAAAGTTTCAGGGGCCTAAGCGTGAACTACCCCAAATAGCCCAAAAAAGGCTTAGCACAGGGGGGAAAAGGCCTAGCAGCGAAGGGGTTAAAAAATTTGAATAAAACCAACAACTACTTACTGTTTTAATGAGATGTATGAGGTTGATAGGATGAACACAACTGTTCAATATTTGGTGGAATATTAGATAAAGACACTCGCATTTCGTCATCAAGCATTTTCTAGCTTCCACTTTTCAGTGCCTTTAAGTTTGTCATCGTTGAAAAGGATACTTCACGAATGTATGTAGTACAAAACTGCAGAAGAATTTTTAATGCTTTTCTACCTATGTTTTACCTATGCTTGGATTCATTTTTGAAACACGAATCCAAACGCTAAGGCACCCTCTTCATACATCATTAACAGACTTCGATAATTTTTTATTTCAGCTAATTCTTCTTCTTCAGTAAGTGAAAAGTTCCCAATTGCAGTTGAAAGAAATGGATTTCTGATCTAACCATAGTCTTGGATTTCGACATTTGGAAAGTAATGATGAACTTTCTCTCCGAGCAATGTTAAATGGTCAACAATTAGCGGGCTGATATCACATTTTAGCTCACACTCAGTATGTGTTGTATATTCATTAGGAGAATTGTGATTTTGGGATCACAGCTAAAAGTTTGGTCACAGGACTACGTTGTTATTTACCTTGTGAATGCTCTTTATTATTTTCTGTTTCCTTTCTGCTGGTTACATACCTCATCAGCTTTGCTGTAGCAAGTGTATTGTTTGCTCTGCCACCAAAAGCTGTTGTTATGCTTGTGGCTCGCACATGCAGTGTCTGCGGGTCTCGCGCCGGATAACTCACAAATGCCGAGCTGCACGAGGTGTGTGTAAATAAATACTACTGGCCTTTGAGGTTTCTTTGTCAGGACTGCTAACACTTCTTGGTGATGCTGAATGTATTTGTTAGGTGCACCCTTTCATGGCGCACCTGTATAAGTGCTGCCTGTACAATAGGGTGTGAATGGTCTAGTTTAGTGTGTTTGTTAAAACGTTTTTGAGAACTAATACCATTTTATGAGGCAGTGTTAGGCTGGTAAAAGGCGTAAGGCTTAAGTGATGGTAATGCTTAGAGCTCATACATTCACAGTTTGAGAAGTTTACTTACAATCCTTTATGCTTTCTTCTACTTTAGTTTTACAGACGTAGGACGACCGTTTTAAGTTCGGTCCTTTCCCTTTTATTTACAGTTCTCCTCAGTGTGGTCAGTGTTTAGTTAGTGTTTGGTACAGTGTTTGCTAGGCCGGGCGAGACTAGTGTCGTTCTGATAAGGAACATTTCAACAGAACACTAGTGGGAGACTGGAAATGGACTTTCCCAGACCTCCAATATATTATTTGCCCTTTGCACAAAAGACAGAATAAATAAGGTGTCAGATATTTTGTATTCTGATCAAATAGTTTTTCTATCCATACGGGTCTTTCACAAATGTTAGAACAAGGGTGTTTACAGGATTGTTTGTGAAGGAAGTTGCTCACTAGATGGCAGTGTAAGCAATTATTTGTGCAGCATTTTTTTTTTAACCGCTTAGCTGCTTCGAACGTTCCGCGCCAGTGCGGAACGTTCTATTAAGCGGGCGGGGCCGCGTCGGCCAACGGACGTGCGCAGCACTACCGAGGTAGTGCTCGCGACGGCCGTTGGCCGACGCACGCAGCGAAAGGGTTAAACACAGCATGAATCAAAATATCAGCCTGTGTCATGAAGTATATGCAAAAAGCTATTAATAAAATGCCTTCCTGATAACTTTAAAAGCGTACATAAGCTTGATACTCGCCTAAAAACTGAAAGATTACTGCATTTCATCATTATGCAGAGCAACACTGCATATTACTGATCAATAAAATACATCATTTTAAACATTATTGTATGTCGTCCAGATCTGTTGGTTTTCAAAAACAGCCAGAAAACCAGGGAGCCTGCAAATACAAAACTCTTGCTCGGACCGCAAAAAGGTTACAGCTTTCCAGGAGAATGATGATTGATTTACATGGCCCCAGCCTCGCCACCAAATGAGACATATTGTAGAAAATGCAATAAAAACTCAGCCTTTTAAATCCGGGTCATGTGCTAAGTGCTAATCTGTTCGCTGGGCCCCTGGCTAGATTTGAAGGTAAACTTGGGTGCGGCAGCGCAGATTGGGAACCGCTGGGTTAGTGCTAAGGTGGTAGACTTATGTGACGTTTTAAAATTCTGTAACCTGATTTGTCGAAAATGTATTTCTTTGGTTACACCAGGGTGACTTTGCAGTTCCACTGCTCCTCTATGTGGAAATAGGCCACATAAACCCTTGATTTTGGGGGGTGAGCCAGAAACGTTTGCCTGCTAATAGGGACGCTGCCTGATTTCTTACAGACTTTGCTGCTTGTTTGAGACTTAATCTATTTCTGATTTTGCCTATTATTCTGTATTGTTCCATTACTGAAATCATTCATGAAAATGCATTTTTGTATTTAAATTAGACTTTTTGCATCTGTGTTTTACTATTACTGTATTGCACTGTGAAGTGATGCCCCACCAACATCAAGGAGTAGGCAGGAGTCGCAGAGTAGGTAGGATGTCAGGAGAAGTTTATTGTACATCCAAGTGTAAGAGACCTCAGCCACCAACAGCTAAACCAACTGCCAAAACATTGAAGAATAATATTCTCCCACTAAGGAAGAAATTCTAAATTACATCATAGCCTAGCAACCCTAACAAAGGCAAGTTACATAATACAAGGTACAGAATACAGGTTACATAAAACATGGAGAGAATACCACATCACCTTCCCCCTTATAGCATTGACATAAATATTAGCAATAAAAATTAGCGAACACAATCTTGCAAACGACGAGGTGTGATTCTCATGTGCAAAGAACTCCTCCTCACCGGTTGGGATGCAGAACAAGACACAGGAACATCAGCACATTCAGAATCATGGGGAGAACACTTGGCAATCCTGCCAAGGTTCCATATCTTATAGTCACTGGTCTTGACTGCATTGTTGAACAACTTAATGATTTGCAAGGGTTTACCAAACTTGGAAATACCAACACCCTTCCTTGGTAACTTCACTCTGACCCAGTCACCAACCCCTACAAGTGTTTTTTTGCAGCTTTTCTCACATCAAACAATTTCTTCCTCCTTTCCATACATCTCAACTCCCTTTTCTTCCACGCACCAGTACTTTCAACTTTACTGTCAGCCATTTTCCTACTAGAGGCCACCCACGACGGAATCATGTCCGTGATGGCCACTCTTTCTTTAAACAATCTAAAAGGAGCCACCCCAGTGGGTGAATGAGGTGTAAATCTGTACTCACAAACTTTCCTTTTGATAGCAGCTTCCCAATCATCACCAGAAGCCACAGCTAACTGTATGGCTTCCTTCAGTACTTTGACAAATCTTTCCACAACACCATTGCATTCAGGATGGTATAACGCAGCCTTTTTATGTCTTATGCTTCTTTCTTCCAAAAATGTCACAAAGGAATGAGAAGTAAACTGGACTCCATTATCGCATAACAAAGACATAGGAAACCCTTCTCGTTCAAACAGTTCCTCCAAAAATACCATGACAACTTGAGATTCAACAGAATTAACAATCTTTACCTCAGGCCACCTAGAATACAAGTCCACACAAACCAAAACATAGCGGTCTTGAGACCTCAACTTCACAGGCCCTAAGATATCGATGGCAACATCAACCCATGGACCACAGGATTGCTCCCTGATAATCATTGGCTGAGTCCTACAATTCAGCACTTTGTCACTCCCAGCACATTGGGAACAGTTACGAACAATTCTCTCTATGTAAACATCCATGGCAGGCCACCAGTAAGCCTCTCTGCTCCTTTCCTTGGTTTTTGCTATTCCCATATGGCTCACATGAGCATTGGCCACCAGCTTATCTTTCAAGTTGTCAGGGGCCACCAACTTACTTCCACGCATCAAAATGCCATTCACCAAGGTCAATTCATCTTTAACATTCCAAAACCCTTTAAGATTCTCATCACAATTTTTCTTGTCACCCCAACCATCTCGTACCTTTAACATAACAAGTTTCAAGATATCGTCCTGATCGAGACTTTCCCTCCACACTCCTTCCGAGATGAATCCTTTGGTAATGACACACACATTCACCTCCTCCTCAAATTCTTCTCCAGAAAAGAATTCACTCTCCTCTGACAAATTAGAAATTTCACTTTGACCACATAGCCTGGAAAGACAATCTGCCAAAATATTTTTTGAGCCAGGTAAGTAAGAAACATCAAATTGAAACTCCTGCAAGGCAACAACTCATTTTCTTATTCTGTGAGAAAAAAATCAACACCTTTCTTGCAGAAAACACCTTTAAGAGGTTTGTGATCAGAGATTACTTCAAAGGGTTTTCCCCACAAGAATTTTCTTAGTTTGCGAATGGCCCAATAAACACCAAGGGCCTCCTTCTCCACCACCGAGTAATTACACTCAGCCCCTCTCAAAGGCCTAGAGATAAAAAGAATGGTCTTTTCAGAGCCACCGACTTTCTGTAGTAAAACAGCACCCAAACCTTTGGAGCTTGCATCCGTCATGAGGTAAGACACTAAAGAAGGATCAAAGCTCGATAATGAAGGTGCATCATTCAAACAAAGCTTGATGCCATCAAACTCTTTACTGCAAGCATGACTCCACACAAACTCACACCCCTTTTTCAACAGACCCCGCAAAGCCTCTGGTTTTTGTGCAAAGTTGGGAACAAACTTATTGTAAAATTCAGCCATCCCTAGGAATTTTACCAATTCTTCTTTATCCTTGGGATAGTCTAAGTTAGAAATAACTTGTACCAAGGACGGTTTAGATTTAATGCCTGAACCAGAAATCAAATGACCCAGGTACTCAATTTCCCCAACATTGAACTTGCACTTCTCAAACTTCAGTGTGAGACCAGCAGCAAGAACTCTTTCTAAGACCAAGGCCAACCTTTCATTATGTTCTTCTAGATTAATACCATGAACTAGAATATCATCTTGATAGACTTTAGTCCCAGCAACACCCTTCAGAACCTTCTCCATCACCCTCTGAAACACAGAGGCTGCGGAGATGAGACCAACGGGCATCCTGAAAACTTGAAAGTCCCAAAAGGTGTTATGAAAGTTGTGAGGTCCTGGGAAGCGTGATGGAGTTTGACCTGATGGTACACAGATAAAAGATCGAACGTTGAAAAATGCTTAGCACCACCCAAGGAGGACAACATTTCCGTGATTTTAGGGAGAGGATAATGGTCACAATAACCTCTTTATTCAACTCCCTCAAGTCAATGCATAGCCTTGCCTCTCCATTGGCCTTGCGAGCCATAACTACTGGAGAGATCCACTCAGTTGCCTCCACCTCTTGAATTATCCCATTCTTAACAAGCTTATCCAATTAATTCTTCATACAGTCTTTCACTAACAAAGGTACACCTCTGCCTTTTGCTACCTTGGGCGTAGCACCTGGCTTCATTTTTATATGATGAATATAGTCCTTGAGACAACCCAATTCTTTTTTTTAAACTTCTGGAAATCTTGCAACCCAGATATCAGTCCGTTCATTTACTGCTTTAACAGCAGGCAAATCCTATAAACACGCGGAGGGTGTTTGATTGGACTATAAATACACGTAAAGATCACGCTGGTGAAACCAACTAATCAAAGAGTCCCCTTTCATGGAGACATACATTTTAACAGGAACAATTCTCCCTTTAAATTCAATAATGCCCCAAAAATACCCCAAGAGGTCAATGTTTTCCCCTCCATAACCTATAGGTTTGATGTCCGGCTTCACCAGCTTGACTTTGTTCAGAAGTTGTTGATCATAAAAAACCTTGGGAACGAGTGTGATCTTGGCACCAGAATCTAAAAGCATTCTTACTGATTGATCATTTATAAACACCTCTTCAAAGGGACCCTCATTGCCTGAACTATTGACCTGGCAAATCTCAACAACCTCACAGTCATGATCATAAATATCAACTTCCCTGACTTTCTTTTGATCTTTTTTTGATCTACAGCAACGTGAGAGATGTCCCTTTTTACCACAATTAGAACACAAGACTTTCCATCCAGGACAGTCTTTAAAGTTGGCCATGTGACCAGGATTACCACACCTGAAATATTTACCTTGAAACATGTTGTTTAAAGATTTAGTTGACGCAGCAGATTTGTCAGAACTATTCTTGAAAAGCGATTTAGCGCTTACTTCTCTGACCACTTCTTTTTCATTCTTCTCAACAGAACCATCTTTAGTGCACTCTTTGCGAATGGTGTCAACGCACGCTTTAGAATGCTCATGCATTTTTAAGATGGTGATTACCTCTTGTAAAGAAGGATTGTCTTTTTTGCCACAAGCTATCCTTTGCCTTATCAAAAACATCCAAGCATGAGTTGATCTCTCAACCTCTCATCCAACGTTGCACCAAAACAAGTGGATACTAATTTCCTCAAGGTAGTAATATATTGCTCTACAGATTCCTCCTGCCTTTGCATTCTCTTCCCAAAATGATAACGCTCTAACACCATACTCACCTTGGGAAGATAATGTATATCCATCTTTCTTATACATATTTCAAATTCATTTAAGACAGCTGCCTCACTGTCCGGAAGATCAGGAAGGTGCTCATAAACCTCCTGACCCTCTGAACCTAGACAATGCATAAATAAAGAGGCTTTCCTTTCCACACTTAAGGAAGTCCCACAGACCCTTGCATAATTGGCAAACACCTTTTTCCATTTCACCCACGGAATTGAAGGATCACCTGGAGCAGATACAAAAAATGGAGCAGCCGTGGCGTTTTGCATGTTTGGGAAACAAAATAAATGCTTATTTCTTCTTTTTTTTGTGCTACGTTACCCAAAAGGAATGGAGAACAAAAGAATGTAAAAATGTAAAGAAGCTGTGGGAATCAGCTTCAAAGATAAGGAAGAGTACCAGTTAAAGCTGTGCGTATCAGAGTTGAACTTGAAAGACAATGAACCCAACAACAGCTGTGTGGGTCCGCGCTGAAGAGAAGTGGCACACAAAAGCAGCTGTGCGCGTCAGCGCTGAAGAAAGTGGTGCAAAAGAGTAGCTGTGCGCGTCAGCGCTGAAGGAAAGAGGCACAAAAGGCAGTTATGCACGTCGGCGCTGGAGAGAGATAAATGAACAACAGCTGTGCGCATCAGCGCTGAAGACAGGTAAAACGATTTTACCGTGAGATCCGGCGTATGTGGAAATCTGGCACAAAAGGCAGTTGTGCGTGTCAGCGCTGAATAAAGAAAAATGAAGTTGTGTGCATCAGCGCTAGAGACCAGTAATGCAACCCCACCGTGAGCTCCTACGTCCTTGGAAACTTGATAGAGCACCATGCAAGATCAGGCACAAAGCTAAGATGGCTGCCACGTTGCGTGAGATTGGCGAATGAAATATGGCACCTGCATGCTGTGCGGCTTGACGAAAAAGGTCAGGCAAGGCAGGCAAAGGAGATGATGAGGAAGACAGGCAGCGTCTGGCAAGATGGAGGGTTGAATTGACGCAAGCGTCAGGCGTAACCAGGCAACACGCGGACAAGACCAGGCAGCATCAGGCAAGCGGCAGGATCTTGAAATTGAAGGCCCAAAGTGACGTCAGGCAGCAGTTCACAGTGGCAAAGTCAGAAACAACAGTCGGACCGGCAGAAGAGAAGAAAACAGCACCCTACTGTGAAGCTTGGAAACGCAGCACACCGGAGCACTCCAGAGCAGAGCGAAGAGCACAATAGCTGAAGCAGCAGCCGGACTGACTCCTCTTGTTAAAATCGATGAAAAGAAAGCAGACCGGAGAGCCCCACAGCAAAGCGGAGAACGAGGTAAGAGAGAATTGCGCAGATTCTTCTTGATAAATTTTGTGCAGAGAAGGTAGGCAGCATTGAAGGTTAAGTCGATCAGCACAACAGCACCAGTTGTGTTGAGGTCTCTTCAGGCATGGGAAATGTAGGTTCACTCGTCGCCAAACTGAAGTGATGCCCACCCAACATCTATGAGTAGGCAGGAGACGCAGAGTAGGTAGGATGTCAGAAGTTTATTGTACATCCAAGTGTAAGAGACCTCAGCCACCAACAGCTAAACCAACTGCCAAAACATTGAAGAATAACATTCTCTCACTAAGGAAGACATTCTAAATTACATCATAGCCTAGCAACCCTAACAAAGGCAAGTTACATAATACAAGCTACAGAATACAGGTTACATAAAACATGGTATTGAATACACACATTGCTTTTGGATTTTGTAATAAACCTTCATTGTTTTCCTAAATTCCACTCTAGAACTCACTTTTTTGAGTCAGTCCTTTATTTGACTGTATTTTTAAATGCTGTTTTGTACCTTGTCTCTGGGACACTGCCTCATGAGATTGAGATTAACACCATTCCCAATCCACCTGATTCCTAGGCGCATCCCTGATCTGTAATTTTAGGGATACAGCGCACCCACACTTGCACCGCTGCCTTTCTCTGCATCAGAGTCCAGTTACCCTAGCTGAGGCTAATTTCCCTTACATACTAGCGTAGTTTACTGCACGACGCTAGGTATGCCTGGCTCTATTTGAACAAGCTCAAGGTGTCACACAAGATAACTTCACCTGTTAACATTGCTTCTAGTTTCCTCGCAGCTCCGGGTCGAGGCTCCAATGGATTAGCGCCTCCATTTCAGGCCCAACTAAACCAAGACGAGTCAGGCGTTCACACCACCCATCCCCTTCCACGCACAATGTAGTCGAGGTCTCCATTAGGTTGCTGAAACTTCCCGATTCTTCCACGAACCCTATACTTTTCTAACGCTTGTTGCGCAATAAAAAATTGTTTTGGAATTGGCACGCTCGCATGACGTGAGAGTTGTCGCTAGGCACCGTACTTCCATGTGACTGGTTGCGACGACGCTTCAGTGGGAGTTAAAAGCGCTGCCATAGCAGGTAAGGCACTTGTCTCGCCTTTTCGTGGAATTCCCCTGCAGCCCAAGAAATGGCAGGCATAGAAAGCGGAGAAGAATGTAACCTATGTAGCTAAAAACAATCCCAAGAGTGTAAACGACGGGCACAGAATCAGCGAACACAACCATTTTGTAGCACGAGACGAGGCTCTCAAAGTGGTCCTATTCTAGTTCTGAATCGCACCTGTCACGTGGGTCTCCGTGATTATTTCACCCGGAACCTATCTATGTATTTGCCCTTCCGGTTGAAAATTTGAAATTTTATATTAAACACAAAGGAGATTATCACTGGATGCAAGGGTATCAAACCCTTAGTGGTGCCCGTCCTTGTCGCATTCGATAGATGGAAAATGCCGACAATTTGTTTATATTTCCGATAGTGAAAAGTCCGTCGGTGAGCTGGGACTTAAAATGCTTGTGTAAAACTTTCTTTATTCTTTTACAACCTGCCAAATTGGCAATTCTGCCTTATTTCGCTCCAAAAAATGTTTAGGAGTATTTTAGATATTTCTAAATACGTTGAAAGTAATTTCTGCTTATACGAGCTAATTTAAATGTTTGTTTCAAAGGGAAACAATACTATTTTTAGGAGGGGTTTCGAGTTTATTTTTTGTTAGACTGGACGTAAATTTCCAGCCATGCCTGTAAAATATTGGTAGGATAGTAACCCTTAATCAAGACTGGGTGCCTTGCATAGGCAGCAGACCCCAGGTCGGCTCACGGATGTCAATTGGAAAAGACCTGGGAATGAATATTCTTTCCAGGACCTCTGGGTCATGCACTGAGTAAAATATATCTTACAAGAATTTTTTTTTAGATTTATGATACTAACACTCATAAGTTATGTTATGTTATGTCGTGTATATATTTTATTGTTATTATTTGTAAAGCTGCGCACGCCCTCGCGTGCATCAAAGGATTCCAACCTTCTTTTCTCTTCAGCTGTTTGCTTGCACGTTCTGGAGTTTTGACAGTGCGGAGGAAGCAGTTGAAGAGAGGAGGGTGAAATCGTATCCTACTTTTAAGGTGTTCTTCTTATACTTAAATAAAGCTTATTCTTCAAACCTACTACGTGTCTTGGACTTGACAAAATTGGCGACGAGTTAAGGAGGAACACCCGGACCCTGCAAGATTTTATTGAAGTTTCCACTTTTTTGTGACTGCTTCGTGTTGGATACAATTCAAGGACCGACCAGATCAACCTTTCAGGTCTGCACCTCTTTTCATTCGAGAACCTCGCTCTGCGGTAAGCGAATTTTCAATTTGCATCGACACTAGATGCCACTTATTAGTCGTCTCTTCTCTCTACTTTCAAAAAAATACAACGTTCAACGTTACCGCACGCTCCCCGCATTCCGCTCATGGATTCCTGCTGTTTCTTCGTTCCTTGGAACAAGCGTTCTTTCCTACGCAACGCTCATGTTCCCAGCATGCCTCTGTAAGACGTGAAGACGTGTGCACGTCATTACGCGCCGTAAGGGGGCCATCTTTAAATTCTACAATTTCTTCCGACAGTCAGCTGTTTTTCCACACGTTTCGTTACGGAGATTTCGGAAATTGCTTCTTTTCATCGGAATTCAAACGCGGAGCTCAGCGTTTCAGCGCAATTCAAGTAATTTTATTATTCAGTCATTTGCCTCATGTTTTAACATTACTCATCATTCTTTTACTTGTCTGCACTATAATTTCATTTGGTGTTTATCTTCAATATGGCTTCTCAAAGTTACTCCATTCAGCCTCCACAAGCATTTTGGCCTGCAGGAGCAAGTCCATGCATGAAGTGGAATGAGTGGAAAGCTTATTTTCTTAATTTTATCGATACAATTGATGAGGATGGAAAAATAAAACCTGAAAGGAAAAGAAAACTTTTTCTACATTCTGTTGGTCCGGAAGGTTTGAAAGTATATGAGCAAATGAAAAAAGTATAGGTTCAGGAGATTCTAATGTTTTCCAAGATATTCTTCGTGACTTTGACAATCATTTCGCTCCTAAAGTGTGCATCGGCATTCTCAGGTTCAAGTTTTTTCACAGGAAACAATTACCATCTGAAAGTATTGATGACTACGTTGCAGCACTTAAGAGATTAGCAGATAATTGCAAGTTTGATCACTTACAGGAGCAATTTATACGTGACCAGATCGTGATGCATGCATGTGATCCTGCTATTCAGGAACGATTATGGATAAATGGAGATGCTAACTTAGATGACATTTTAGCCATAGTGAGGAAAGCAGAACTTTCCAGTCGTAGTGCCAAGGCTTTAAAAGCTGAAAGTAGTAACGTTAGCGAAGATATAGTTTGTAAAGTGAAAAACAAAAGTAATGAATTTTTTAATAGAGATGTCAGAAAAACTCAAGATTCAAGAAAGAAATTTCAATCGAATACAAATGTTACTGATTCTAAGATGAAAGAGGGTTTCAGATGTTATCGCTGCGATAGCCCTACACATTTAGCATCATATAAATTTTGTCCTGCTTTTAAACAAAGATGTTCATCATGTAACATGTTTGGACACTTTGCAAAACTTTGCAGGAGGAGAAATAATTTTAGAGTCAAATGTGTGGAAGAAACTAATTCTGGTGAAGAAGACGATTTAGTTAGAAAAGTTATGCATTGTAGTATTAACAAGGAAGATGTTTTGGTAAAGAAAGTAATGCAGCCTAGTAATGACAATGCAATGCAATTTAACTCTTATCTTTTAAACATAAATGATGAGACACCTAACATTAAAAACAAACCTATTTGCAACATGAATATAGGAGGGGTAGATGTACAAATGTATGCAGATTCAGGTTCACCCTTCACTATCATAGATGAGAATGTTTGGAATTCAAAGTTTATTGGAAAAATTGGGAAGAATGTTTTTAAACCAGATGTGTCACCTGAAGGGTTTTCTGGTCAAAAGATTGACCTTATTGGTTTCAGAAATCTAGTTTTTAAATTAAAAAATAGAGAGTCTTTAGGAAAACTTTACATAGCAAAAAAGGACCTTCTGTTTTAGGTTGGAAAGATCAACGTGATCTTCATATCATTCTTAACCCGAACAGTCCAGAACCTGTTATGGTTATTGATGATGGTGAAGACATTAGTACCAAAATACTCAAAAATTTTCCGGAAGTCTTTAATGGAAAGATAGGCATGTTAAAGAATTTTGAACATGAAATAATTCTTAAGGAAAATTTTTCTCCTAAAACTCACAAAGTGAGAACTATTCCCATACTCCTTAGAGAAGAAGTAGAAAAAGAATTAGAGAAACTTGTTGAAGCAGATGTAATTGAGCCCATTGAATCCTCGGAATGGATTTCTCCAGTGGTTGTAGCAAGACGTAGCAATGGCAAGATTAGAATTTGCATTGATTTGCGCCATGTGAATGAAAATATCGTAATTGACAAGTTTCCCTTGCCAAAGATAAATGAAATGCTTTCTTTGGTCAAGGATGCTAATTGGTTTTCGACCATAGACTTGTCTGCTGCATATCATCAGATTTGTTTGAATGAGAAAAGTAAACACATCACTGCATTTATAACACCATTTGGGTGTTTCCAATACAAACGTTTACCTTTTGGTTTAGCATCTGCGGCGGCTATTTTTCAAAGACTGATGTACCAATTGTTTAGCAAACATCCCAAGGTTCGTTGTTTTCAAGACGACATTTTGGTTTTCGGTAAAAACAGGGATGAACATGATGAAGCTTTAGAAGCAGTTTTTAAAGTACTACAAAGCAATGGTCTAACTGTAGAACATTCAAAATGTAAATTTGCGGTTAAATCTGTGAATTATTTAGGACCTGTTCTATGTGGAGAAGGTGTGGCCACCAAACCCAAACTTGTAGAAGCTATTATAAATGCCCCTCATCCTTCTAATAAGGATGAACTCAGATCATTTTTGGGTTTAATTGAATTCTACAATAAGTTTGTGAAAGGATTTTCAAGTCGAGTTTTTAACATCAGGCATTTGTTAAAGAGTAAAGTGAAGTTTGACTGGTGTGATAAATGCGAGAATGAATTTATTGACGTTAAAAAAGCTATTGCTGAAGCACCTGTACTGTCTGGGTTTGATCCAAATTTAGAGAACCTCATTACCGTGGATGCAAGTAACAAGGGGTTAGGTGGTGTATTATCTCAAATGGATAAGGAAGGGAAGGAATACATTATTGCCTATGCCTCACGTGCCCTTTCTCCGTCAGAAGAAAAGTTCTCAGTAATAGAAAAGGAGACATTGGCTTGTGTGTGGGGATTAGAACATTTTCGCACTTATGTTTGGGGTAGACACTGCACTGTCCGTACCGATCATAAGCCTTTAGTTAGATTATTAACTACTGAAGGACTTTTAATGCCTCAGCACGCATTGCGAGAATGTCCATGCGTCTTCAGGACTTTAGTTACAGCATGATTTATGTCCCTGGTAAGAGTAATGTCCTTGCAGACTTTCTTTCCCGTATGCCTGTTGACTTGCAGATATGCGTGGATAATGAATGGGAAGATTTGAGCGTAGCATTTGTTCATGATCAGGGAGTTTCAAGCGTGCCAGTTGAAGTATGGAAGAAGGAATAAGTTGTGTGATAAAGATATGCAACAAATCATCACATGGATTAGGCAAGGATGGCCGAGTAAATCTTGTTTGAAGGACCTCATGAGAAGTTTTTGGGAGATCAAGGATGAACTATCTGTTGCCAATGATATTATATTTAGAGGAGACAAGGCTATTCCTCCTTTATCCCTTAGGACAGTGGTTCCCAATCTGTGCGCCGCGGCGCCCTGGTGCGCCCTCCAAAGTAGCCTGGGGCGCCGCGCTTCAAATGTTTCAGATTTTCGAATTCAACATAAATTGCCGGTAACATCTTTGAAATGTGCAGTTATTTAGTAAAAGCGTAACACCTCTGTCCACCAGATGGCAGCAGAGCATTCCTTTAGGTCATTTGTGACTGGCCATAACTCCTGTTCAAAGTTAAAGAAACATTTACCACAACGAGATTACACCAAAAAACGGCAACCTTCAAAAGTCAATGTTCCAAGAGTGCCATTTTGTTGTTAACGGACTAGTTACAAGCATAAATAGTATGACAGGAAACCAGCGGTAGTTATTACGGTTTTATGTGGGCAAAGGCTAATAAAAACACCCTGGTGCTTTGACATATGGCAGAAGTAGCCAAAAATAAAGAGTAAACATGGCAAAATGGGTCAACAGTGGCATTAACCTAAGAGCGAAGTAGGTTGTAAATCTACCCGGCACACCCGAACTACATGTAGGATGCAGCACCTTTACCGAACACACAAAGAACGAAAGTAGAGCGGAACATTGCCTTTGAGACCACAATGCATTAAGTCCATGCACGTGTTCACATTCACAAAAGTAGCCTGCGAGCTTCAGAAAGAGGAAGTTCAATACAGTCTTTGTTTGTTTCCGGTCCATTAAATAGGTAACACGCCGCCGCAGCGAAGTCAGCATGATTGGAAAGGTTCCTTCAAAATAGGTTACCTTTGGCCTCAACTGAGGGCTTCTTACAACAGGCAGAGTTCTTTCTTGGGCTACTGCGACTACAAAAACTTTTAGCAACCTTGCCATTCAAAAGCTAGACAAAAATGCACTACCAATTCGTAGATACACAGAAAGTATTAAAGAAAACATAATATCAGGTTTGGCGCTAGCTTCATCTATGCCCTGCGTGCTTCACCTTACAGTTCATAAGTGATCACCGACCAGAAAGATGTCCTGCATCAGCCGCGTTACAGCAAGGATGGAAAGTTGGGCAGTGGCAAATGGTGCAGCATTAGAAGTATAAACACAGAAATTACCTTTAGAATCCGTATCTTCTCCCCTGCCTGTTCAAATAAAGTTTCAGCCTAAAACAAGCACTGAAACACAAGTGCGGCCCCGCGCCGCGGCCGCGAAAGTGAAACAGTACTCCAAGTTAAAGAAGTGGGAGGGGTGGGGGGAGTGCGATTCCTTTGCGGGAGCGAGCGGCGCCAGGAGCGATAATTGCTACCATATGACGCCAGCTGCTCGCTCCCGCAAGTGAATCGTCAAACGTGCACGCGTTGCCATTGAAGGCAATGGAATGCGTGCACGTTTTTGGCTGAAAAGCCGAATCGATTGCAAAAGGTCTTTTTGCCAGCAGCACATGCGCGCTGCGTAGGCGAGACCTAAAAAGGGAAGGATATCAAGTTTCCTGTCTGTAACAACAAAGGAGGGAAGGTTAAGGTCTCACTCACGCAATTCTGTCAATATATTTGACAGAGATTTATCTAGTCCTGAGTTACCGCCTTGGTCACTGCAGAGCGCCGGATAAGTGCTCTTGCACTCAAGCAGTCTGGCGCCTGGTTTGAAGCTGTGTGCTAGAGGCAAGTCCTCTGGTTTCCCGTAGAAGTGCTCAATCTGGGGGAATGCGGGGTTACCCAACTGAACTAGGCGTTCCATCCCATTCTACATCCGTCCACTCCACCCGCAAAAAAATGTCACATAATAATAGGGAGCCGCGGCCAACGATCAATAAGCCAAGGGAGCCATGGGTTGAAAAAGTTTGGGAACCACTGCCTTAGGAGTAAAATTTTAGCTCTCTGTCATGATGGTCATTTTGGTGTTGTTAAAACCAAACAAAGAGTGAAAAGATGGTACTGGTGGCCTGGGATAGATGTAGATACGGAGAGATTAGTGAGGAATTGCATTTTTTGTGCTAATTCTGATAAGTCTTTGAAAACTCTTAGACCAAATATGTGTGAGCCTATTATTCCGGATTCTCCTTGGCATACGGTGGCTATAGACATTATGGGTCCTATTAGCTCACCCTCTAAGTACATCATTGCAATGATTGATGTGTTTTCTCGGTGGCCAATCATTAAAATTGTCGACTGCATTAATTCAGTGGAAGTACTTAAATTTATAGATGATGTTTTCATTAATGAGGGTCTACCTGTACAGATCATTAGTGATAATGGGGTACAGTTTACATTCAATTTAGCTAGGAATTATTTTGGAAATTTAGGTATTACACATAAAACCACTTCTCTTTATAACCCAAGTGGTAATGGCATGATTGAAAGGTTTAACAAAGTGTTGAAAGAAAGCATTCAGATGGCCATTAAAAATAATTCAGACTGGGAAAATCAAGTTTTTAAGTCTGTTTGGATTTACAGAACCACCATCAATGATATATTAGGAGTTTCCCCTTTTGAAGTAATGCGTGGTAGGAGTGCCAGATCTAAATGCAATCCTAGGTGGCTTATTAAAAACAATGCTTCTAATTTTTCAATGGAAGAGGTAAGGAATAAAATCATTAACAGACATTTGAAATACAAGGAAGATTTTGATGGTGGAAAGGGTTCTTTGGGAGAGGAGATTAAAATTGGTTCTTGGGTTAAAGTCAAGCTTCCGTGGAAGGTAAGAAAGGGTGAAAGTCAGTTTCCTGGTCCGTTTCAGGTCATTGAGTTATTGCGGAATTCTGTTCGCCTTGATGATGGGAGAGTATGGAATCTAAAAAGAATTGCTATTCTAAAAGGGGATCATGGGGTTTATTTCAAATCCCCTACCTCATCGTCTGCCTTAACAGATGATTGTTTCCCTGACCTTGTTCCTAGTAATTCAGGAAGTTCAGAAAATGGAAATTTAAGATCGTCTGCCATTACAGATGATTGTTTCTCTAATCTTGTTCCTGGAAATTTAGGAAAGTCAGAAAGTGTAAATTTAGGAAACTCAGAAAATTTAACAGATTCCGATTCTTTTGATTTGAGAAAAACGTGAATTCAAACGATTTGGTTATTGATAACTGTTCTCATTTTTCCACATCTGCAAATGATGAATTTGTCTCTGACCTAGAAGAAAATATTAATGTGTCAGAATCCTGTGGAAATGGGAATGAAAATGTAAATAGTTCTTTAAATCAAAACAGTGTTGTTAAAAGTTCAAGAACACGCAACAAACCATCGTGGTTGAAAGACTTTATTTGTGATTCAGAGTAATTTGTTTTTTTTATTCCTTAAGAGGGAAGATGTGTCGTGTATATATTTTATTGTTATTATTTGTAAAGCTGCGCACGCCCTCGCGTGCATCAAAGGATTCCAACCTTCTTTTCTCTTCAGCTGTTTGCTTGCACGTTCTGGAGTTTTGACAGTGCGGAGGAAGCAGTTGAAGAGAGAGGAGGGTGAAATCGTATCCTACTTTTAAGGTGTTCTTCTTATACTTAAATAAAGCTTATTCTTCAAACCTACTACGCGTCTTGGACTTGACATGTTATAATAGACTTTTAAAGAAGATGTACACTATAGGCTTCTTGGCGCTAGGGTAAAGAAGGCAGCAACAGCTCGGGTTATTGTCTGTAAGCTTGTATGAGCAGCCAGGTCAATGATGACTTTGAATTTAATCAGCATACATAGCCACTGATTCTTTTGGCATAATAATTCTTAACATTTGCAATTTTCCAAGTTGTAGCACCTGCCAGTAGGTGAGATGAACAGGCTGCCATTTGGCTTTTGCTCTCACTACTACTGTACGGGGGACACGTGCACTGTCCCCAGTTTCCTGTAGGTCAGGCTAGATTGAACAAGCCAACTTAATTGAATTCTGGGCGGGGCCTCAGCTCAAAGTGCCACCATGATCTGGGCCTTGTGGATTTTAGCTGTTTGTTAGTGCAAGGGGAGTAATTAGCGTTCTTCAGAAATCATTTGAGCCCCTTCCACTAAATCAGTGGATTGACACAGTAGGCAACATAAAATATAAATCTCAGCAAATTCTCATTATTTACTTGAATTTGTGATGGTCATCATATCTTCCTACTTTTAATGGAGGTACAGATGCAGCAAAAATATCATTAGAAGGAACTGTTTGTAGAATCTCTCTTATAAGGTACCTGCTCTTGTTGAGAAGTTTCCGTTCCCAGGTCCTAAGCAGCCTGTCGTTTATTTAATTATGGAAGTATTACTGATCTTGCCGGTAATGGCAGTGGATGGCAAATTGTTGTTTATGAATACATTAACCTAAACATAGATAGAATTGACTTTGGTGATAGACAAAAAAGAGTAGTGGATATAGAAGAACTAAATATTGAGTGCCTAGTGTAAAGCAAGCAGAGTAGGCAAGGACCAAATGACTTCTGAACTTTCATTCCCAGTTTTGGGAGCTTATTAGAAGAAAGATTATTTCAATGTTTAGGGCATCTTTCTTTGTTTATTTGATTTTACCAGAAGTGGTGTACATAATAGCTAATAATTAGGGAAATTTGTCAGAGGAATTTCATATTTGCTTCTTTTTTCCCTATCCACCGAAGAGAGGCAACTTGTAGTGATAGAATGTTTTTGACAGAATAAAGGCCCCTATTTTCCACCAGCGAAGATGTGTCTGGAGCGGAGTATGCGATCTAATTTCTTTGCATCCAAGGCCAGATAAACTGCAGAGTTAAAGGTAGTGCTTAGTAGTTATAATAATGGCTAAAGGATAGGTTGGATGGAAACAATGGCCAAATAAGTCATCCCATTCAGGTTTTTCACCGGTGGTACCAAATTCAAGAGCTTCCTAAACTTGAATCCCACACACCCAAAATTCCTGCTCAGACACCTACACTCTGGACAGTCTCTTTTAGCCTTTCTCATACCTTCTTAGATCAAAAACATTTGAAAACTTAACACTCTTGCATATACCCTGTAGGAAGGTGGAATCTGACTATATGGTTGCCCCCACTTTTTTATGGTGTTTTGCTGGTTTATGACTTAGTTGGACTGGGATCCTGCTATTCAGGGCCCCAGTCTATCTGCTTTCTCTGTAAAAAGGTTTCCATGTGCCTTAGGCACATCACTGATTGGAATCTGGAGTGCCCTTATAAGTCCCTAGTATATGGTATACTATGTACCAAGGGCATAGGTACCTCAGAGGCCTACCAGGGGCTGCAGCATGTATTATGCCACCCCTGGAAGGCCATCCAAACTGACACAACAGGTCTGCTACTGCAGCCTGGGTAAGGTGGTGCATGCACCCTTACTGTGATATAGGTTACCTATATCACTAAATACATACACACATATAAACCTATAAGTCACTCCTAAGGCAGGCCTTATCAATCCTGAAGGCAGAGTGCATGGTTCCTATGTGAGAGGGTGCCCCTGCATGAGCAGGGCCCCTCTGCAGCGTTCGGAGACCCTTCTCTGATGCTGTTTGTAGTGCAGCCTGACCATATACTCTTAAGCGCATTATAACCTCGCGTTAAATGCTAACTTTGGAATGGCTGCACCTAAACATGTCGTGTTTGGTGTCAAACATCTTGGAATACTACCCACCCGCCAATTCTGGCGGCGGGGGTAGCATTCCACCCTTCTAGAGGGAAAGACATGTTAACTCTGGCTAGCCCGGTAACTTCTTTCCAAAGCCCTGGCATCACAAAATGGATGCTGCTGCCACAGACACGAGTCTGGCCTCCTGCTGCTGGACGAAACTCCGGCAGGGGAGGCCTGGATAATAGGTTTCCTGTCCCAGGGAGGTGTGACCACCTCCCCAGACAGGATAATGTGTATTGGGGCTGGGCGGGAGCACCTTCGGGTGCTTTGAAGTCCTGCACTGGGGGCACACTTGGTGTCCCTGTGCATACCCCAGTTCAAACCGGTTCAGGGGCTTGCAGCCCCTGCTTTGGCGCGAACTGGACAAAGGGAAAGGGGTGTCGCCACCCCTCTTCCCTGACCCACCCATAGGTGGGGCCACAGAGTAGTCCAACCCCTATACTTAGTATAAGTATAGGAACCCAGTCCTTAGGACTTTAGATTATCCCTGGACGAAACTCTGTAACTGAATCCTGGACCTTCGACGCTCTACTCACGATTAGAGGACAGAAGAATCTCCCTTGGGGTCAAGGAGTGACTCCCCTGCTTGGCAGGCACCAAAGAAGCATCTGTCCGGTTCGCATTTCTGAAGCTCCCGTCGGACGCCGAAGTCATCGCATCACCAGAGGTGGATTCTCAGACTTCCCCGAGGCTACCCTGAGTCCCCAGCAAAGCTGAGGCCCGTGGCTATCGTGGGTGACTTGAGACCGTGACCCCTGGACACCGAGCACATTTGCAAGTGCATCCTCTTCTGGGTCTCCCAAGAAGTCGTGCTTTGGGCTCCGAGTAGCCCTAGCCTCCAGCACCACCTGCACGGAAGATACTGGCCCCCACTCCACGAGTGTCCTGTAAGCCAGATCCACGTGCGGCGTCACGAGGCTCCTTCGCGGTCGCTAGCCCGTTGGCTAGTAGCCCTTAACGAAGGCCAATCCTTTTCTAACTTGGCATCCTGGTTGCTCCAGGCCTGCCCTCACTTACCCTCGCTGGGTGAGTTCCACAGACCTTCCTGGTCTGCACCGTCGACGATCTACATCTTCACCGAGACTTGCCGTTGCCAAGGCTTGTTGGGTCCGATCCGGTCGCCGACACCTCAGCACTCGACAGACATCGTGTACCAGCCCGAATCCTGCTCCGGGTCGCCGACAACGCCTCCTGGACCTCGTGGCTGAAGAGTCAAGACGACCGTCAACGCACCTGAAGCACTCGACATCGGTGGGCATCTGTCCATCGCCTTCCTGGTCACTGGCTAGTGACCCAGACTCTGTCCCCTCTGCTTTCAGGTTCTTCAGAACTCCGATCCACTCTTGGATCCACCCGGACACTTTTCTCTTGGTCACCAGCAGCACTTTGCAGCAGATCGCCATTCGAATCGATGACGAAACCCGACCCCGAAAGGCACCTATGCACCCGGCTTCCCTGGGTGAGGTAACACGAGTACTCCGGTGCTCCCGTGGGTAGAGACTCTTCAAAGTCCTAGATCTCAAAGGGTTTTGTCCAAGTCCTCTTTTAAGTGTCCCTTTTCTCTAATTTCCCGATCCCAACTTTCTCCATAGAAGTCAACGGCGTATCGCGGTTGTGTACTTACACTGCACGCGTCTCCCGTGGGTCCCCTGTGTCACTACCTTGGGTGGTTCCTTGTGGTCCAAGCACTTCTAGAGGCTCTAGGCCTAGTGTCTAGTTCAGTCGTGGTTCGCATACCACTTTATTGGTATATGGTTTGGTACGCCCCTAGGGCCCAAACGTGTATTTGTGCTATTACTGTGTTTAAATAACTTCTAACTTATGTATTTGAACTCTAGCCTCATAAAGAGACTAGAGGGGTGTGTTTAGCAATAAATACATATATTTTGAATATATACCTGGTGTGGTGCTCTTTCATTTGGTCACTCAAGAGATTATAGACTGGTAAAACAAGCTGCTTTACATTCCTTCAAGACTTAGCCTGAAGGCTGCTCTCCATAGCTACCACTAGGATAGCTTTCAATAAGGTTGTCTTTAACCTATCTCCAATAAGGGGTTGTTTGGACTGGTGCAAGGTGCCCACTATAATTAGTGGACAGCATATACCAGGCCAACTTCTCACATTGGTGTGCAGCGTGTGGGATTCCAGCTTGCTATTGTTTTACCAGATAATCTCAATTGAATTGATCAACTGAAAACCACTAAAGGTACCTAAGGTACATATAATTTAAGCTTAGAATACAGTAAGTTCTACTGAACTTAGAGTTGTGTGTTAAGGGATAGCACACCCTTTCTACAACTCAAGAGAGTTTAGTAGGCCACACTAGAGTAGGTAGTGCATACACCACACCACACTAGTAATGTCTTTAAGGGTAGGATCTAAAGAATCCTTGCAGGAAGCCACTGAGCTTCCACCCTCCAAGTATGACTCCCATTCTTGGAATTGAGAGCATTATGTAACTTGAGAAAAATAAGGACAGGCCAAAGTCCCACCACCCAACACCTTAAAGAGTTGTTGGTGGCTTATGACCTTAGTAAGCCCTTGGGGACTGAAGGGGTAGGAGCTGAGGGTGGGGCAGAAGATGAGGATGGGACCAGGGGTAGAAATACCCCCAGCCCCCCCTCTGAAACTGGCCAGGAGGGTGAAAATGACCCTGACCTGGATAACCCAATCCCTCCTGAGGAAGATGAAGAGGATAATCAGGATGATGCCCTCTTTGTCCCCCCAGGAAGGATTAAGAGTGTGCCCAGAAAGTCTAGATCTCCTTCTCAGGAGTCTAACCACTCTGGCACCTCAGTAGGGAGCTCTGTCTCATCTCATAGGAGGGAATCCTCTCATGAGAGGAGAACAAGGCTGATTCAATATGAGGAAGCTCAGCTTGAACTCAGAAGGAAGCAAGTAGCCTTAGACAGGGAGTCCCTAGATCTCTTGAGAGAGAAAAGAAAGTTGGGACTAGAGTCCCATGGTGGCAGCAATATCCCTAGAGATAGGGAAAGGTCTTATGACCATAGAAACCTAAACAAGATTGTCCCTCCCTACCAGAGTGGGGATGACATCCACAAATGGATAACTGCACTGGAGAGGGCCTGTAAAGTTCAGAAGGTCCCCCAGAGGCAGTGGGCAGCAATCTTGTGGCTCTCCTTTGCAGACAAAGGTAGAGACAAGCTCCTCACTGTAAGAGAAGAGGATGCTGACAATTACACAGTCTTGAAGAGTGCTCTGATAGATGGGTTTGGCCTAACCACTGAACAGTATAGGTTGAAGTTCAGAGACACCCAAAAAGCTCAGACTCAAGACTGGGTTGATTTTGTAGATTGTGCTACAAAGGCTCTGGAAGGTTGGATACATGGCAACAAAGTGCATGACTTTTTAGGATTGTACAATTTGATTATGAGGGAGCAGATCCTTAATAATTGTCAAAACCAGCTTTTGCACCAGTATCTGGTGGACTCTGATCTGACCTCTCCCCAAGAATTGGGAAAGAAGGCAGACAAATGGGTCAGAACCAGAGTAAAAACTAGAAATCAGGGTGGTGACCAGAAGAAAGATTCTACTAAGTCCCAAGAGAAAGGTGGGGATAAATCTAAGGATAAGTCCCCTACAGGGCCCCAAAATTCCTCTTCTGGGGGTGGGTCCCAAACTCCTTCCTCTCCTGAAAAGAAACCATATTGCCATGTCTGTAAAAGCCTGGGCACTGGAAATCTGATCCCAGTTGCCCCAGGATTGGCAATAAAGAAAATGTTCCCCCAGCAACTACTACCCCCCTCCTGGTACTACCAGTAGTAATCCTCCAGTTGGGAGTAGTGCACCCAAAAAGTTAGGTGCTTTTGCAACAGGAACAGAGGTGGGCCCTGGTTCAGACAGGGACCCCTCAACAGACTCCTCTGACTCTGATGGTGGTGTAGGATTTGCCACCTTTACCATGGGTCCCACAGCAATGGGCAGGGACAGACTGGAGCCAATGATTAATGGTCAGAAAGCTGTGGCATTTAGGGACACAGGGGCTAGTGTCACCATGGTGGCAGGGAAACTAGTCCCCCTCACCAGCTTTTACCTGAGTTTAAATACCAGGTGACCAACATTGATGGTGTCAGAACAGATCACCCCATGGCCATAGTCAATCTCAGCTGGGAGGGGGTCACAGGCCCAAAGAGAGTGGCAGTGTCCCCCACCTTACCTGTAGATTGCCTGATGGGCAATGATCTGGAAATTTCAGCCTGGGCTGAAGTTGAACACCAAACCCACCTTAGGATGTTGGGCGTCCCTGTAAAGGTTAGTGGGGCTGTAATGGCCACAGCCCCAGACCAAAAATTTGGAGAGATGGAGCCTGAAAGAATGACCCACTCTCCCCCAAAAGAGAGCACAAGGGTTGAAGAAAAGTCTTCTTCCTCCAGACAGTAGGTAAGGGTCAGCCTCCTCAGGGAACTGACCCTACCCCTAGTGAAGGAACTGCCCCAGAGGTAGTCAGGCCTGGCCTGGCCACACCCCTGATGGCAGAGGACCCTTCCAAGGTGGTACCCAGTCTGGAGCAGGTAACCTGCCCCTCTCTACCCTGCCTCAGCCAGCCCAGGGCTGCAGAGGTCAGGGAGGTCAGTGGACCCCCAGGGCCCCCTGTCCAGAGGAACCCCCCATCAGCAGATTAGGGGCACCCAGCCTAGTAGCCCTAGCCAGGTGAAAACTCCTCTACACACTGAGGGATCCCTCATGCCTTTATGTAGGGACCTCCCCAGAAGGACTCTGGTAGGCAAGGGCAAACCTGGGACCTGAAGGTTCCAAACCTGCCCTGTCCCTCCAGTAGTCCATCCAAAGGGACACAACCCCCAGCTGTAGGCAGCCAAAGGTTGACCCTTAGAGCAAAGTGCAACTCAGTCATGGAAAGACAGGCATACATGGTGACCAGTGATCTGAAGAAGCTGAGGCCAACATTCCTAGGGCCTCACTTCCCTACTCAGACACCTCACCAGCCTTGTACTTTACCTAAGCACACCACAGGTAGTGATTCCCCATGGTGGAGACCCTCTCATACCCTTAGGGTGAGGGATTGCTTAGTGGACCATAAGACAGGGGGCAACCATGCTAGTGCAGGTGCTTCCTTATATGACCACTTAGTCAATGAAGGCTCAACTGGCCAAGGTTAGCCTTATCTCCTTTCTTTTGGGGTGGGTTATGTAGGAAGGTGGAATCTGACTATATGGTTGCCCCCACTTTTTTATGGTGTTTTGCTGGTTTATGACTTAGTTGGACTGGGATCCTGCTATTCAGGGCCCCAGTCTATCTGCTTTCTCTGTAAAAGGTTTCCATGTGCCTTAGGCACATCACTGATTGGAATCTGGAGTGCCCTTATAAGTCCCTAGTATATGGTATACTATGTACCAAGGGCATAGGTACCTCAGAGGCCTACCAGGGGCTGCAGCATGTATTATGCCACCCCTGGAAGGCCATCCAAACTGACACAACAGGTCTGCTACTGCAGCCTGGGTAAGGTGGTGCATGCACCCTTTACTGTGATATAGGTTACCTATATCACTAAATACATACACACATATAAACCTATAAGTCACTCCTAAGGCAGGCCTTATCAATCCTGAAGGCAGAGTGCATGGTTCCTATGTGAGAGGGTGCCCCTGCATGAGCAGGGCCCTCTGCAGCGTTCGGAGACCCTTCTCTGATGCTGTTTGTAGTGCAGCCTGACCATATACTCTTAAGCGCATTATAACCTCGCGTTAAATGCTAACTTTGGAATGGCTGCACCTAAACATGTCGTGTTTGGTGTCAAACATCTTGGAATACTACCCCCCCCCGCCAATTCTGGCAGCGGGGGTAGCATTCCACCCTTCTAGCGGGAAAGACATGTTAACTCTGGCTAGCCCGGTAACTTCTTTCCAAAGCCCTGGCATCACAAAATGGATGCTGCTGCCACAGACACGAGTCTGGCCTCCTGCTGCTGGACGAAACTCCGGCAGGGGAGGCCTGGACAATAGGTTTCCTGTCCCAGGGAGGTGTGACCACCTCCCCAGACAGGATAATGTGTATTGGGGCTGGGCGGGAGCACTTTCGGGTGCTTTGAAGTCCTGCACTGGGGGCACACTTGGTGTCCCTGTGCATACCCCAGTTCAAACCGGATCAGGGGCTTGCAGCCCCTGCTTTGGCGCGAACTGGACAAAGGGAAAGGGTGTAGCCACCCTCTGCCCTGACCCACCCATAGGTGGGGCCACAGAGTAGTCCAACCCCTATACTTAGTATAAGTATAGGAATCCAGTCCTTAGGACTTTAGATTATCCCTGGACGAAACTCTGTAACTGAATCCTGGACCTTCAACGCTCTACTCACGATTAGAGGACAGAAGAATCTCCCTTGGGGTCAAGGAGTGACTCCCCTGCTTGGCAGGCACCAAAGAAGCATCTGTCCGGTTCGCATTTCTGAAGCTCCCGTCGGACGCCGAAGTCATCGCATCACCAGAGGTGGATTCTCAGACTTCCCGAGGCTACCCTGAGTCCCCAGCAAAGCTGAGGCCCGTGGCTATCGTGGGTGACTTGAGACCGTGACCCCTGGACACCGAGCACATTTGCAAGTGCATCCTCTTCTGGGTCTCCCAAGAAGTCGTGCTTTGGGCTCCGAGTAGCCCTAGCCTCCAGCACCACCTGCACGGAAGATACTGGCCCCCACTCCACGAGTGTCCTGTAAGCCAGATCCACGTGCGGCGTCACGAGGCTCCTTCGCGGTCGCTAGCCCGTTGGCTAGTAGCCCTTAACGAAGGCCAATCCTTTTCTAACTTGGCATCCTGGTTGCTCCAGGCCTGCCCTCACTTACCCTCGCTGGGTGAGTTCCACAGACCTTGCTGGTCTGCACCGTCGACGATCTACATCTTCACCGAGACTTGCCGTTGCCAAGGCTTGTTGGGTCCGATCCGGTCGCCGACACCTCAGCACTCGACAGACATCGTGTACCAGCTCGAATCCTGCTCCTGGTCGCCGACAACGCCTCCTGGACCTCGTGGCTGAAGAGTCAAGACGACCGTCAACGCACCTGAAGCACTCGACATCGGTGGGCATCTGTCCATCGCCTTCCTGGTCACTGGCTAGTGACCCAGACTCTGTCCCCTCTGCTTTCAGGTTCTTCAGAACTCCGATCCACTCTTGGATCCACCCGGACACTTTTCTCTTGGTCACCAGCAGCACTTTGCAGCAGATCGCCATTCGAATCGACGACGAAACCCGACCCCGAAAGGCACCTATGCACCCGGCTTCCTGGGTGAGGTAACACGAGTACTCCGGTGCTCCCGTGGGTAGAGACTCTTCAAAGTCCTAGATCTCAAAGGGTTTTGTCCAAGTCCTCTTTAAGTGTCCCTTTTCTCTAATTTCCCGATCCCGACTTTCTCCATAGAAGTCAACGGCGTATCGCGGTTGTGTACTTACACTGCACGCGTCTCCCGTGGGTCCCCTGTGTCACTACCTTGGGTGGTTCCTTGTGGTCCAAGCACTTCTAGAGGCTCTAGGCCTAGTGTCTAGTTCAGTCGTGGTTCGCATACCACTTTATTGGTATATGGTTTGGTACGCCCCTAGGGCCCAAACGTGTATTTGTGCTATTACTGTGTTTAAATAACTTCTAACTTATGTATTTCGAACTCTAGCCTCATAAAGAGACTAGAGGGGTGTGTTTAGCAATAAATACATATATTTTGAATATATACCTGGTGTGGTGCTCTTTCATTTGGTCACTCAAGAGATTATAGACTGGTAAAACAAGCTGCTTTACATTCCTTCAAGACTTAGCCTGAAGGCTGCTCTCCATAGCTACCACTAGGATAGCTTTCAATAAGGTTGTCTTTAACCTATCTCCAATAAGGGGTTGTTTGGACTGGTGCAAGGTGCCCACTATAATTAGTGGACAGCATATACCAGGCCAACTTCTCACATACCCTTTGCTTCAAGCTGCCATTGTAGGGCACATCTTAACAAAAATCCATCTACTTGATCCACCGCCTCAAACTATTGTCCTGCCCCCCTTCATTGATTCCTATCCGACTCCATGGAATGACTCCTCTTCAGCAAACTTACGTATTTCACCACCAGTGCCCTCTGCAGTCCCGCCCAATTGGGAAACTGATACAACCACAATCATCCCTATTTCATCTTTATCCTCTGCACTCTTTATCAACCAAACACATGATTCTGACCACTATGTTAAGCTTGGGTATTACTGGACCTGCTTTTTCCCGTTCTCTTACCTTGCTACAATTCCTGCTCTGTATTGTGCTGCTCTGATAACAGCATGATAGCTCTACATGCTGCCACTTCCAAATCTTTCTCGTTCGCCCCTTAGTCGAGAGGCCTCTCAGAAGTGTTTTGTCTTTGCTTAGTTTTTTTGCAACTAATGTACTCCCTGCTATCCAGTCACTTTCTCCTCCCTATTGCTCAGTCTTGCTAAAGCTAGCTCACATATTTCCAATTGTTGAATACACACAGAAACATTGCACTAAGTATCTTTCCACTTGACACTACTGTTTACCTTCCGCTCATGCTGCAAGCGTAGGGTGCTCTTCGACAGTGAAATGTTTTACACTTTAATCACTTTGTCATCTACTCAGCATATTTAAAACTCACTCTGCTAGAGGTTTTAGTCATTTCACTAGTACTCGGAAAGCTCCACTACTGCAGTAGCTTCCTATCATACCTGTTAACTTGGCCTTCTAAATCCCTTGAAAGTGTCTCTGAAGTCTTCCTTCGATATCCCCGTCCAACAGTTACACTTAGGAAAAACATCCACAACAGACAGCATATAAATATGTATTCTTTTAACATATATTCAAGTATTCACAGCACAGATAACGTTCATGACAAAAGAACACAAGTGTCTGCACCCCGTCTTTCTGGTGCCTCTTTTCTGCACTCCCTTTTTCTGCTGCCACTTTTTGCCCAGGTGACTTTTTTACTTTTGGCACTCAATTTATATGCTAGACAAAATATAGCTCATTACTTCTGTTTATGGAGTCATCTAAAAATTCTCAATTTTTAAAATTATAATAATGTATAAAATTATATCTCATTCAACTCATTAACAGGCATCAGTATGATCATATACTTATTTTTTCTAATTATACCGTAATGATTGATGATGGAAGTGAAGGGCCCCCGTGTTGAGTCTCCATGCCTAAAATTAATGCTAAGCAGTTTAACCCTAAAGAAAATTAACTTGAAGCATGATTTTTTATAGGTTGCGCCTTTCTCCACGACCTCTGTGAAAATGAAAAAAGTTTGGGACACTTTCCCACGTTTAGAGCACCAGTTGCACCTGAGTTATTCAAGTGTAAAGGTAGAAGCACAGATTAGTGAGGGAAGGACATTTCTAATTTTTATGTATACCACACAAAAGATAACACTGCAGGAGTTCACCAAATTTGCATTATCATATCCTCTTGATCACCTAAGCAGTTATCTGGATACAACAGTCTACTAATAAATGGAGACAATCCGAGCCGCACCTCTCCACCACAGAGACATCAGCAGACTTTCTCTCCTCTTGGTGGGGTCATCTTGAGGGTTTTACCACCAGTCACCCCACTCCATGGGTGCAGACGCCTGCTAGGTGCAAATGAAAAATACAAAAATATGACTGGGTAAGAAAACATACAATGATCCATGGAAGCCACACCTCCTTTGATTCCACTGGGTTAGAAATGCCCAGGGTTTTATTGGACCCTGGCTGCCAACCAACCCCAAGCCTAAATACTACAGCCACCCTCCATGGAAACTAGGAGAAATTATGGTTTTGTTTGGCATAGTGTTGACATTTGCAGGTCATTCTATGTAAGAAAACATGCAGGAATCCATGAAAGTCATACAATCCCAAATTCTACTTGGTCTGTAGTTTTCAGAAATCCTCAGGATTGATAGAATGCTGCCCGACCTGGGGATAAATATGGTAACTAAACACGTCCCAAAAAGACTTTTGGCCAAGGAGGTTTTAAAGATGAATGTTTGTATGTTTGTTCATTGTTTTAGGGCCTTTCCATTCCCAAGTGAAAACCCACCCACAGACTGGCGTATGTTTTTATTGGGAGAGTTGTGTCAGTGCTACGTGACCAGACTTTTCTTTTTCCCGCAATTCCATAGATTTTTGATACAGAATTGTGAGCATATAATGTGTTGGTAGGTTCCGGTATGTCAGCTGACACTGAGCATTGGCTTACAATGAAGCTACATACAATAACGCACTGGAAAGGACGGTTGGAACCATTTTCTTACTCACATTTTGGGCCTTTCCTGTCCGGATTCCTATGCCCACCGACACACTTGGGGTACCATTTTTACCAGTGGAAATGCTGGGTGGTAGGACTGTTCTTCTTTGCAAATTCCAGATTTTTCCCTCACAAAAATATGAGGAATTCTGTATTTTGACCTAAAGTTGGGCATTTCTAGGGAATTCTGGCCTCGAAAACACAGTGGGATACACACATGACAAAGTATCTTTGACTCCCCAAAGTATCTAGTTTTGTCAGAACCCCATTCAGACGGCTCACAGCAAGTAGGAGTTACTGGGCCCAACCGTATGGGATGAGGCCTTTTACTCCTGAAGTCCTGAGGCACAACCTCCTACGGATCCTGAGCACTTGACTCTCAGTGGTAGTGCGGGTCTTGCAGTTCATGGCTTCTCTGACTTTCGGGGAGTGGAGAAGGTAGACACAGGGGTGTGAACACAGGTTCACAACTCAAAATATGTTCAGCAGCAGCAATAAATGGCTGTCCAGTCAAATACTTGCTTTTATGAAAAATTGAGTATTTATATACAAACATGAAGTAAAATACGACATTCATAAACAATACACACAGTCCGCTAAGGTCAGGGCTCTAGTATTTTAGAGGCGGGATCCTGGGTCTCACTCCCCTTTTGTTAGCAGTAGTGGTTATATCTCATTCAATATAGACGCATTCAGGTTAAGTCCCACTAGTCATCCGAGTCTCAGGAGTCCCACTTTGACTCTTTATTAAAATCAAAAGTGTTCCAGGGCTATACGGCAGGCAAGTTCCCCCTGGGCCGTCTGGCATGTAAATCAGTCTTATCTGCATCAGCAAAATCTGAACGACCGGAGTCTCAGAGCTCACCCCCTTGGCGGCGCTGAAGCTATAGCGGCTGTCTCCGGTAAGTTCTTCCTACCTGGCCCTAGAGGGGCAGCAGTCTAGTGTCCTCGAGTTCCTCACACGCAGTGGCAGTGGGCGGTGGGGTCCTCGTTCCTGCTCTGATGTGGTGGGGGGAATGCTTCTGGTGCTGGTCCTCAGTCGGGCTGGGACTGCTCTGTCAATACGATGGCCTCCTCCTCATGAGGACGGTCTCGTCCAGACCACACTCCTTGCCTTGTCCCGGTGGCACCCCATTGCATACAGGGTCACCGTCCTCACTCTGTACAAGGACTACAGCCCGATTGGTACAGCATCGTTCTTCACAGCGGCCCCACCTCGTATATGGGGCCGCTGTGTTCACTCCGCACACTGGCTACAGCCTGACTGACACAGCAGCAATCTTCACGGTGGCCCCACCTGGCATACAGGATCGCTAATTTCAAACATGCACGTGGGCAATTACCCGGTCGGTGCAGCAAATTTCACAGTGGCCTTCCTCTGGCATATGGGGTTCATTGACTTTTCCCTGCCCACAGGCAACGACCCGATCGGTACTGTAACCGTCTCCTCACACCTCGCTACAGAGATCCAGTTGCCTGCATCTCCACTGGACCTCGATCCATCCAACGCTCTCCTCTTCCTCAAAGAGCATATTGTTCTTTGCAAGCAGGCAGGCACTGGTGCTCCAGACTCAAGGGGCATGTGGTCTTGGATTCCCTGGGTGAAGTCCCCTCACCCAGCTGGGAGACTGGCAGGCCTTGGCCCCACTCCTGGCTGCTTGACAGTTGACTGTTTTGGGGGCCTCAAGTACCCCTTCTCATAGTCGATTTCCAGACACCAAATGTAAATTAGAGTCTGAGTCTTTGAAGTTTATGTTGGGGTCTGCTACCTTTGAAGTGCCCTGTCCTCTACCCTGCCTTCCTCCAAAAAGCATTCTGTCACAGCACGAGTGACTCCATATCTGATAGCCCAACAACACAGGCCATAGGAGTGACTAGAGGCTCCCACCTGGATGTCAACCACATTGATATGTGTAGCAAAACGTTACACATGGCCTCAGACCTACTCTTTATGATTCTCTTATCATCCTCTTTCCTGAGATGTGCCCAGGCCCCTTTCCAGTGATCTCTCTCTGAATCAAAAAACATCATTTGAATTATACCTCTCCCTTCCTTCAGTGTATCCAACCCAGCTCAAAGGAATGCAGCAATACACAAATCTGTCTGTGGGGTAGGGGCATTCCTCTACCTCCTCATGTTCCTCCAGTTATCCCTGGATCTCCCAAAATGGAACCCAGAAACTTCTATGTATTGTACCATTCACAGACACACATACCTCCAGCACATGCATGTAACATACATGCACTGCACAGCACCACACATCCCTATATTGTATCATTCACAGGCACACATTCACTCAGCACATGTATAACACACAGGCACTGAGCAGAACTGCACATCATACTGATGTAGGCCAAGGGTGAGTTAAGCACACAGCAGCTAAACTATAAATAGTTGAGCCTGTAGGCCTCACTCCAGTGATACAGGTAAAAAGTCCTGTTTACCACTACACAGTATGCTGCCACCACCATGCTCTTGCTGCTTTACTCCTGCAAAGTCAGTAGCCTTTCACCAGTATGAGGGTAGTGTTTTGGGCACCCCTCTTGTTCCAAAAAGACTCCAATCCCTGAGACAGGCCTATGACAGTGGGCACATGAAGGATCCGTGTTCGCCCATGACAACAAAGATCAGCATCAGGGATCCAGATATCATTACAGTTGGGACGCTCAGGGCAGGGCTGCACGTCTATCACCATGCGAGGGATTTTACTGTTCCAACAAGTTTTCAGAAATGTTTAAGGATTATTAGATTTCCCTGGGTGCTGAGCGCCCCTGGCCAAAAAACAGCAGTACCCAATCAATCAATCAATCAGAGGTTTGTTAAGCGCGACTACTCACCCATAAGGGTCTCAAGGCGCTAGGGGTAGAGGGTGCAGGATCCATTCCATCAAGGAGGGGGTCTGTCAAAGAGCCAGGTTTTGAGGTTTCTTGCGAAGATGGGGAGCGATGCTGTCTGTCTGAGGTGGAGCGGAAGGGCGTTCCAGGCTTTGGCCGCGAGGAAGGAGAAGGAGCGGCCTCCCGATCTGGTCTTTCTGGTGCGGGGGACCACAGCGTAGGAGAGCTGGGCTGATCGTAGGGTCCTTTGGGGTGCGTGGAATTTGAGTCGGCTGTTCAGGTATGCTGGTCCGGTGCCGTGGAGGGCCTTGTGTGCGTGGGTGAGTATCTTGAAGGTGATTCTCGCCTCGATGGGGAGCCAGTGGAGTGTGCGCAGGTGCTGGGAGATGTGGCAGTGTTTTAGCAGGTTGAGGACCAGTCTTGCGGCGGCGTTCTGGATGTTCTGTAGCTTGTGGGTGAGGTTTTTGTTTATTTCGGTGTAGAGTGCGTTGCCTTAGTCGAGTCTGCTGGTGACCAGGGCGTGAGTGACGGTCTTTCTGTGTTCGAGGGGGATCCATTTGAAGGTCTTACGAAGGAGGCGGAGGGTGTGGAAGCAGGAAGACGAGACGGAGTTGATCTGGCGGTCCATTTTGAGCTCGGAGTCCAGGATGATTCCCAGGTTGCGTGCGTGGTCCGAGGGGGTTGGCGGGTTTCCGAGGGCGGGGGGCCACCAGGTGTCGCTCCAGGCATCGGGGTTTGGGCCCATGATGAGTACTTCTGTTTTGTTGGTGTTTAGTTGTAGGCAGCTGTTTTTCATCCATTTGGTGACGGCTTCCATGCCTTCTCGAAACTTGTGTCTGGCGGTGTTGGGTTTGTTGGATAGGGAGAGGATGAGTTGGGTGTCGTCTGCGTACGACACAATGTTGAGTCCGTAGGTTCTGACGATGGGGGCGAGTGGAGCCATGTAGACGTTGAAGAGCGTCGGGCTGAGGGAGGAGCCCTGGGGGACTCCGCAGGTGGTAGGTGTAGGGTCCGAGAGGAAAGGGGGGAGTCTGACCCGCTGCGTTCTGCCGGAGAGGAAGGAGCGGATCCAGTCGAGGGCCTTGTCCTGGATTCCTGCGTCGTGGAGTCTGCGTATTAGGGTGCGGTGAGAGACTGTGTCGAACGCCGCTGAGAGGTCGAGGAGGATGAGGGCTACTGTTTCTCCTTTGTCCAGTAGGGTGCGGATGTCGTCTGTTGCGGCGAGGAGGGCGGTTTCCGTACTGTGGTTTTTTCTGAAGCCGGATTGGGAGGAGTCGAGGATGTTGTGCTCTTTGATGAATGTGGCGAGTTGGCTGTTGATGTCTTTCTCGATGACTTTCGCTGGGAACGGGAGCAGGGAAATTGGTCTGTAGTTTTTGAGGTCAGTGGGGTCCGCCGAGGGTTTCTTCAGGAGGGGGTTGACCTCGGCGTGTTTCCAGTAGTCGGGGAACGAGGCGGTCGCCAGGGAGCGGTTGATGGTGTGGCGGAGCATGGGTGCGATGGTGTTAGCGGCTCTGTTGAAGATGTGGTGGGGGCAGGGGTCCGTGGGGGCCCCTGAGTGGATTGACTTCATTGTCTTCAGTGTGTCTTCGCTGGTGAGGGCTGTCCAGTTGTCAATCGCTGGTTTCCGGGTGTCGAGGGTGGTTGGTGAGGGTTCAGTGTGTTGGTTGTCTTCGTCAAAGTTGTCGTAGATGCTCTTGATTTTGTGGTGGAAAAAGGTGCTGAGTTTGTCGCAGAGGTCTTATGAGGGAGGGATGTCCGTAGACTCGCTGGTGGGTTGGGCGAACTCCTTGATGATGTTGAAGAGTTCCTTGCTGTTGTGCGCGTGGGTGGAGATTCTGTCTTCAATCGCTTTTTTCCTCGTTTCTCTGATGAGTTGGTGGTGGGCGTTGGTGGCGGCTCTGAAGTTGTGGCTTCTGTGGATTTGGTGTTCCTCCAGGCCTTTTCGAGGCGGCGGCAAGTGCGTCTGGACTCTCGAAGTTCGGTGGTAAACCATCTGTCTTTCTTGGCGTGGGTATTGTTGTTTTTCTTGAGGGGGGCTATGGAGTTGGCGCTGTCCGAGATCCATCTATGCAGGGTTCGGGCTGCGGTGTTGGGGTCGTCGTTTTCCGCGATGGTTGGGGTGGAGTTGTTGAGTGAGGAGGTGAGCTGGTCGTCGGTGATTTTGGTCCAGTTTCTTCGTGGGAGCAGGTGCTGTTGTCTGTGGATGGTGGGTGTTCTGAAGGTGAAGTGGACGCAACGATGGTCGGTCCATGGGAGTTCGGTGGTGTGGCTGAAGGTGATGGAGTTTCCTGTAGTGAAGAGGGGGTCGAGGGTGTGTCCTGCTGAGTGCGTGGGCTCGGTCACGATCTGGCGAAGTCGAATGTTGTGGAGGTTGTCCAGGAGGGATGCGGTGTTGGGGTCCAGTTGGTTGTCGAGGTGGAAGTTGAGGTCTTCCAGCAGGGTGTAGTTGGTGGATGCGATGGCCTGCGGGGAGATGATGTCCGTGATGGAGTTGGCGAAGGGTCTGCGGGGTCCAGGGGGTCGGTAGATGAGGGTTCCTCGGAGGGTGACGGTGGGGCTGGCCAGTATCTTGAAGTGAAGGTGTTCCATCAGGCCACATCCCAAAAGTCAGTCTAATTCTGGTTAATTTTTTTAACCTTTCTGTCATTGATTTTTTAAAACTTTTTCTGTCTTGAGTGAAAGTCCCAGCCAGGCAGCTGGGATATATTTTTTATTGGAAAAGTGTGGGAAAGCTGGGTGATAAGATATTTGTAATTACCTGCAATTTCTGAACATTTCGATCAAAGAATTATGAGGAAATACTGTTCTGTGACACAAAGTTGATGTTTAAATGCATTCTGGGTCAGGAATGGCTGGGATCCATGCAAGCCACACCACTTTGTATTTATGTGGGTCTCTAGTATTCAGAAATGGCTGAAGTTGGTAGGTTTCCTTGGGTGCCGGCTGATGACCAGTCCAAATACGGCAGCTACCCACATCAAAAAATTCCTTTGTAAAGGAAGATTGAACTTCTTTTTTACTAGCAGTGCTGTCTTTCCTATCCCGTACACTTCTCCAACCCACACATGTGGGTTACCTTCTTTAGCTGGAGAAGCATTTGAACGCTGGGTGGTAAGGCTTTTTTCATTTCCCACAAATTTGAGATCTGTCATAGAAAGGTGAGGAAATTCTGTCACTTAAATGTGATGAAATTTTGTTTTGTGAAGGAAAGTTCGACTTTTGCAAGGCATTCTTGGTAAAAAAAAAGAAAATGTTATAACACTACCTTGGACTCACCCGGATCTCTATTTTTGAGAAATGTCTGTGGTGGTAGATTACCTTGGGTGCCTGTTGACCCCAGGTCAAAAGAATGCTGGCAATTTCCGCCACAAAGTGTCTTACCCCAACAATATCTATCCCCTTCACACAGTCAAGTTTTTGATCTTTTCCTGTCCCAATAGGCCTATCCACACATGTGGGATGCATTTTTGTGAGAGAATGTGTAGAAATGGATGATGCATTTTGGACGGAGCACCTGGCAATTTTGGTGTTCTAAAATTCGAAGTGGTACAAATAACACCTATCCCTAAACTCAGATTCTTGGGTACATTCCAAAAACACATTACATTCCTTCATCACCAGTTTTAATTTATTCGATTTTTCAGTGTCAGTGATCCATGGTAGTTACACAATGAAAATCATTGTAAGCGGCGGCCAAGTTGATGGCTCTGCGCACCACAGGGTTTTAGACAACCTGCTAACACTGTATATATATCTCTACAACCAGAAAAGTCTGGAGGACATATATTTTGTAGATCAACCCACAGTGCAAAAAGTTACAGATTAAAAACCTGTTGCCTATTTCTATTTTTCCTCAAATACATTCACTATTTTCAGACTCAAATGATTAGTTAAGTTGGAAAAACCTTGATCAATCTACACAAATTACCCCTTGCTAAATTGACAATGTTGTCTACTAGTCAGAAATGTTAGCTTTCTGGGTTAACCCATGATTTAGCATCTTTCGCCAATAAATTTCATTTTGGTAGAAACCATGAAAAGAGGAAATATTGACCACCGTGTAGAATATTGCATGTTCTAACAGCTGGAAAGATGGTGATCGTAGCACAGCAAACCTTTTGTTTTATGCCGATGCCATTTTTAAAAAAAATCTTGTCCAGCAATTTTTCGATTTTTCAGGGGGAAAAAACTACATTTTGGAATATTGTTGCTACTTTCTCTAGCACCTCCAAGATAAATCACAAACCCTAGGTACCATTGCAATCCCCTTCACGTGGGAGAAAAACACAAATTTGACTTGTGAAAAAAGTTATGAAAGCTCAAGCGCAAATTACCCTAAATGTCTGTGAGAATTTGGGTGTATTATATGATATGGCTGCGGGGATTTATCGTGGAATACACTCACAAAAACTGTCTTGGGTCCAGTCAGGCTCGTTTGTACAACCCTTAGCTCAACCCTAGGTAGCTGTGGCTTAGAGCAGCAAGGCTTAAGAAAGAAACTTTGTGTAACTCATTTAACAACACCAAACAGTGGAATAAGAAAGTCACACAAAAAATAAAAGACCCAACACTAATTTCTAAAAAATAGAGCATATTTTTAGGAATTTTTAGAGTCCTTAATTATCAAAATCCACCAGAGGGTTCCGAAGATATGGATTTTTAAAACATTGAATAACTTTTAATTTAACCGCAATCAAGCACTGGTCAACAAAAAGTTTGCAGATTTTTGAAAAGTTTAAAACAGTTCGGCCTAACTTGGGTGACCAAATCTAACAGGGCGGAGTTCTAGAAGTCCAGTAGAGCTACTTAGTTAGTTACCTGGCCACTAGAGTCTTTTTTAATCAAATTCCAGCCTTTAGAAGACAACCCCCATAGACGACAATGGAGTGGTCCTGATGCTGGGGATGCAGGATGAATAGATGCTCAAAGATGTTCCTGGAACTGTGCTGTCAACGGGGTTGAGTTGCTGGGGATCCTTCAGTCCATGGATGAGGTGGGACGACTTTGACCACTGCACCTGGGGCCCCACGCCGTCCTCTTTGCAACCGTAGAATGCCAGCTGCGACTGAGCTACCGATCTCGCAACACAGCAGTTCCACTGAATATCCTCGGTGGGGGCTAGTGTCTCTCTTGGGTGACAAATCCGGACTTGGATATCACCCCTGGGTTCTGCAGACTCGGGTGCAACTTTTGACTTTCTCGGATTTGTCACTAGGCGACTGCCCAGAAGTGGCTACTGCTTTGCCGGTATGGGCTTCCCCAGCTTTGATGTACCTGGTGTTGTTCCAGGGGGCCAGCCAACTGACCCGTAGAGTCACTGCTTTGATCTGGGGCTGGGGATCAACTTTTCCCCAAACTAGGAGCCACAGGCACAGTACAAACTTCACTAGCCCAAAGTGCAGCAGGTGCAGTCCTTCCGATGGTGCAGCCTCTCTTCGGGCAGTTTCAAGGGCAGCATGGCAGTATTTCCTCGGTCCTTTCTCCAAATCCATTGTGTACGGGGGGTTCAGGGTGCCAGAGGTGCCCATTATATCCTGGAAAAGTGCCCGACGAGACGATGCAGTCACTAGCCAATGGGCTAGTGAGTCCCTTCCTCTTTGGTTACAAAGTTCTGATGGTGTGTGGCATTTGGCAATCCAAGAGTGCAATATTCTTGCCACTCTCAAGATGTCTGAACCTTCCCTCTACTGTGAGGAGCTTGGTAGCCCACTCCAGAGGTGTGGCTACCTATGGCTACACACCCACTGGAAAACCGGTTTGGGGATGGGTTTTCTCTCTCTGGCCCTGTCTCCAAGTAGTCTACATGAACAAAATGCAGCCTGCTCAGAAGTGTTATCACTGCCGGCCCTTCAAAGGCGGCTTCTCCTTTGAAGCTCGCCTTTTAAGCTAACACCCGTAGTGACCTTCCTGGGAGAGGAGGTCACACTTCACTATGTGGCAGTTGCCTTTGTTCCTAAGCCTGGGAGTCGTTCACACGTCTCCCTAGGTGCGCGGAAAGCTGTCTGTTGGCCAGTGCCTGTGCAAAGCCACTGGTCCAGCTGGGGCCCAGAGTGGATTAATGATTGTTTCCTATCCTATAGAAAGGCACGGAAAGAGGGGGAGGAAGTAAAGAAACCAACAGTGAGAGATTATTGCCTCCTTCAAACCACCAAAGTGGTAGCCCCTTACTAAACTGTCGTACAGAATACATGGGAACGGATGTTACTAACGCGTTTTACAACAGTGAGAGATTATTGCCTCCTTCAAACCACCAAAGTGGTAGCCCCTTACTTAACTGTCGTACAGAATACATGGGAACAGAAGTTACTAACGCGTTTTAGAACAAGATCTATTAGATTGCTTTTGTGCTTCCCCAGGGTCAGTTTGCCCCTTCTGATATATTATTTTGTCCCTGCTATGAGTTGTCACCACAGACTTTATTACATGTTGTAAATTTTATGCTTCCTTTACCAAACGGTTTTTACTTCCACTATTACGCAAGCACAAGTTTAGCTGGTGCAGAGTTGCGTTGATTTTTTTTAAACAACTTGAAGGACCCTCCACTTGTAAGACAGTCGGTTCCTTCTTAAGGAATGTTCTTTGTTTGCGTAAATCAATGCTGTTTTAATGAGTCACTTTGTTGATATGTACTGACTGAATCTTTTGTTTTTATATTCTGTTTTCTTTTAGTGTTTTATCTGCTTTTAACTAAAGTGTAATATTGTATTTTATCATGTATCTTTTATGATCTATTCCCCTGAAATCGAATAAAGATTAATTCCAAACTTTACTAAAATATAAGACAGGAAGAAACGATACATGTATATGGTACATGTATCACAAACAGCATTTGTATCTTACTGTGGTTTTATGCTGGACTTGCATGTCATTGAATGTGCTGATATTTCTTTTTTGGTACTTAATTTATGCCAATAAAATAATTGATACACAGAATAAAGATTAATTTAATTTGATTTGATACCTTACAGTACCCAGTTAGGTAGTCCCATTCAAAAATTAACCATGCTGGGATACCATCTACTAACTCTGTGTTAACCAATGGGACTAATAACTTTTCCTCAGCGAAACGACAACTTTAAGTGTTTTGCTGCTAAGACATATACAAACCTATATGTCTTGCTTAACAATATACAGCTCCCTGCCATTGTGCTCTATACGCCTTCCTTAGGAGAGATTTACATTTATTATTAAGGGAAGTGGGGGCTTTGCCATTAATGGTGATGGCAAGCAGTGGCAGGCTGGTGGCCATTTTGTCATTTGTCACACTCAGGGTGGCACAAACAGTGTTGCAGTCCTGGGTGGACACTGCCTTACATGTCCTTCATACTATGAGTACCATATACTAGGGACTTACAAGTAAATCAGTGCTTGCCAATTGGGGACATCCAATTTTACATATCTTTTGTAATGGGTCAGAACACCGGCACTGAGGTCTGGTTAGCGGATCTTTGTGCACCTTCAGAGTCAAAACACCAGCAGCTTGTAGTCCAAAATGGGGGCAAAAAGTGGGGAGAAACTTGTAAAAAGCCTGTTTCCTTACAATGTCAAAATAATTCTCAGCATGAGAGGTAGGTGGTAAGGCTTGTAAGTGGTGAATGGGGTGCAGGCTTATTGCTTAGCAGCTAAGTGGTTAACCGCTGTAGTGCTAAGAATGTGCTGGACAAGTCCTTAGCACTGCTTCTGAAGTGCTAAGGAACTGTCCAGCATGTCTTTAGTGAACCAGTAGGACATTCCTCTGATGCACGCACTGGAGGGATTCCCTTATTGGATTTTCAGGTCGGACAGCTTCCCCAGTAGCCCAAGGCTGTTTTTTTATGTAATGACGGTCAGCGCGCTGGTGTCAATACATTAAAAGTGGAATGAGCCAATCGGCTCATTTCACTTTCACTGCACTCGTGATCAGAAGCATATCACAGCCCCCAGAGCACTGAATTCCATGGGGGAGGTCTCATTGGAATTAGAGAATCTTTTCTTTACAATGCTATCTCTTCCTCGTGGATCCCTGCTTGGGGATCGGAACAGGAGGGTGATCCCCATGCAGGGATCCATCCACTAGACATGAGGGATTGTTTTGTAAGGGGGGAGTGGCCGCCCTGGAAATGGGCTAATGCTACTCCCCTCCCCATGGCCACAAAAGTCTGCCACCTGGGGGTAGATAGGCAGTCTTTTCCTCTAGTCTAGTTCCGGGGGAGGAGGGGGCAGAAAGCCCACTAGACACCAAGGATTATTTTTGAAGGATGAGCTCCCCACTGGCAGTGGGCTAGTGGTCCCCCCACCCCCGGCCACAAAGGTCTTTCTGACCCCTCACAGGGGCAAATGGGAGGTTTTAACCTCCAATATGCTCCCCCGGAGGGGTTAGAAAGCACTCTAGATGCCATGAAAGATTTTTTGTGGGAGATGGGCATGTCCCCCGGCAATGGGCTTGTGCTTATCCCCCTCTCCAGGGCACAAACGTTCTTCTGCCCCCACCCCCGGAAGTCAGATAGGTCTTTACCTCCAATATGCCCTCCTGGGGGAGGGAGACAGATATCCCACTAGTTGCTAGGCATTACTTTTTTGAGGAGGAGTGGCTCCTCTGACAATGAACTAATGCTGCCACCTCCCTTGGCCACAAACGTCTTTTTCTCCCCCCTCCAGGGGCAGATGGGAGGTCTTGTTCCTCCAGTCTTCCCCCAGAGGAAGAAATCCCACTAAACACCAAGGATTAATTTTTGAGAGGGGAACAGTCCTCCTGCAATGGGCTAATGCCCCTCCATTGCCAAGGGCACATAAGTCTTTCTGCGCCCCCACCCCCCAACCCCGAGGGGCAGATAGGAGGTTTTTGTTTCCAATCAACCCCTCGGAGAAACAGAAATCCCACTAAATGCCATGAATTATTTTTTGAGGGGGTGAGCAGCCTCCCCGGCTGTGGAGGAGTGCCTACTCTTTCATCAAGTAAATAGCCCTACTCTAGAAGGGGCAATAGAGTCTTTTTGTCTCCCTGGGTGCTGATAGGAGATTTGTCCAGATTGGGTAGGTAGCCCCTAGTCTGCCACCGGGGGGATACAAAGCCTACTGGACACCAGGGATTTTACACATGGGCAAAAGAAAGGGGTGCGGGCATCCCACCGTGGACTTGGGCCATACCCCCACCGCAAGCTACAGGTACAGAGCAAACCAGGGTCAATGAAAGACTCACCTTGCCCTAGTTTGCCCTACGTTCAGAAAGCTTTCTAACTTCCATTGACCCTAGTTTGATCCATGCCTGACACAGGCACTAGGCCCAGCTATTCAAGTGGGGTACCATTTTTTCTGGACAAGTGGGGGAACGCTGGGTGGTATGAACTTTGTGGATCTCTGTGGATTCTGGAAGTTTACGTCCCAGAAAAAGAAAAATGCATGATTTTAGAAAATAGTTTGATGTTTGCTGGCATTGTGGGCAGTAAAACTTTGGGTGAACCACATGAGGCACACCGCTCTGCACTCGCCCAGGTGTCCATTTTTCAGATATGTCTGGGTTTGGTAGGTTTCCTTAGGTGGCGGCTGAGCTAGGACCCAAAATCCACAGCTACTTACATTGTACAAAAAGCATGGATTCTGCTGGGTGAAATATGATGTCCACAGGTCATATTTAGGGGTATATTGTGTCACAAGTGCTAGTCCCAGCCACATGAGCAGGGTACCATTTTTCTGGGGAGACGTGGGAACTGAAAATTGTAGAACATTTTTTATTGGCATTTGCATTTCTCTACGTGTGTGACTTCCAAATGTAAGCCAGTGTGCAAGAAAGAAAACATTTAGCAAAATGCCCTCTGAATCACATCATAGTATGGGTAACCCCAAATTCAGAGGTGTACAAATATCCACTGTTCCTAAACTCAATATCTTGTGTACATTTCAGAAGTACATAGATTTCCTTCATATCCATTTTTAATTCTTTATATTTTATCTTATGAACTGTTGTATAGTCGGTACACAATAAAAAACCATTGGAAGGTGCAGTTCACAACCAGAAAGGTCTATCTGACGTAACAGCATATTGCTTTTGTAAATTAGCCATCGTAACAAGAAGTTACAGATGAAAATGTCACAAATAGCTGTTTTGTCTTACCTGTTCTCATAATTTTTTTATTTCAACAGTTAGTTTCTTTGGAAAACCTTGAACAATCTTCATAAATGACCCCTTGCTGAACTCAGAATTTTGTCTAATTTTCAGAAATGTATAGCTTTCCAGGATCACCTGTGGGTTTCGCACCTGTTTCCACCACAGGCTGCAAGTAGGGTGAAACCGCAAAAATTAGGAAAAATTGATTTCCTCTTGGAAAAATACAAAAACGGTGGTAATAAAATGTTTTTGATGCAACTCTCTTTTTTCTGAAATCTGAGATGATGGTGGTCCTAGTACAACAAATATTTCATTGATGTCATTGTTAGAAAAAAAAACATACGCTTTCTTGCGCTGCACTCTTTTACCATTTTCCCCCCAAAAACAATATGTAGCTATATTGTGACAATTTTCTCGGTTCCATCCAGGGGAATCCACAAACCCTCGATATCTTTAGAATTCCCAGAATGTTGGAAAAAAAGACACTTATTTGGCATGGATAGCTTTTGTGGAAAAAAGTTATGAAGGTGCAAGCAGGAAGTACCCAAAATAGCAAAAAATTGTTTTATCATTCTAGGGGGAAAAGCAGCTAAGGTGTTTAACTTTGCAGTTTAAAAAAGTCTTTACAAAAATATCTTCTTATAATATATATAAAAAAATAAAACATAGATAAAATAATAGTTCCATAGTACGTGGATGAACAGTAATTCCAGCTGACGCAGGCTTTAAGTGGGTGGTCCCAACACTGTTGCAGTATGTATATGCAGATATCACTGATAAGATTGTGCAAGTTAACTTTTTAAAGGTTAGTAATGGGAGGCACAAGCACTTTGCCCTTCACTAATTACTCAAAAACAAATGTGTACCTGCTTATTGTAATACCTTAGGAAAATCGTATTTCACTCCCTCTGATGTCCTTGAATGGCAGTCCTGTCTAACGATCTTCTGTTTTTTCCCTTGCAATGAAAAGAAAAGTTTAAGAACTGCTACTTGTATGTTCTTCACACGTCTTGTCTGAAACATCAGAAAATAAGCCTCCCCAACCCCAAAATCACAGTGCCTGACATGACTTTACAATTACCTGTCATGAGCAGTACATTTTGAGTTTGAATTCCTGAGTGTCGATAAGGTATGCATGATTTGAACGTTAAGACTTTGAATTCTGGCAATGTCAACTTAGCCTTCCATCCTTCCAAGGTTGATGAACTGAGCATCATTAGATTGTGTAATAGTAACTTTTATTAGTTACATTTAATTGAAAAGGCAGAAATGAAGCACTATATATAAAAGTTATTATAATTGAGAAGTCACTGCTAATTAGTGCAAAATGCTGTACTTAGTCATGACCCCCCCACACACACCCACACACTGCGTGGTTTAGTAAAGTATGATCCTCCTTTTATATTGTCTGTTATTTCTGGGGGTAACATGCCTGAAAGAAGTAGCATTGGTGCCCTCAACGTGACTCTTTGTCTGCTGAAAGCACCGCATTGATTTCAGATAGGATCCGTTAGATCTGGCTGTCTGTAAGCAGAAATATACAGATGGGTTGCATGACACAACAACGCATGTCTAAACCACGCATGCCTTAACCAGGCGGTCCTTACAATGACGCGTCTTTACCACGCATGCCTTTACAACAAATTTCATTGTAGAGGTATGTTTAGTAAAGGTATATGTGTGGTAAAGATCCCACTTCCGCCCCCCTGCCCAGAGTCCTAAAATTCTTCCCTCCTGCTGTATAATCTACCCACCCCAGCCCTGTTAACTAACCCGCCCTCTGCCCGAGCCCTTAAACCCAGCACCCTTGCCCAAAAAAACTACCCTAACCCCAGCTCCCCCACCCCGAGCCCTATAAACTGCCTCCTGCCCATAAAAATACCCCAGTCCCAGCCCCCCACCTTGAGCCTTAAAAACTGCCCCCCTGCCCTGAAAACTACCCCTTCCCCCCTGCCCTGAGCCCTAAAACTCAGCCCCTGCCCTAGAAACTACCCTGACCCTAGCCCCCCGCTCTAGCCCTAAAACCTGCCCACACCCCTAAAACCTACCCCCCCTCCCCCCCCCGGCTCCAGCTCAACTTACCACGCAGCATCCGGGTCCTTTCTGCAGCGATCCTTCTGGTTCCTCTCCCCACCCCCTCAGACGGTAATCTACCATTACTTCGCGACCACTACTACGACTTACCATTACTACGCATTTTTTACTTAGCAGCATCTTTTACTTCGCATGCTTTAAGTTCGCATGCTTCTACTTCGCATATACCGTTACTTCGCAAAGTCAATTACTTTGCTGACTATTCACATCGTAGTGTATTTGAGTTTAGGGTAGTGATGTAGTGTTTGTGTAGTGTAGGGTGTAGGAGAGTAGGATCTGCTTCACATGGGTACTCCCACTTTTTGCTGATGCTTCACTGTTTTTCGACCTTAGTCTGGCTGGGGCCCTGCTAATCAGAACCCCAGCCTAGCTGCTTCCTCTCTAAAATGGTTTCCATGTGCCTTAGGCACATCACTGATTGGAATCTGGAGTGCCCTTATAAGTCCCTAGTATATGGTATACTATGTACCCAGGGCATAGGTACCTCAGAGGCCTACCAGGGGCTGCAGCATGTATTGTGCCACCCCTGGAAGGCCATCCAAACTGACACCACAGGTCTGCTACTGCAGCCTGGGTAAGGTGGTGCATGCACTCTTACTGTGATATAGGTTACCTATATCACTATATACATACACACATATAAACCTATAAGTCACTCCTATGGCAGGCCTTATCAATCCTGAAGGCAGAGTGCGTGGTTCCTATGTGAGAGGGTGCCCTGCATGAGCAGGGCCCCTCTGCAGCGTTCGGAGACCCTTCTCTGATGCTGTTTGTAGTGCAGCCTGACCATATACTCTTAAGCGCATTATAACCTCGCATTAAATGCTAACTTTGGAATGGCTGCACCGAAACATGTCGTGTTTGGTGTCAAACATCTTGGAATACTACCCCCGCCAATTCTGGCGGCGGGGTAGAATTCCACCCTTCTAGAGGGAGAGACATGTTAACCCTGGCCTGGCCGGTAACTTCTTTCTAAAGCCCTGGCATCACAAAATGGATGCTGCTGCCACAGACACAAGTCTGGCCTCCTGCTGCTGGACGAAACTCCGGCAGGGGAGGCCTGGACAATAGGTTTCCTGTCCCAGGGAGGTGTGACCACCTCCCCAGACAGGATAGTTTGTATTGGGGCTGGGCGGGAGCACTTTCGGGTGCTTTGAAGTCCTGCACTGGGGGCACACTTGGTGTCCCTGTGCATACCCCAGTTCAAACCGGATCAGGGCTTGCAGCCCCTGCTTTGGCGCGAACTGGACAAAGGGAAAGGGGTGTAGCCACCCCTCTGCCCTGACCCACCCATAGGTGGGGCCACAGAGTAAGTCCAACCCCTAAACTTAGTATAAGTATAGGAACCCAGTCCTTAGGACTTTAGATTATCCCTGGACGAAACTCTGACACAGAATCCTGGACCTTCGACGCTCTACTACAAGATTAGAGGACAGAAGAATCTCCATTGGGGTCAAGGAGTGACTCCCTGCTTGGCAGGCACCAAAGAAGCAATTGTCCGGTCTGCATCGCCTAAGCTCCCGTCGGACGCCGAAGTCTTTGCATCACCAGAGGTGGATTTCCAGACTTCCCGAGGCTGCCCTGAGTCCCCAGCAAAGCTGAGGCCCGTAGCTGTCGTGGGTAACGTGGAACCGTGACCCCTGGACACCGCACGCATTTGCTAGTGCATCCTCTTCTGGGTCTCCCACGAAGTCATGCTTTGGGCTCCGAGTAGCCCTAGCCTCCAGCACCAACTGCATCGAAGATCACTGGCCTCCACTCCACGAGTGTCCTGTGAGCCAGCTCCACGTGCACCGTCTCGAGGCTCCTTCGCGGTCGCTAGCCCGTTGGCTAGTAGCCCTTCACGAAGGCCAATCCTTTTCTTCTTGGGCTCCCTGGTTGCTCCAGGCTTGCCCTCACTTACCCTTGCTGGGTGAGTTCCTCAGACCTTGCCTGCTACCGGCCCCTTGGCCCTGCGCCTTTGCCTTTTTCGCACTGGTCCCTGGAGGGGCTTTAAACTGCACACCGGGTCCACTGGCCGCTGGGCCGCTGAGCAGTTCCTGTTCTGGTTGCTGCTACGGCCCCCTTGGCCCTACCCACCCTTGCTTGCACTTTTGTGGTCCTGGAGGAAGGGCTTTGAAACTGCACACAGCGGTCCCGCGGCGGGCGCTGAACTGGGCCCTGTTCTGGTTGCTGCTACGTTGCCTTCCGCGCCTGCACTTTCGCTGGTCCTGGAGGGCTTTAAACTGCACAGCGGTCCGCAGCGAGACCGCTACGACTGGTTCCCTGTTCTGGTTGCTGCTACCGGCCCCTTGGCCCCTACGCGCCCTGCTTTTCGCTGGTCCCTGGAGGGCTTTAAACTGCACACAGCGGTCCGCGGCGGGCAGCTGAACGCTGAGTTCCTGTTCTGGTTGCGCCGCTACCCGGCCTTGTTTCCCCGCGCCTTTGCGCTTTTACGCTGGTCTGGAGGGCTTTAAACTGCACTGCGGCGGTCGCGGCGGACCAGCTGAACTGGATCCCCTGTTCTGGTTGCTGCTACCGGTATGGCTACGCGTGCACTTTTTCGCTGGTCCTGGGGGCTTTAAACTGCACAGCGGTCCCGCAGACGCGCGAGCGTGCCCGGAGGCCGAACCCGGGCCAAGGCAGGCCCCGTCCTTGGCTCAGGAGCCGGAGAGACTGGACTGGAGCCACGTCCACCAGAATTTGGTTGCAAAAGGGTTTGTGGTTCATTCTGTTATTTAGGTGTTAGAGGATAGGGTTTCTATTGGGGGTTGCATTAAAAATGTTCATATTATTATAATGAATAGACGTGATGGGAGAAAGGGGGCTCAGGTTGCGGGGTTACTGGAAGTGGGTCTATTGTAGAACATTGATAAATTTTTATTAAGAGCTACTTCTGTCCTTGAACACGAGATTGTCATGGCGGAGCGGTGTCATCCCTGGAACCACATATAAGTAAAGGGCCCACTACAGGTTTTAGATTTTGATATAGATGGTGTAGGATCCCTCGATTATTAGCCCTCTCCCGGTAACTGGGTGTAACTATCATGCTCTTAACTTAAGTAATTTCTTGTGCTGGGTAAATCCGATATGTAATCTAGGATAACTCTCTTAATAAGGTATTGAGCCACCTATAACAGTTGGTCCTGATATGGCTCCGTGTCTGACCAATTTCCATCTCTGTGTTGAAAGGAGGAGAGGGAGGGCCCACAAAGACCAAACCCTGCTAAAATTGAAACAGTCCAAAAGGAAGGGAAGGTTTAAGTAAAGGCAAAGTGTAGTAGAACAGGCAAAAATTCCCAAAATATGATACCACTCTCACTGGCCTATCTCAGGATGAAGCCACATGAGAGGCTAGAAGCTTTATTCATAACTATATTAAAATCCGCTTACTATGAGATTGGTTTATATTGAAAGATAGGCTTAAGGGTCTTGAGTTTTTTTAATCAAAAACTAATTTTCGGATTCTAGAAGCTCATATAACTAACAGTAAACATCCTACCCTAATTAGTAATCTAGAGAGTATTGAAAGGATACTTGTTTCTAAACCTAATCCTAATCCTATATTTGTCTAGAAAGATGAGCAACGGTGTCGATACCTGTTGTTAATCCTGCCATCTGAAAGAGGTCCCAGGGGAGGGCTGGACCTGTTCACATTATAAGTTGGGTACCAGCACAAGATACCAATCGAGGCTAAGAGCATGGAACCTATACACTCCTGGAAATTACCTCCAGGAGGAAATTTGCACAAGACCTTATATAGGCCAAGCTGGGCCCAAATAGCTAATAGGGTAGAGGCAAAATAATCATGTTCATTGGTTGTAATGTTGGAAATGACCTGACTTCAGAGTTAGGTATATTACCATCTAGGATAGGCTCTACGGGCGTAAATCAGGAAGAGCTGCGGTATTTAGAGATGGGAAGGTATGGAGAGAAATGGAGTAGGCTGTTACAATTTACCTCCCGGCAGCTGCCTCTCTGGTAGTGGTGCTGGGAAATGTGCCATCACTAAGGAGGGCCAAGTTGGATCAACTGTCCAATTGATTGCATAAAGCTATGTTTTGGCTGGATCTGAAGTCTGAGGGGCTGGCGCTTGGGATAGGATAGACAAAAACCATCTTATTATGGCAGGAGGTTACCTGGATAGGGACAATGGGGAAAAAGAACTTGATGGGATTGTGTGGTATTAAATTTTAATAATGAATTTATTGTCAAACACCTACTGGAGTCGTTGGGTAGTTTTTCTAACAACTTTGTAACTAAGATCATAGTTCTACCCTTGGCCCTTTTTATAGGCCATTATTCCTAAAGTGTTGGGACAAACATTAGTTGGAGGTGAGTCCAGGCACAGGCAGGGGATTCTAGTTGTTGCAGGGTCTATAACCCTGGATGTGTGAATAGATTTGCCCCCCTTTCCCGGCAGACGCGTGCGACTGACAACCACAGCGTTCAAACTCTTATTAGGCAAGGTCTACCCTTTAATAAATCCCTCAGGAAGTGCAAGAATGGCTCTTCCCAGAGAACCTTGCAAATCTAGGAGATAATAAGAGAGTATGCCACAACCAGTTTATTTATCAAAAGTGTTAGATCTCCTGGATAGGGCATCCGTGTTAGGACACGAATATGATGGGTAAGGATCAAGCATTGTGCGGTAAACCCCAGGTTGTGGATTTGAAGGGAGTTCTTCTGCTCCTGGAATATTGCAGGACTAGGATCCAAACTGGGTTGCCCAGATTGGCTCAATTTCGCATTTCTGAAGCTTTCGATATCTGCCTCTTTCAGGGGCTTGGGCAGAAAGCTACCTCTTTTTGTTTAAGTTATTTAGAATTTTCCTTATCCCAGCATCAAAAGGACCAAGGGGCCGTCTGAGGTCTGATAATATGGGTAAAGCAGAACCTGGGACTGGAATTGTAAAGATATATACCATGACAGTTAATAAGGATATCCAGTGGGTGCAACTGTCTAGAGGAAAAAGGTAATATTGAATTTATTTAACATTTCTCTCGTGGTACCAAGGAAAAGGTCAGGTGTTCTTACCGCCCTAGATACTTCAAGCTAGAGGATATTGATAGAATGACTTCGAATATTGTGATAGGAGACCTGAATGTGGCAGTTTTGACCCCTTTGTGGGAGGAAGGTAATTTGTGGAGGAAAGTAATTTCGTGGAAGAGGAAGATATTAAGTCAGGATATCTGAGACACTTTTGACTTAGACCAATAAAGATGGACTGAAGTAGTGATACAAATTAACACCATTTGTATGAGAAAAGAGACCTCTGAGCTGTAAATGGCCGTACGCCATCAGATAAAACAGGAACTAATACCTACGATAATGGATATGCTTCCATTGGCAGGATAGATTATGTGTGTTGGTAAGTTTGGCTATGGGGTAGGATAAAGGGATATGCGGGTTGAGTTAGAATGGGAGGCGATGCAATCCGTTATGCTTGGACTGGGACTACAGCAGAGACCAAGACTGGGCACAAAGCCACAAATGTGATGTATGCTACCGCAGAGATTTTGTTCAGTCGAGCAGTAGCAGGCGCCTTAAGTGGCGAGTATATCAAAAGCTACCTGATGTACTAGGTAGCATTATTGCGGCTAGCTTGTGCCCTCCAGAAGTTGAGGGTGTGCTGAGAGCCAGGGCCCGATGATTCTCCCCAATGTCACTTCCATTTTTTAACCATCTACGATCTTATTTTATTAAGGGAGAGTATGCTAGTAAGGCACCTACCCAAAATTCATAAATGGTATAATAAAAACTGTAAGAGGCAAGTGTAGCAGTAGGTACAGGGGCCATAAAAGCGGGTGCTTTGTTGTCAGTTCAAGCCAAGAGCTAGTTATCGTATAGCAATAGCTAAAAGCCAAAGACCTGGGATAAACAGTCGTTGGGAGGAACTCCCGGGTCGGCGTACGGGGAGAAATACTAAGCAGTTCTGGGATGTCACCACAAATGGGGCAGTGGGGACGTGCTGCAGCACCCTCGGTTATGTTGCCCACAGCAAGAGTGGGTTAACTATTTAAGCCCCAGTGTGCTGTTGAAGTGAGAACTCAGTTACTTAGTTTTTACTAAATGTTTTTTAAGGAGATATATTTTTACTATGCAAGATGTAAGCAAGTGCTCAAAGCTATCCAAATTGGTAGGCATGGAGCAAATTATCGGGGGATGTATTCCATTGATATTGAGAGCTGGGGTAGCCATGTTTACCTGCTAACAAACTCTACTGGCGGTGCTGCTGTTCAACTTCCTGGGCATTTAAGAAGTGTTGATTTTTAAGAAAGGGGATAGAGCGCGTCCAGGTAGTACAGACCAATAAGTTTTGATAGATGCTGCTCAAAAAATTATGGGTGAGTTGGTCTAAACCAAAATTGTTCTTTGATTGATAATTTAAGTATTTTATTCCTCTTTCAAGCTGATTTAGATCCTCCACCAGCACAATTGATCAGTGTGTTTTAGATTCACCTTACTTTTGGAAGACAGTTGTACTGGGTAAGGAAGTCTGTATCTGGTCTTTGTCGACCTCCGATCGGCATTTGACCTCGTACAGCGTGGAAAACTTTGGCAGGTGCTGCAGGAGATGGGCTACCCTAGACCTATTGACCTTAGTGGCCCCGGTTACATGAGACTAATTCTGCAAGATTAGGTGGGGTAAGCTTGAGGAGAGCTCACAGGCCCTTCCCAGTTGAAAGGGGTGCGGCGGGGTTGTGTGATGGCCCCAACATTATTTAGTCTATATATTATTGGGGATAGGTAGTTTCATGCTGGCGACTCCAACTGATGCCCCCACTCTAGCAGGAGTAAAGTGCCGATATTAATGTTTGGATGACACATTGATCATTTCCAGACATAGCGGACTCAAAAGCACTTACCATCTTTGAGAGTTCTGCTCAAGGCGTGGCTTAGAGGTCAATGTGTCAAAGACAAAGATGATGGTTTTAATCCACCTTAGGGTTTTAGGAATTGGTATAAATGCCAATGCAATCTCCTATAGAGCAAGTCAAGAGGAATTTACCTATTTGGGAGTGATCATTCAGGAAGGGTTAAGGAAATAAGGCACCAACTTGATATCTCAACCCTAAAACACTTCGGCAATTAACAGTACTCAAGAAATTCAATTCCTCCTTTTACAAGCCAATAAGTCCAGTGCTAGAAATATATAATATGAAGGTAATGGGCTCTGTGCATTGTATGGTGCTGAGCTCTGGGGATATGAGACTTATCTAAACTCTCAATCTCGAAAGCATAAGTTTTTAGGCACATTACTAGGCTGCCGCAAAAGTACACCTACATATCCACTGTTGTATGATCTGGGAGAAGCCTATAGCACATCTAAGCAAATTGTGCCCTCTTTGTATGGCGCCAGGCTGTGGTCACCCAGAACTAGCAGATTGGCTTTAGTGATTTTTGGCTAGTAATTAAGGCAGACACGCACCAGATAAAATCGCTCCAGGAGTTAAGCGATCTCTGGTGGAACTTGGCATGAGCCATTTTACAGGAGGACCCGAAAATAATGTTTTCCACCAAAAAGATTTTTAAGGCTTTAATACTGGGAAAAGGTCATAATATCACGAGCCAGGTTTGATTCCTCATCCCCTAGCAGGATTTTTCTAGAGCATAAACCAATGCCGAAGTTTGAACCATTATTGGGACTGCATTCTTAACCCCTGGGCGGGGGGCTTTTTATATTTTCAGTTCAGGATAGGTGCTTACCTACAAGGTTTTCTACAAACAGAGTAATTCAATGCATAGTGAGTTGTGTGGTTTATGTGATTAAAGAGGAAACAATGGGCCATTTTTTGTTTGAATGTGCAAGGATTTCCCTTAACATAGCAGGCCTGGCTGCGCCCTATGTACAAGTTATTGGGAATAAGAGGTGCGAACAAGCAGTCAGAATATTAAGAAATGCATTACAAAGGAAGCAATAACCATAGCAATGGCTTTCTTTTAAATTCTGAGTTAGGCTTGGATAATCAGGAGGGCTTTATTGCATAGCGAAAGGCTGATGTGTGATTTTAGAAAGTAGTAAAGAGATACTGAATTGATAGGCAGGGCAGAGTGCTGTGTATATTTCGATTTTACTGTGGGGTAAACAAGATTACTATGAATTTAAAGCCGGTTGTTACTAAAAACATGTTTTTGCAGGTAAATATTTTTAATAATGGTAGTTTTAAAGTCAGGGAAATGTTTCGGTCTCGAAACTTATAGTATGTTTAGCGTGGTTCTTTCGGCATGTATTGACGAAATGTCAGAACTAAAATTGTAATTAACGTTTTTATGGTATTTGTAGCTAGCTAATAGTGTTTTATTGTTTCTAATGTTTTGTGTATAACTGTGTGCTTTTATGAC